>CAJGYO010000007.1:15874651-16521157 GCA_904845875.1 Miscanthus lutarioriparius | reverse complement strand
CTTTATGATTTATTATTTAAATGGAATTGTCAATCATAGCATAAAAGCAAATGAAACCCAAATCATAATTTAAGTTAACATTGTATGCAACATGTTATTTGTTGGAAATTTAATAATCATAATTAACAAATGATATGCCATGCTTATGTGTTGACTTAGGTTGGGTTACTTCTAATGCAACTCTTAGGGTTGGCTCCTACAATGTCACTCATCATCACATGGGAGTTTTAAGAAAAAAAATTTGTAGTTGTGATTTTTTGGTGTGTGGATTTACGGGTTGTTACGGTCCTACCCCTTAATGTAATCTCGTCCCTAGATTAAAGCATAACATACTCTTCAAAGAGGTAAGGATATCGTAGTTAGGAGGTGGACTCTTTCTCCCATGTTGCTTCTCTTTCAAAGTATGATTACTCCATTGGATCTTGCATATAGGAATAGTCTTGCTTGGGTTTCTTTGGTATCTACGCCAGAATTCGATAGGATGTTCTCTATACTCAAGTGTATCTTGAATGTCAAGTGTATCATCGGGATTACTTCGCTTCGGGCACTCTCAAGCATTTGCGTAGTAATGTGAGACATGGAATACTGGGATGTACACCCGCCAATTCCTCGTAGCTCAAGTTTGTAGGCAAGCTTTCCAATCCTTTTGCAAATCTTGTATGGGCCAACAAATCTAGGGGCAAGCTTTCCTTTCACATAGAATCGATAGTCCCAATGAAGGGATACCTTGAGATAGACGAAATCCCCCACATTAAACTCAAGTTCTCTTCTCCTTTTGTCAAGATAGCTCTTCTATCGACTTTGAGCAATTCTCAAATTCTCTCTTACTTGAGCAACTCCTTCTTCCGCTTCTTGAATCTTAGCTAAGTCAAAGAATGATCTCTCACCCGGTTGAGACCACATCAAAGGTGTCTTACAAGGTCCGCATACTGAGCTTCAAACAATGATATCTTGATAATCGGGCTTGGTAGTCAATTATTATAAGAGAACTTCTGCATAGGGTAAGCATTTCTCCCAATCGGATCCATAATTCAAAGACACTAGCGTGAAGCATATCTTCTAAGATCCGATTTACCTCAGATTCGTCTATCCATCCTGCTTCATGGTGGTAAGCGGTGCATCAAATCAAGTTTAGTTCCAATAGACTTGTGTAGAGCTTCCTAGAATCGGGACACAAACTGAGGACCACGATCAGATACAATACTAGAGGGAGCTCCGTGCAGTCTGAGAATATGCTCAATATATAGATCTGCTAATTTTTCTGCGTTGGTCTTGGTCTTCACTGGTACAAAGTGAGCAATCTTGGTCAAACGATCAACTATCACCCAGATGGAATCGTTGCCTTTTCCGTGAACGGGCAATCCGACTATGAAATCCATGGATATACTCTCCCATTTCCACTGGAACGTCAAGAGGCTTTAGTAAATCCTGCAGCCTTTAATGTTCAAGCCTTGACTCTATTAGGTGTGTCACATCGTGACACATGTCCTAATGTCTGTCTTCATGCCTTTCCACCAAAAGTGTTTCTTCAAGTCTTGATACATCTTTGAATTTTGTGGTGAATACAAGACTTAGAATCATGGGCTTCCGTTGAATTTCCTCTCGTGAGGGTTTTGGATCGAGAAGGTACACAGATCTCCGCCCTTGAACCAGATGGTCCCTTGTTCATCTTCGTGGTGGTTGGTCTTGTGGCCTAGTTTCATCGTAGACCACGGAGATATTCAATCTCCTCACACTTTTTCTAAGCTTGACAGATGCGATCCGTGAGATCATACTATATGCGAGCTCATTCAACAAGCCATGCGGTAATATCTCAAGTTGAAATCATCAATCTTTTCCTTAAGCTCGTGGTGGTACGGATTCAAAGTGATCAAAGTGTAAAAGTAACTCTTTCGATCGAGAGCATCTGCGATTACATTAGCTTTTCTCTCGGATGATAGTGAATTTCTAGGTCGAGAGTCCTTGATCAACTCTAGCCATCGGCGTTGCCTCATATTCAAATCCTCTTGAGTGAAGAAGTACTTCAAGCTCTTGTGATCGCAGTAGATATCACACTTATTGCCTATCAAGTAGTGCCTCCAGATCTTTAAGGCATGCACAATTGCTGCTAACTCAAGATCATCAGTAGGGTAACGGTTCTCATGTTCACCCTTCCATCTTGCATCAATACACAACCAAGTCCTTGACGGGATGCATCACAATAGACCACAAAATCTTTGCTGATATCTGGCAATGCCAACACAGGAGTGGTGGTAAGCTTCTATTTTAATTCTTGGAAGCCTTGTTCGCACTCGGGCGTCCATTCAAACTCCTTGGTCTTCTTTAGAAGGTTGGTCATCGGATGGGCTACCTTGGAGAAGTTTTCGATGAATCGGCGGTAATATCCAGCCAATCCCAAGAAACTTCTGACTTCTGTCACATTACGGGGTTGTTCCCATTCTTTCACAAATTTTTAATCTTATTTGGGTCAATCGCAACACCTTCAGCTGATAGTACATGGCCTAGGAAGGCAACTTCCTGTAGCCAAAACTCACATTTGCTGAACTTTGCGTAGAGCTGATGTTGGGCTTGTTTCTCAAGTACAATTCTCAGATGATGTTCGTGTTCTTCAGCGGTAGGTGAATAGACAAGGATGTCATCAATGAATACTACCATGAACTTATCCAGATCATCCATGAAAACCTTATTCATCATGTTCATAAAGTATGCAGGTGCATTCGTGAGTCCAAAGGATACCACAGTGAACACAAACTATCCATACCTAGTCACGAAAGCTATCTTCGGTATGTCACTCTCTCTAATCTTCATCTGATGATATCCAGATCCGAGATCAATCTTTGAGAAATACCGCACCTCTAAGTTGATCAAGCAAATCATCAATCCTTGGCGTGGGATACTTGTTCTTGATGGTGACATAGCGTTCAAGTTCTCGTAATCAATGCACATTCTCATTGAGCCATCCTTCTTCTTAACAAATAGAGCAGGAGATCCCTGTGGTGAAGCATCTGGTCCGATATATCCTTCGAGATGAGCTCATCAAGCTATTTCTTGAGCTCGGCCAGTTCTTCTACTGACATGCGATAGGGTCTCTTGGCAATGGGTCCTATTCCCGGCAAAAGATCAATGATGAACTCCACATCACGGTCTGGTGGCATACCTGGTAATTCTTCAGGGAAAACATCGAGGTAGTCTCTGACCATAGGCACATCATGAATTGTCTTCTCCTCTTTCTCTGAGCTTGCTTTAAGGGCACATAGGATAGAGGTGGATTTTCCAGACTGGGGTTCACATCTAATAACTTGTCCTGATGGATGGGTCACTTGGACGTATCTAGGTGAACATGATATGATGCCTCGGTGAATGGTTAACCAATCCATGCCTAAGATGACATCTAGGTTAGTGGAAGGTAACAGGGTTAGGTCGGCTTTAAAGGTAAGACCCTCAATGGTAAGACTCACTCCCTTATAGATGTGGGTACATCTTAGGTCTCCTAAAGGTGAGCTGGTGATGATAGGCTTCTCACGTGGGGTTACAGGCAGGTCATGCTCTCGTGCAAACTTGGATGATATGTATGAACAAGTTGCTCCAAAATCAAATAGAACGATGCAAGATTGCCATTAACTAAAAAACATACCGTACACAACGTCGGGGTAGTTTGTGCTTCCTCGGCCCGGATGGTTGAGACGTCCACACGTGCAGCAGATCCCTTGAAGCCCGAGATTTACGAGTAGTTAAGTTCTAAGGGCATTCTCGCGGCTTTGTGACCTGGTTGGCTACAAGCAAAGCGGTGAAAGGCGCGACCACCGTAGGGGTTAAGCGGGTGCCTTCTAGTTTCAATGCCCGTGCGGAGCGGTTACTGCGGTGGCGCTCATTCACGAGCGGGAACGGTTGAAATGATCTCGAGTGTTGCGGTCCCGAGCATAATGGTCCTCTCGTGTAACGATCCTAGCGTGGCGGAGTATTTGGCGATGTAGCCTCCACTTCCCTTTACTCGATCTAGGGTTGTCATCCCTATTGTGGCGTGAGCGTTCCACGGATGGTGCATCTCTCGTGGAACCTCTTGCGATCACGGCCACGGAAGGACTCCTCAGCTTACGCTTTCTCTCCCTGCACTCTTCTCCGGCTTTTAGCACGGTCTTTCTCAACTGGATGCAGCGATCCACCGTGGCACGCAGCATGTATTACTCTCAATACCACCAAACTT
This sequence comes from Miscanthus lutarioriparius, assembly GCA_904845875.1. NCBI lineage: Eukaryota > Viridiplantae > Streptophyta > Magnoliopsida > Poales > Poaceae > Miscanthus > Miscanthus lutarioriparius. The sequence continues at coordinate 16,516,953 of CAJGYO010000007.1, read as the reverse complement.
CAGCTTGATGTGCGGGTTAAGTCCCTTGAGGTAATAGTACATCTTTTTCTTCTCAGAGTTCACAACATAGGAAGGTGCATAGCGCAGAAGGTTGGTGAAACGAGTAGTGTACTCAGTCACCTTATCCTTTCCCATCTTGATGTTATGAACTCCTCGGCCTTGGCCTCCATAATACCCTTTGGGAATGTGATACTCAATAAATGCTTGGTGAACTCATCCCACGAGATATTGGCGGTGGTCCTCATGGGAATCAATTAAACCTGTCCCACTGTAGCGTCTTTGCACCTATGAGTCTGGTGTGCGGCTCCAACACACTCATCGTCGGTGAAAGTAGTGAGGTCAAGCTTCTTCTCCATCTCCTTGAGCCACCATCGGCTACAAGCGGTCGTCAGATCGGTGCCATCATAGGTGGGTGGCCTTAGCTTAGTAAATCCTTCTAGCTTCCTTTGGAAATCATTCTGCCGACCTCCCCGGCGCGACGGTTTGCTCCTTCAACAAGAGCTCCAAGAAGCCGGGTCTCATTGTGCCATCACTTCTCGCCAGTTCGGTGGTGGTGGTGGTGGAATGTTCTCCTCAAAGTGCGGGTATTCTCTAGGTTGAAGGGTATCCTCCGTCCACGGCCACGGTTGTTGCCACCACTTCCCCGTCAAGGTTCAAATTTGGTTCGGGGATGGCATACGTCCCACAGTTCATTAGGCGAGCAGATCGGCGGTTCGGTGATTCGCAACACGGACCATAAGAATTTTAGTGCTCGTGCCATAAGTGCTTATAATTCGATTATGATTATATGATGTCGACGATTTAAAGAAAAACATTAATACTATCCAACACTCATTACAAAGAAGCAATAAGATCCATAAGATGCAATAAGATCCAAAACATTCATTACATGGGTTTTATTACATAGCATCATCTCCAAGTAGCTACACTTGAAGATGTGCGAGAATGGTATCACGACATAGCGCCTCATAATACATCTCATAAGGGGCACATCATGGGGGTACAACTCATGGAAGCTACTAACATATCTCATGACCACGCTGGGTCATCTACTCTAACTCGTGATTACCTGCAGAATTTGGAATACGGCCGTTCTCGATCTTGATCTCCTCGTCAGGACTTGTGAAGTGGGACACGTGACTTCAAGGCCTCGGCAAGCTCCTCAAAGAGGCTTAGCTCCGTAGTGTAGGGTAGGGCAGAGGCGTCTAGGTTGAGGCTTAGAGTCGGGCTAACTCAAACTCCTCTATCCTAGGCCTCGTCTTGTCATGCGAATCTCCTTGGGTAGGCTGATCCCACATACCCTTCATCTCCCCGAGGCGCTTCTTGTCGACTTCTCGCCAAGCCTGCCATGTCCTCTCACACTTGTCCTGTAAGTACTCGGTCGCACTAAGTGCCTCGACCAGTGACCTCCCGGGTTGCGAACGGCCTTCTTCTTGATCTCCTCTAGCTCCTGGGTCGTGGTCTTGTTCCGAGACTAGATTTTAGCATATCAATCCCTTGGACCTCTCTCGGTCTCCTCTACGGTGAGAACTCGGCCTTCTTGTCGTCCAACTCCCTCTCTCGCAACTCCAAGACCTTGCACAGCCGAGATAGCAGTTCTGTTGCCTAGGTCGGCTTTGTCCTGTAAGTCAGCGACCTTGGCTCTGTGGACTTCCTCACAATAGTTGAGCTCGTCTCAGTAGCTTGGCAGGCGCCTCCGAGGACTAGCTCGCTCCAGGTGCTCCCACCGCAAGTCTCGCTCCTAGCACTCCCACGAAGAGCCCGGTAGTGACGTCTCTTCCGCCAAGCAGTGTCACGTACTGCCCTCTGCTCTAGTAGGTGAATAGGCGAGACACGAAGGCATCCGTCCTCCTCTGCAAGGATAACGCCGCTGACGACTGAAACTCTGCTCACTAGGGATAAGGCTGAGGTCGAGGGCACAGGGAAGTAGACGAAACTCTATCGTCTTCGGTGCTCAGTAGTGATCCTCATCACTCCTGTGAAGTGCCTTGTGTGAGACACCACTCGTGATCCCTCCTCAACTATGTCCTCTATAGTCAACCTCGGTGAGAGCTGGGGACGGTCGGTAAGGTGGTGCTAGCTGAACTCGACCGAGGTGACAACTAGTCCTTCGATTCCTCCTTCCTGAGTTGACTTCCCGGTGCAGGTGACCTTGACAAGCTCGTCGGGAACTCCTAGCGTGACAAGAACTCGGCAGAGGGTCTGTGCAAAACCCCCGAGCTCACGTAGGTCGAAGGTAAGCTTGGCGTGGTCCAGAGGTAGCGGTCCTAGAGGCGGCCATTCGACGTTCGTTGCCATCTGCATGTTTTAAGGAACAGGTGTTAGCAGGTCAATCAATAGATAAGCCTTGCATAAAAGTAAATGCAGGGTCGGTATATAACCGAAAGAAGGGTTGTCCACGTCCTATTCTATCATCCATTTCTAAGGGTTTCGTCCTATAGTCAAGTATGGCTCTGATACCAACTGAAACAACCCCGATTTCTGCGAAGGGAAATCCACAGAGTCGAAATGTAATAAGACCGTTGTAGATCATATTACCCAAATTCCAGTCAAATATCACATCCATACAACGATAATATCATAGTACAAATAGTGTGGAATTACATAATTTATTACATCGCCGCATTGGCGGAATCAAAAGTAGCATTCATTCGTAATGACTTGAAGATAAGATCGCCAAACTCGGCGTAGGAACGAACCCCTCAACTGTCAAACTCCTCGAGCTATACTCCTCAAGCCAGTAACCTTGTATGCCAAAAATTTATCAAGACGATTTGTGCTTTGGCCACTCCCAACCCTACGAGCATTGCTTTGTGAAAATTGGATGCAAGTTGGATATAATCAAAAGGAACCTATAAAGCTAGGGTTTCCTATGTATTAGCATATTAAGTTCATCGTAATAGTTGGTCAAGTTTTAACACCATTCTCACACATTCCACCCCATTCCCATTCCAGAGCTGTGTTTCGATCCCGGGATCGATATACCACCATATCCACACCATCACCATACCACACTCATTCCATCTCGACCGACAGCCAACTCTCTCTAAGCACTTGTCTCAAGGCCTGTAGCCCCCTGGCTATGTCTCGAACACTCATCCTGTGGAGAAAAGAAAGACTCATCTCACTATCTAGTTTAAGCGAAACCTGGAAAGGTCCATAGCCGACAAGTCGGCATATGTATCGATCGATCAACCATACACTCTGCAGAGGTTTTACATAACCACAAGATCCACCTTCCTCACCGACCGTCAGCCAACTAGGTGATTCTAGGCCGCCTTGCTAGCCTAGGATAATGCCACTCTACCATTCATACTCGGTACACCCCAAGTCCGGTGCAGGGGTGGTTGAAGCTGTATGAGTCATGAGCCAGTCCACAAGGTCTCCATGAAATCTCGGAAGGTGTGGGGAAATCCTCCTCACCCCTGTACCTCCTTACACCGTCCGCTAACAACCTAGCAAGAGTGGCAATATCCTACCAAGTAGTTCGGGCCGTGTCCCGCACCATATAGGGGCGAGTGGTGGTACGTAAGGCTTCCGGTGAATCTCGAGTACTAGTAAGTCCTTAGGGTTGACCAAGCCGTAATGTCTTCATCGTGGTTTCCATTTACCGTGCCACCACAAAGCACCTCCACCACAGGCTCCTCCCATCACGGGATCACACCCAAGGCCACCTCTTATATCATTTACCCACCACAGGTATCCATCCCAGGGGTGCCCAGGTAGCACCCCATGGCATGACTTGCCCCAGGCTCGTCGTATACTCCAACTTGGTCGACATAACCCTCACCCTCCACGCACCCAAGTCACACACGCAGCACTCTCCCCATGGTCCCGATAACACCAGTTTCCACCATGCCTCCATATAGTGCAAGCGTAGTAGAAGTAGTAAGCAATGAAATATATTAGCAAGCGTGTGACTAGCCTAACAGCAGGGTGAGCAGGGGTAAGGTTGCGTCAAGGTAAAGACCATCAAGAAAGCATACTACCATGCAAGTCCTACCATAATGTGATCATGACAATAAAGTAAGTGTTAGCATTTCTATATTAGCCATGCGTAATAGGTGCTACAAGATTGGGTGGGATGTGGCACCTTCAGTGTAGTCGTCTCCGTACTCCTCACGGTACTCAGGGTCCTCGTCCGTCCGGTTCTCCTCCGAGTCTGCAAACGACCGCATTATAGTCGCGTTAGCGGCGTCTATAGGATAGCACAAAGAAGCAATGAAAATTCAAAAGAGCCAAATGCACTCAAACTTGGGTTCATTGCGTAGAGCTCGATTTTAGATAAATTTTAGTCCTGGTTTCGTATTTTTCTGAGGTCGTATGAATTAGTTACGAATTTCCGAAGATTAAATCTATTTCTAAAAAATGGAAAAAGCCTTAATTAATCCTGGGCTGACACGTGTCACGCTGTGGTTGGTCCACGTGGCTTGCTGACGTCAGCATGACATCAGCATCACGGTTCCGAGCTGACAGGTGGGGTCTAGCTGACGTTAGCATGACGTCATCAACGTCATGCTCACCGGCAGGTGGGGCCAAAACTATTGGGTCACCGCTGTGTGGGTCGATCAAGTCAACGTTAGTCAACGGTCAACGGTCAACAGTCAGGGTCACTGACATGTGGGGCCTAGGCTGTTGATGTCGGCCGGTGATGTCGGGCGTGGACGTCAAGATGACGTCACCCCCGTCTGTGGCCGGCTTCCGAGCGTGTGGGTCTGCGTGGACGCCGCATGACGTCACCATCTGACGTGTGAGCCCGGAGTGTTTGTGCCACTGACATGTGGGGCCAGGTTAATAGTCAACATTGACCAGTCAACGGTCAATACGGGCTGGGTCCGAACTGGGCTCTGGTGGGCTCGGGTTGGGCCGGTCTAGGCCGGGCCGGGCCGGACACGTGGCAGGCTATGGCGCAGCCATGTCACGGCCATGGGCTCTTACTGGGCCTCGTGCTCAGGCTGTGGGCGTGGGCGCGGCTCATGGTGGACCCATGTTTACGGTCCATGGACCTACGGCAGGGCGCATGGTGGACCAAGTCCACCGTCTCTTCTCCTTGGCTCGGCTCACATGCACCGTGTTCACGCATGGGTGGCCGGTGAGGGGGGTGTTCCCCTGTTTCTTACCGCGGCGGTGCTCCTGCCGGCGGTGAGCTCACGGTGAGCCCCCGTGGTGACGCTGGTGTCCGATTGGGGAGGGGAAAAGCTTCCCTGGGCCACGGCGACTGTGTCAGTGGGGTCAAGGTGGCGGCCAGAGCTTCCCCAAGGTGTCAGCCACGGCGAGCGGGCGGCTCGAGCTCCACCCGGCGTCTTTGGAATGGCGGGGCTGCGGCATAGGGCGGATTCAGCGTGGTGTGGCGTGGGCGACACAACGCTCCAACGGGCATGTTGGGCAGGTCGAGGGGTCCTCCAGGGCCTCCGGTGGCTTTGGCCACGGCGGCGCCCTTCCGAGCTCGACGGCGGTATCGGTGAGGTGTCTACGGTCATGGTAAAACATCTCGGCGGGGCATGCACGCTTCTACGGATTCGTGGGAACGCGGCGAGGTCATCCAGACTCAAGGCGAGGCTCGGTTCTCCTATGGCCGGTGGGGACATCCCGGCGGCCACGGCGATGGTGAAGACGACGGTGAGGCACGCGGGCGCGCTACGGCCACGGTGAAGCATCACGGTGGGGTGTGTTGGCTCCTACGGATTCATGTGGACGTGGCGAGGGCGTCCCGAGCTCTAGGCGGGTCCATGAGGGGTTGCGTGGGCGCGGCGCCAAGGGGGAGACAGGACCATGCCCCGGGCATGACCCCCTGGCCCGCCCTGCCACCGTTGTCGGCGTGCTCGTCGAGGAGAGATTCGTGGGCGTGGAGAAGATGCACAGATGGCTACCGACAAAGTGGGGTCCATTAGCGGTGGCGTGGCGAAGTTGATAAGCGGGTGAGCAAAGGCGGCGACGTGATGGGGCCAAGGTGGCAACAGCGACGCATGCGCGGTAGACGGCACGCTGGTGTGTTGGTCGTGGTGAGCCAAGACGAGCCGAATTTGAGCTGGCCGTGTCAGAGCCGTTAGCGCTAAGGTGGTAATGGGTGGTGCATTTGGGTCGATTCTTGTCGTCGTTGGGTTGGGCCGAAAGCGGTGGCTAGGAGGCCTTCTTCTCTTCTTCCTTTTCTATTTTTCATTTCTTTTTCCATTTGTTTGAATTCAAATTTGGTTTAGAATTTGAATTCAAAACTAAGGTAACTTATTTATTGGAGTTTAGGGAATTTTGTTTAATAATAACTTTATGATTTATTATTTAAATGGAATTGTCAATCATAGCATAAAGCAAATGAAAACCCAAATCATAATTTAAGTTAACATTGTATGCAACATGTTATTTGTTGGAAATTTAATAATCATAATTAACAAATGATATGCCATGCTTATGTGTTGACTTAGGTTGGGTTACTTCTAATGCAACTCTTAGGGTTGGCTCCTACAATGTCACTCATCATCACATGGGAGTTTTAAGAAAAACTTTTGTAGTTGTGATTTTTGGTGTGTGGATTTCTGGGTTGTTACAATGTGCGCGATCTTCGGAGGGAGGTGACGTGACGCGGCGCAGCGAGCACGTGAATCTAGGTAGACGGTTCGCCTTCTCGCCCCTCTCCGCCCTATAAATAGCGGCATCCCCCTTTGTGTTCCTGCACACCAAAACTACAGTCTTACGTTCTCTGTTTCTTCACCACCGTCGTTCGGATCTATCGTGCTTGCTAATCCGCCGCCGAAGCCCTAGATCTATAGCTTCCGCTCCTCCACCGCCGCATTTGCTTCTCCGTAGCCACCTCCATCCTCTATGGGTTTGTGGTACCACTCCGATGTTACCCATGCACGCATGGAGGGCCTCATCAAGCGTGGTCTTCTCTACGGGAGGACCGATATGGCAGAGTGGCTTGTGCATGGTCATGAGGATGCGCCGGTGCCACCGGATGGCTACGTCGTCTCCTTCGCGCTCTTCCATGAGCGTGGACTCATGGTTCCTCCCCACCCGTTCTTCTAGGGTCTGCTGCACCACTATCAGATCGAGCCACAACACTTGAACCCCAACAGGATCCAACACACCATGGCCTTCTTCGCGATGTGCGAGGGGTACCTGGGGATTGAGCCCCACTTTGAGCTGTGAAGATATTTCTTCTCCATCTCCTTGATTAAGAAGAAGGAGAGAGGTTAGGAGACCCCGGTGCTGATGGGATGTGCGGGCATCCACCTCCGGGGGCAGCAGGCAGCTGAGTACATGCCCTACCAACTCTTTAGATCCAATAAGGGGTGGCACTCGCATTGGTTTTACCTAAAGAACAACCCTACCGCTCCCTTGCCAATCTTCTCCGGGCGCCTAGTAGAAGAGGTACCACCGTTATGGCCGTGGGGGCACCCATCAAGGAGAAGAAGAGGATGCATGACCTCCTCGAGTCCATCGCGTTCTTAAAGACCCACGACCTCCATGGGGCCGGTGTCATCGGGGGGTATCACCCAAGGAGGGTGGTGCCCCTGATGGCGCGCGTTCTCCCGCTATACGGGATGACGCTCGACACGCAGCTTGTTGGGACGATGCTCGCCCTGAGGCTGCTCCATGACAGCAAGGTCACGTAGCGTGTCAAGGAGGCCACAGGGGAGGCCGACGTCATGTTCTCAATCCCGGGGCATCCCATGATGTGGCCAGACACAGGCTTCATTGAGCTACCGGTGGGGTTAGCCTTCCGGGACTCTGTGGTGCCGCAGCTAGAGCACGCGGCCGTGAGGGCGGTGAACCATGCCACGGATGAACAAAGAAAGAAGAAGGACGACAAAGAGAAGAAACGGTGGTTGAAGCAGTGAGCGAAGCTACAGCAAGGGAAGCGGCATCAAGGCTCTTCAGAAGAAGTGGATGAAGAAGAAGAGGAGGAGGAGGAGGAGGAGGATGACGGCTCCATGTCGCCCATCCCATGGGATGATCTGGCTGTCAGAGATGAGGACCTACCTTCGCCGTAGGCGGGCCCTTCCTGCGGCATGCCATGGGGCAGGAGGGGGAGGATGTTCCCCAGGAGCCAGCGGAATCAAAACGCCCTGCCCCGTCCTAACCTTTGATGGTGGCCTCGGAACCGACGGAGTTAGGCCGCCTCGCCTCGTCCGGGCCTTTGACAGTAGCCCTAGAGCTGGCGAAAATAGGTCGCCCTGCTCTGGCCGAGCCCCCGGCTGAGCCCTTGACGGCGCCTCTAGAGGCGGCGAGAGGCGGCTATTCTAAGTCGTACGAGCCCTCCGAGCCGAGGGAGGGCTCGAAGCGGCAACATGCCAATGAGGAGCAGCCGGGGTTGGGTAAGCCAGCCCCAAAAAGTCCTCGTATGATGGCGGATCAAGGTGAGTCAAGAGTTTTTTCATCCTTTTGTCTTAACGGACTTTTGCCATGAGCTGACCACCATGTCCCTTGCAGCGTCGAAGGACATGGGACTCTCCTGTGGCTCGCTCCAAAAAAGATCCTCCTCTGGCAAATGCGCCAGGAGCCGGCTGGCACCACGCCGGTGGTGAGCGCGAGTGGCGTTGGGGTGGCCATGGCATCGATCGGGGGAGGCACATCCGATGGCTGTGTCCATGGGAGAGCAGGCATAGGAGGGCACATTTGGGGTGCCTGTGGTGGGCGCGGCGCGGCCGGTCGTCTCCTTGACGTCGTGGGCGAAGGCGGCATAGCCGGAGCCATCATCCGTGTAGGTGGCCGTGTCCGTGGTGGGTCGAGACAGAAAGGGGTGCACCCAAGGCATCCTTCGTGGATGTGGTGATAGGGCAAGCCTCCATGTCTCACGTCACCCCCTCTATCGCTAGAGGAGCCGCTCTAGAGGAGCTGCCACCGCAAGAGAGGTTAGTGCCGCTTGAGGTCGGTGTGGGGATGACCTAGTCGCTAGTCTGGGTGGCTGCCCTCGATGAAGTAGCAGAGGAGAGGGAATAGGGGAGCGTTCACACGGAGGTTGAGGACACGGTTCGCGCCCTGACCACTATGCTGAGCTCGATGTGCGACATTATCGCCCTGGTTGGCCAGATATGATATGACCATGCTTTCGACCCCCATGTTCTCTTTCCAAGCCTATAAGTCTTGTCTTCTTCGCAGATCCTTATGGCCCGTAGCCGGGAGAAGTTCCAGTTCCTTGCCGAGGAGATGCAGCGGAGTGAGGGGCTAGCTGCATAGCTCACTGCCGCTCGTTAGGAGGTAGCTGAGCTTGCCCCTACCACCCGAGAGGTGGCCAACCTCCGAGTCAGGGAGAAGGACGCTCATGATGATGCCCGCGAGGCTAAGGAGAAGCTCACGGCCCTGATCGAGAGAGTGTGCATGGATGTCGTGGAGGGCGAGCGGCTATGGATGGTGCAGGACGATTTGCTTCGGGCCATAGAGGAGCTCCGCATGGGGATTCCTGGCCCGCAAAGAGCATGCCGCCGCTTAGTAGCGGACCGACCACCTTGAGGATGAGCTTCAGAGGGAGAGGGACCTGAAGGTTGCAGCCAAGGGCGTGTTCGCCGGGCTCACTGCGGAGGTCGATTAGTACCAAGAAGAGGTCCAGCACCTAGAGGCTGAGGTGACCCGGTAGCGCGATGAGGTGTGCAGGCTTTGGGTGGACATGGACGGTAACTCTCCGGTTTCCCTTGTTGTCTTTCTCCCTGGAATCCATGGTAAGCCTTTTGACACGGTCGGTACATGACTTGGGCAGGTCTCGACGATAAGCTTGGGGCAGAGGTGGTGAAGAGCCATGGCCTGGAGAAGGAGCTCAGTGAGGTGAAGGACACCCTCCAAAAGGAGAGCGACAAACATGACAACCTACGCATCACTGTCCAGCTAGTCTACGACGAGCTCAAGCTGGCCTCGAAGCAGGAGACAAGCTCGCTCGTAGTTCGTGCCACCCGGATCACGGACCGAGCATATGATATGGCAAGAGGCGTGCTTCACTTTGGTGTTCATCGATCATTTGTGATCGCCCGTTCTCATTACGAGAACATCGATCTGGCGACGATGAGCCTAGGCTTCATGCCTGTCTACACCGACGCCGAGCTGGACGATATCGAGAAGAGGTGCCCCCTGGTGCATGACCTTTCTGCCAAGATAGGATATGAAATCATCCCTTCGAGGGGTTTGTTTAGTCAGATAGGTCAGGCGACGTATTTGTAATAAGCTAACAAGTTCCAACCCTCCTGTTTCATCTAAACAAGCTTGTTTTTTTGTTTCAGTTGAACAAATTTATTCTTTCTCCCTTTTTATGTGTAAAAAGGGTTAAAGCGCTCTGACCCTTCCTGTTGTTAAGATTGTAGAGCTCGAGGTGCGGGCGAGAAACTCTAATCACGCTGGTAAGCAAGAGTGCCATAGCCACTGGGGAGTAGGTTTCTTGCAATCCGACCAGTTTTACTCAGCGTTCATTTCTGCAAACCTTGCCTCTAGGTTTTTAACATGAGAAAGGGTCAGGCACAATGACTATTTTAGAAAGGGTTAATGCGTTCTGACCCTTCCTATTGTTGAGACTGTAGAGCTCGAGGTTTGGGTGAGAAACTCTGATTACGCTGGTAAGCAAGAGTGCCATAGCTGCTGGGGCGTAGGTTTCTTGCAGTCCGATCAGTTTTACTCAGCGTTCGTTTCCGCAAATCTTGCCTCTAGGTTTTTAATGTGAGAAAGGGTCAGGCACAATGACTGTTTTAGAAATGATATATATATACCCTTATCAGCCCCCGAGTGAGGCCCGACCCCTTGCCATTGCCGGGGTCAGGTTTCACTAAAGATCGAGGAGACGTACCCCTCCCTAGGATCCAAGACATCGTCCTGCGACCGCACATTCGGTCTCATTGTGAGTCCAATTTCCCTCGAGCCTCCACGTGTTGCAGGGGTCTGATCCAGGGTCGGCTCGTCTTTGTGATCGTCATCCCTCAAGCGTTTTTTGATAAAATGGAGGGGCTAAGTCGTGCCACGTTTTTCCTCGATGGACGAAACATGGTGCTCGGTGAGCTGTTAATGGGCTAGTCCGAGTGGGGCCCTGGCTTCCCATTCGCGGGGGTCCAGCATGGGTCAGCTGGTGACCGACTTCAGATTCTCAGTGGCCAATTCATACAGTTCTTGAGTCCATTCGATCGATTCCGAGGGCTCGTTGCCTTTCTTCAAGGAAAAACCATGTACTGGGAACCGACCATGACTCAAACGTGGGTCGGGATGCCCGCGGCGCTCGTGCGCCCGGGTACTGGCCTCTAGTGGTCCCATCCCTTTCCACCCCTCACTCTAAGGGTGCCTAGGAGCAGCTATGAACCTATCAGAGGGCCAGCCTTTGAACTCCTAGGCCTAAATGGGTCGTAGCAGTGTTTTCAGCTCCGTATCCAACCTTACCTGTGATGGTTCTTGTGCCGAGCTGGACGACATCGAGAAGGAGCAGGCCCCTCTAGCCTAGGACTTACTATTTGATGTTCCAGTCATTGACGAAGACTTTGGCATTGATGGTGCTAAGCCCCTTGCCGTTGCTGGGGTCGGGTGTCACTAAAGATCGAGGAGTCGATAGCGAAACCGATAAGAGAAAGCATTAGTAGATTTAAGGGTAAAAGCGACGTAATTGTTCGATGTTCCAAGCGTTGACGAAGACATCACCATCGATGGTCTTGAGCTTATAGGTGCCTGGTTAGAGCACCTCCGTGACGACATACGGTCCCTCCCATGGCGGAGAGAGCTTGTGGCAGTTCTTGTTGCTCTAGACGAGGTGGAGCACCAGGTCCCCGACGTTGAAGGCCCGACCCCGCACTCGACAGCTATGGTACCGGCACAATGCTTGCTAGTACTTGGTCGAGCAGAGGAGGGCAACATCGCGTGCTTCATCTAGCTAGTCCATGGCATCCTTGAGGGACGCCTCGGCTCCCTGTTTGTCGTACGCCCTGGTGCTCGGCGCTCCATAATCGAGGTCGGTCGGGAGAATAGCCTCGGAACCATAGACCTTGAAGAATGGCGTGTAGCCTATGGCTCTGCTGGGGGTCATCCTCAGACTCCAGAGCATCATGGGAAGCTCTACGACCCATCATCTATCAAACTTGTTCAACCGATTGAAGATCCTGGGCTTGAGGCCTTGTAGGACCATGCCGTTCACACGCTCGATCTGCCTATTCATGCGGGGGTGCACCATGGTGGCCCAATCGACGCGGATGTGGTATCCATCGTAGAATTGAAGGAACTTCTTCCTAGTGAACTGCGTGCCGTTGTCAGTGATAATGGAGTTTGGGACTCCAAAGCGATGAACGATGTCAAGGAAGAACAACACGGCTTGCTCGGACTTGATTGCGGATATCGGTCGAGCCTCTATCCACTTTATAAACTTGTCTATGGCGACAAGCAAGTGCGTATAGCCCCCGGGTGCCCTCTTGAGAGGTACGACCAGATGGAGCCCCCAGACCGTGAGTGGCCACATGATGGGGATCGTTTGGAGTGCATGGGCCGGTAGGTGGGTCTACCGAGCATAGTATTAGCACCCTTCACAGGCGCGCACAATCTGTTCAGCGTCGGCTACCGCGGTCGACCGGTAGAAGCCTTGTCGGAACATGTTTCTGACCAGGGTCCTAGGCATGACATAGTGCCCGCAGACCCCACCATGGATATCACTCATCAACTGCTTTCCTTGTTCGATGGGGATGCAGCGCTGCAGGATCCCGATGTGGCTTCGCCTGTAGAGCTCGCCCTTAATAAGGACAAAGGACTTGGCGTGACGCGTGAGCCGCCGAGCCTCCATTTTGTCCGTCGACAGCGTCTCATGGAGGAGGTAGTCGAGGTAAGGCATCCTCCAGTTGGCCAGAGGGTCGAGCCCTGTCGTTGGACCCTCGTCAAGCTCCTTGACTTTAGGGTCGGATGGAGCCGTTGGCTGGTTAGCCCCTGAGCCCAGGGCAGGCAGCTCATCACCGGTCTATTCTGGCTCCTCGTAGCGGACTGAGGGCTTATACTAATTGCTGGCAAAGACACCCAGCGGCACCAGCTCTCGACCGGACACCATTTTTGCTAGCACGTCGGCCGCCTCGTTGAGATGCCTCAGGATGTGATTGAGCTCGAGACCATTGAACTTGTCCTCCAGCTAGCGGACTTCTTGGCAATACGCAGCCATCTTGGCATTGTGCCAGCTTGATTTCTTCATGACTTGGTCGATGACCAGCTAGGAGTCGCCCTGGATGTCAAGCCATCAGATACCCAACTCGATGGCGATGCATAGGCCATTGATGAGTGCCTCATACTTGTCCACATTATTGGGGGAGGGGAAATGGATGCGAACCATGTACCTCATGCGTACCCCGAGGGGCGAAACGAAGACCAACCCCATGCCGACGCCTTTCTTCATCAACGATCCATCGAAGTATATCGTCCAGTACTCTTGGTCAATGACTGCTGGCGGCATTTGGACCTCGGTCCACTCTGCAACGAAATCAGTCAGCACTTGGGACTTGATGGCCGTCTGAGGGGTATATGAAATGCCTTGACCCATCAGTTCGAGTGCCCACTTCGCGTTTCTTCCTGTGGCATCCCAGTTTTGGATGACCTCACCGAGAGGGAAGGACATCACGACCATCACTGGATGTGACTCGAAGTAGTGATGCAACTTCCTCTTGGCGATAAGGATGGCGTATAATAGTTTCTGGATTTGGGGGTAGCGAGTTTTAGAATCGTACAAGACCTCACTAATGAAGTACACGGGATACTGCACTTTGAGGGTGTGTCCCTCTTCTTCTCGCTCTACCACCAGGGGCAGCGCTGACTACTTACATGGTGGCCACAATATAGAGCAGAAGCGGTTCTCCGTCGATCGGAAGGACCAGGATCGGGGCCTTCGTTAGGAGCTGCTTGACCTTGTCAAGTGCCTCATGGGCCTCGGGAGTCCATTCAAAATGGTCGTCCTTCTTTAGAAGCCGATAGAGGGGGAGACCTCATTCGCTGAGGCGCGAGATAAAGCGGCTAAGTGCGGCAAGGCACCCCGTAACTCGTTGTACCCCATTTATGTTTTGAATCGGGGCCATCCTCATGATGGTCAAAATCTTCTCCGGGTTGGCTTCGATGCCACGCTTGGAGACGATAAAACCCAGCAGCATACCCCTTGGGACCCCAAAAATGTACTTCTCAGGGTTGAGTTTAATGCCGTTTGCTAGGAGTTTTGCGAAGGTCTGCTCTAGCTCGGCTATGACCTGGTTAGCCTGTTTGGATTTGACCACAATGTCATCCACGTAGGCCTCAATGGTCCACCCAATGAGATCCCCGAAATACTTGAGCACGCAGCGTTGGTACATAGCCCTTGCGTCTTCAGGCCAAACGGCATTGTGACGTAGCAGAATGATCTGAATGGGGGTGATAAAAGATGTCGTGAGCTGGTCAGACTCTTTCATCATGATTTGATGGTACCCGGAGTACGCATCAAGGAAATAAAGGGTTTTGCACCCTGAGGTCGAGTCGACTACATGGTCTATGCGTGACAAAGGAAAGGGATCCTTTGGACACGCTTTGTTGAGACCCGTGTAGTCAACACACATTCTCCATTTTCCACTCTTTTTCGTACAAGAATGGGATTGGCTAACCACTCGGGGTGGTATACTTCTTTGATGAACCTGGTCGCCAAAAGCTTCACAATCTCCTCACCGATGGCCCTACGTTTCTCCTCATCGAAGCGATGTAGGCGCTGCTTCACCGGCTTGGAGCCTGGCCTGATCTTCAAGGCGTGCTCGATGACTTCTCTCAGAATGCCTGGCATGTTCGAGGGTATCCACGCAAAGATGTCTCTGTTGGTACGGAGGAAGTCGGCGAGCGCGCTTTCTATTCGGAGGAAAGCGTGGTGCCAATGCGCACCACTTTGCCCTTGGAGCCGCTGGGTCTATGAGGACCTCCTTGGTGCCCTCTACAGGCTCAAAAGACCCAGCCAACCGCTTGGGGTCGGGCGCTTGTTCGACGACCTCCTCCCTGATGGCTGCAAGCTCTTTGGAGGCAACAATTGCCACGGCATGTTCGCAGCACTCGACCTCGTACTCGTAGGCGCGCTGCAAGGAGGTGCCGATGGTGATGACCCAACATCTTCTACTTCAGATAGGTGTAGTTGGAGACGGCCATGAACTTCGTGTAGTACGGACGTCCCAGGATGGCGTGGTAGGTTCCGTGGAACCCCACCACCTTGAAGGTAAGGGACTCCATCCTATAATTGGTCGAATTTCCAAAGTTGATGGGTAGGTCAATCTGCCCAAGTGGCACAACCTGCTTTCTAGACACGATGCCATGGAAAGGCGCTCCGGTCGGCCAGATGCGCGATCGATTGATGCCCATGGCGTCGAGTGTTTTAGCGTACATGATGTGAATGTCACTGCCTCCATCCATCAGCACCTTAGTGAGCCGCCTTGTGCCGATGATCAGGACGACCACGAGCGGATATCTTCCCGATTGTGGGACGCTTTCCAGGTGGTCGGTCCGATCAAAGGTTATGGCGGACTTCGACCATCGAAGGAAGGAAGGGGCAGCCGACTCGATCATATAGACCTCGCGGCATGCAAGCTTCTGGCGGCGCCTAGAGTCGTAGGCCGCCGACCCTCCGAAGATCATGAGGCAGCCATCCAATGCCGGAAATCTGAAATCACTCCCCTCGGCATCGTCTGCGGCTAGCTTGGGCTCCTTCCTATGCTCCCCCATATTGGAGCCTCCAGACAAGAACTGCTTCATGAGGACGCAGTCCTTGTATAGTTGCTTGATGGGGAAAGCATGGTTCAGGCATGGCCCTTCGAGTAGCTTCTTGAAGTGGTCTGGGGTACCCTCGACGGGCTTTCGACCCCCTTGCGGTCGGCAGTGGCCATGAGCGAGCCCTTGCACCGCTGCTTGTTCTTCTTCTTGTTGGGGCGGTTGAAGACGCCTTCGTCGGCATCCTCGTTCCGCTTTGCCTTGCCCTTGGGCGGTCGAAAATCGCCCCGACCGCCTCCTCGCCCAAGGCATGGCTGGTGGTGATGTCGAGGAGCTCCTTGGTGGTTCGCGGGCCCTTACGTCCTAGCTTGTGAACAAGAGACTCGCAGGTGATCCCGGACAGGAAAGCTCCTATGACGTCGGCGTCGGTGACGTTGGGCAGCTCGCTGCACTGCCAGGAGAAGCGCCGAATGTACCCACGAAGAGTTTCCCCGGACTTCTGTTGGTAGTTTTTGAGATCCCATGGGTTCCCAAGACACATGTATGTGCTCTGAAAGTTTCCCACGGAGATCTCTTTTAGGTCCGCCCAACATTGGATTCGGTTGGGCGGAAGGTGTTCCAACCACGTTCGTGCCGAATTGGCCAGGAACAATGGAAGGTTGCGGATAATGAAATCGTCACTATCTGCTCCACCGGCTTGGCAAGCAAGCCGATAATCCTCAAGCCATAGTCCGAGGTTCGTTTCCCTGGAGTATTTCGGGATGTTGGCCGGCGGTCGGTACCACGGTGGGAAGACAGCGTTGAGCATGTGTCGGCCAAAAGCCTGAGGTCCCGGCAAGTCGGGGCTTAGGCTTCGGTCCTCGATGCTGTTGTAGCGTCTGCCACGACAAGGGTGGTAGCCGCGGCTAGCCTCCTCCTTCGCATCGTCGCGGGCACTCCTACGGGCGTCGAGGGTGTCACACACATCATGGTGGAGGCCGAGACACTCATGCACCGGGACCGCGGCACGTGGCCAGCCGCCTTGCTGCGCCTGGTGGACTGACATGTCTCTGTCGGGTCACTCTGAGGGCACGTGCTGGCTGGCATTGAGCTCGCGTCGTCGGGACAGCGAGCTCTCGGCCTGCTGCACCGCCGCACACTCGAGTAGCGTGCTAATCTTGGGCGTCACGGGCTCCAAAGTAAGGCCGCCACAATAGCGATGTTTTGGCTTGCCTGGGTGAAGTGTAGGCGGGCTTTGTCGTCCTTGGTGATCCTCTGGTTCATGTCGCGGGCCACGGCACGTGCACGTCCACCGTCTCCGTGGCACTCGATCTCTCGCTCGAGCTCTACACGTTCCTGCGCGAGCTGGAGTCGTGCTTCTTTGAGCTCTTGGTGCCGGGCCCTCAGCTGCTCTACCCGCAGGCGAGGTGAGGCCCCTACATTCCTCTCGACCTCATCGTCGAGGTCGTCTATTGGGGTAGCCTCTTCCTCGTGGATGCTTTCGATGTATCCCTCGGGGGTACCTGCCATGAAATATTCACGCGAGGGGTGATGGCTCCTCCTGCTAGAGTCAAAGTCGGAGGGCGACTCCGATTCTCCCGCGAGGAGGTCATGGAAGGATTCCGCGACATATTCGGTCATCCCCACGAACTCGTCGTTCGTAGGGGATGGGGGCGTGTGTTGCACCACAAGGTGGCCAACGATCTCTACGACGTTGCGCAGACCGAACAGGAGCGCTGTCGGGGCGCTCTGGATGAGGTATTCTAGGGAGAGCGATTCTTCTCTTGCAAGTTGCGTCATGACGTTGGCGAACGAGAAGGTGAGGCGGACCAGGTCCTCCCGGGACGGTCGGGGTCCCAGGAAGGCGCCGAGCTAGCGCTCTAGCCTCCCGTAATCCAAGCCGAGGAGCTGGTCGCTCCCGGGGGCGCAGGCCTCCGATGCGTGCAACTGCAGCTCCTCAAGTGCCTCGACGATCACGTCGAGGCCGGCAGAGTGGAGAGGTTGAACGGCGACGGGAGCCTGCGCCAACTCTCCCTCCGTCACTGCCAATGTCGGGCACGGACGGCACGCGCAGCCACTTAGCGACGCGGTCCAGCGGGCGGCTGGCGGCCGCGGCACAGCGGCGCAGGCACGCCGCGCCGTGCACTTCGAGACTGAACACGAAGTGCACGGACGGCACGCGGCGCCACAGTCCCACGCGCTCACCACGGCCCACGACGCCGGCGGGGACGCCAGGAAGCGGTCTACGTCACCGCCCCACTCATAGCCATCGTCGTCGCCGATGATCGCCAGGAACGTGCCGTGGGAGAGCGTGTTGTGCAAGATGTCGCCGATGTCCGTGGGGAAGAACTCGACTTGTGCGAACCAGCTGCGGTAGCGCTCGCCAAGGCGAAGGACCATGGTGCGGCGCGGCGCCTTGAGGCGGTGCGAGTGCACTGAGTGCACGAGGAGAGAGAGTCTGGAACTTGGTGTAGCCGCAGCAGCCGGTGAAGAGACGCAGCGACGCCTCGTTGGACTTGTCGGTGGCTATGTACGCGTACTCGGCGGCCATGAGCTCGAACCACTGCTCCAGCTGCCGCACCAGCTGCAAGGTGAGATGTCCATCCGCCTGCATTGCATGCACATGCTGAGCATTTGTTACTACTAGTTCAGTTTATCAACAGCATGGATGGAAAGTGTCGCTCGCGATCGTAGATAGGAGACAGCAACTTTACCTGTGGGAGGCTGCGACGCGGAGGCCTAGAATGTAGCCGACTTGCAAAGGCGGGTGCTCCAGGGCAGCTCTTGGCGGAGGCGACGGACTTGACGGTTCCCCGGATGAGACCGATGATCCGGCGGCCTGGTCCGGACGTCGTCGTCTCAGCTACCTGTTCATGCATGCATGTCCAGATCAAACTAGAGAGGCTAGAGCGCGTGCTTGAAATTTGAAAAAGCGGAAATGATGTGACTCAAACGTTCGATGTTCCGGATGCGCGTCAGATAAGACTCGACCGAGCCGTGAGCGCCCCCACCCCGTTCCTTAATTGTTCCCGTCTCGTCCCCCGTGCCCCCCGCACCCACTCTCTGCTCTGCTCGCCCTCTCCGCTCCTCCGCGCTCCTGCGTTCGCTGCTGCGCTCTGAGACAAACGTCACGCTCGCATCCAGCACTACTAAAAATGATTTTTAGCAACGGTTTTTCTTCTTCTTGTGAATTGGACTTGTAATACTAGTTTATTCTTGTGCTTATGGTCAGATTTGAATTATATATATATGTATATATATAGTACATTTTCCTGTAAAAAAATTCAAATCAATTTTGTAGAACCGCTCTTACAGTACACTTTACCAGAACACACACACATATATGTTCTGGTAAAGTGTACTGTAGGGGCGGTTCTACAAAATTGATTTGATTTTTTTACGGGAAAATGTACTGTAGGGGCCGTTCTAGACTAAACCGCCCCTACAAACAGGTATTATAGGGGGCGGCTGGTACTACAGCTGCCCCTACAAATCGGACGGCTGATAACACTAGCCGTCTCTACAAACTGATTTGTAGGGGCGGTCTAGGAACCGCCCCTACAAATACATGATTTTGTAGCCACGCTTTGGTAGGGGCGGCTGGCCAAACCACCCCTACAAATCATCTGGAGCCGCCCCTACAAATGATATCTATAGTAGTGCAGCTTGCTGCCGCCCCGCCTGTTCGTGCTCCCTCCCTCCCTTGCTCCGCGGCCTCCATGCCACCAGAGAGGAGGGCGACGGCGACGGCTTCCGGCGAGGTAGGTGGGTCATTTTCTGAATTTGATCCCTCCTCCTCTGGATCTGAGCTATCCTCCTCCTCCTCTGGATCTGGATTTGAGGGACGCGACGGTGACTAGGGTTCCGGCAAGCTCTGTTGGAGTATGCTTGTTTTGCTGTTGCAACGAGTAATTTTTCTTTGTTTCATTAGTCTTTTTTCTGACGTTGCATCTCGCATCGCGCTTGTTTCTGTTGTTGTAGTAGCTTTGGTTTGCTGTTGTAACAAGTAATTTTTCTTTGTTGCATTAGTCTTTTTTCTGATGTTGCATCTCGCATTTCCTTTTTTTGTTTCTGTTGTCGCAGTAGCTTTGGTTTGCTGTTGCAATAAGTATTTTTTTCTTTGTTGCATTAGTCGTTTTTTCTGACGTTGCATCTCGCATTATGATTTGTTTATGTTGTTGTAGTAGGTTTGGTTTGTTGTTGCAACAAGTAATTTTTCTTTGTTGCATTAGTCTTTTTTCTGATGTTGCATCTCGTATTGCAATAGCTTTGTTCTTTTTGTTGCAGTCGCTTTTGTTTTGACGTTGCAGTAGACTTGTTCTGATGTTTCATCTTACATTGCGCTTTGTTTAATGTTGCAAATAATTTTTCTGATGGGAGCACGGTGAGGATGCGACACACCTAGCGTGGGCGCGGCGGGGGATGGGCGGCGCGACGGGATGGCGGGGGACGGGCGGCGCGGTGGGATCTCCTGTGGGGGCAAGGCAAACAGATGGAGATGGGGATGAGGTGCGGGAGCGCGATGGAAGCGGCTCGCATGCATGCGTGTCGGGGCGTGCGTGGGGGCAGAAGCGGCTCGCATGCATGCGTGTGGGGATCGATTTGGTTGCGGGCGGGCGCACATGCAGGAGCCGTGAGCGTCCGGACGCATCCGGGCACTAGTTCCGTCGAAGAAGCAACCCCCGCACCAACAAGTTGAAGATGCATGCAAACAATCAGGGCGGCTCGCTCGTTAGGGCAGATCGCTGCACAACCATACGCACGCATCGGAGCACACGTACACACACGCACGTACCAGCATGCGGTAGTGCGGCGAGAGGCGGATGCGCGCGACAGGGTCGCCGAGCAGGTCGGCGTGCAGCGACATCCCGCCGCCCGGGCCGACGTCGCAATCCCAGTCGACGGCCTCCGTGCCGTCGCGGTCCGTGTCGGGATTGTACTCCCGGATCACCACCCCGCGTCGTCCCTCTGTCTCTCTGTGTCTCATGGCTGGCACCGATCGATGCAGCCGCTTCTATTATGTAGTAGCACTTATATATGGCATCACTTGTATGACCGACCGGCTCTCTCGTTTCGTTTCAGCACCTCGTTCCGGTTCGCCACCGCCGGCCGTGGCAGCCCGGTGCGTCCGCCAACCCGAACGGGGATCATTTTCTGGGCGGGGCCGACTGGCCGAGCGCGTGGTCGAGCGGCGTGGGCCCGGGATCGTTTTCTGGAGGCGCTTGGGACGGACTGTGTGTGTGGTAGACTAGCATGGCAAGAATAGCAGGTATATATATGTTAGGTATCGCTGGAGTCGCGACCGAATAAGACGAGTACTTTCCATTTTTATCTTTAGGATTTTGATGAGATCGAAGCCACAGGGTCATTGGCAGCGTCTTCTGTCCTGTGGGAAAAGAATAGCAGCTTTGTTACAGGTGGAAAGGCGGGCGGTGTCCCATAGGCCATAGCGCCGAGCGAGAGCTGTGTGTGGTTGCACAGGCACTGCCGGGATCTTTTAGCGTGATATGGAGTCGATCAGATACAATGACTAACAGTCTGCACGTTGGCCGGGGTTCTTTTTTAGCATTTGGCTGGTTTGAGAAAAATACTATTCCAGCTAGAAATTTACGATTATTTACGACAAGCCACAGCCAAACGAACGGGCTGTAAGCTTAGTTTTTTCACTGCCAAAGATCCAAGATTGCCTTCAATGTGACAATGTGAGTCTCACATTTTCGTTATTGTTGCTGGCACCACGAGTTCCGTTTACGCTCGGCCCAACCATCAACCTGGCGTGACGGCTGCAAGATGTCCGGACTGGATGACGAGGACGCGACGCGAGACGTGGCCCTGCCCCTTGGTGGGCGTACTGGGCACCGACCCTGGTTCTTCCTTGTCTCGGATCTAGTCAGATAGGCTAGATCACCGGGTAGAGACGCTTCAGTCAACTACCCACCTGGTAGAGACCCTCGACTTTCTAGTGATTGACTTTTGAGTTGCTAGAACAGAGAGAAAAATCCACAGGAAGAATTCCAACTCAAATCACACTGTCAAATGATACCTATGTTTGGTAAAACAATCTTCACAGATAGGAATTCAAGCTTGGTCAGAACCTTTTCATCTGGTAATAAAACGATAACTAAGTCTGCTAAGACAAGATGTGTGGACTGGATGACGAGGACGCGACGCGAGACGTGGCCCTGCCCTTGGTGGGCGCACGGCCGCCCGCACGGGATGCATGCACCGCTTCATTTGAAGCAAGCCGTTGGACTCTAGGTACGTGACGAGGGTACTTGTTTGATCGAGTGCACATAATGTATATAGGTCTGTCTCATCAAATTTCTTTGGCGATGATGATACGCATTGTTTCGAATCTGTCCCACTTCGGGTATGTATGCATATGCATGACATCTTCTTCGGATTGGGCAGGATACTAGCTAGCTGCCAGCGCTATCCTTGCACACCTCAGTTATCAAGAAGAGCAAAAAAGGACAAGGAAAATCAAGAAAGAGCTATCAGAAAGCTTGTCAAGATAAAGGGCAGGATACTAGCTAGCTGCCAGCGCTATCCTTGCATACCTCAGTTATCAAGAAGAGCAAAAAAGGACAAGGAAAATCAAGAAAGAGCTATCAGAAAGCTTGTCAAGATAAAGGGCAGGATACTAGCTACCTGCCAGCGCTATCCTTGCATACCTCAGTTATCAAGAAGAGCAAAAAAAGGACAAGCAAAATCAAGAAAGAGCTATGAGAAAGCTTGTCAAGATAAAATGATCCTTCTCGTGTACTCCCTCTGTCCCATAAAAAGTGTCATTCTCACTTACCGAGAAACACTTTTAATTATTAAAAAATAATATTTATGATGCATAATTAGTATCATTAGATAAGTCACAAAATATGTTTTCATAATAAACTTATACATATGTTGCTAATATTTTTTTACGGATACATAAGAAAATTTGGACAACACAAATTCTATAGCAACACTCTTTTTGAGACAGATGGAGTAAGGGAAGTGGAGGTCATTGTTTCCGATGGCAGAAGGTAATGACACCAAATTAAATGACTTGGGAGGCTTGGGCATCTCCTTGACTCTGAACCTATTGGCCAGGCGCTTCGACTCAATGGCTCTCGTATTCTTGACACCAATTTTGGCTTAGCCAAAATGTGTGAAAAATATGAAATGGAATCTATCGCTAATAAAGTTAATCTCTACTAGATGTTTTATCTCTTCATACAAGGTGTCCACATTATTCACCACTAAAACTTGCTATCCTTTCATGCAAGCCATATATCCATGTCATTCATTATTGTAAGTTTTAGTGTTGGTTATACCCGGTGAACCATATACATGCGCAAGAGTGAGTTTCCACTCACACACTTGACTTCTACCGGTTCTAGCCTACTAAGCATATTAGTCGTCCCGAGCCCATGTATTGGTTGAAGAGGTGATCATTACCTAGTTGAGTTGAGCTGAGAAAATAGAAAAATAGAACATGTCTAGGGGTCCTCTGGGCCTAAACAGTCTTCAAATTTGGCTGGATTGAATAGTCACAGGTTAGCCTAAACACTATTTCAACCCGCGTGTCTTGACATCTGTTTGACTATATCGGCCATTGGCATATCAGACTATCGTCCACTAGCATATATAAGGGTCTCATTGGTTGGCCAGATGTGGCTTGGCCTGGCCCGTTGTATGCAATGTTCGGATGATTGGTTACCTGCACTTCAAGTTGGGACTGGCCCGATGCATGCAAAAGCTGCCGCAGAGCCTGGCTCGCAGGATCCGTTTCTACGCGGCCTGGCTCGTGCGATGCGTGCTCGCGTTTGTTGCTCTCTTAGCGTATGCACGAGGCGAGCAGAGAAAGGGCAACCAAAGATATTCTATGATGAGATGGTATGGATGGAAACACCAAGCAAACAAGGCGCTGCTACATGCTCAGACCCTAGCCCACAAGCGCGGGGCTACACAGGTACAAGCCTGGCTCCGGGAAATAAGAACCAATGACGCCCTAAAGTTCTTCCCACGCACGTCAGGCTTGTTTGGTTGAGCCGCTAGGCACCTTTGCCTGCTTGCTGTCCATTTTGGTTGCCTAGATGAGATCGATGTTTAGTGGAAAAGTTGTCTGGCAGACCGCTAACCAAACATTTCCATCTATGTGTTTATCTCTAGTGCTACAATAGTAAAATTAAAGTTCATAAAGACCTCGATAAAAGAAGAGAGATTGCTAAGGTCACCTCATTCCCCCACAAGTCTGAAATTCCAATTCACAATGTTTTTTGTAGAGCTCAAACTTGATGTGATCTTGTTGTCAGTTGAACGTTGCAGTTTTAGCGTTGAGGCTACTTGCCTTTCTACCGTTTTTGTTCAAATTACGAGGAGGACAAAGACAGAAAAGAAATAACAAGACACCAACACCAACTATGTCCTTTTTAACCGCAATGGTATAAGTTACTGCCTCTCAGCCAATTTCTCAATAGTCTTAATTTTTTGCATATCGTTCATAACACGAACAACCTCACGTGACAATTTCACATGATATTGAAATATTTTGTATGGACATAGATTTTGATAAGAGCTAGTTTTTCTCTCACTTTTATTAAAATATAAAAAAAATGCTTAGAGAGTCGCTCATTGCGGGTGGCCTGAGAGCCGTGGGAGTACTACCCAAGAAACAGCTCAGCTATTAAGCCGTGACTAATACGAGTACGATGGAAACAAGCCGAAGGAATCTGCAGGACTGCAGGAGTGAGGAGCGCAACAGCCAGCAAAGAAAACATTCCGTTCGTCCTCGGCCCGTCTCGCTTGAAGCGCCGGTGCCTGCGCCCGTGAGTCCGTGACCGACAGCCCCAGCAGGCGTCCACGCACAAAAATTAAGCCCCGGCGACGTGGCTCGTGCTGCTTTTAAGACGGACCCGCCCCGCCCCGCCTTGCCTGCCCGGCCGCATGCGGCCGCCGGCCGGTCACCCATCCCGCGCCCGTCACGTCGTCACGCACGCCCCGGCGAGGCCAGCGTGTGATTCGCTGCAGTTTACTGGACGCGCGCGCGGCGCGGGCACCGTTTGCTCGCGGCTTCTTGCTCCGCGTCCGCGTGTGTTCCCCGTCTTGGGCGCCGACGCCGGCTGGGGTTGGTTTTGTTTCTTCTTGTCGCTCGCCTCTTTTCAGTGTCCTTGACCAACGTCATCTTTATAGCCATAGAGACGTGGTGAATACGCTTTGCGGAGTATATGTGTACCAAACGACGAGTAGTACATGATGGGTGTCATCATTAGTAGTAGGAGTATTACTCAAAGTAGTGAAAGACGGGGGGCATTATCACTGGATGAGAGCTGTTCTAGTACTCCCTTTCTGTCTGCTTTAGGCATTGAGGCATGTATGATGGCGTTGTTCTAGCTTTCCGCTTGTATCTGTATGGATACTGCAGGCACGCGTTGCTGAACCATCCTTTTTTTATACTACATCCACAAGCATATCCTGTACTGTATAGTCTGTCCCATGATAATCCGTGCCCGTCCAGCGGTTCAGGGTCTAGACGTACTCCAGGCTGGTTGAAGAGCTCAGCTGTACAAGGCTCGTGGCTGCGATGTGCGATCTGCTCACGAAACAATGACGAAGCCATGACAAAAATTGGTCATTGATCCACACAAATGAAGAGAGAATTAGGGGTTACAGATTGAAGTGCGAATGTGATGCAAAAGAACAACACAAAAAGCCAAGATAGTGCTAACTCTTGCTAAAATGAGAGGTGAAATAAATCAAGTTGATGAAATGCTGGCCTCCTGTAGCTGCTAAATTTAAGCCCAGAGAGATACGTGTACGATGTTGAATGCAAGGGAAATTACCTGAAAATGCATTCTCAGAGAAACCGAAAACTGGAAGGAACTTTGCATAAGGCTGCAGCTGGTTTGCCGTCCGGGAGGCCGTTATAAGAACCACGCTACCATGCCATCATACGCGCTCTCTTCTCTGGCTCTGGCTGGCTGGCTCAGAAACACCCGCAAAGCGCACACAGCATCCTCTCATCATACCCTCCATATAGGCCCCCTATCTTTGATCAGTGATCACTCTCACTCGGCCTCGGCCACCCTCTCAAACCAAACAGAACCCACGAGCGTGCACGGACGGGAGCACGCGTGCGCGCGCCACGAGCGATGCCTCCCCTTGGCCGCGCGCGCTCTATCCTGCTCCTCCTCCACTACGTGGCCGCCTCCCACCTCCTGCTGCGCGCGCCGATCCACCGCGCCGCCGCGGACACATTGCCGGACCCGGCGCCGCTCCACCCGGCACTGATCTTCCCCTCGGCGACCCCGGTGCAGCCCGCCGCCGCCGTTCCGGGGGCACGATCCCGGCGTTCCCCGAGCAGTCGGACTCGCTGTCGGGGTCGTCGTCCACGTGCCCGCTCGCGCCTTCCCCGGCGCTCCTCCCGGCCGTGCGGTCCTCCTGCGACGCCGACGACGACGGCGCGCTGCCGCCGAGGCTGCGCTGCTGCCCCGCGCTGGCCGCGTGGCTGTTCGCGGCCTATGCGCCCGCCGCGCTCGCGGAGCGGCCGCCCGCGAGGTCCCCGGCCGCGGCCGCCGTGGACATGCCGTTGCCGCCCGGCGACTCCGAGGCGTGCGCGGGCGCCACGGACCGCGCGCTGCGTGCGGCGGGAGCGGCGCTGCCCCGCCCGCCTGGCGGCAACGGGACGTGCGACTTGGCGTTCTGCTACTGCGGGGTGAGGCTGAGGCGGCTGACGTGCGGACCCCCGCCGGCCGAGGGCGGGCTGTGGTCGCCAGCTGACGCGGCGGCGAGGAGGCTGGAGAGGGACTGCGCGCAGCCGGGCGTCCCCGGCTGCTCCAAATGCCTTCTTGCTCTTACCACGGTGAGATCGAATAGCTGACCTGACCTGATCACCTGGAACTCCAAAGCCTTCGAGCATGAAACGTTATCGTTAACCTGTAGTTGGACACAGAAAGCATCGAACAATTTTACGATTCTGTCCTGTCACTACGCATTAAATGATCCGTTCATTTCCATTTCGAGCTCAGATCGTCTGTCAGGGTCCATGGAGGGTTCTCGATCGTCTTGCAAGCTTTGATCTAGCAATACGGTGTTCGGTGTAGGAGTTGGTAGCAGGTGTAGGACACACTAGGAAAGCTTCAATTCACTCACTGATCACCAGCACCAGACACTACTACTACCATACCACACTGCGCATTGTCCATATTCTATTGCCTGTCTGACATGCTTTTGAGAGGACATGGCGTCGAATGCAAGCATTGGACGGACCGGCACTGCACCCACGGGGCCACAGTAGCTAGTGTCTCGGTCT
Source organism: Miscanthus lutarioriparius (assembly GCA_904845875.1). Lineage (NCBI taxonomy): Eukaryota > Viridiplantae > Streptophyta > Magnoliopsida > Poales > Poaceae > Miscanthus > Miscanthus lutarioriparius. Next base: position 16,490,057 of record CAJGYO010000007.1, on the reverse strand, counting down.
ACAAGCTCGGTGTTGCCTATGTCTAGTTGTTAGCATGATTGGGGTGTGACTGCGCGAGTGAGTGATTGAGTGGCCATAAATCATGAGGTCCGAATTCCGGACCTGTTGGGTAGGGCCTGGAGTCCGGAGAATGATTTGCTGGAACATGCCTCCACTCCCTCTCTGCCCACTTTGATTGCTTGAGCATTTGGCCCCGGAGATGAACTCCATTCCCTCTTTCTTCCCTGAAGGGTCTCAGTGCCATTAGAAGAATCATATGCTTTGCGCTTTGCTTTATCAGCAACCGAGCCATACATGTCCACAATTAAACTGGGTTCCCGAGACATGTCGCGGGGTGCTCAGTGCCACAAGAAGATTACTGCTTTCTCCATTTCAAATTATAAGACGTTTTGACTTTTCTGGATGTATTGATTTTATCATGTATCTAGACATGGGTGTATATCTAAATGCCTAGCAAAATCTATGTATCTAGAAGTCCCAAAACATCCTATAAATTAGAATGGAGGGAGTAGATTAGTACACTAATCACTAGTGTACTGCTACTTCCAAAGGTTTCTGTGTCGCAACATACTTGGTGCGTATAAATCCACTTGTGCGAACAGTAGCGGGCTTGTCTCTCCTCTGCATTCTTAAACCTAAATGCCGTCTGCTAATGGTAAATTGCTAGTTTTACCTTGTTCTTGTTCCTTTGGGTTAACGTCGCTCAGTCATGTAACTGCTTGTAAATATATACCATGCAAAACCTTTATTACCGTCTTACAGTGACAAACTCGACGTCAACATGTACCATTTTTCAAGTCTGTTTTTGGATTGGTGTTTAGTGATTGCATTGTCAGTGCGTGGACCTCATGCAAATCTCTTGACATTCATCGCAGATAAAGGCCACTAATCCCGGCGGTGGCGCTGGCGCGGAGGCAGCGGGCAAGAAGAAGCAGACCGCCGGCCGGTCGAGCGAGAGTGACCGGGACTGCGAGCTCATGGGGCTCATGTGGCTGCTGCAGCGCAACGCCACGCGCTACGGAGCGACGGCCACGGCCGTGATCCAGGCCCTGATGGCCGTGGACGAGGCGTCCGCCGCAGGTGTCGTCGCGGTGGCGGCAGACGCGGGGCCAGCCGCGGCGTGCTCGCTACCCGTGGACGACATGCCCCTCCCGGCCGAGTACGCGCAGGTCAGCAGGGCCAGCCACGCGCCTCGTGTCTGCTGCTTCCACCTGGTCGTGCTGCTTGCCATTCTAAGTTTCCGTTTTGTGTACTCGCTGTAGCACTGCGATTGAATTGAAGTTCGTTATATGGTCCATTATATTGTGTTTGCTCATGGAAAATTTTCTAATTCTGCCTGCACCACATGGGATCGATGTATCGTGAGAACCAGAGCACGTATCACCGGCCGGATCACCTTGTGAGTTGTGAGGCATATCTGGTCGTTGACATCGATGTCATGGACACTGGTTCTACATCACCGGACGATCCAGCAAGTATCCCTCGTTTTATCTGGTGGCTCTATCCATCTCTATTTTTCGAACAAACCTCTTCAAAGAAGACAGGAATTCACTTAAAAATAAATAATTGATATGGTTTTATAAGGAAGGGTGAGTCCAAAAAACTTACAACAACACAATTTATTGAAGAAAAGGCAGGAAAAAAAAACCCGGGCATGACAACCCGAATGATTAACCCGACGCACTATACTAACACTTGGCGACAGCTCAAGAAAAGACGAAATCCGCTGTGCGTCATGGCTGTTGAGCTTATCACTGTAGAAATCAATAGTTTCGACTCCTCGTAATAGACATCAGCTAATGCAAAATTCACCAAAGAGATGACACCTACACATGGCTTCCAAGTTCCAACATCACAACTAGATAGGAGATCACAACAAGTCATCGTTGTCTAGCATTAACACACCTCACATGTCACAATGAGCAGCTTTGGCTTTGCCCTTGCATCCTCAAACCAAGAGGGACAAATAGCGCCTCTCAACATAGGCAGCAACACGAGGAAGTGTAGCCTCGTGAGCGACCTAACACTCGCAGTCGGGTGCCAAGACGCCTCACACAAACTGACCACCACTAAAGTGGGTTGGAAACTCCAAGGCGACGCCTCCAGTGAGGTAAATGGCGATGCACATGTGGGGTTCCTCCAAGAGAAACCCACAACAAAGTTTTTAATAAAGTCAAGAAAAATATTCTACCACAGAAGGGGTAATTAGAAAATTTTCTACCTATAGGGAAAAACATTTGTGCCTCAAGAGATGTCTAGTTACATTGCCCACCCGGGTTCAAGTGGACTTGGCACGGGTGCTCGTATTTTCCTGAATTTATTCCAGGATTTAACGGCGCTATGCTTTTAGTGGTAGGCGACGTCCCCGTCGACAGCGAAGCGCCAGTGGTGACTTCATGAATCTCGAGATCTTCGGCTCAGTCCTTCGAAGGTGCTCATAGGGGATAGGTTTACGTACGTGTGTTCATAAGGGTGAGTATGCGTACGTGTTGTGGACGTCTGCGTTGTATTGTGTAATACTAAAAAAAATGGATAAATCTCTCGTTTCCCAGGATGCATTATGTCCCTTGACATGATCTAACCCTAGTTACCCTAGCATGACATTATGGAAAATAAATTACGGAATACAAACAGAGGGTTAGAAAGACTCAATTTTTTCACGTGATATAGAAGATGATACCTTTCACCAGTTCTCGGTGTGCAGTGTGCACCAAGAACATTTTTAATGGGTTCAAATGTTTTTTTATTGAGCAAAACAATATTCCTAGTTTATGAGAATAACTGTTCCATGTTTAGGACAAAAACGTTATAAATTTTGTCAAATGTTAATGTGAAAAATGTTTCTAATTTTAAATGAAAGTGTTATAGCTTCAGGAGAACATGTTATGGGTCCATGAAGTTCCAAGTTCAAATGAAAAAAAGGTTTGTAGCTTAATTAGGAAAAAAGACGCTCCACCTTAATAGAATACAAAAATATTTTATTTGCTTACACTACTATAGAACAACTTATCCGGGGCGTTTAGCAAAGGGCTCGGAGGCGAGCGGGCTTTGAAACTGCCTCGGTTAATGCCTCGGATTAATTGAGGCGGTTATTTTTTATTAACCGAGGCGGTCACAATCAACCGTCTCGCAAAATCGATTTACCGAGACGGTTAAAAGATAAACGCCTCCTAAAATCTATTAACCGAGGCGGCCAAAATGCCTCCATTTTTAGAAGTGGCCCGCCTCGGTTAACAAGGCCGAGGCCCAAAAGGCCCAAGCGAGGCCCGATAGGGCGCTCAAGTATATATAGGATACTTAGGGTTTCTGTCAACCTCTCACTCCTCGCCTCTCTCTCTTTCTGCGGCGCCCCTGAGCACGGCGCTCTCTTCCCTCCCTGAGCGGCACTCTCTCCCTTCCTCCCTCTCTCCTGTGGCAGAACCGTCTGAAATAACACGCTTTCAGAGACGTTCGTCTTCCACTAAACACTAAGCACCCCGAAAGTGAGCTACATCGGACAGCTCCATCGAGCACACTCCAAGAGAGAACTCGAAACAATCCACGTTTTACATCCATAATCCAATAATAAGTACGAGCTTACAATACTTAGTCAATTTCATACAACAAAAGTTCTTGTAAATTATTTATTATAATACTAGAGTTCAGAGTGCGATAATTAAACAGCGGAAAGAAAATAAGCATCTAGCGAAAACAATACAAGGATCCGTCTGTGCTCACCAAAAGAATCCTCCACACAAGAGCTATTCCTCAAGCTACACCTGCAACAGAGGTAAAATAAACCCTGAGTACACAATGTACTCGTAAGACTTACCCGACTAGGGAGAATAGTTTCCCGACTCTTAAGGAGTATGACAGGCAATATGGTTTGTTGTGTTTCTTTTTGTTTGTAAAAAACATTATTAATAGTTCATCCTTACAGTCCAATTTTATTAGCAGTCATGATTACTTCATTAGCTAACCATTCTAAGTAAGCACATGTTCTACTTTCAAGTAAGGGTTGAGCAATCAGAACCATTTTACTATCTTTCATCTTCTAGTTCTTACTACGGTGCTAGATCATAGCTAAGTCGTACCGTCTCACGTAAACGATGATTTACGAACCAATGTATCACAACTGGGTACTCCGAAACATATGCCCCATTTGTACCCTAAGCACAAATAAGATCAACCCATTTTACTCTTATCACGGGGTCTAGGTCTCTGTCCAAACTTGGACTCCAAACCGCCACACTTGAGACCCGATCTCAGTATGGTGCTTAAACCTATATATTTTCCCACCTCCAATTAGTCGGTTCGAAAAGAGCCGAACCCACGGCAAGAGCGTAACGAGCCTTTCCGCTCCTATAAGTAAGTATGTGTTCAGGATAATAAGTCTGTGACCTGACTACCATCCACAACAACAGATGGTCCTTAATCGACACGAACAGGAAAACCTGTGTAACCAAGCTAAGCCCTGTTAGCCGCGGGACACAACCTATTACACTCACCAATACCCATACCATATCCCTGTCCTGTCTTCATTTTTCCTTTCATTATTTTATCATGAGAGTAATTATAATAATCATCTATTGTGAGTAACAGCAGGTTACTCACGCTACCGAAAACCTAAGCATAGCAGCTACTCGAACATGTACTAGTAGGACTCATAGGACAGTTATATCTATGCATGTGGTTTTCATAAAATTCCTGTAACGTAAATGCACATCACACACACACATATATATATATATATTCGGTGATTATAAAAAATAAAGGTTATGCACCGGGTTTTGTTTTGGGTAGGCGCGGTGTCAGCTGAGTCAGTCAGTGGTAGCTCTGGGACCTTCTCCTGCATGAGAATCTCCTCCTCGTACTTCTCGAAGATCTCCTCGAACTCGTGATCGCCAGTGGTCACGATCTCCGCTAACTCATTCTCTACATGCATGCGATGATGATGCAACACTTAGCATTTATGCAACAACAACTCTTAAAATAAGAATACGCATACTAAGCTACTAAGCTAGCTCTAATGACTAAGGTACTAAGCTAACTATCATTTTTACCAAGCAAAGTGTTGGGTTCAACTAACAAACGCTTAGCTTTACAAATGAAGAATATATCTTTATTTCTATTAATGATTTAATGTATATCGAAACAAAGAGCATTTAACTACCCTAATGCTCAGTCTATTCTAAAGCTATAAAAATTTCAGTGAGCACATAATAATACAATGAAGTTACTATAAAAATTTTAGGACTAAAGTTATCACCAATTTACCATAAAAATTCATATAATATTTAACCTAATAATATTAAGCACTCTCAAATGATTTAATAGCTCCTAGTATCAACATGTATATATATATGAACTAAACATACTAACAGATAGAGCACAATTTTAGAAAACCTAAGAAAATTTGTTTTATAATTTTTGAACACCTACATGATTTTATATAATTTACCAAAGATCAGCTCAAAAATTAAATTAGAAAACTATTTCTAATTTCTTATGAAAAAGAAAAATGAATTCTTCCGCGTGGCCCACATGACACCGGCCCACGCGGAGACGGCTCGCGGTGGGGAAATCCCGCGCGTGCTGACATTTTTGCAAAATAGACCTCGTACTTCTCCCAAATTACAACTAAGTACTAACACTATTTCCCCCTCTCTCAAACCTTCTCACTTAACCCCCTAACTTTTCTCAAATTCACCCGCGCACACCCCCGGCAACTTAGTACACGGTGGCGCGACGAGCGGCGGCACTGAGTGCCTACGCCAGCCACCTAGGACCTACGCGGGCCCACCTAACGGGTCGATCACCATCTCTGACCCGAACGGCTATGCTAAGCGGCGATGAGGGGTGGCGAGACGCGCTAGAGCGAGCTGCAGCGACGCGCGACCATCAGCGACGGCGGCGCAGCTGCCCCAGAGATCGAGAGCACCTAAGAACCTAACTGGCTAGCAAGGGAGCATTAGTATACTACCATGGATCTAGCCGAGGTGACGGTTGGGGTGGAGGATGGCGGAGGAGGGATGGTCATGTGCGACCGAGCCATGCGGCGACGCACCATGGTGGCACGGTCGGGTTAGTGACGACGGGGAGGCGATAGCGATTCGGCTAAGGCACGCAGGGTGGAGAAGGAGGCAAGGTGAACCTAGTAGTGCAAGTGAATTGGCTCGAGAGGGACGGTAGGAGGGCTGCCCACATCCACGGTCGAACACGGCCTTATCGGCATGGCGGCGGAGAAACTCCAAAATTGGAGCTTGGTCGGACACGATTCAAGGCTAGGTAGGGTCGGGCAGTGAGAGGACGTGATGGTGAAGCCATGGGTACGATGAATTGAATCGAGGTGATCGTTTGCTGGGTAAATTGGATGGCGTGGCTCGTGGCGACAACAGAGGGAAAATGAGAGAAAGAGATAAACGGGGCGCGGCATGTGGGCTCGGCTCGACCTCGACTTGGCGGGATGCAATTGGCAAGATCATAGAGACCCACGCGCAGGCGCTAGCAGAAAGGCGCGCGTGTTTTCGACCGGCGTGGCCCGCGTGGCCGCAGTGCCCTAAATGACAAGACGACGGCGAGCTCGGCCATGTGCGTGCGATAGTGGCGGCCTTGAACTGGGCCGGCAGCAGCGCAGAGGGTACAACGGATAGGGCAAACGCGACGACGATGCATCGGTAGTGGCTTCGTCGTGGCGCGGGGCGGGCGACAGCAGCTCTGCACGGCGGGGCCATCGGCAGCTGGGCCATAGCCAGGCCAGAGGCAGCCACGGCTGGCCACGCATGCACGACCAATGCGGTGACGCCGAGCGCCCGAGCGTGGTGCCCGTGCCCACGTGGCCAACCAGCCTGATACCGAGTCGTGCATGAATTTTAAAGCACCCAAAACAACTAAACGGTTGCTTTAGGAGCCAAACCATCTTCACCATGCTCAAGATGGCATATGAGACTACCAAATCAAGTTATAACACTACACCACCCCTTAACCCAATCTCTCAAAATAATTTGCTAAACATAACAATGTCTAGCTATTGACAAACTTGGAAATTTTCTAAGTTTTTGAGCTGAACTTGGTTTCAATTTGCAATTTCTAGGCTAGTAGAAATACTAGCTAGCAATATTATTTTTCAACAGCAAGTATTTCACTATCATCTATAAAGTTTGTACTTCAAACTTTATTTAAGTATCACATACATGTTCTATAGTATTTTTGCTTAATAAAAATTAGTTTTAAACCCTACTTGATATACATGAACTATTGAATCAACTTTCGTTTAACATTTTTATTAGTCATTTTAAGTTACAAGAAATTTATCTACACATTCTATCACATACATTAACATATAAACATGATGCTCATTACATGTTTTAGTAAATAATTTAAGGTGCACCAAGGGTGTTACACCTCCCTCCCTGAGCGGCGCACCTACCTCCCCTCCGCGTGTGGCGCCCCTCCCTTCCCTCCCTCCCTGAGCATGGCGGCCCTCCCTATATCCTCCCTCTCTCTCTCAGGCGGATTCAGCGGCCCTTCCTCTCTCTCCCTCCCCTCGTGGATCCGGTGGGTGCGGGCGTGGGCGATGCGGGCGGCGCGGCGGCGCTCCTTCTCCTCCGCCTCTACGACAACTCCGGCGGCGGCGTGGAGGCTGGATCCGGCCTCCCCACGGCGGCGCTCCTCCTCCACCTCTACGTCAACTCCGGCTGCGGCGGGGAGGCTGGATCCGGTGGCGTGGAGGCCGGATCCGATGGCATGGAGGCCGGAGCCCCGCGACGACGCTCCAACTCCGGCATCAGCTTCCTGGGCGTCGGGCCTCCTCCTCCACCTCTGTGTCAACTCCGACCGCGGGGAGGCCGGATCCGGCTCGACGGTGGAGGACGCGCCCCAGCAGCAGATCCAGCGAGCGACGGCGGCGACGGCGCGTGGACGGGCTCGGTGGGCCCGTGGATGGGCTCGCTGGGCTTGTCCATGGGCTTTCTTTTTTTGTTTTTTTATTTGATTAACCGAGGCGGGCGTCCAACCGCCTCCGTGGAGACCGGATTAACCGTGACCTTTTGGCGGAGGCGGACGGCTTGCCCGCCTCGGTTAATCGAAAATGTCCGCCTCGGTTAATTTTTATGTAGTAGTGTTAATTGCAGTGTCCTAATAAATTTTATTATTGTTTTCTTTGTCTGAGATCAATGTTACATTAGCCATTAGCAGTGTCCCATGGAGTGGTTAAATACGAAATCAGGGAGGGAGTATTGGAATAAATAAAATAAAAAGAGTTAAAAAAAGGAAAGAAAGAAATAAGATTTTTTGTAAAAAAAAACCCGGCCCAACAACCTGGGCCTAAGAACCCAGTCTGGGGTGCCGTCCGCCGCAGGCCGCAGCCGCCTTCACCCCGCGGCCCGCGTGCGCTCTGTCTCCCCACCTGGCCACCTCTCTCTATCTCTGCGAGACTGCGACGACGAGGCTACAGCCTACAGCCGCCTCCCTACGCCAGGTGCCGAGGTCTTCGTCGGTCCCTTCGCCGGCGACGACACCCACCAGGTATTCCCACCTCTTCTCTTCCCTTCATGCTGTGCGAAACCGAGCACCCAAACCCTAAGTTAAGCTATCACTGTTTGATGCCTACTAACTTCGAACTTTCAGAAATTATACCATTATCGGGTGTACATGTGTACACAGTACACCCATGTCCTTCACTGGTTCCGCCCCCGTAGTAAGGGTAATCTCTTTGGAGTTTCGGAGGGGGCGCTCTAGAAGGATCGTTTCCAAAATGAGGTATTGTTTTGTACTTTTGTTCAGATTTTAGGATTTTTTCAGTACCTTATCCGCGAAGCTGTATTGAAATTTATATTTATGAGTAGAGACTAGTGATGAGGATGTTTACAGAATCTCTTGTACTGCAGATTTAGGAATGCTCTCGGTTCTAGACTCTTCCAGTGGTGTTCGCATGAGTATCATACATCTGTCCGGAAGCTGTTGGATGTGGATGGAGCGTCGGAGAGATCAAAGCTCCTTAAAAAAGTAAGTGGTTTGATCGCACTTTATTGCTGTCATCTGTTAATTTTAGCCTTCATTTTGCCATGCATCATTGATGGCTTTGAGTCTGTCTACTCATCTGACCCACATCGCAGTCCTAATATACTAGCTACCGTTTGATCCTTGAAGTGCTCAAGAGATGTTAGCTACTAAGAACAGAGCGGCAACAACTTATTTGTTTGCCATTTGTGTATGTTTTGTTATTTCCGTTGTAGTTTAGTTTTAGGTCTAAAGGGATTACGCTACTTAATTATGTTGATTTTACAGATTGTTCATTTTTCTGTTTGTTTCTGCTTTTCACCTGAGGTTCCGGCATATTTCAACCCGTAAGAGTTGCAAAAATTTTAAAGCACACTCCAAGGGCCAGTTCCAGCTCTAACCCCATTATTGCTTTAAGATTTGCCCAACCCTCATTCATGATGAAGCATAAATTCATAAAAGCACTGCTCAACAAACTATTTACTCTTCATCTTTTCCTTCTGCAAAAACTAAGCTTACTCTGAAATATGTACTACTGCAGGTGTCTGTTTTGATGGGTTATAGCAATCCACAAGATTTAGTCGAGCAACAAATAGCCCCCGGGGAATCTACTGCAGAGTTGATTAGTGCCTTCAAAGAAATTGATTTCCCAGAAATTGCTGCAAAGTTTCCATGCATAAAAATTGGTGATGCATCACCTGTTGAACTGTATGAGGATTCTACTAACATGAAGTTTAAAGAAACTGTGCTTTCTGAAAACCTCACAAATTTCATCCGAGGTTCAGGTCGAAATTTGGAGACAGCTTATGAATTTCATAATGACTGTCATCCATCGAGTCAAACACCCACAACTGCAGACAATCTTTCAATCAGTGAAGAGGAATCAATCAGTGAAGACATTTCTCTCATGACACAGCATATTTCTCAGGAACCAGCAGTTGATAAGAAGTCTTGTCCCGAGTCATTGTCAGATGCTATAACCTCTGACAACAGTATACTGGATAAAAGTATCAGGTGCTTGCCTGGAACAACTAGTAGGCAATATCGCCAGCTAGAGGATGCTGGTTTCCATACGGTATCAGCTGTCAAGTGACTTCTTTCGTATTGTCTTTTTGATTTTGTAAAATCAAAAAAAAAAACCTCACACCTCGCCTTCTTTTATAGGTCCGCAAATTATTGCAGCATTTTCCTCGGACTTATGCAGATCTGCAAAACCCTCAAGGTCCCATAGAAGATGGGCAGTACATTATGTTATTTGGTACTGTTATATCTTCCAGGTAATTAAATATTATCCATTAGAGATTTAGAGCCATACAATGCATGCAGAAGGTGCAGAAATTTAAGAGAAAATGAGTGGGCCGTTTAGTCCATCAGTTGAATTGGATTGTTATGGAGCAAGGAAGGAGCTTTTATGAAATGTGCTTGGAGTCTTTTGATATAATTGTGTAGTAGCTTAAATTGCATGGTACTTTTTCGTCTAGGATTATTTGGGTATGGCCTCGTCAAGAATGTTAGATATCTGTTTAGTCTTGCTGCCAACTCCTGAACTTCAAACTCACTGAAGTCGGTCATGATTCTTTCATCACCACTTAATTCAAGCAATATTTCCTCAACAACATTTAGATCATTTTACTGCCTTGAGAAGGAAGTAATTTATGCTCTAGCACATTTCTTATAGAGTTAAATGCATGAATGGCCCCTGAACTTGTCAAGGGGTGCTATTTAGGTCCACGAACTTTGAAAACATATTAAGGTCTCTAAACTTATTAAGTGGTGTATTGCAGTGGTTTGTATGGTCCAGAAATGGACCTGCAGTGCACCATTTTACAAGTTTAGGATGTGCAGTGCATCACTTAACAAGTTTAGGGACCCAGAAATGCATTTTCAAAGTTTGTGGATCTAAGTGGCACCCCTTGACAAGTTCAGGGGCCGCTAATGCATTTAACTCTTTCATAAAAGGGGTTAAAATGATGATTTGTAAAGGATTTGTTTTGTTCAGCAAGGAAATTCATGTTTGTGTATGTGTGTGGATCAAACAAATAAGAATAAGATAATAGATATTCTTTTGAAGAAATAATTTGTAAATTTTGCTGATTACTGAAGAAAATATGGAAAGCTAATGGAAGATCCCAATTGCTTTCAAAGTATGCAAGGCAAATTGGAAATCATCACTTCATTATTGTTGAATATTCTGAAATTCCATGTTCCCTGTAAAATTCTTAACATAGTTACTGTACACTAATCATATTGTTTGCAAGATCTCTATTGTGGCCATGATTTTCTAGACAAAGCAGTACACCATTGTTGATATTTCACTATGCTTTCTTGTAAATACTTCATTTGTGACTGTTCTCAGGGGAATCAAGGTTAAGTCCACTTTAGGTTTTCTTGAGGTGGTTGTTGGTTGTTCCATAGTCGAGTCTGAATTGAGCTCTTCAGTTGAGGGTAGTCACTCCGGAGCAGAGCAGAAGAGAATTCATTTGCACCTCAAGAAATTTTTCAGTGGCACACGTTTCTCTTCCCAATATTTTCTTAACTGTATGTCAGCAAAGCACAAGGAGGGGGATCTTGTTTATGTTAGTGGTAAGGTTGGTGTACTAAAATATTGTTATCTGTCACATACTACTTGTTGACCCTTTCCGGCAGTTCTCCTTAGCTATGAAGCATGCCTGCAGGCCTTTTTGTTCTTTCTTTCTTTCTTTCTGATATTTGTTCGGTAATGCTACAGTGCAAACTGATTTGTAACCATAAAAACTCACTTTGTGTTTATCCAAGTGCACCTTTAACAATGGCCATAATGTAGCTTTATTGTGCAAATGTTGTCTCTTTTAAAGAACTTTTTTGAACTCTTGGGGATTAAGGAATTAACTGCTTAATAACAGCATATGTAGATGAATAACCTACTGATTCTGCCTGTGCAGATTAAAAAGGCACTTGCTAATGGCCATTATGAGTTGAAGGAGCACACAATTGACGCTCTTGAAGGAGAAGGGGAACAAAGCACTATGCTTGACAGGAAACCACACCCTATATACCCATCAAAAGCGGGATTAAAACCTAGTCTGCTGGGCCTTTCTATCTCTAGGTTGGTGCATGATGTCTCACGTCTGTCTTTTGTCTAGTTACTTTAAGACTACATCAAGTAAACCATGAAACCGTTGGTTCTACATCTGCAAATATGCCTAATCTAAAAGTTCAATTCGGATGAAATGAAAAAAGGGAAAAGCTGAGGTGGTTTGTTAGAATGATGGTCGTGTCCTCGATAAAATTAGTTCCTAATTAAATTTCCAAGTAACAAATCCAGTTTACCCCCTCAACTTTTGCCCAAGTTTATGATAAAATGCCCCTCATATGCTGTGTGAATAACTTACACTAGGTCCGCATTTTAAGGGATGACTGCAGACCGTTAGCCTCTTACCTTATTTGTATTGCATTCACATACACGTTATTATGTTCCATTCAAGTTATGAAAGACATTGCAATTTGTGCACAGGGCCTTGAAGATACTGAACCCGGATGTTGATCCTATGCCTCCTGATGTTCTCGTTGAATTCAACTTGCTTAATCTATTTGATGTAAGCAGTACCTTGAAATATATTTCACTTTATAATTCTTCTTCTTGCATGAACGATAGTAGGAACCTTTCTTTATTGAACTATATGTAGTACAAACATAGATACGAATGTTTGCTCTGCATTACCTTTGGATTTCTCTGTGAACTACTCTGTGTGCTGATCTCTTTAACTGAATGACCATACTAGGTATGTTCAGCAACGCTATTTAACTAGTACAAGATGTGTTCCCTTTTTTTAATCTCTAGTTTTTTTTTATCATTTAGTAAATTTTTTTTTCTCTTGTTGTGTTTCATCTCAAGCCTACCCTGTTTGCTTGCGGCTGAAGGGTTTTACCGCCGCTGAAGTAAATTGCCGTATAAGAATTACCTGCTGAATTCCATGCAATAACTGATACAGCTGTATAAATAAACTGTTGCCAGAATTCCTGCAGTTTAACTATTTTTATCTGGCAAACATTTATTTTGTGAATTTATTAATTGGACATGAAAAAACACGAGGTGTGTTCTGAAAAGTTTTATTAATACTTGCTCTGTCCATCAATATAAGGTGTGTTCTTTAGGAAGTCTTTAAAAATGTAGATGTTTGAACTTAGTAACTTTCGCATTATAATTTCAATTGCTAATATGTACACTAAAAATTTATATAAATTTGACTAACTGTTGGTCAAAACTCGCATAGTTTGACCTTTCAAATCAATTTTTTTCCTACATTGATGGATGAAGGGAGTATACTGCGAAAGAGGTTGATCCTAAGTTATTTCCTGTGGACTGTGTAAATGCCCAAAATGACACCTTTTAGGGCAGTTAAAAGGCATTGCATTTTTTCTGACTCGTGCGAGGATGTCTTGGTATGTTTCTGATTTTCTAAATAATGTATTCAATAACATTTTTGGTTAATTTTAGGCTTACATGGGAATTCATAAACCTAAGGATCGATCTGAAGCTGATTTAGCTCGAAGAAGGCTTATATTTGATGATTTCTTTTACCTCCAGGTATCATTGTTGCTTTCAGTTTCAGTTTCAGCCTGTTTGCTTGTTGACATCTGTGCAAGAGCTCATTGTATATGTTAGAAATTTCAGCTGTATTATGTGGCTTGTTAGTATGAAGGGCGGGCCTGGTGCAAGCGGTAGAGTCTTACCGCATGTGACCGGAAGGTCCCGGGTTCGAGTCGCGGTCTCCTCGCATTGCACAGGCGAGGGTAAGGCTTGCCACTAACACCCTTCCCCAGACCCCGCACAGAGCGGGAGCTCTCTGCACTGGGTACGCCCTTTATGTGGCTTGTTAGTCTGCAACTTGCTTGGCATGCTATGTTGACTTGATAAATAATGGATATTGCCACGTTCACATTTCTTTGAGCTCATAATAACTGTTCTCATTCTCAATCATACCTTGGTTAGTTAACGGTTCAAATAAACATGCGCAATGTTTTCAAATCTTCTAATCGACCCTAGTCACCATGGCATGGTGGCACCGATAAGCCCGACTAACCGCAACTAATCATGATTACTGAGACCACTTGATAACCTTGAACATGTGCCACTTGCAACAACATTGGTTGTTATTTCAGTTGGGAAGACTATTTCAAATGCTTGAAGCAGTTGGTACGCGGGTTGAGAAAGAGGAATTGTTATACAAGTGTAAAAATCATGAGCTAAATACTGTTGGTGTAGACGATTGGTCTCCTCTTACAAAGAAATTGTTGAGGGCTCTTCCTTATTCGCTTACTCAAAGTCAAATGAATGCTGTTAAAGAGATTATATGGGATCTCAGGAGACCAGTTCCCATGAACAGACTCTTGCAGGTAACTATTATTTGCACCTTTCTTAGTTTGTTATCCAAACATTTCAGTATTTCATTCTTGTTTCTAGACTTGGTTCATCAGTGTAGATGTTCTAGTGGACTCTAATTAATTGTCATCATATCACTTGCAATTTGTTGTACATTTCTTGTTTCAGTCATATTTGTTTTAAAGGATTTCTTTGGAGTTGTTTGAGGTACTTTCTAATATGCATCCCACCTTATCTTATGATTCTTAAAACAGTAAGTATGATAATACTATATCTTTCTGTTGAAAATTCAAATCTGTTATCTCCTCCATTTTTTATTTGGTCTTCTAGTTCTAGGAGTTAAAGTTTGTTCTCTATTAGTTGATGCTATGGTAATTCAATGAGAGACTTGGCTACCTTTCCTAAAGACTTAAGTTGCTGCTACCTCATTTACTGCTCTACATTTTACAGAATGCAGTTCTTCTACACAATAGGTGGTTGAGGAACAAATGAATTTAGAAACTACCAGGAAATACACCTTTAGTGTGGTGGTACCATTTTCCGTTTTTTTCTTAATAAAGTTTGGGGAAACATTACAAAATGCCTGCATCTGTTTGGATTGTTACTCAGTAACCCCATTGTAGTTTGCCAGAAACACAGGTGCACAACTTTATTGTGGTTGAGGAATAAAGGAATCTAAAATGCTGGCAAGAAAGACAACTTTAGTGAGGTGGTACCATGTTGTGTTTTTTTCTTTATAATAAAGATTGGGGAAGCATAACAAAATGTTTGCGTCTGTTTTGATTGTTACTAGAAAAAATCATTGTGGTCTGCCAGTTTGCGATCTATTTTAATTTGGCATACGCTATCTGCAAATGTGTTACTCATATTATGTAATTGCGAATATTGTTGTAAGCTTACAAATGTTTTCTATTTGTTGGTGACAGGGGGATGTTGGCTGTGGAAAGACCATTGTTGCTTTCCTGGCATGTATGGAGGTTGTTAATTCAGGGTTTCAGGTATCATACTACTCCGCATTAATATTGTTGCCTTGTTTACTTTATACCAAAGAGGTTGTCAGTGCAATCCAGCTTGTTGAGTTATAATAAGTTGTTCACGCAAACAGAAGATACGAGAAAACAAACTATTATTGTCCCTGTGGCACTTTCTTCAGTTTAATATATTCACCTTTTACATTCCTTTCTAGGCCGCTTTCATGGTTCCAACAGAGGTGCTTGCTGTCCAGCATTATGAACACCTAACTTCATTGCTAGAGAAGTTTGATGGAGATGAGAAACCAAATATTGCCTTGCTAACTGGTTCAACTTCCACAAGGGAGTCAAGGATAATTCGAAATGCAAGCTGTTCTCCCTAGTTCTTTCACTCACTCTCAAGTTCCATATGCATATATTAATATCTTTGCTTTATTTGTATTCTATCACAGGGTCTGAAAACTGGAGAGATAGCCATGGTCATTGGAACACACAGCTTAATAGCTGATAAAACTGATTTTTCATCTTTACGTATCTCTGTTATAGATGAACAGCAGCGCTTTGGAGTTGTACAGAGAGGCAGGTTTAATAGTAAGGTATTGCTGAGCATATGTTGTTCACATTGAATGTTAACTATGCATTTTCTTCCTGTATGCTATTTTGTTCTAGTACTGGCACAGAAACTGTAGTTCTTGCTGGTGGGCTTAGGTTTAAGTTTCTTGGTTAAGGAATATGATTACCAGGATTCTCGTATTGTCTTTCTATACCTAATTTGATGAGTACATGTTCTGATCTCTGCACCTTGTGGACATGCATTTATTACTACCATAATTTGTCAATAGCAAACTCCTACTGGTGATTAGCTACGAGTTGATTGATGCCTTTCTGTTTGCGTTTTAAAGCCGACAACATTAAGTTTTGTTTACTAAGCTAAAATTTCACATTTTGTTACAGCTATATACTTCTTCCTCAAAGTTGAGTGATGAAAATACAAGGTCAGATGAGACTTCTGATTCTGAACCATTTATGGCTCCCCATGTTCTTGCGATGTCAGCTACCCCAATTCCAAGAACATTGGCACTTGCTTTATATGGTGATATGTCTCTTACTCAGGTACGCTGCTGCAGATACGTTGGTTTTCCATGTAACGTATAGGGAGTACATAGGTACCACGTCCAAAATAAACATAAAGCTAGACTAATTCTAGACTAATACAAATTTATTATTAAACAATCAGTAGCACATTCTGCCTGATGCTAGGGACCTGCTACTTCAAAATTTAACAAATCAGATTTAGGAGTTTATGCAAACGTTGGTTTACTGCATCTTTAAATTTCATATTCACAGGTATTATAGTTTTTCACATCTGACATCATGTTCCTTGTAGATTACGGACTTGCCTCCTGGAAGGCAACCTATTGAAACGCTTGCTCTTGAAGGAAATGATGTTGGGTTTGAAACTGTCTTCCAGGTGATGACATGATTTTGCCTTTTGTTTCTTTTGTTGGACCTAAATCTTTTTGTTTCTTCTGTGTGTATGTAGATGCAGTGAGCTCCGCTTTTCTTATGTCTTCCGTTTCAATCTTATCATGATCCGCAGATGATGAGGGATGAACTGATAGATGGGGGCAAGGTCTACCTTGTGTATCCTATCATAGATGAGTCCGAGCAGTTGCCACAACTCCGTGCTGCAACGGCTGAATTTGATTCCATAAAGAAAAAATTCGAAGGCTATCCCTGTGGGCTATTGCACGGCCGCATGAGGAGCAATGAGAAGGAAGAAACTCTTACCAGTTTTAGAAGCGGAGAAACACGCATTCTCCTCTCAACACAGGTGATTGAGATCGGGGTCGATGTTCCTGATGCTTCCATGATGATTGTCATGAACGCCGAGAGGTTTGGAATCGCTCAACTGCATCAGCTGCGAGGGAGAGTAGGCCGCGGTGAAAGGAAATCCAGATGCATATTCCTGGCTTCCACTTCGAGCACACTGCCAAGGTTGAAGGTGCTCGAAAAATCTTCTGATGGGTTTTACCTGGCTAACGCAGACCTGCTGCTCCGTGGCCCTGGCAATCTACTAGGCAAAAAGCAATCTGGTCATCTTCCGGAATTTCCAATAGCTAGATTGGAGATCGATGGCGGTATTTTACAAGAGGCCCATCTTGCCGCTCTGGTAAGTTCTTCCCTTGAATTTTCTAAAAGATATTTCATAAAGTGTTTCCATTTATATTGAGCCGACTGTCTTGTAACATTCTTTGGGTTATCAACGCAGAAAGTGCTGGTGGCAAGCAACGACCTAGCATTGTATCCACGGCTGAAGGTGGAGCTCAGCATGAGGCAGCCATTGTGCATTCTTGGAGATTGACCTGTGCAACCGTGAGGTATTCAGATAGATCTCTGTGAATGGCCCTTCTAAGGCAGTCTTAGTTTGCATGTATATATAACAGCACTGCTAGTAGGATCGTAGCGTAGGCAAAGTTGGTATGCCATCTGGCGAGCGAGGCATGTACTATGGATAGCTATTGCTAATGACAAAATGAATATTTTCTTTTCTGAAATTATCCCTACTGCTTTCCTGAGACATGTACTTTGAAGATTAACTGAACAAGGCCTGAGGTGGAAATGTGTATGCCTGTACAAGATAAGAATGCGCAATGTATGCAGCATGATTTCATTAGAAGTTGACCTTTGACGATCCTTAACGTCTCCTGGTTTGACTAGACTCCGATTCCCCTTCTGGAATTAGTTGTTGATTTTGAAGGACCTCCTTGAACTTTAATACTCGATAACATATACATCTTTACTTTTAAAGCTGGACAACCCTTAAACCATTTATAAGTGATTTATTAGATGGTTTTGTTCACTTGGTGGTGTCTCTCTCTTATGTAAAAAAACATAACTTTTTCAAAGCTGTAGGAATACAAACTTTATAACAAAATTGTAGAGCTCGACATGATCTAAAACTTTATAATTGATAACCTTTTCATTTGAGGTATTTTAGAGGCTCAAATATTTGTTTTAAGTTACCAGATTTTAAATTTAAAATTTTTATTATTTTTTCAAAGACCACTTGTGTTAACATGGTCTATATTAAAGTTGTAATTCCTAGTAAGATCTTTAACTTTGTAGTTGAGTTTTTTTTGTTTTTTTAAAGACCTATGTTCTTGTGATCTACACCAAAGTTGTACCTTTCGATATATTCTACATCTTTATAGCTGACATAATATTTTTATGAGCGGTTGTTTAGGGGCATAAATATTCGTTTTAAATTCTTGGATTTTGAAATTCGTTTTCTTTCAATTTTTCAAACGACTGTTGATGTCAACATGGTCTATACTAGGATTATAGCTCTCAATATGTTCTCCAACTTTATAGTTGACAATATTTTTATCTAGGGTTGTTTAGAGGCATAAGTATTCATTTAAGTTCTCAAATTTTGAAATTGATTTTTTTTATTTTTCAAATAATCTTTGATGTTAACATGATCTATACTAAAGTTGTAGATCTCAGCGTGATTTATAATTTTGTAGTTGACAATTTTTATTTGAGATTGTTTAGAGGTCTAATTTTTGTTTTAAGTTATCTGATTATGAAATCTAATTTTTTAAATTTCAAATGATTTCGGATGGAGACACGTTCTATACTAAATTTGTTGCGATCAACAACATTTAAAACTTTCTAGTTAAAATTGTTTCTGTTTAAGATTATTTAGATCCAAATATTCAATAAAAGATGATATGGCATAAAATCGAAGACATGTGGGGAGTATATAGAAAAGCCAAAAAGACTTAGGCCCCCTTTGAACGTGAGATTTTTTTTCAACTCCTATTTTTTTTATAAAAAACAAGCTAATTTTTGTAAAATTTCTATACAATTCTTACGTTCTAAAGAAGACCTTACAATCCGAAACAAATAGAGTATTTCCTAATGATCAAACTTTTCTTATAGAATATATAATATATAGATTGTATTATAAAAAAAATAACGATGAAAGTATAATTTTAAAGACCACAACCAATGAAATAGTGACTTCTATTTTGAGAGAGAGGAAGTATGTTCTATCAGAGGCAGTTTGGGAGAGCTTCTCCGAAGCGGCAGCACCAGCGCCCGGACGCTCGCACCTGCTGCACACATAGGTGGGGCCCACCTGTGCCACTCCCCCACGCTTCCCTGCTTCTCGCGCCACTCCACACATGCTGCGCCACTCCCCTCCATGCACGTTGCCCAGCAGCTGCAGCAGGCAGATGCGGCAATTGGCTCACATTGCAACATGCACAACACATTCAATCTACTTTTGAAACATCGAAATGAAACAATTACAACATACGTACGAAAGAACTGAAACGTTCAAAACATGCGCCTGAAAACACATGCAAAACACACATGAAAAACACTTGAAAAACAATTGCAAACATATGCAACATCTAGATAAAACGCTTGCAACATATATGTGAAATATATGCAACATCTAGATAAACACAATTGCAAGATACGTCTGAAAAAAATAGATAAAACATTGGAAAGAGACACTTGCAATATACGTGTACAAGTATTGCAACATATGCAATATCCCGATTTACTTTCGCAACATCCGCATGAAACACTCGAAACATCTGAAAACACATGAAACATGCGCTTGCAACATGAGGGAGACCCGGGCAGGCAATTCCAGCCGTCGAGGTCGGAGCCGACATCGTGCGAGCACCACCACTACCACCATCGTTAGTAGCACCGGGCTTGGCTTTCGCCAGTGGGTGGCGGCGCCGCGATGGATGGCGGAGCGAAGCGGCGGGATGGGATAGCGCGCAAGCGGCGGCGAGGTGAGTGGCGGCGGCGGCGTTCAGAGCAGGAAGGTCGGTGGAGAAGGCCAGCGGTGAGCGAGCGACGCGGTGGATGCTCCTGCGCCGATCGTATGCGTGCGGCAATAGGAAAGGAAATGCCGCTTTTTTTTTGGAGAAACCGCGTCGTACTGAAGGTGAAGCGGAGGAAGCATGTTGGGCCCGATCGTTGGACAGGCCCGGGAACGAGCCGTCCGGATGGAACACGCCTGGACAAACGCTCATATGCCAGCATTATCGTCTCTGAAGAGCATCATTGTCAACCAGCCAAGCGCTCAAAATGTTAAGTAATTCGAGTAACGATCAGGAGGGAATCACTTCTTCATTTATAGAGGGAGCTAGGAGCTAAAAAAAACTTGTCTGCTCCCTATTATGATCCTGTTCGCTTCTATTATAATCCGTCTTTTTCAGCTTGTTTTTTAACCGGAATAGTATTTTTCTCTCACATCAAATCAGCCGGAACAGTGTTTCGGCTTATTTTTTCAGCGAAGCAAAAAGGGGCCTGTACGGAATCAATTATCATCGGCTCTTCGTTCTGCTCGCTCTAGAAATCCAATGAAATCAGAACGAGCAAAACTGATCAAGAATCACTCCGCAACCGGGGCCTCTCTCCTCAGTCTTCGCTACAGTCGTCCACTTGCAGTATGCAGCACAGGCATGGTCGACTTGTCAGTGACTTCGAGGAGCCACGCGTAGCTTGGCGGTTGCCGCAGTTTGTAACCACCTCTCGCGTGTCCAACGCACCGCGCTAGCCGTGAAATGCCACGTGGATATTTTTCCACGTGGCCTGTTTTCATTGGATTGATGACTCAATTCGCGCCGGTCCTGCTCTTCGGTAAAATTTGTACTAGGCACCTACTAATTCATGTATTTTAGAAAAGTTCCTTGTTGGCAAAGCTTTATTACAAAATTCTGAAAGCATACAGTGGCCCGTAGCCAAAATCTCTAATTGCAATAAAACGAACAAAGACGATGAAAAGTCGAATCCAAAATATAGCAGTGGCACGCCCTCTGCACCTCCTTCCCGTCCTCGAGAGTCGAGATCGTTCTCCCCTCCTCTGCTCCCCTTCCCCCGCGTGCTCCTCCAGCCACTCCGCACCCCAGATCTCCGAACCCTAACCCCTCCTACATGCCATTGCACTGAGCGGCAGCCGGTAGCCACACGCCATGTCGCAGCCCCGCAGTTGGGGAATCCTCCTCGCCGTCCTCGTCGCGGCGGCCGTCGCCGTCCCGCCGGCGACCGCGGCGGTGGCGAGCATCGACCTCGGCTCAGAGTGGCTCAAGATCGCGGCTGTGCATCTTGCCCCGGGCCGTGCTCCGATCGCTGTTGCCATCAACGAGATGTCGAAGCGCAAGTCCCCGGCGCTCGCCGCGCTCGCCGACGGCAATCGCCTCGCTGGGGAGGAGGCCGCGGGCATCATGGCGCGGCACCCGTCCAAGGTGTTCGCCCGCGCGCGGGACCTCTTGGCCAAGCCCTTCTCCTACGTGCAGTCCGTCACGGAGTCGCTCTTCCTCCCCTACGACCTCGTCCCCGACGCGCGCGGTGCCGCCGCGGTCCGTGCCGATGACGGGCAGGTATACTTCCTCGAGGAGATCGTCGCCATGGTGCTTCACTACGCCGCGGGGCTCGCCGATGCGCATGTTGGGGCGCCCGTGCGGGACGCGGTGATCGCCGTGCCGCCCTACTTCGGGCAGGCCGAGCGCCGGGCGTTGACGCAGGCCGCACAGCTGGCTGGAATCAACGTGCTTTCTCTCATCAACGAGCACGCTGGGGCCGCGCTTCAGTACGGGATCGACAAGGACTTCTCCAATGCGTCGCGGCATGTCATCTTTTACGACATGGGCGCTGGTAGCACCTACGCTGCATTAGTGTACTACTCGGCATACAGCGCCAAGGAGTTCGGGAAGACAGTGTCCGTTAACCAGTTCCAGGTGAATTCCTCTCTCTTGGCATTTCTGGTAGTTGTTCAATTGCGCCTCTCTCAGATGTCTGATGGCAATCTGAGGAAAGTATTTCTCATGGCTAGTATGATAGATCTGATGAAAATATGCTTTTCTTTTATTGAGCTGTGCTGCTATGTGAGATGATGAGTGACAACTCCAGAACAATATATTGCTAAAACTAATTGTCTGCAGGTTAAGGACGTTAGATGGAACTCTGAACTTGGAGGCGTTGAATTGGAAATGCGTCTGGTCAACTATTTTGCTGATCAATTCAATAAGCAGCTTGGTAACGGGGTTGATATCCGTCAGTCTCCCAAGGCAATGGCTAAGTTGAAAAAGCAAGTTAAGCGCACCAAAGAAATTCTTAGTGCAAACACTGCAGCTCCAATTTCAGTAGAATCTCTGTATAATGATGTTGATTTCAGGTGCATCTCTACTCTATCTTATATACTGTAAACGCATAACAAGTGGTCAAGAAATATGGATGCAGCATGTAAAAAGGTCAAGAATCAAGATAAATGAAAATGCACCCAACATTGCAAAATTTACTATCAAACCTAATTTGTCAGCTTAAAATTGTTCCGGAAAGAATGGAACTATGACTCTGATTAAAGGTGTGCTGGTAGCTGACCTGCTAGGTTTGGAGTTTGCATGGATGAAAGATATCGTATTTGTCCAATTGTCTTGACATGTGTCAGATTAAATCTGATTATTTTTTCCCTTTTGAAGTACATCGATGCAATCTCATCTAAATAAAGATTACTAGAATTGCAAACAAAGGCTGTGTGTCAGTCCTGGATCACTTGGGCTACTTCTTAATCGACTCCATGTCAGCTGTTGAAGTGTTTTATATGGAGACTTGGAGATTGTGTTCTGTAATAATCAGGTCAATTATGGAGAGAGTCTTAATGGTTGAGTTTTTTCGGTTTTTCCCTAGCTTATGCTTTCAGCTTTCCTTGGTTTAGACCCTGTATAGTGAGCTTGTGGCCTTAAATAACGGTCGTGGCAATTTTCATTGTGTTACCTACTGAGCTTATGCATTTTTTTTTTGTTACAGGAGTACCATAACACGTGAGAAATTTGAAGAGCTCTGTGAAGATTTATGGGAGCAAGCTCTAACTCCAGTTAAAGAAGTGCTGACACATTCTGGGATGAAGATTGATGATATCTATGCTGTAGAACTAATAGGAGGAGCTACCCGGGTTCCAAAATTGCAGGTTAATAAATTTGGCTATCTTTTTAGATTTTTTACTTAAACTCTGTCTGTCATTGCGGTGCTTTTGAAAATCACTTCTTTTATATATCTATTGGCTAGAAGCATCTTCGTGGTGTCTGTAATAGAAAAAATCTTACTGAAATTAGTACCAGACTAGATTTTTTGCAGCACCAGTGTTCGCTTGTCTTATGAGCCGTACTTTTTCAGCGAATGAACAGTGTTTTCATCTCTCAACAAATTAGCGAACAGCACTTTCAGCCATGGCTTTTCAGCGAAGCGAACAGGGCCTAGCGACGTACTTTCCCTTCATTCTATTAGCTGTCATGGCATTCAGCAATCAGCATACTAATTATTTAGTCTTTTGAGCATTTTCTCTGAACTGCTTCTCGCTTATAGAAATTAATCTAGTATTATTACATGGGTACATGCATGGATGTGACATATGTTACTATTTGCTTTTTACGTTTTCCCTTCTATTGAACCAATAATTTTTCGTTATAAATTTGTTTAACTGCTTTGCATTTGCACTAATCCTTTTTTGTCGTGATCTTAAAAGGGTTGTAAACTGTTTCTGGTCACACATAGAGTTTCATTCCTTATCTGTTTAGAGAAAAATATTTTTTATACAATATTTATATAATCCATCATTCCTAATTTGGTTACTTTTCAAATGGGGTGTGTGATCTACAACATTTTACATTTTTGGCTCACTGACAACAATATTGTTCTCTTGCTACAGGCTAAGCTGCAGGAATTTCTGGGTCGACGTGAGCTGGATAAACATCTTGATGCTGATGAAGCAATTGTTCTGGGAGCCTCACTTCATGCTGCTAACCTGAGTGACGGGATTAAGTTGAACCGTAAGTTGGGAATGATTGATGGCTCTACTTATGCTTTGATACTTGAGATAGATGGTCCGGGTTATGTCAAGGATGAAAGCATTGATCAAACTTTGGTGCCAAGAATGAAGAAAATGCCAATAAAGGTTAGTAAAGCTGTTTTCCTTTTGTCTTCAAATTGTGGGCGAACTCTTCATCATGTATCTGGAAGGATACATCTAAAATAGCTCAATACCTATTTGTTATCTACAGATGTTTAGGTCCATCAGACATACCAAGGACTTTGATATCTCTCTCAACTATGACAAAGCTTATGAACTGCCTCCAGGCATTCCATCACATAAGTTTGCAGAGTATTCCGTATTAGGGCTGACAGATGCCAGTGAAAAGTAAGTGACCATACTTCTTTGTGTATTTTCAACTTCAAGTCTTGATCATAAACTACTAATAAATTACTAAACATTCTTAATGTAATTCATCCTTTTAAACATATATGTTATTGCCATGCCGATATCATTCAAACTAAAATGCTCAATCTTATCATGAATTAATTGATATTGAATAATGTAATTTTATTGCTATTCTGTTATTTGTACCCACTGTATGCTTAATTTTATTCCATAAACTAAACATATGCCTTTCTTCAACCAGGTATGCATACCGTAATTTATCTGCACCCGTCAAAGCAAATCTACATTTTTCTTTGAGTAGAAGTGGAATTATTGCTCTTGATAGAGCAGAAGCAGTAATTGAGATAACTGAATGGGTTGAAGTTCCAAAGAAGATATTGACTCTAGAGAGTAACATCACCAATCAGAATTCATCTTCCGAAGTAGGAGCAGCTAATAGCACAACAGATAGTAAGGAAAATTTGAGTTCTGGCAGTGATACTAATTCCAGCACTTCCACTGATGAGAGTAATAATGCTCAAGAAATTATTACAGAGAAGGTGCTAAAGAAAAGAACATTTAGGGTTCCATTGAAGGTAAGCTATAATTGCTCTAGTAATTCGGTGGGAATATTTGCACAGCATAGTTCAATTCTAATGACAATTATTTATATAGGTTGTGGAAAAAACGACTGGTGCTGGAACAATTCTTTCGAAGGAGTTGTATTCTGAAGCAAAAAATAGGTTAGAGGCACTCGATAAGAAGGATGCTGAAAGGAGGAAAACTGCTGAACTTAAGAATAACCTAGAGTCATACATATATTCTATGAAGGAGAAGGTATATTTTTTTATGCTTTCTTTGTTGACACTTTGCTAAGATGGTTTGGTTTTTAAATTTTCTTTTTAGCATTAATGTACATCATGTATTTTTGTCATCGTACCCCAGATAATGGGTGATCCCTACTTTGTATATGTATATTAAATTTGAGTATTGATTTTTCACTGAAACTCAATGCTACCCTGATAATCTTGTTATCTAGATAAACTTGAAAATGCAACAAAGGTTTACTCTTTATTACACATCTTATTTGTATAATATTGACTGCCTGCTTGCTGACATTTAATATATAACAGCTGGAAGAAAGCACAGATATTTTGACTGTCTCAACCAAACAGGAGAGGGAATCCTTTGCGGAGAAACTTAGTGAGGTTGTTTAAAGCTTATCTTGCTCTTAGTCTCAGTTGACGATTAAGTCTTCTGCTGAAGTAGTGATTAGTGAAGTTGGTTTGTATGACAATTGCAGGTGCAGGATTGGTTATATATGGATGGTGAAGATGCTCAAGCTAATGAATTCAAAGAGCGCCTTGATCAACTTAAGGCCATTGGCGACCCAATTCTTTTCAGGTAACTAACTGTTTATACCCTTTAGTTCATATGAACCAATGACTGAGATTGTATTGTTTTCCCATTACCCAGATTGAGTGAATTAAAAGCCCGACCAGCGGCCTGTGAAAATGCTCGATTGTATCTTGATGAGCTGCAAAAGGTATCAACAAGAGAACCTAATAGCGATTTTTAATTAAAATAATTATGTTTAGTGCATCTGAAGAGATACTTTCCGCATAAGAAACAGAATAGTTCAATCTATGCATCATATAATACTCTGTTGGGTTTGTACACTTTGAACACAAGGCACTTACTAATGTTTAAAGCAGAAACCTTGGGAAGAATGGTGCAACAAACAGAAAAGCTTTGCCTCTTGCACAACTTGACATTGCGACAATTTAAACAAATTTTCTTTTCTTGAATTTTTTTTGCTTTCTTTTATGGGACAGTCCTACTTGATTCTCTCAGGCAATAGTTGTTGTAAAGTAATAAGTACAGGTCATGCTTCTCCTGCACGGCTGCTACATGCTTGTCTTATATTGTAAAATTAATTGATCAATAATTTCGTGGAAGCAGGAAAAAGGCTAAATTTACTATACACTGAATTCCACAGCAGGGGACAAAACCGTTGTTTTACATCCATTTTATCCATGTTGTGAACTGCTCAGTATAACAGTTCGACCGATGTAATGCATGGTTGATGTGTTATTCTGTTCTAATTCAGTGCACGTTTGGTTTTTCAGATTGTCAAGAACTGGGACACAAACAAACCATGGCTCCCCAAAAAGAGAATAGATGAGGTAAACCTGTGAGCTTAATGAAGTTGACTTTGTGATTATGTGTAATGCTCATTTTGTTGGTCGTGTAATGCTCTGGTTCTAGGTTGTAAGTGAAGCAGAGAAAGTGAAAGCTTGGTTGGAGGAGAAGGAAAACCTGCAGAAAAAGTATACCTTTCGAGTCAGCTTGCTTTTTTTTTATTGTCTTGTAAAAGGTGGCTAACTCCCGTTGAAAATTTTGCAGTACCCCTGTCTATAGCCCACCAGTTTTCACATCTGAAGAAGTTTATGAGAAAGTTCTGGACTTGCAAGATAAGGTTAGTAATTTGGTAGAGCGCCCTATAAAAAGTTATGCATACTACTCATGGTAGTAAGTATAATGTGTGCTCTTTCATTGTGCAGGTCTCAAGTGTCAATAGGATTCCAAAACCAAAACCCAAGGTTGAGAAGAAAACAGCAAAGGAGGAAGAACCTGCTAGCAAGGAGAAAACCACCTCTTCGGAATCTGCACCCAACGAGGGTGAATACACCGAAACATCTCAGGAATCTAAGGCTCGAGAAGAGGATCAGTCTGCATCAGCCAACACTAGCGATTCAGAACCTGAATCTCATGACGAGTTGTGAGTACCAGAATCCATAGAAACAGGTCGGAAAGACGCATTACGCATATACTACAAGAAGGCAGTTTGAGAATAAATTTTGGTTGCTCAAATTTTCCCAGTTTTTATTTGACGACCAAAAGATAAGGCTACGTAGGGTGTCGAGTAACGTTAGATGCTGTAGAGCCAAAAAAAGATAAGGCTACGTAGGGTGTCGAGGAACATTAGATGCTGTAGAGCCAAAAAGATTTCATCGGTAGTTTCTGATCATGGTGTAAGTTATTCGCCTCAAAGGCGTAGTTCAGGATCTAGAATCTCATTGTTGTACTGAACTCATTTGATTTTTTTTAATGAGGAATGCTATATATATAGATTTTATGCCAATAGAGCATTGTTGTACTGAACTCATTTGATTCTTCTTTAAATGAGGAATGCTATATAGATTTTTACGTCAATACTTGCTATGTTTAATAATGATATATAATCAGATGTATTTCCGTCGGTGGAAGAATAGAGTTTAATGATAATAACAGCCTCATAGGCATAGATTCAAACTACCCGACCTTATTCAAACTCACGACCTTAAAAGCCCGAACAGTGCAAGGCTCCTCTGCCTGCTGACAAATGTTTTATATTCTTGCGATTGCTGTAGCAAGTAGGCAAACAGGATAGACACTGCGAGTACACCACCATTAGGCTACTACCAGCGACGGTTATTCTTGCCGTTGCAAGTACATCAACCGCTCAGGAACTTGTGATTGTAAAACAAACAGAATAGACACTGTAAATACATCAAGGCTATCAGCAACGGTTATGCTTGCGGTCTGCCTCTAGCTTTGCAGCCAGTACACTTGTGATTGTAAAACAAACAGAATAGACACTGCGAGTACATCAACATTAGGCTGTCAGCGACGGTTATGCTTGCGGTCTGCCTCTAGCTTTGCAGCTAGTACAGAAAAATCTCTGAGTATCAAATCCGGAGGTGCGAGAAGTAGGTGCAAATAATCACATGCTCTTCTTGTATTTTAACTTCCTTCCTGTCAAGGCAACGCAGCTATCTTCAACTTCAATGTTACTTGGATTCAAGCCAATCAAAATGCTAGATCATAGTGTAGCATGAACCAATGATTAAAAAAAAAATCAAATCACAAACAAGACTACACTGTTAAAGTTCAATGTTTTCCTTAGTCTACCTGAATGACTAGGTACTATGTGGTCAAGCCTTTTTTAAAGAGTAAAATTCATGAGCGGCCCCTAAAATTTCACCGTGGTATCATCCGGGGTCCCCATTTTGATACTTGGGTCTCCATACTTGTCCCAAGCGCTAGCATTGGACCAAGCGTGACATGTTGACTGTG
Organism: Miscanthus lutarioriparius; assembly: GCA_904845875.1. Lineage (NCBI taxonomy): Eukaryota > Viridiplantae > Streptophyta > Magnoliopsida > Poales > Poaceae > Miscanthus > Miscanthus lutarioriparius. The sequence continues at coordinate 16,461,400 of CAJGYO010000007.1, read as the reverse complement.
TGTCGACATAGACTTGACATGTGGACCCAACATGCCACATCAACACATAGTCAGCATGCCATGTCAGTGCATGAGCGGGTCACAGCCTGTTTGGACCAGTGCAACAAAATATCAAAATTTAAGAGTTGGAGACCTAGATGATACCACCATACAAGTTCAGAGACTTAACATTAAAATTCGAGAGTTGGGACTCATGACACCATTCGTGCAAGTTTAGAAACCGCTCATACCTTTTTAAAATGAGTCTGCCCCACAACACTTCTACTTGTAGTAGTCTATAACATCATTTAGCACCATTTTCATCCTTGCCACTTTGATTCATGATGTTGATTTTTTTTAAGGTAATTGATAAAAGTTCAATCTAGCATTAGGTACATATGCCTCTTTGGAACAGAAAAGGGAGTATACAACAGAAGCAGGGAAACAAAACACATAAACGAATTAGAGAATCATACCATGGTGGGAAGATATGAATTATGTTTCCAACCAGAAGATCCACATTGTCACATATCTTTGGACTGAAGATAATGGTCCTCCTAGTTCTGCTTTCATCTATGGTGCTGTCTGCTGAGGCATTACTTATAGCGGTATCCTGCATGAACATAAGTTCCATGAAAACATCACTGTTGCAGAATGCTGGTAAAACATCGTTTATGTTCACATAAGAGTCAGTTCATTAGATGTTTGTCTAATGGCTACAACAAAGGATACCTTTTGTCTGATCATCTAGATGCAGCAGAATAACTTTCAATTTTAGTTTTGTAGCATTGCATAATTGGTCAATTCAGACATTACTTTTCTAAAGAGCATACTGTTCTGGATAAGAAAGTGACAGACAATCATCTTGAAACATTTTTTTCCCAAAATATTTGTTCAACTTAGCAGCATGAGAAGCAAAATGTTATTTAATTTAAGAAGATTACTGCCACATGAGTAGATAGGAGTTTTTCGAAGATGGAGGCATGGAGCACAGACATTGCTCTTTTCCTGGAACATGCAGCTGCAGACTGTTAGCTTTCCTTCCAATGACCTTGACATGATCTGAACAGTAGTGCCCTTTAAATCACCTACGAATTTTACTGTCAATATCTCTGAAATCCATGTATACAAACAGACGATGCCTAATCCAAAGCATATAAGTGGTACCAACTACCAACTGCTACCAACAGCACCACCTGAATAACCTTGCTCTCTGCTATACCGTCTCAAGAACTCCGCATGCCAATCTTTCTCCATCCGCATAATCTGTTGCATTCTTCCATAGTTACCAGCTCTGCCACAGAGCAAGACCAATAAATAATCAGAATTCCAGTGCAAATGGTCATTTCAATAAGATTTGGAAAGAATTCAAGATTATTATACCCTGTTGATCTCATTGAATTCATGGCACCATCCATGTTTGTTGGATTGAAAACTTCTTGGAATAGGTCAGCCATAGTTTGCTGGTTCTCATCTTTGTTCACCAAACTCAAGTGGTTTTGAGTAGCATCCTATTCCAGGATAAAAGAAAAATATGTTGAGTATCTCAATTTTCAAATGAACAACGACTAATATAAAGTCAAGTGTTTATGTTACCATACTTCCTCCTCACTAGATGTTCCGTCAATTACATGCTCCAAGGGGTCCTCACTGTCAATACTCCTGTCTCCTAGAATAGCTAGTGTTTTCTTCTCGGAAGAAAGGAGTTTTGGCTTCCAATGTTTAGTTCTGGTGTGTTGATGTGACTGCAATAAAATTTACAATATTCAGAGGCAAGCTAATTTTTGTCTGAGAACCCCAAATCATGAAATAACACCACAAGAAACACACCAAAGATGCTGTCTCGACATAAGAGCCACTTCTACCTTGTAGATCTTCTAGAAGTTCTGCAACTGAAAGATTTGCTTTCTTGATCGAGCAGGGAAACTCTGATTGCAGATCTTCAGTTTGTCCATTGACATTTTCGAACGGTTCATCCATCAAAGCTTGTGAAGCTTTAGTTGGTGGCACTCTGGATGAAAGTTCCTGCTCCCTGATTGATATGCTTGGAGCATGTTGGTGCAACTAGATTAAAATATTCAGAAGCAACATAAGTGTGTGTAAGAACTCCAAAAAATGAAAGAAGAATGCAAGACAATACACACCAAAGATGGTGTCCTGACAACAGAACCACTCCTACGCCGTAAATTATCTAGCAGCTCGGAGACAGAAGTATTTTCATTCTTGGTTGGAAGGGCAAACTCTGGTGCCAAATCTTCAGTTTGTTCCTCAAGTCCTCAACATTTTCCAACCGTTCAGCCACTATGGTTTGTGAAGCTCTAGTTGATGGCACCGCAGAGGTACCTTCTTGCCCCCCAGTGCACAAGTTATCAGTCTTAACACATCTAATGGAACAAAATCATATCCTCATAATGAGAATTTAGGCTTCTTTACACTTTTGCTCCCTGTAGTGGGGAAACAGAGGACACACATTATATTATCCAACTGGTATAGTTTAACAAAACAAAGTAATCCTTTGCTCACAACATTATCTCTATAAGAGGAGATGCAGGAAATGAGATACATACTTCTGCTTGTTCCAGAAGAAAGGAATGAGGTGCTAATAGGATATTTGCATACACTCGCTAACTCATCATCTTCTTCTAGAACTTCATCCCACCCATCTGATTTTCCATGGTCTTCCATTTCTCTACTCTTTGTCTGGAAGCTGGACATGCTAATGAGGCTCTTGTTGATGCTAGAACATCTTGTTGACACACACAGAGAGGCGAAGGCACATGTTCAACAAGCATCTGTATGATTCTACAAGGCGTGCATACCTCCTACTATTATAACAGCCTACAACAATAAGAAGAACAAAGTGAAGTCAATAATCCAGGGGATATGGAGGGTCCAGAAACCCCCAAAAAATTGAATAAGAGCAACTCCATACCAATAGTGCTCCCCTGGAAGTTGTTTTATGGAAGCACCTTAAAACTTTTCCAGCACTTTATGGGGCCACTGTGTTAGTAGATTACCAATGACCTCTTCCCCTATATTTAATTTCTTCTATTTCTATTCCCTTGTGCTCAATTTTCACATCATAACAATTCAAAGTTTATGTTTCTACTACACAGAATTCAACAACATTCAAATTCGTAATTTTTAAGTCAAATTCAAACATAGCACAGGATTCCAATGCACTAAATAATCTACAGAATAAATGATTCGTGGTCACTTGGCAAACTCCACTTTTTTCATACAAATGGAAAGTCGACCAAGGGGAAGATAGGACAAAAAGACTGTATTGCAACTGATTGCATGTCTGGAACTAGGAGCAGCAAGCTAATGCCGGAACTCTGCGAGTTTGCGAGTTTTCGTGAATGCCCCAACTTGCTTGGGACTTAAAAGGCTTTGTTGTTGTTGTTGACAGTCGCTGCCTCCGAGGCAACTCTGCTAGTTTGCGAAGTAGCTATACAGTAATGGAAAGGCTGGCAATACAGCTTCATGATAGATACAGAGATGCACATACCTCCTATAATCAGGAACTGCGCTCAGTCATTCCGTCGAGCATATTGTAAGCACCTGCCAACGCGATCACTACGCCCTCATGCCGTGTGCTCACCGCCCGCCGTGCAAGCAAGGCAACCTGCGCCCACGTTACAACAACTCAACAAGTAAGTAAGGCTTTCTAGCTGTGGGGTTTGATGCCAGCAAGCAAGATGACCGCACACGTTTTTACCTCAGCAAGGCAACAAGTAAGCGCCTGCAGCCTGCGCCCTGCAGCTGCAGCCTGCAGGGGTCGCCGCCTCGCCGGGGTCGGAGCTCGCCAACGCCAAGTCGCCTGCAGCCCTGCGCCCTGCTGCCCTGCTCCGAGTGACGGAGCCGGAACTCGGGAGTCCGTCGGACGCCGCAACGCCGACGCGGACGGGAACAGGAGGGGGCGCGGCTTCGGGTCTGGTGACGGGCTGGTTCAGACTTCAGAGGAGCTGTGAGTTGGGCCGTGAGGACCTGCTCCCTACACTTTTGGCCCACGAGTGGAATATGAAACTACTTTTTCCCAAACCACTACTTTTGCGTATTATATATATTTTTCCAGTAAGTGTCACATTCAGGACTGACGCGCACCGAATGCAGTAACGCTTTGACGTCCGGCCAGGCCCCCGCGTCCGGACGTCGCTCCGTCGCATCTATTTTGTCCCCGCCAGGCCTGCGTAGCAGGAGAGCCCGTCCGACCGCAGGGGGTCTCAACCTCGCTGCGCCCACGTCATCTGCGGCGTGGCTCGCAACAAGCTGTATAGCCAGGTCCGCATCCCCTCGCGCTGTGCTACAAGCTTATGCTCCAGGACCTCCGGTGGAGCCAGCGAAGACAGCAGGTCATACAGGGACGGGCCGCGTGCGCCGGTGCGGACGTGACCCTGTGCATCCTCCGATGGAGCGCTGCCGCCAGCTTACCAGCCGACGCCGTCATGGCTCCTGCACTAGCTCTTTCTTCCTCTCTCAACAGCCTTGCATCGAGGTCTACTTTTACAACACTCAGATAAATAATTGTGAAAGCATCTATGCCCCTTTGTTGGGTTTCGGTGATTAATGACAATACAAGATTACTATGACTAACGTGTGTTTTGCAGATGCAATTAAGTTAGGTCATGGTAATGAAGATCGATGGAGCAATCGAGGTGGTCATGCCCCTACAATAGAAATCGTTTCGGTTTTCAAAGGATGGACGACAAGGTTAATGATGACTAGTTCTAAGTGTCGATTGGAGTTAGAGTGACACTTAGAGTAGTTTAGGACTTTGTTTTTTCTTTGGTCGTACTATTAAGGGGGTATGGACGGATAACTTACCTAGATGAGTCTAGTGAGTTAGGTGTGGTGCACACTTGTTTAAACTAGCTCTAGATAGCTCCTACATATGCCTAAGATCCAATGGAGCAAACTTCATTCACACATGATCGAGAGTTAAAGGTGAATGGAGGGTCAAATACTGACCGGACGCTAGCTCCGGTGCGACCGGACGCTGGCCGTAGGGTCCGATCAGTTTATTTGATCAAGAGATTGCGTTCGGTGCGACCGGATATGGAGGGTAATCAAGTGACCCGGGACGAGGAGGCGTCGTCGATCAACTCGATGAAGGTTCCGAGAAGTGATCGGTGACCGGGACGCGTCCCGTCATCACTTAAACATATATATATGGCCATCGGGCCGCCCGGCTTCGACGCGGCATGGGCACGGGCAGGCATGGCCAGGCAGGTGGTGTCGGTAAGACGCACGACGCCGTGCCCCGTGTTGCGTGCCTTACCGGGCCTCGTGCCCTGCTGATGCCCCAAGCACGGCCCCTCGGGTTGAAATTGAAGCCGTCCAGACAAATGCTTAAAACTTGCGGGCCATGCCGACCCACAACCTGAATTGTAGAAAACCGCTCATCGATTCTTAATCAACAAAGACATTCATAATTTTGACAAGTCATTTACAGAATCACAAAAACAACTTAACTATTTTACAACTTAATAGCAAGACTCAAACACAACAAAAGACAGAGATTTAAAGATAGAAATGAGCTGTGTGCAATGCTGCCTCATTAAAAATCTTTTTGGGTAAAACTCACCCTTGTGAGAAACCCCAGAAAAAAAAAAGAGTGCATCACAGCTCTTATAATGTTCAAATGTTCACAATACAAATACCAGATACAAGCATCATGTCTCAACTCTCAAGCCTCACAGGTCTCAATCTCAACTCTCTCAAAGCTGAACTCTCAACTCTCAGCTCTCGGTAGCAGCAGCAAGTAGAAGCAACGAAGCACTTGCAGATGTGCTAGCGAAGGAGGCCCAGATCCATCTTCAGGAACATCAAGATGCAGATTCTCAAAGGACTCTGCCAGCTCTTGGTTGTCAGCAGAATGTTGAAGTCTTCTATCACCCAGCTCCCAGTCCTTGATGCAAGCAAGCATCTCCACATGTTCAAGGCAGAAGTCTTGGCGCCGCTCCTCAATAATCCTTCCTATTAAACTGAAACATGATTACAAGAGACAGTAGAAACAGAACAGCCATAATATCTCTTGTCATTATAGAAAGAACAGGATATGTTAGTTTGTGGTCACGCCACCAGAGAAGCAAATTAAAATCATCCTCATATGCAGTGACATTGTCACTATCTAGATAAGTTGTGAGCTCACAAGCAACAGAGGCAGCAGATTGAGTTGAAGTGGAGACAGAGGTAGGGGAGGAGGACCAACAACGCTGATGATCCAGGCCGCCAAAGATCCTTCCCCATGCTTATTTCCTCTTACCTGAGTTGACTGCAGGATATGCAGGCCTTTGAGACCTTGTAGAACCATACTTGATGTCTTACTTGGCAAATATCTTGTAAATTTCAGTTTTAACATCAGCATAATATTTACTGTAATCAACACCAATGTTCTCTTTAAATATTACCAGCACATTAAACAAACCTCTCAACTTAGCTCTAGGATCAAGAATGAAAGCAATAGAATATAACAGAGGTATATTTTCCCAATACTTAAGATATTTAAGCTTCATAGGATAGACAATAGCCATTAGATTTTGATCTTTTTCACTTTCATGCAAATGATGAGCAATGTCAAGCATATGGTGCGGAATTAGTGGACTAGTTGGATAGTAAACACCAGATAAAACACATGTTGATTCATAAAATAATTCCAGGAACTCCAATATCTTGGCAGCAATGAGCCAATGTCTTGGAGTCAACAATGTGCAGCCAAAATTTGCATTAATGAACACAGAAAAAACCTCCTTGTAAGGTAGCAAATGTTTAAGCATAAGATATGTAGCATTCCATCTCACATCCATATCTAAACCAAACTTTCTAGGTCTAACACCCTGAGCATTGCAATAATTCTTAAACATGGCAATTCTATGATTAGATGAATTTAAGAAGTTAATAGCAGTTCTAAAATCCTCTGTGTAAGTTTTAAATCTCTTTAAACCAGATTTCACAATCAAATTAATGATATGGCAAGCACAACGCTGATGTATAAGATTACATTTACACTTATTAGGATCTGATTGAGTAGGTGCTGGATCAGAACCTAAATAACATGCAAACATGAGTGTCAAAGTCTTCATTGTCTTAGCATTGGAGGAAGCATTGTCTAGAGTAACAGAATAAATCTTGTCAATCATACCAAATTCCTGAACCACACAAGCAATTTTTTCAGAAATGTTCTCACCGTGTGCTTCACCTCAATCAACCTGAGGCCAATTACCTTTTTCTGTAGCTCCCAATCTGCACTCACATAATGAGCAACTATACTAATGTAGTCCTCCTTAGCATTTCCAGACCATATGTCAGATGTCAAAGCAACAGATGATGCACCAGACAAAACATGATTCTTAAGCATATTACGACGTTCAGTAAATAGAGCACGAAGGTCTCTAGTGGTGGACTGTCTAGACACCCTACGAAACCTAGGGTTATGAGCACGTTGAATGTACTCCTCAAATGCATCTGTATCACCAATACCCAAAGGCAAATCAAGCCTAGCAATCAACCTGCAGAGTTCAGTTCTAGCTACCTCAGGTTTATAATCCCAGTTATGCACAGAACCATTAGGATTGTAAGATAGCCTAGATTGAACCCTAGCACGTTGATCAGTTTTCTGCCTATGAGAGTTCTGGTGCCTCTTCAAGTGACCAGTGCCAGCACTAGATCTAGCAGACAAGGTTGACTTACATATTTTACATTTAGCTTTAGTGCAAATCTGTACTCCATTCACAGTCTCAAATATCTCTTCAAAATCATCCCAGACAGGAGATTTGCGCTTACCAACCTTACCATTACCAGCAGCAGCAACAGATGGAACAGAGCCGTTGGAGTTGGAGCCGACCGGGTTCGCAGACGTCGTCGCCCCTTCACCACCGTCGCCGTCTCCGAGATCGACACCGAACAACGCAGCAGCGTCATCACGGATGTCGTCGTCGTTCTCGCCCTCAGGGGCCATGCCAGGCGGAAGCTCACCATCGTCTTCAGCCATGGCCGCCTCTCCAGCACCATACCTCAACGGTGCGGGTGGCCGCCTTGCTCCTCGCTCTATGCCGCAGCTAGAGCTTGAAGCATCGGCTACCGACCTACGAAGGAGGAAGGAATAGATCAGTTAGAGATCTCATCAAAAAAATAAGAAAGATGGGGATTAGGGTTAGCCGGTTAGGGTTAGGGTTAGGTGCTTACCTTCGCAACCGGAGCCCGGTGCCAGAGAAGAAGACGACGATAGCCCCGCGGCCAGAGAAGACGACACAAGGTCAGCAAGGACGACGAGTGACGGAGGAGGGACAAACAGGGTCAACAAACTCACATAATCACCGAGATCTAGAGGGGAGAAAGGTAGAGGGAGAAGGGAGAGGTAGAGAGGGTGGGGAGCACGCCGACGGCAGCGGTTCGAGGTCATCGGAGTCGGGGTCGACGACGGCACAGTGGATACGGCGAGGCGAGGCGACTGGCTGTAGGCGAGAGTGCGAGCGGCGGCTGCGGTGCAGTGGACTGGAGAGTGGAGAGGAGTCAATCGAGTGATTTAGGTTTAGGGTTTGTGAGGGGCGCCGGCTGCCTCACGCTTATATGGCAAGGGGAGGCCAAAGCGCCGTTGGCCGCTGGGCCGCTAGCAGGCCGTGCGGGAGCTGCTGCCGGGCCGACCTCGGGCCGCTTGCTTATTACCGTGCCGGGCCGTGCCAGCCCGCGGGCTTGCGCGACGGCCCAGGCATGGCCTGTAGCTGCGTGCCGGGCCAGCCTGGGCCCAGAGACCCTCGTGCCGGGCCAGACTCGTGTCGGGCCAAATTAGCGGGCCGTGGGCCGGGCTACTGGGCCTCGGGCTGCATGGCCAAGTATACTTAAACACTGATCCGCGGGTTGAACTGACCGGAGCGTCCGATCAACATGACCGGAGCGTTCGGTTACCCCGTAGAAGCTCATAACAGTTCGTTTTTCAGCCGCTGTTATAAATACTTCACCCCTTCGTGTGAGGGGGTACTTTTGCTCATTCCAACAGCTGAGAAACACATTTGTGAGTGCCAAGAAGAGTAAGGTCCTAGTGAGGTGTTTGTGATTTGAGAATCCAAGAGAGTAGTCTCATTAGTGAATCAAGAGTAGCAAAGTGTGCATCCACCGTTCTCATTAGGCTTCGCGTGGTCAAGTGAGAGTTCGTGCTTGTTACTCTTGGTGATCGCCATCACCTAAACGACTTGGTGGTGATTGGGAGCTTGGTGATCACCCGACGGATCTTGTGGGTAACCCAACTCAAGTTGTGAGCGGCTTTGGGTGATTCGCCACGACGGAGTGTCGAAGAATCAACCCGTAGAGAGCACTTGATCCTTACGCGGATCAAGGGGGAGCTACACCCTTGCGTGGGTGCTCCAACGAGGACTAGTGGGGAGTGGCGACTCTCCGATACATTGGCAAAACATCGCCACGTTTTCTCTCCTCTCTTTATTTTGAGCATTTACTTCAAGCATTACTTTGAGCAATTTAATTCTTATCATTTACATTCCTAGAATTGCCATGCTAGAGTATGATTGGAACTTAGATTGCAAGTCTCTTTGTGCGATAGAACATTACAAACACTTTCTAGGCACAGGGGGTTAATTGGGCTATCAATAGGATTTAATTATTGCAAGAAAATTTAGAATTAACCCAATTCACCCCCCTCTTGGGCATCTTGATCCTTTCAAATTGTAACATACGTCTAAGACAGATGAAATATTTGGAACATACACTTGCAACATAGCCATTGTAAACATATGCAATATCCAGATAAAACACTTGCAATATACGTCAGAAACAGATAAAACATCTGGAACATATGTGTGAAACATGTTATTGCAACATATGTGTGAAACATATGCAAACATCCGGATCAAAACGTGCAACATACGTCTGGAATAGATGAAACATTTTGAACAAACGCTAATAACATATGCAACATCCCCGATCTAATTTTGCAACATCCATGAGAAACAATTGCAACACACCTTTGAAACGACTGAAACACCTGAAACATGCATTTGCAACATAGGGGAGGAGGTCTGGGCCGGTCGATTCCGGGCGTCGGGTGGGAGCGGTACGCGAGCACCACTAGCATCCGGCCATGCTCGTGGGTGTCCTTGGCTTGGCCAGGGACGACCGAGGCACATGTGTCGGCGCCCTGACACGTGCGCCCAGCGGCCATCGCTAGGCCGGCTGCGGCGAGGCACCCAGCGGCGTTGGGGGTTGGGGAAGAGGCCGGGGAGACACTCTGTTAGCGGGCGAGAGATGGGCAGAGCAGAGGCAGCGCACGTGCGCAAGATGGGGCGTGGCGAGGGACGGCGCGGGTCGAATCCACGCGGGCCGAGCGACGGGAGGCCGCAGTATCGTGAGCGAGGCTTACGTCGCTGGTAGGAGCAAGCAACGTGGGTGGAAGCGGCGAGGCGGAGTATGTGCGCGCGGTGGATGGATGGATGCATTATCGCATCAGAATAGGCACCACCTCTACTCCTCTATATGTGTCGATGACATGGAAGATCTCGCGACGGGCGAGCAATACTTATAGCTAGTCGATTTAGTTCCACCCCTGATCATTCAATTCGTGTGTGATGAAACATCGATAGTTATGTCTAGGGGCATGATTGCCTTTTCTAGTGCCAGAAATTAGAAAAATGAAAAAAAGCAAAGAAGCTAAAGTATGACATGGAAAAGAAGATGTTCATGTGCTACGTGGCAAATTTGTGAGGCCAATATCAAAAGTGGTAAAACTAAACCCACTCCTAAACATGGCAAATAGTAAACTTTCTGTGTTTGGCCAAACTAGATTTGATAGAGTTTACACTGGTGAGTGGGGCTACCTACCCACTTGCTAGCATTTAGAGGCAAGAAGCGGTTTATAGATTTGAAAAGTGGTAGCTAGAGACGGGATGGATGGATGTAGTATGGTGTATGAGTACAGTTGTACCTCTAAATTTTTTTAGAAATACTAAGTGTATATATACCTATAATATATTATATATCTAGAACACTTATTAAATAGCAACCTCTTAAGCTCAAGTGCTCATCCGAACGAGAAAATTACCTATAGTTCTTCTAAGGCCAATGAACGAAAGCACATAGCACAAGATAAGAAATGATAGAACGAGTTAGGTAAGGTAATAAATATATAAAGTTGACTCTTTTTTTTTCCTTCCAAACAATCATGATAGTATCAATTGTGAAGTTCGAGTCTTGATCTTGTTTAATAATCATTTTTAGAAGAAAAAATTATCCATAAATTACTTAATAATTGCTTTGTCTGTTCCAATTTATAGAACGTTTTAGCTTTTCTAGATACACAACTTTTATTATGCATCTAGACATATTATATATCTACTAGATGCATTTCAAAAGCTATGTACCTAGAAAAGCCAAAATGGCCTATAATTTGGGTCAGAGGGTGGCAATAAATTTTACTTTTGTAGAACGTCACAACATTAAAAGGAGCAATGACCTACCTTCTTTTATGATTGCTCAATAAGGCATAAAAGATTTCTTCATCCACGCTGAATCAATTCAATAAAGATAACGAAGAAGCAAGAAAACTAATATGCTTATCAACATCTTGGCGATGACAACCTTTGTACACTTGCACATGAATGTTAACAAATCGTATTAATAGATAACACACCTGACCATTTTATCATCATTCATATTACATCATTGTTGTATTGCATTGTTAACGAATTGCATCACTTAGGACCATATCCTATGATTGAAATCTTAGAACCGCCACCGAGAGAGGGAGGGGTTTAGAGAAATTGTGAAAAAAGCATGGCAGACCTAAAGCAACCTATGAAAAGGTGCCATGACAGAGTGGTTCGGAGATTGACAACCAACGTAGTGGCAGCCCCAAATAGACATAAACGCGTAATTCTTAGAAACTCAACAAAGTTATACATTGCTGCGGAGAGTAGGACTTTGTCTTGTAGCAAGAAAGAGAGGATGGTTGGAATTGCTAAGGAGCTTGAAATGTTCAGGGCACCAGAGCAAATGAAAGCTCGACATGCTCTATATTTCAGGCACCAAGGCACTAGGGCCGTAACATATTGGAAGAGGATCAGGATACAACATATATTTCAGACCGTGGCGACCATAGGCATAGAAAAAATTCATTTTTGTTCTAGAAGGACCATACTCTGCCTAGTTGAGGACCAAAAAGTTATGTTGAAAGTGGCGATGGAATTTGATAAGGATCTTCTTAAGCGGGAGGACCGGAGGAGAGAGGAGCTGTCTTTGAAAGATGGTTTTTGGAAGGAAGATGAGGAAGGAGAACATGCTGCTCACAGCTGAATTATCAGAAGAAGAAATCAATGAGGCGGTGTTAAGCAGCTACCCAGAAGGAGCCCTAGCCCAGATGGGTTGTCTTTCCTTTTCTTCCATAAGACTAACCACAGTGTGTGCATCGATGTCCAAAACCAAAAGCAGGAAGCCAGGAACTCAGCATCGAGACAAGCTACAATAGGCAGGCATCACGCAGGGCCCACTTAAACCAAAAAATAACAACAATGATACCTGGCTTTCCTCTCTCATGTGCATGCATGTGGCCTGAGTTGTGGTGAAGTGCAACCTACTGTATGTGGGATGTTTAATGCATTTTATAGAGAAGAGCTTGACTTATATAGATTAAACTTTGCATTACTCACTCTGACCCCAAATGCAATAACGGAACAACCATTACAAATTTTCAATAATCAAACTGCGTCATAACGAGGAAAAGAGAGAACTGAAACTCTCCGAAACCATACCAAACGGAAGACCGAAGACATGCTGGGAGCTTAAAATGTCAAGATACCAAACGATTTTCACCTGGTAATGTTACAATGTACTTTTACGCCTAGACTGTTGCATTGATAGTTCTGCAAATACATCAAAGGAACAGCTACCTAAATTGCAACCAGACAGCTAAGACAAGCTCCCACAAACAGGAGGGGTACCCCCTACTGGTTAAAATATATTAATAATAGAAGAAAAAAGAAATGTGCAAGCAACAAAATTTAACAGGAAGCAAAAAAGGATACAAAGAATATTAAAAAGATTACAATCGGCGCTCTAGCCATTCTTCTATAAAAGGGAAATATTTCTTCTTTGCTCTATGGGTAACCAGAGCAAACTCTTTCTTGAAAAAGGCCCAGCAATTAGATATAGACGGTAGAATTCCTTGGAAGATCTGTTCATTCCTTGAGACCCAAATGCTCCAACTCATTAATATGATAATTTCCATGTAGAAAGGGACTTCCAACTGTTGTTTGAAACGTTACAGAGTGATAAAAAGTTGAACCTCAGTGTCAACACTAAGATAAGATCCCATTCCCACCCGTCTTTAATCAGGCTACGCATACAAGGGAGCTCAACAAACTAATGTGCCTTCCATTTTCTAAGTAGGTGATCATGGATCTCTCCTTTCTTAATCTTCTGCAGGCACTGCTTCAGCTTGGACAGTGTCGATGAACTCAACTTGATACCCCGATCAATCATGTCTTCTGCATATTTGCATGCCTCAGGTAGCCTGTCATCCTTCAGCTTTGATACAAGCATGTTACCACACTCCTCTAAAGGCGGCAAGCCATTCTCCACCATGCAGCTCCAGACTTTGATCCCAGTCTCCCAATAGCGTGTATCCAAAAACATGCGAAGTGCAAGTGAACAATTTTCCTCGTTTGGCCAACATTCGTTCTTGACCATCTCACTAAATATTGCAGCTGCCTCTCGGAGCTTCCTTCCCTTCAGCAAAAGCTGGAGGACCACATTGTATGTGTTGGTATCAGGGAACACTCCATTGGAGATCATATCGTCGAGATAATTCACTATCACCTCAGCCTGCCCAAGACTGCCCTGCAGCATGATCATTGTGTTATACATTTCCATATCTGGGACAAGTCCTCGACGCCCAACAAAGTCATCCCAGAGGTCCATGGCACCGAGCAATTGTCGTGCCTTAAGGTGTGCAGTGAGAGCAGCACGGAAGAACTTCTCTCCTGGCGAACAGCTGCGCCTGCTTAAGACAAGCAGGTACTGCATTGCTTCTGGTAGCGCCGTGGAGGAGTCGCTTGAAACAAGGGTAGTGAGGAAGGAGTCATAGGCAGGCACGTTGTCAGGAACAAAGCCAATGGCTTGCACCATTTCGTCGAACACCTCGCGCGCAACCCGCGGGTCGGCGGCAGCCTCGCAGCCCTCGAGGAGGATGGCGTAGGAGTCGGCATCCGAGGGCGTGCCGGCCTCGGCGCGGGCTACTGGGATCGCGGCGCGGGCGTCGTCGAGGCGGTTGGCACGACAGAGCGCGGAGAGGAGCGAGTTGAGCGCTGGCGTGTCGCGGATCATGCCGTAGCGCGGCATGTCCATGAACGCCTTGAGCGGGGAACCGCCGGGGGTCGCCGCCAGGGAGGAGAATATGGAGGCGAAAGTGGCGAGCGAGAGCAGCCGCTGCGAGTGCATGGATTTGACGGTGTCCCACATGGGCTCGAAGAGGAGATTTTGACCGAGCATGTCGACGAGGAGGTTCCACGAGTAGGGGGAGTGCTCGTGGCCGAGGTGCTTGTATCCCGCCCAGCGAAAGAAGGTGGCGGCGGCGCGCGGGTGCGCGTAGGAGAAGCGGAGCACCTGCTCGACGTCAGCGGTGGTTACGCGGATGTCGGCCATGTCGAGCTCGGCTATCAGTTTCGCGTCGTCGGCGCGGGAGGCCAGGATTTCGCAGAAGATGCGAATCTTGGGGGGCATGTCGGGAGCTTCCTTGTTCGTGGGTAACGCCGGCGCGGACGGGTCACGGGCGCGCTTCGCCGCCGGCGATGCCACCGTGGCTGCGCCGTCGGACGGCCGCTTCGCCCGGTGATCGGACATCGCGGCGGGGAACTCGCGTGATGGGTGGGATTCGGGAGAGGGGGAGAGGCTGCAGGTCAGGGATGGGGGGGTTTTGTTATCTCTATGTCCTTGACCGGCTGACCCCTATCTATCCTCTCAATAAGGAGTCGAGTCGACTGTCCGAGCAGGAACCTCCGAAATCCCGACCAAATCGCGAGGCAAAGCCGCGTCGGCGGCGGATGGCGCCGTCCTTGGTCGTCTCGGCGAGGCATGCCCACGCTGTGGCCCACCGGAGAGGTCGCAGGCAGCGTGTGGTCGTCGCCAGTTCCGGTGGCGCCGGTCCGCCGCCGAAGCTGGTGACCTTCCTCGGCAAGGGCGGCTCCGGCAAGACTACCGCGGCCACCATCGCCGCTCAGGTGACAAATTTGCTCTATGACTCTATCCCTTGATCGTATTTGTCATTATTTTGATGACAAATCTTAGTTTTGGTGTGAGCTCGCTGATGCATCGATGACTTGCTAAAAAACTAGACTGCAAGTCTGCAATGTTGCTCTGGAGAACAGCAATGATGCTGTGGGTAACAGCTTTGAGCTGAGTATATCTATTGTAAAATTACAAGCCTTAGAGAGTGGTTCTGGTCTGTTGTAATGTATGAATCATCCAGTATGTTGGTCATGAACAAATTGCCTCTGTTTTGTTCTTTCTCATGTTGTAGTATTATGCAAGTGAAGGCTTCAAGACATGCCTGGTTGTTCAGTCCCAAGATCCTACCGCGGAGCAATTGATGGGCAGTAAAATTGGGAATTCTCTGACCGAGTGTGCGGCCAATCTCTCGGCCATGAAGCTGGAGACTAGTAAGGTAAAATACTTTGTTGAAAGAAATCACTTATGTTCAGGATTTGAACTTGTGATATTCTGGAATATGTCTTGATATTGAAGACTGTTTTCTTGTTGAATCATAGTTGCTGCTTGAACCCCTGGACCGGATGAAGAAGGTTGACGCCCAGGTCAATTTTACTCAAGGAATCCTTGAAGGGGTAGGTGATTACTTTGCTATAACATGTCTGGTGAGGATAAAGCATTCATTTTGGTCGCTGTTTTCCTTGTGACAGATTGTAGGAGAGGAACTTGGAGTTTTACCTGGAATGGATTCAATCTGTTCAGTCTTAGCTCTTCAGAAGCTCCTTCACTTCTTTTCAGCTGGAAGGAGTAATTCACAACCAGAATTTGATGTGATCGTGTATGATTGCAACAATACGGAGGAAATTCTGCGGCTGATAGGTGCTACTGATCGAGCAAGGTATATGTTCTCCTTGCTTGGCCATAACCTTGACTTCAATCAGGATTCTGAATATTCCCTTAAAAGGCTGGATTCTAAAATTTAATTTTATGCTCTACAAAAGACAGGTCTTACTTGAGGTATGTGAGGGACCTAGCTGAGAAGACTGACATGGGAAGACTTGCTTCTCCTTCATTACTGAAACTAGTATATGATTCTGCAAGGCCAAGTGGCAAAACTAGTGAGGGGAGACTTAGTACAGAGATATGGAATGAAATCGAACAACTACTTGAGGTAGATTTTCCTGATTTAATTTAGCTAAAACACAATGGATTTAATTTTTTATATTACTTAAAAAGTTGCTAAATTCTGTAGAAAGTCTCAGTATGGTTTGCCAATCCTTCAAAACTTGCATGCTTCCTTATCATGGATCCTAGGAGATCAATCTCTGTATCCTCTGCATTACGATACTGGGGTTGTACCACTCAAGCTGGCGGTCAAATATGTGGGGCATTTGGATATACTGAAGACCCTTCTGAAATGCACCAAGAAGTTGCTCAAAAGTTCTTGCCGTTGTCTTTGTCGTTTCTGCCATTTCTCCCAAATGATTCTTCTGCAGATTGGAGCAGAGCACTAAGCTCATTGAGCCAAAATGCAAAGGAACAGCTGAGGAATACGTCCACCTTGGTGTATCCTTCAGTCAGTTTTGATTCTGTTCAGAAATCTGTAACCCTTTTCATGCCAGGTTTTGATAAGTCTGAAATCAAGCTATATCAAGTAAGACGATTGATCTCTCTCTCTATTGTATATGTTGTGTAACCATAAAAATTCTAGTAGTTTTAATTATCCAGAAATCATGCTTTCTTGATGTAAAGTTTTAGTCTTCACTCGAGCCTTTTGTAACAGCAAATGCAGAACCATAAAAACAACAGACAAGACAAGAAGATTTGGGATCTGAACTTCCTGAATAATATTTAGATGAGACCACACGACCAGCCACATTTGCTACATTCATATTGTCTCCATGCGGTTTCATTAGCAATGCTGCTGATCTTGCTTATATCAACATCATTTTAGTGAGTACTGAGTACTATTCATTAAGTGGCGTAATGGGTCTTGCCGCCGGACCTTCTCAAGCCACTGATGGGTTTAAATGGTCATGCCTTCTGGGACCTTGTGGTGGAGGTCACTTTGCCTCTTCTTAATGGGTCATAGGGGTTGATGTTGATATGGTTGTCTTTGTTGTTGTTTGCACATGTTGTCGGCGGCATGTTGTTGGCTGAGTTGTCTTAGTCGCAATGTGTTGCTTTCTATGGTACCGTTGTAAGCCCAGTCTAGGTCTTCTTCTTTATTAATACAATCAGCAGCTCTTCTGCTCGGTTCAACAACAACAACATCAAAGCCTTTAAGTCCCAAACAAGTTCTGCTCGGTTCATTTAAAAAAAAATCCACTATCTGCCTGTCTTTACATACTATACAAAAGTTCAATTGCAAGTGGCATGTGCAAATCTGTATTCCCCTTTGCATGAGCCAGTATGGTCTTAAACAGACTAACGCATCCTATCTGTATTTGCATGCTAGTCGTCTGAAGTAAACTAGCATACTATTCCAATATTATGGGCCGGTTTGGCCCACTGTTAATTATAATATTTGGTTTTCGATATGTTCTGCAGAGGGCATGTTGAACAGTCTAATAGTTTTTTTTTTAAATAGAAGATCTCTGCTTTTATTGAAAGCAATTAAGGGACAGGGCTAATAGCCATTGAGTTTAATTGGTTATGATTATTCCTGCAGACGCTGAGTTATTGGTCTGTTGTTTTGTCTGAAAAATGCAGTATAGAGGTGGATCAGAACTGTTGATCGAAGCTGGAGATCAGAGGCGCGTCATAAAATTGCCACCTACAATGCAGGGAAAGGTCGGAGGTGCCAAATTCGTGGACAGGAACCTCGTTGTTAGCATCCGGTAGCAGAATCGCGGGCACCGGCTGGGATTGGAGCCCCCCACTTCAGAATTAGCACTACGATCAGGATTGCATGTTTGTTTCTGTTTGTAGCCTGAATTTTGTGGTGCTGTTCGTTTCAACTTTCAACCAAAGTGAAACTGCACAATCCTACTATTTTCTGAAGAAGAGGTGCGCGATACTGAGAAAATTGTAATCTGGCAATTTTTTGCACTGCTTTTGCGATCAGGAAAGAACGGTTTTCTAGGGAACTCTCTTTCTTTTAAGAAAAGGTTTCCACCTTTATATCAGCAAAACGTTTAACAAGATTGAATTTTAGGCACAACTGCTTTTTTTTCGCATGCAAATCCTACACGTATGAGCATCTTTGAAGATTGAGCTGGCAAATTCTTGAGATTGACGAAGTCACCATAGACACCTCGTTATCGACGGGAACGTCACCTACCACTGAATGCACAATGTCGATAAATCTTGAAATATTCACTCCCACGTAGAGCCGAACCCAAGACCTGAGGTGCTACTGATGTTCTTATAACCACTAGGTTACGGGCCCTTTTGCTTAGGCGCGACCACCTTACATCAATGCAAGCTAAACGTTTCAAGACGACTAAGGCATCGTTCGGTTCCACAGGAACCATGCCCTAGAACATTTCATACCAGGAATGCTTGCCTAATTCATATAACCTTTGATGAGTTGGAACAATTTTTGTTTTGAGATTTTCACATTTGAATTTCCAAGAACCTAACTTCCCTTTCAGCATAAACCTTTGAGAAAAGCTCACAAAACCTTAGATAATTTTTGGTGAAATGGAGGGGGTCGCCGTTCACATTTGAATTTCCAAGAACCTAACTTCCCTTTCAGCATAAACCTTTGAGAAAAGCTCACAAAACCTTTGATAATTTTTGGTGAAATGGACCCCCCCCCCCAATCCACTCAATGCACCACTTGCATTTATGTGACACAAAGCTGATGTAAGGAACATGGTGCAAAGTTGGAAGTGATAGGCGGTGGCACCTAGGTCGGTCAACCCCCTAATTTGGCCACTTCATGTCATACTTTATCCATGTGACTTTGTCTAGCATCAAAGGTGGTTTTGCATTTGAGTTTGTGGGAGAAAGAAGGGAGAGGGGGGGGGGGGCAGTCGACCCCCTATGACACCTCCAGCACATCTCCCCTTGTGACTATAAAATAGCATGCTTGATATTTCATTTTCCTTGCACCAGCTCATCAGAATTTCTCTTGCTCTTGAGCCTTTCTTTGTCAAGTTTTGGCGCTAGTTTCTCTCAAGTTTATAAAAGGAAAAGAACAATAATATTTGCATTTTCTAGTTTTCCTTTGCCAAGCTTGTTTTGATCTCTCGTGAGTTTGCCAAGATTGTTTGCGGAGGTTTCTAACAACCCACAACTATGGTGTGTGGTGGTAACTACGCTCCACAAGAACATCTAACTTGGACACTACCGCTGACGTTAATCTTTTGCATCCGAGTTGTGTTTTGTTCTCTCTTGTTGCAAGAAGCACGACATACTCAAGAAGATGCGACAAGCGACAATTGGAGGTTCATCAAGATGTATGAAGAACATCTTATTGGAGAACCATCATATGACACCAAGGTGCAAGTAGAATGACAAGAAGCAAGATTAGAGCGAAATCAATGCAACAACACTAGGTGGCACCATGGTAACACAAGAGCATTGAAAAGAACAAGCTTGAGCCCCCAAGGGTAAGTATTCTTATCCCTTGCACTTTTATTTCTTCCTTGCATTTAAAAATCTGAATGAAAAGAGCAAAAAGATTCCCCTTTCATATGCTTCATGAAAGCCTCATTCTTCCATCTCGGAAATGATTGACGTCGAAGTTTCCTTTTCTTTAGTTTTGTATGAGACATTTATGGTGTTTAATTATGTATTGTTGATTTTATAGATTAAAAAAGTTGACTGTACTCTTTTCGGAAGGACTCATTTGAATATAAAACTACAAGAGGTTTCTATTCTGATGCTTCCAATGAGTCACCTTGTTATGCAGCAAAATATTGTTGTAGGTCCTTCACAGGATAAGAAGTCTAATAAAGCGAAAAAGGTAGATTTTGGTCATCTTTTAACCATTTCTACATTTGCAATATAACATTACCTCCATCTTTTTAAACTCTGGTTTAAGTTCAATATACTGATGAACCAACTTATCAGTCCAAGCAGCAATACGAGGTATTGTTTGTGGAACAATATAGTTCTCCGTAACCATATAATCAAAGTAGGCAGTCTGCATGTAAATAATAACAAAGTTATAACAGACATATAAATGATAAAAAAATCAATGGAAACTTATCTATGTAGGTTTTGACTGTGAAATATGGTTTATACCGGTCATATCTATCTAAACTACATTTCAATTGAGAAGATTTGTACTTGCTTTTGAAAGAAATGACGCTTACATTACACAGTACACTATAACAATGTGAACAATGCACATGCCTAAACTGCACGCTCAGTGTGGCCACTATGCCTAATTGAGATGAACTACATCCTATGCCAGGCCTTCTCTGCCCTGCTTAATGTGCATAGCCATGCTTGCAATTGGTAAAAAAACAAAGATTGAGGTTTGCCTTTTACAACATAGAAAGGGAACTGAATGGTCAAACCGAAACTTCTAGAGGAACGAATTTTTAATAGCGTCGACGACAGCAACGACCGACTGCGGTGGCGATAGCGGTGGATTTAGGAAGAAGAGACCTAACGCTACTCGTTGTGACCTCAACTCGAATCCCCCGATTATGGGCAACCACAGCGAAACGAGAGAGAAGATAACTCACGGATACCCCACAACGAATCCCGGAGAATCCCCAGCGCCAGGCACCCTTGAATCGAATCCAAAAAGGTCACCATGAAGAGGAGAGCGATGGGCAAGAAGATGAAGCGGCACTGTTGAAATCACCCGCTTCGAGGTCTCACGTTGAGTAAAAGGGTTTTTTTGGGGGGATGGGGAAATATTTGAGAACGAAATTTTAGGTGCCTGTATGTGGACCGACTTGACCCACTAGCCGAAATGTAAAAGGAAAGGAGAACAGGACAGAAAAGGAAAGTAATGAGTCCGCGCAGACATGGCATGGTCTCTCATTCGTCGGGGTCGAATCGCACGAATGACCGAGGAAGTGGAATTGGGGCCTTAGCATGGCCTTGCGTTTTGACCCGCACTCCAGTCTGTAGTCCAGCCACTGCCGGAGTTTAGTTTTGGTTGGGGTGCGTCTATGGGCCGTCTTTGCATATGAGGCCTGCCTAGCCTAATTCACCAAGGCGGGCCCAAAATTAGGGCTTCCACGCTGAGCCCATCTAGCAGCCCAGTTAATGGCGAGTGCTAGTGATTGAGGAGCGGCATCTAGTCATCATCATAATTCACAGCTACACTGATATGTTGTCCTTGGCGCTGTTTTTACTAGTACCTAGTAGTATAGTATGGGCATCTTTTTTATTATGTGGTTCCATGGTACTGCAGTGTTGTTGTTCGTTGCTGCTGACTCTCTCTCTGAGGTCTGTTGTACATGCTACCTGTATTGTATTGTATCCGGTGGTTGTTCCTGTTATGATGTCTCTATTTTGAAATATCTATATAGGAGGAAGATCCAATAGAGACCACCTACCGTGGCCTGTTCCGAGACGTCTGTCCAGGAGTCATTTTGGTCGAGCAGGTCGGAAGGTTTGATTACTTTTGTGTTGGCTCAGTTGTTCAGAACGAAGAAGATGATGACACACTCATACTCACCCAGTCAAGCATTCTGGAGTCACATTGCCACAGCCTGCTGCTGTGGCGATGCATTTCTCTGATGGCCATAGACAGCCGGCAGAAGCCCTAGCTATCTCCGACTCGCCGGAGGACCCCATCTACACACTGAGGACCGACTTCCATCCCAAGTGCAAGCCTATGCAGCTATTTTGAGGCAAAGCTAACCACACCTATACAGCTACCTTGGCGCCTGCCACCGCTTGCTCTGCCTACAACATTCCTGACTTCATAATTCAGAGGTCGCTTGCAGCCGGTGGTGATGTGCCTGGGACTATCCTTCCTCGTTGGGCGGACTTTTCATCTTTGCATGCCGGTACGGGAATTGCTCTCCCAACAGGGTCCGCAGGCTTACATCTGGTCCTGTCTTCAACATGGACAGCAAAGCTGTAGGCTTTGTCTTTGGGGATCTACACTACAGGTTTTGGCCTAGGTAAGAGCAGGGGTGTATCATATCATTGACAAAGAGTTGTATATCGACAGTGGGTTTGATTTGAAGTTCTGTGTCACTGCAAGCCGCCTGGAGGTATTGCTGGGACCATGCTTTAAGACACTAGCACTCAAAGCATTTGGGAGTTCCCCGTGAAGGAAGGTGGCACGAAGATATATAAAGGACACAAGTTTAGTTGTCATCTGACATTTGGATTGGATGACACAGTATTAACTGAAGATTAGTCGTTACTTGCAGTGTTCGTTATTGTTTAGCTTGTAACAGTTTAATTTGGATAGCACACTCATAGTTTGTTAGTAAATGGAGTTCATTTTTTTGTGTGTATGTCGATTTGATTATCACTATTATCAGTTCTGCATATGAATTGAACCGGATTTGTTGGCCTCTCCCTTATGGATCCTATGTATTCCTATATAATTCTCTGATTGGATTTTGAAATGATTCTAATATCGATGTACTATTTTCTGAAACAAATCTAGCTAGCCCTTGTTTTATTTTTACATTAGCTGTGGTAATCTGTGCGTTGTACAAAACTAATTATACCAAAGCAGGTGTTGTGGCTACACTACATATTGATGAGATGAAATCGTGCATCAGAGGATCAGCTAGATATATAGATAACCCATAGCTTTAATTTGTAACCAAAACCATACGTCTTAAGAAAGTGGAGAGGCTTGATCCTTGTGGTTTGTGTTGAGAGTGAGGGGATACCCCTCTATTATAGTGGAGAGGAAGTGATCAAGTGGGCCCATGGATCCATGTGATGTTTCTTGATTGTCATTGGATCAAATCACCGTCATATCAACGTGGGAGATCCTCTGGAGCTCTGTTTCTTTGCATGCCTCCACGCTAGAAGGCAGTGCAGGGAGATGGAGGATAGGTCGTAAAACATATGGACTCTAGAAGGAAAGAAGAAGGTGGAATTCTAATCCTAGTCCGTTTGTATATGGACTCTTACCAAACTCTTAGACCTTGACAGGGGATATATATATGTGGGAGCTCTGTGTTGTAATTACCAATATTTAGAGGAATAAAGAATAATCTCCCTATATTTTATCTATTTGTTCTTCTACTTTCATCTACTTGTTGATGATGAGAGACGGAGAGGGAAAGGTCTAACTGCTGGGAACATGTTTTATAACACGTTATCGTCACGACAAGCTCTATGTCGACATCTCCGCAGAAGTTGCTGCCGATCTTCGACGTCGACACTCGTGCCAACGTGTTCCTGACGCGACTACTTCGACGACGTTGACATCCCCGACATCTGCTACCTCTACCTTCAACTAATCTGCACTGCATCGATTGCACCTTCGCCGTCAAGTACACATATCTACGATAATGCCAAACGTCCTACGCGGTATGTATCTATTAACCACTACCCTACGTGGCACGTGAAGTAGATCAACTGGCATCCGATCAAAAGAAGGTATGAGAAAACATATCTCGCAGATTGTGTGTTTGTCCTAGCAATTGAGCTAGATTTTGTTGGTCTTTTACGTAACATCCGTACATGCAGTATAGACTGGTACATGAAGTATGAACATACATGCATACATGCTTGTATGTTGGGTCTAGTAGCCATCACGGTGCCATGCAAATTAGGATTAGAGGCTGATCCAGCAAGATCCATCTTCATCGTCATTAAAGTCGTTTGTAGCAATACTAATTGGACTCAAGATCCAAAATAACAGCCATGAATTGGTATGGAATCCATCAAACATATGTCGGTAAGAAGCCGTAAACAATTGTCATTGACGTCCTACTCAAATTCGGATTGCATCCGAGTCACGCGTGGCTTCAAATCCAAACCGTCTTGCTGTAGTTATTTTTCTCATCGCCTCAGCCTACACGTCATTGTGTAAATGCAGCCCGCATGCTGCCGCTAACTCACCGAACATCCTGCAGTGGTCTGCACGGCTCATGATCCCCTACTCGAAGCCATTGGCATTGCCGCCTGTCGGGTTCATAAACCCGGGGTCCCTCGCGGACCGGCTTCCCAACAAAGGCTCGGCCCAAGCAGACAACGCGCAACTCATGGGCTGGCCCTAAGTATCTGAACAACAGGCCAGAAGGACGATCCAATCACCGACCGGAAGGTCTGGCCGAGGAGGAGCGACGTCCGTTTTCTGACTCCGGCCCACCATCTCCGACCGGAGGGCTCACTTCGGTCTCCAGCCCGCCTCCGGACGACCTCTCCGACCGGAAGGCCTGGCCAAAGAACTACTTCCGACTCCGACCCCACATCTCCGACCGGGGTACGTAAAAACCCTGCTCACTGCTCTTCTTCGACTGGCACAATCAGAGCCGATTGGGACCAACTGACCGGGGACGCCCGCTCGGAAAGGACCAGGGAACGGACGGAGAAAGCAAGGCAAAGCGCACAAGTCAAACCACGGTACCAGGGACCGTACCCTGTACACCTACAGAAACAGTACTCTGCAACCTCCCTGACACAAACAGTGTTGTAGGCGCCGATATTTTCCCTACAGTATTGTGGGCGCCATTAACTCCCACACGGTAAGGCTCCCCCTACATGCCTCTGGGCATCGACAGTGTTGTGGGCACCAACATTTACCGTACCGAGTGAACATGGTGAAACCCCTCATGCGCCCCTGGGCATCAACAGTATAGCAGGTACCGACATCTGCCATACCCAAACAAAATGATGGAACCTCCCACATGCATTCCGACATCCAACAGTGTTGTGGGCGCCTACCATCATCCTGTACCCAGCCGGCATGGGCAACAAGGCTTAGAAGCATACGTACTCTCTCCCTCTCACTTGTAAGGCCACCCCCTTCATCTATAAAAGAGGATGCGCTCTCTCCCAACATTTAAGTGATTCCAGATTCATTAGATCGACCAAGTTCACTAGCACACAACCACAGAACCGCTAGGTTCGAACCACAAGCACATGCTTGAACATTTAGCTCATAGCGGAGCTCCTGTCGCTCTCGGCCCTTCCGACTGGACCTCTTGTACCCCCATCTTTCTCCTTCTCATTTGTAACCCCACTGCAAACTTTGAACACCTGGGCTCAAGAATAAAGTCACCGACCGACTCAAACTGGACGTAGGGCACGTTGCTTGAACCAGTATAAACCATGTGTCATTGAGTGCTAGGCCACCTCCGATCACAACGTACGGCAAAACTACAAATATTTACTTGTTGGTCACTTTCTGCACCGATAGTTGGCACCATCCGTGGGGAAGACTTTGTACGTTCAATGCTGTTTGGTCATCGGATGGCCCACTTTTTTCGCCACCTTCGCCATGGCGGGCTCAGGCGATACGATTTGCTTCGGCTCACTAGAATTTTCCGCACTTCCACCTGTTGGGATGTGGGTTCCACCCATCTTTGAGCCATCCCAGGCCTTCCTCTTCGGAAGCCTAGACTTCGTCGCCGACTGGCTCGGCGTACTACACCTCCGCGAGGAGACTCTCGTTCCAACACCCATCGGAGGGGCGCCCTCCATCGGCTCCGGGACGCACAATGACTTCAACGATGAGGCATCTGCGCTTCATTCTGAGCAAACTCTCTGCTCAAACCCCACTGTGAGTAACATGCATACTATAATTTACTCTCTATTTACTACCTCCCGCTGATTATCCGGAGGGACCATATTTACCGCATCATAGACACCGTATGATCGGTTCCCCTACGGCCTCGCGTCCCCCGTGAACGCGTGCGTGCGGGGGGCTCGAGGGACGCTGCCGCCATCCCCCCTCACATCCAAATTCGTGGGAATGGCAAGCTATGCTCCTACCACTTTCCATGAACTCCCGGAAGATGAGGGTGAGAGCGACGGCTCCAGCATCGGCGACGTGGCACCTAGCCACCGTCCGTCCCATGAGTGCGCTATGGCGGACACTCTGGGACAGCCGCTGGTCATTGCGGAGTCTGCACAAACTCAGACCCCTCCAGACCTGCATGTGGGGGCCCTCGCGTTTGCGCAAGGGCACGCCGAGGAACTACGACAACGACGGCAGAACCAGCCGCCGTCTGCGCCGGCAAGCTCGGTGCAGCACATTGCGCCCCATACGCATAACCTGGTGGGCGGCGCCTAGGGTTGCGCCCACTAGGTCCAACATGACATCATGAACGAGGGGAACGATCTCCCACAATTTGCTCGGGCTAGCCAGAACATCGCTGCTGCAGCAATGCTTCTTCGCGGCGTTCCCGAGCCCATCAACCCCCAGGAGTGGACAGTCTACCGGAACCTCCAGGTTCTAGTTGAAGCCACCGCCGTTAAACAAGCGGAAAGCTCCGCATCGTGACTCCGACACGAGGCCTCTCTCCCCACCGGGGGAGCGGGGAT
Organism: Miscanthus lutarioriparius; assembly: GCA_904845875.1. Classification (NCBI taxonomy): domain Eukaryota; kingdom Viridiplantae; phylum Streptophyta; class Magnoliopsida; order Poales; family Poaceae; genus Miscanthus; species Miscanthus lutarioriparius. The sequence goes on along the minus strand of CAJGYO010000007.1, from coordinate 16,434,832 downwards.
GCGCCAGACGGATCTCTCCATCCGCTCGCCACTACAGCCGCCAGGTACGGCTCGAGAGGCAGCAGCCGCGCCTCGATCCGACCAGGCGCCTGCTCCGCACTGACCGCCGGTACACGAGTGGCCCGGTCCGCACCAGGAAGCTCGTAGCGTCGTCAGCAACCGGCATCGGGCCGACACGATGATGATGCCCACAGGGCGGCGGCGAGAGCAGGTGACACGGATCCCGACCGAACCATCGAAGGGAGTGGTGAAACGTGCCCCAGGCACGGTCGCCGGCCGGACGACCGGAATCCCAGCCCTGAGGGCCTGGGACCACGGGCCTTTGACCGACGTATCCAGAGAGCGTCGTTCCCACAGCGCTTCCGACCACCCACCAACATCACCAAGTACACCGGGGAGACAAACCCCGGCATTTGGCTCGAAGATTTCCGGCTCACCTACCGAGCCGGAGGGGTGGATGATCACTATTTCATCATTCAGTATCTCCCCATCTGCGTGGGGGAACATGTTCGGGCATGGCTTGAATTCCTCCCACACGATAGCATCCATGACTGGGCAGACCTCAAGAGGGTCTTCATTGGAAATTTCCAGGGGACATATGTCTGCCCTGGAAACTCCTGGGACCTCAAGTGTTGCCAGCAGGAGCCCAGCGAGTCCCTACGGGATTACATCCGCAAGTTCTCCCAACGATGCAACTCCCTCCCTGATGTCGTCGACGCAGACGCCATCAGCGCATTCTTCTCTAGGACAACCTACGAGTCTCTGATCCACAAGCTTGGATGCCTGAAGCCCCGTACCACCCATGACCTACTCGACGTCGCCACTAACCACGCCTCCGGTGAGGAGGTGGTCGGAGCGGTCTTCAACGGGGAGCGGGACAAAGGCAAGGCCAAGCGCACGGACCAAGATGAGGGCCCCTCCACTCAGAGGGGTAAGAAGAACAAAAAGGATCAGCGCCGATCGGACAACACCGCATTGGTCGCCGTAGCTGATTGCATGAGCAAGCAGCCCCAACAGGGAAGTGGAGAATGCGTTGATTATTTTGGCCTCAACAAAGCATGTCCAAAGGATCACTTTACTTTGCCGCGCATAAACTAGATAGTCGACTCTCGGGCTATCACCAGATCATGATGAAAGAGTCCGATCAGCTCGCAACCTCGTTCATCACCCCGTATGGTTCGTACTGCTATGTGACCATGCCTTTTGGCTTGAAGAATGCTGGCGCCACCTACCAAAGGTGCATGCAGCAATGCTTCGCCGACCAAATCGACCCGCTCGATCAGCCTGATCAAGCCGAGCAGCCAAGACCAACGATTGCCGTCTATGTTGATGACATAGTGGTCAAAACGGCTCAAGCTTGTGACATGATCACAAACTCCACGATGTTCGCAAACCTCCAAAGATTCAACGTCAAGCTGAATCCCAAAAAATGTGTTTTTGGGATTCCAAAAGGGAAGCTGCTAGGATACATTGTGTCCGAACGCGGCATCGAGGCCAACCCCAAAAAAATCACGGCCATCTCCAACATGGGTCCCATACGCAACGTCAAGGGCGTGCAAAGGCTCACCGTCTGTCTGGCTGCCCTAAGCCGATTCATCTCCTGGCTCGGCGAATGGGGGATGCCACTCTACAAGCTCCTCAAAAAGATGGACACTTTCGTCTGGACTGAGGAAGCTCAGCAGGCCCTAGAGAGCCTCAAAGCGTCCCTGATGTCAGCACCGATCCTCATTGCTCCCGAACGGGGAGAACCCCTTCTCCTCTACATCACGGCCAGCAACCACGTGGTAAGCGTCACGCTGGTCGTCGAAAGCGAGGAGCTGAGACACCAACTTAAGGTCCAGCGGCCCATATACTTCATCGGGGAAGTACTCACTGACCCCAAGGTCTAGTACCCCTAGGTGCAGAAACTCCTATACGCCGTGCTGATGGTGACACAGAAGCTCCTGCACTACTTCACCGACCACAAAGTCACGGTCGTCACTTCATACCCACTCGGGGACATCATCCGCAACCGTGACGCCGTGGGACGGATCTCTAAGTGGGCACTCGAACTCATGGGCCACAACATGAGGTACATCCCCCGTACCACCATTAAATCTCAGGCTCTCGTGGATTTTTTTGCCGAATGGACAGAGGTACAGCTACCGACCCCGGACGTCACCCACGAGTACTGAACAATGTACTTTGATGGGTCCGTAATGGCGCCCAGCTCGGGGGCTAAGTGGTTCTGATCTCCCTGGATGGGAGTAGGCTCCGCTACACCATCCACCTCCACTTTTTAGCCTCAAACAACGCCACGGAGTATGAGGCCCTCATCAACGGACTACGCATCGCCATGGAGCTTGGTGCTACGTGACTCTACATTCATGGCGACTCGAAGCTAGTCGTTGATTAGGTCATGAAGGAGTCCTCCTGCAAAAGCCACCTCATGGCAGCATATTGCCAAGAGGTGTGCAAGCTCGAGGACAAATTCTAAGGGATCGAGCTATATCACGTCCCTCGAAGGGACAATGATGCCACCGATTTTCTTGCGAAATTGGCCGCCAGGCGGGATCCATCCCCAAGCGGGGTCTTCATTAACGACATCCATGAGCTATCCGCCCGCATCCTGGAAGGTCCGATCCAGACACACCCCGACGCCCAGCCGGTGCCCAAGGGCTCCAACCCCGACACCAAGCCAGCACCCGGGGGCTCCGACCCCAACGCCAAGCCAGCGCTCGGGGGCTCCGATCCCAGTACCTCCATGACGACGTCACCCACCAACGTCGCCGTATTGGCACTCGATCAAACCGACTGGCGAGCACCGCTACTCGCCTACCTCCTCGAGGAGGTTCTCTCGCCCGAAAGGACTGAAGCCCGATGGGTCACTCGATGTGCCAAGACCTTCATCGTGCTCGGTGATGAGCTCTACAAACGGAGTCCATCAGGGGTGCTCATGAAGTGCATCCCCACCAAATAGGGGAAGCAGCTCCTCCTCGAGGTCCATGCCGGGATTTGTGGACATCACGCGGCCCCAAGGTCGCTGGTTGGAAAAGCCTTTCGCCAAGTTTTTACTGGCCCACCGCTCTACGAGATGCAGAGGAGGTCGTCCGCAGGTGTGAAGGACGCTAGTTCTACGCTCGGGAAACCCATTTGCCGACACAGGAGCTCCACACCATCCCCATCACCTAGTCGTTCGCGGTCTGGGGCCTGACATGGTGGGACCCCTCAAAAGGTCCCAGGCGGCTTCACTCACCTACTCGTAGCAGTCGACAAGTTCACCAAGTGGATAGAGGCGAAGCCCATCACCAACATCCGCTCGGAAGAGGCAGTCAAATTCTTCCTCGACATCATCTATCGGTTCGGCGTTCCTAACTGTATCATCACTAACCTTGGGACTAACTTCACCAGAAAGAAGTTTCTAGACTTCAGTGATGGATACGGCATCATGATCGACTAGGCCTCGGTCGGACATCCACGAACTAATGGTCAGGTCGAGTGTGCCAATGGCATGGTCCTCCAAGGACTTAAGTCACGCATCTTCGACCGACTCAACAAGTACGCTGGGCGATGGGTTGCAGAGGTCCCAGCAATCCTCTGGAGCCTAAGAACGACCCCAAACCAATCCACAGGGTTCACACCCTTCTTCCTGGCCTACGGAGCTGAGGCAGTGCTGCCCTCCGACCTCGACCATGGTGCCCCAAGAGTGAAGGCTTTCGACTGCGTGACCGAGCCACAAAGGCTCTGCAAGACACAGTCGACCTGCTCGAAGAGGCCCGCGAGACGACCGTCATCCGCTCCGCTCGCTACCAACAAACCCTCCACAGGTACCACGAAAGGAAGATCAGGGGGAGGATACTCGAAGTCGGCGATCTCATACTCCGGAGGACCCAATCAACGAAGGAAAAACACAAACTCTCTCCACCATGGGAAGGGCCCTATACGGTGACCGAAGTAATCCGACCGGGCACCTACCGACTAGGGGACAACAAAGGCAACGGTCTCACCAACACTTGGAACATTGAACAGCTACATCGTTTTCCCCTAAATTTGGTCTTACCACTTTTTAGTCAACACTTGCTCCTGTAAAAACACCCCAGCCCAAACATTTTTTTAGCTCGGGTCGCTCAGGGGCTCCATGAGGGTACAATACTGAATATTACCTCTCTTTTTTACTATCACATGGTAAACAACTTTGTCCCCGAACGGAAGCACATTCCATTCCTTTGATTGCCCTACGTGACTCTGTTCTTACTCCCAACCGAACGCACCCCACCACGAGCTACGGTTACAAGCAACCGAGCCCCATGGGCCATGCCCAGGCTCTTAACAGCTACAGCCTACAAAACTAACGGGCAGGTGCGAAAAAGAAAAGGATAAAAATGAAAGTTATGCCAGGATAAAAAACAAGGAACGGATAGTGTGGTTCTATCACAAGAACAGAACTGACGGATTCATTGATACAAAAAAACTATTCACACGAGGCTCACCCACAACTATTACATTTTTCTAGCTACTTCTAATCCAAATACTACTGTGGCCCCTCAACTACATCGCCTGACGCCAAAAGAGAGACTACGACACACGCCGCCAGACGTAACCACCGCTACAGGGCCCCGCCCGGTTCTGATCCCTTGACTTCGGCAAGCGCAACGGGTACCTCAAGGGCGTTGCACCCATAGATGCTCAGCAGAAGAGCATGGAGCTCTTGACCTTCTCATGTAGTCGAGGCAGCTCCTAGGCAGGGACGCTGCTACCGAGGTATGGCCACCTTGGTTGAAAGAGATCTCATCAAACTTTATGAACTGGCCAACCTGAGCAGCTGCAGGCGCGGAACCCTCCACCAGCACAATCCTAAGCAACTTCCTCTCCGACAAGGCTCGCCCGGTGAAGATCCATCGGAGAAAGTCCACCCATGGCTCCATCCCAAAGAAGGGCTCGCGGATGAATCTAGCACGCCACCCCCTTCGGCGGAAGCCGCCCCTTCTCAGGCAAAGACGGCCAGCACCGCCTCGGGCAGCCTCCAGCTCGACATCGCACTCCAAATTCATGAAAGGATCTATAAGTCCTCCCCTCTCTCACCCCCTCTCTCACTTCGGAACCACCACGGCATACGGGCACTCTCGGTGAGGAGGAGGAAGGAGGAGAGACAATAGTTGGAGAACAGACAAAGGACTACGACGGAGAGCCCTCTCCCTCCTCCTATTTAAAGAAGAAACACAACAGCCAAAGAGGGGCAAAGATCAGAGCAAAAAACTCTTTCCCTTCCCCCATTCAATGCGGATGGGAAACGATGGACACACCCTGACCGATGGGACGCACGCTGACCGACGGAACAACGCCTGGTCAGACGGAATGCCGCCTGGTGAGACGAGACGTGGCCTGGGTATGGCCCACCACTATCGCACAACCGGGCGCAAAAACTGAAGTGTCACCACATGCAGGTAGCTCTCTGCATCCCTAGGCGGGACTTGGAAAAAAACCCAAAATAGGATCTCCATCGGGAGAGACCATCGAGCTTCCTAAGTCGATCGAACGGCTCAGAAAAACACACCAAGACACAGGTAGGGAGCAAAGGGATGCCCCATGAAGGCCATGCCGACTCCATCACGAACGACGAGCACGGGTCCCGGTCGGACATTTTTGACTGAAGCTCTCCAAACCCCGTCACTCGAGTCATCAAGGTAACACTACCAACCCCCTATATTTCTTTATAATCATTTCATACATCCATACGCGCATTCATTCCATATGCCCGTGCAACCTGGATGATTCGGGACCTAAACCGCCCGGGGGCTCGAGAACTAAGCATCGCACATGCAGCGAATTGCATCACAACGCTCCGTGTTGCGTCACGAAACGGTAGTTGCCTCATTCGACATGAGCAATGACCGACCGGGGTTCGAAGGCTGGCCCATGAAGGGCTCGAGGTCATCGTTCATAAACCCAGGGTCCTTCGCGGACCGGCTTCCCAACAAAGGCTTGGCCCAAGTAGACAACGCGCAACTCATGGGTCGGCCCAAGTATCTGAACAACAGGCCATAAGGACGACCCAATTACCGATCGGAAGGTTTGGCCATGGAGGAGCGACGCCCGTTTTCTGACTCCAGCCCACCTCTTCGACCGGAGGCCTGGCCAAAGCACTACTTCCGACTCTGACCCCATGTCTCCGACCGGGGTACGCAAAAACCCTGCTCACTACTATTCTCCGACTAGCACAATCAGAGCCGACTGGGACCAACCGATCGGGGACGCCAGCTCGGAAAGGACCAGGGAACGAATGGAGAAAGCAAGGCAAAGCACACAAGTCAAACCACGGTACCAGGGACCGTACCCTGTACACCTGCAGAAATAGTACTTTGCAACCTCCCTGACACAAATAGTGTTGTAGGCGCCGATATTTTCACTACAGTATTGTGGGCGCCATTAACTCCCACACGGTAAGGCTCCCCCTACATGCCTCTGGGCATCGACAATGTTGTGTGCGTCGACATTTACCGTACCGAGTAAACATGGTGAAACCCCTCACGTGCCCCTGGGCATCAACCGTATAACAGGTACCAGCATCTGCCATACCTGAACAAAACGACGGAACCTCCCACATGCATCTAACATCCAATAGTGTTGTGGGCGCCTACCATCATCCTGTACCCGCCGGCGTGGGCAACAAGGCTTAGAAGCATACGTACTCTCTACCTCTCACTTGTAAGGCCATCCCCTTTATATATAAAAGGGGATGCGCTCTCTCCCAACATTTAAGTGATTCCAGATTCATTAGATCGACCAAGTTCACTAGCACACAACCACAGAACCACCAGGTTCGAACCACAAGCACACGCTTGAACACTTAGCTCATAGCAGAGCTCCTGTCGCTCTCGGCCCTTTTGACCGGAGTCCGACCGGACCTCTTGTACCCCCATCTTTCTCATTCTCGTTTGTAACCCCACTGCAAACTTTGAGCACCTGGACTCAGGAATAAAGTCACCGACCGACTCAAACTGGACGTAGGGCACGTTGCCTGAACCAGTATAAACCCTGTGTCATTGAGTGCTAGGCCACCTCCGATCACAACGTACGGCAAAACTACAAATATTTACTTGTTGGTCACTTTCTGCACCGACAGTTGGCGTCGTCCGTGGGGAAGACGTTGTACGTTCAACGCTTTTTGGTCATCGGATGGCCCACTTTTCCGCCACCTTTGCCATGGCGGGCTCATGCGATACGATTCACTTCGGCTCACTGGAATTTCCCACACTCCCACCTATTGGGATGTGGGTTCCACCCATCTTTAAGCCATCCTAGGCCTTCCTCTTCGGAAGCCTGGACTTCGTCGCCGACCGGCTCGGCGTACTACACCTCCACGAGGAGACTCTCATTCCGGCACCCATCGGAGGGGCGCCCTCCATCGGCTCCGGGACGCACGACGACTTCAATGACGAGGCATCTGCACTTCATTCTGAGCAAACTCTCTGCTCAAAGCCCGCTGTGAGTAATATGCATACTGTAATTTACTCTCTATTTACTATCTCCTCTACCTTCAACTAATCTGCACTGCATCGATTGCAGCTTCACCGTCAAGTAGACAGATCTATGACAATGCCAAACGCCCTACGCGGTATGTATCTACTAACCACTGCCCTACGCGGCACGAGAAGTAGATCAACTGGCATCCGATCAAAAGAAGGTATGAGAAAACATATCTCACAGATTGTGTGTTTGTCCTAGCAATTGAGCTAGATTTTGTTGGTCTTTTACGTAACATCCGTACATGCAGTATAGACTGGTACATGAAGTACGAACATACATGCATACATGCTTGTATGTTGGGTCTAGTAGCCATCATGGTGCCATGCAAATTAGGATTAGAGGCTGATCCAGGAAGATCCATCTTCATCGTCATTAAAGTCGTTTGCAGCAATACTAATTGGACTCGAAGATCCAAAATAACAAACATGAATTGGTATGGAATCCATCAAACATATGTCAGTAAGAAGCCGTCAACAATTGTCATTGACATCCTACTCAAATTTGGATTGCATCCGAGTCACGCGTGGCTTCAAATCCAAACCATCTTGCTGTAGTTATTTTTCTCGTCACCTCAGCCTACACGTCATTGTGTAAATGCAGCCCGCATGCTGGCGCTAACTCACCAAACATCCTGCAGTGGTCTACACGGCTCATGATCCCCTACTCGAAGCCATTGGCATTGCCGCCTGTCGGGTTCATAAACCCGGGGTCCCTCGTGGATCGGCTTTCCAACAAAGGCTCGGCCCAAGCAGATAACGCGCAACTCATGGTCCGGCCCAAGTATCTGAACAACAGGCTAGAAGGATGATCCAATCACCGACCGAAAGGTCTGGCCAAGGAGGAGCGACGCCCGTTTTCTGACTTTGGCCCACCTCTCCGACCGGAGGGCTCACTTTGGTCTCCAGCCCGCCTCCGAACAGCCTCTCTGATCGAAAGGTCTGGCCAAAGCACTACTTCCGACTCTGACCCCACGTCTCCGACCAGGGTACGTAAAAACCCTGCTCACTACTCTTCTCCGACTGGCATAATCAGAGCCGACTGGGACCAACCGACCGGGGACGCCCGCTCGAAAAGGACTAGGGAACGAACGGAGAAAGCAAGGCAAAGCGCACAAGTCAAACCACGGTACCAGGGACCGTACCCTGTACACCTGCAGAAACAGTACTCTGCAACCTCCCTGACACAAACAGTGTTGTAGGCGCCAACATTTTCCCTACAGTATTGTGGGTGCCATTAACTCCCACATGGTAAGGCTCTCCCCACATGCCTCTGGGCATCGACAATGTTGTGTGCGTCGACATTTACCGTACCGAGTAAACATGGTGAAACCCCTCACGTGCCCCTGGGCATCAACCGTATAGCAGGTACCAGCATCTGCCATACCCGAACAAAACGACGGAACCTCCCACATGCATCTAACATCCAATAGTGTTGTGGGCGCCTACCATCATCCTGTACCCGCCGGCGTGGGCAACAAGGCTTAGAAGCATACGTACTCTCTCCCTCTCACTTGTAAGGCCATCCGCTTCATCTATAAAAGGGGATGAGTTCTCTCCCAACATTTAAGTGATTCCAGATTCATTAGCTCGACCAAGTTCACTAGCACACAACCACAGAACCGCTAGGTTCGAACCACAAGCACACGCTTGAACACTTACCTCATAGCGGACTCCTGTCGCTCTCGGCCCTTCCGACCGGAGTCCGACCGGACCTCTTGTACCCCCCATCTTTCTCCTTCTCGTTTGTAACCCCACTGCAAACTTTGAGCACCTGGGCTCAGGAATAAAGTCACCGACCGACTCAAACTGGACGTAGGGCACGTTGCCTGAACCAGTATAAACCCTGTGTCATTGAGTGCTAGGCCACCTCCGATCACAACGTACGACAAAACTACAAATATTTACTTGTTGATCACTTTCTGCACCGACACCGCCACTCCTACTGCACGCGGCCTGCACGCCGCAAGACCACTCGTTTGCACTAACGTCCTGCTCCACCATTGCGGCCTGCACGCCGCTGCCATCTCCTCGAGCAACACGGACTGCAAGTCGACAAGTCGCTGAACGATCTCACACCCAAGCATCGTGGCCTGCATGCTGCCTCCGTCGCATGCCACAAGCCCCCAGTCGTGGGCTTGAGATACGAACGATGTTGCTGTATTCTCCGCGGGTTGTATGAGTCATCCACGACTCACATGCCATCGAACAATGCGGCTTGCACGCCGTCTACTCATCGTCCACCCACACGTGGCTTGCTAATCCCCTCGCATTAGTCAGCAATAATATGCATAACGAAGCCCTAGAGGGCGTTGCATTACATACGATATGAAGTTGTGTATTAGTACTATCTAGTACAATCATCTAATAGATTGATCCTGTTGATTATACATCTGTTAGATAAGCAGTTAGTTGATTGATTTAGAAACCCGTAGTTCCTACATGCTAATCTACTATATGGTCTTGTTTTTGTCTGGCCTTGGAAATTTTGAACCTGCAGTTTGAACATGCATGGGATTATTTGATGCTAGCATGCAGCTCATCACCGTGGCTAAGCATGAAGCTTGCAGCCACATGAACCACAAGTTACTTAAATTTCTGGGAGAAAATTATTTGTAGGCTTTGAACAGTAAAATCCTTATGTTTGTATGTATTTATTTGTAATATTTAATTTATGTTTATATATACGTACCTTGTGTTGATATTTTATTATGCTCTTTTGAATGCATTTATTTATCACACATTATGAATTATATAACATGTAATTGTAAGAATAAAATCTTGAATGATTATACTAGAAACATGGTATAAGGTATATGGGTTCTCTAAATCCTTCTCTGCGCGCCACTGACCGGCCATAGGCACCGAGTCCGATCACTGCCAGGGTAGCGTCCAGTCACTACGAGATGCCTCCTCCACTTCTCAAACTTCACCACCCTTGCTCAAATGTGCCAACCACCAAGTGTATCACCATAGTGCACGTGTGTTAGCATTTTTCACAAGCATTTACAAGGGTGTTAGCACTCACTAGAATCTAAATGCATATGCAATGAATTAGAACATCTAGTGGCACTTTGATAACCGCATTTCACGATGAGTTTCACCCCTCTTAATAGTACGGCTATCTATCCTAAATGTGATCACACTCACTAAGTTTCTTGATCATCAAAACAAAATGGCCCTATCAAATATACCTTTGCCTTGAGCCCATTTTGTTTTTCTCTTTCTTCTTTTCCAAGTCTAGAGTATGATCATCATCACATGTCCATCACCACCACCATGGACTTCATCTTGCTCCACCACTTGGATTGGACCATCCTATCTAGGATTAGTCTAAATAGGTTTCATCAATTATCCAAAACCAAAGTAGGGCTTTCATCGGCCGACCCCTACTGCCATGTGGGGCCCTCTCCTTTGGAGTGGAGGATAGCCCACCCTTCATGAGTGTGTAGAAGCTCAAGTGGGGTCAATATGTAGGTCGGCCAACCTACATTCTGGCTTGTGGGGCCACTCCCTCTAGTGTGTGGCTTGGTGCCACTTTCATATTATGTTTTCCACCATGTTGGGTCACTTGGGTGTGCAAATCCTTGGTCATGTGGGCCATCCAATCCTTGTGCAAAGCACCAATACCATCCACAAGAAACACACTTTACATCTAATGGTCTAGAGAGCTTGTGAGTGTTTTTTCTCAGCATTCACTAGGACGAAGGGCATAGGGGGTACTAGGGGGCTCGGACGACTGCCTACGGTCGGCCAACCTAAGGTTTTGCCCCCTTTCTCCCATCTTTGCATGTATTTCACCTGCACATAAATAAAACTCCAATACAAGTGGAACTCTGCTATTTGAATAAAATATGCTTATGCAATTCTTATTTCCTTTTTTCCGAGGCATGTTAACGGTGTTTTCAAGATGTAAAACTATGACATTTTCACCATCAAATAGCTCCTCCAAGCTTAACCATTACTCATCCCGAGCAAAGACTAAAACTTAGCCTCGGTGGATCAGTAGTTGCTACTATGTTTACATTTCAAGAGTACCATGTGCACAACAAATATATTCTTACTTGATTGGAAAATTTAGCAATGTTAAAAACTCACCCATATTATCTTAGTCATTCAAGGGGCATATGGCCTTTTCCTTCATGATGCGCGGTTGAGAGACAGAACAACTTGACTTGAGCACTAGTTTTCTCATTCCGCATAAGTTTCGTACCAGAGGTTTTGCAATATTTTTCAAAAGAAAGCTTAAGTTCCTCATATGGTACTCTCATGTTGCTCATATGATGTGTGTTTCCTCACCAAAGCATATTTTTAAGTCGCCTTCTACTTCTAATGGTATATGTGGAGCTTTGGGAAGGATAATTACCTTGCATGTATTGTAAAGACAAAGCTTGGATCCAAGAAGAGAAGCGTCATACTCTTACATCAAGATGTGCATGTGTGTGGAACATGATAGGAAAAATACTCCTTTATTTGATATGATCTCTCTCTCTAACTTATTATTTTGAGACATGGCTATCATCATCATTTTTTTCATTTTTTTCTATGCATGAGACTTTATGTGCTCACATTTTTTTCAATACTTGGACCTTCATGTGTCCATAAATATTTTTTCCCTTTTTCATACTTTTGTATAGCCCATATCTCTTCTGCTAAAAATATATTTAGAGAGAGATCATTCTTTTAGAACCTAGATCATTTGTTTGGTGGAAATGAAAGGCATGTTTTTGCATACATCCAATGTAGAAGCAACACATATATGTGGCGTGTATGTGATCTCAATCTTGGGAGCATGATAAATCTCTCAACAATGGTCAACGAGACTTTACAAAACTCAACACAAAGCAAGTAACTTATGTAGAAAGCTTATATCATGAAAGATTATGTATGGCTTTGGTAGGAATCCATCACCATTGAGGAACCTTAAGGTTTTCATACTTTTCAAAATAAAACTTTGGTAGTCATACTCATTTGGAACAAGATTATAGCAGCTCTTATCTTGCTATCTCATATCTCACATCAACTCAGACTTAGTGACAGCACTTGCATCCCACAAAGTTTTAGGTTCATGATGGTTTCATATAAGCCAAAGATTCAAAACTTAGAAGAATATCAAGTTGTAAACTAGGCACTAGAGAAACATAAACAGAGCAACTATTCATAATGAATTGGTCAACACTCAATATAATGATTTGATGGCATTTTTATTTTTCTTCTATTGTGCAGGCCACAAAGAGTCATTCACAATTACTTCATTAAAATATGCAAATTGATAGGGATTCTACTGAGCGAGTTATTCCTAAATGTACTAAATTTGCTTTGTGTGTTTTCTATGGAGAGGAACTGCATCCTGATGTTGACAAGTTTATTGGTTCTATTGCTGGTATTCAATGTAGCAGTGAGGTAGTTTTATTTATTGTATTCATTTGGTCTTAAATTTTTTGTTTATGGTTACATGGCTTCATTTGTGTTCTAGCTTGGGTCAATTTTTGCTTAATATTATGGATTTCCATTTATATTTTATTTATGCAATTGCTTATTTTGCAACTTGTGTACATGAGTTGGATTGTGTAACTTGTTTGTAGAATAACTTATGCACATAAGCATAAGAAAAATACACTAGTATATATTAGTTTTGTATCTTATGTCTAGAAGTTGTATTGTGTAACTTGTATAGATAAGTTGTGTACCCTAACCAAGTTGGCCCTTGAAAGCAGAATTCATTTCGCATTTTCCATAAGCACCATAAAACTGCAAAGCTAACTATATTATCAAGAACATTTTTCTTACTACAAAACCAAAAGCAGGCTAAAGATTCAAAATATTGACCTCCAGAGATACTGAGGATATCTGAAGTTGTACTCCAAATATTGGTAGTAATGCAGCAACTAAAAAAAGGTGTCAAATAGATTCTGATTCTTTACATAATAAGCAGGAAGGGTCATTCACTTCTCTTCAATTTGCTAAATTGTCTCTAGTTTAAGAGTTAGTTTTTTAGCTAAAAGCTAAAGAAACACTTCTGCTTGAACATAAACAGGCAGTACACCTCTATGTGTGATAACTGTATAAAGAGATTCAACCAAATAGCTATCATTTGAGCTAAAGCTCTAGACAATTTGATCCTCATCTTCTGAAAAAAATAATGTTTTCAACAATACCCTCGGTTGAATACCACAGATTCATAAGGCACCTTGTAAAAGTTAATTGAGATTCTCTCCATCCCAAGCCTCATCAATTGTAATACCTTGCTGATTGCACGTTCTAGGGAACTCTCACGGGCACAACTTGCGTTGATTCATCGTAGATGCTGTTCAAACAGGAGCTGAATCTGAAACTCTGACCATCAGCGGTGCTGCACTGTTTGTCTTCATTTTCTCTTTTCTGGTTCTCCCTGTCCCACAGTAAGTGTTGCTATGGTATCCGTGCCGGTCATTTTTTTTAAAATTTAACTAGGCTTGTAGAAAATATTAGCAAGATTTATATCTTCAAATAAGTTTATATGAAAATAGATTCAACTATCTATCTAATGATACTAATTATATATTATAAATACTAACAAATATGCTCGTACGTTGCAACATGAAAGAAAAAGCTATCAAACATTCATAAAAAAGGCTATCAACAAACATTCATATATCTGGGCACAAAGCCCGAGCCCGTGAGCCCGGCACGGAGCCCGCTCTTTAGGCCCGGCCCAAGCCTGGCCCGGCCCAAAGGTTAAATACACTGTACGGCATATTTATGCCCACAGTGCATGCAAGACGCAAGACGGCCACCATAGCAAGCACAAGGCGGCCCAAGAACCCTCTGGCCTCCTCGGCTCCTCCCATTGGCTGGCTCATATAACCGAGACCCCCCCCCCCGGCCCCTAACCCTCTCCAGCCCACCGCACTCGACACCCTAACCCTAATCCCATAGATTTTCGGTCCATCTTCGCCTCCTATAGTTTATTTTGATCCGGTGATATCGCCGCCGCTCCATCAAACCCCATTCGCCTCGCCTCCAATAATATGCCCACCGGCCGCACTCGACACCCTAACCCTAATCCCAAGCCTCCCAATGTTGGCACTCGACACCCGATGTCCATCTTCGCCTCCTTCGTCGATCCATCTTCATCGCCGGTGCGATCGTCGTCCTTGATCCGGTGATATCGCCGCCGCCCATCACCCTAACCCTTTTGATAGATTTTTTTGCACTTTTCGACACCCTAACCCTAATCCCATTCGCCTCCCATACCTTTTCGACACCCGCCGGGTCCATCTTCGCCTCCTCTCGTCGATCCAAATATATTTGATCCGTGATATCGCCGCCGCCGCTCCATCACCCTCCGGCTCTCCCCGAGTTCCTCGCCCTCGGTCCATCTTTCTTCCTTTTTACTCCTTCTCCTCTGTTTGTCGATGAACATGTGATCTCTCTTGCACCGTCGCCGCCGTCCTTCTTAATCCCGTCTTGCCCTTGTGTGGCCCCTCGTCTTTCTCGGTGGGCAGTCCGGTTGTTCGAGCAAGTCCATCCCCATTCGTAACTAACCCTAGCCCCTAGATTACGTTTCTTTGTTTTGATTACATTTTTGGGATCATTTTCTCATCCGGCTCCGGTTGCGCAGCAAGTCCATCCCCATTCGTAACCCTAACCCTAGCCCCTAGATCTCGATTCTAGTGTTTTGATTTGCTTTTTGGGATCATTATCATCCTTTTCTTCTTTTGCGTGTTCTTTTTCTATCATATATGCCTCGGTCGTCAACTAGCCTTTGGCGTAGATTGACGACGACGGCAATGGCATTGCCAAGCCGTAGCCAGCGCACCGTTGAGGAACGGTCTTTGGAGTTCACCGTCCGCCGAGGGCCCCATGGCGTGTGACGCCATGTGGATCGGCGACGATGACTTGGTCGCGGGGGCTGTCCCCCCGAGCACGACGACGACGGCCGTGACCCCTTTGCGG
Organism: Miscanthus lutarioriparius; assembly: GCA_904845875.1. Classification (NCBI taxonomy): domain Eukaryota; kingdom Viridiplantae; phylum Streptophyta; class Magnoliopsida; order Poales; family Poaceae; genus Miscanthus; species Miscanthus lutarioriparius. The sequence continues at coordinate 16,419,392 of CAJGYO010000007.1, read as the reverse complement.
TGTTTGATGACGCCACCTGCGGGATTTGCGTGATCGGCGTCGACGCCGAATGGACGGTGGACTCCAACATTTACACACCGGTGTTAATGGTAATCTTGATGGTAATGGTAGATGTTTTCGGACTTGGTAAGCGCAAGTCTCGGTCTTTGGGGTGACTTTGAGGAGGTTTATGAGAAGATTAATGGTGTCGATGTGCGTGTTAGAGCTATATGTAAGATGTGTAGAACTGTGTTGAGTGCTAGATTCATCACTTGTATCTTGGTCACATTCTTAGGCACCAAAAATCTTGCAAATGTAAACTTGATAATGCTTCTAGGGTTCAAATCTCGACTAGCTTTTAATGTTGATGGGTCTTTGCATAATTGGAACTATGATCCCTTTGTTGCTAGAACTGAAGCTGTGTAGATTGATTGCTAGGCTTGATCTTCCTCTTGGTTTTGGTGACCCTGATGCATTTGAGGAATATATTAAAAATTCTCATTCAAGATTTGTTAGATCATCTAGAAGAACCACCACTAGAGATCCGGATAAGTTATTTTTAGAACGTCGTGCTATGATTTGTGCATGCTTTACGCATCTGTTGCTTTGACTTGACATATGGACAGTAATGCTAAAGAGGATTACATATCTGTTGTTGCTCACTATGTGAATGATTGGGAATTGCAAAAGAAGATTGTTGGTCTTAGGTTGATTCAAGTTAAGCATTCGGTGAAAACATTTCGCTTCCATTGCATCTGTTGTTGAGGAGTATGGCTTGGTTGATAAAATCTTTTCTATCACTTTAGATAATGCATCTTCTAATGCTAAGGCTATGGAAACTTTGACACCCATGTTTGTTTGGTTATCTTGGTTGTGATCTCTTTTGATGATCCCGCTTTTTGGTTACTGATCTTGTACATCATCAACTGCGTGCTTGTCACATTATTAACTCGATAGTCAAACTGGACTAAAAAGAATCAAACTTATATAGAGGATTTTAGAACTGCAATTAATTTCTTGAACTCCTCTAATCAAAGAATTGCTATGTTTAGAAAACTTTGTGAAGCTTGAGACCTAGAAAATTTGGCTTAGACATGGATGTTAGATGGAATGCTACTTATCTCATGCTAAAACACTTGGTTTTTACAAAGTGAAGTATTTTTCGTGTTCATAAATTCAAATTATGGTTCTGCATTGTTGTCTCCAAATTTTTGGCTGGGAAAATATTGAGTTTCTGGAAGTATTTTATGACTCTCTTGTTATCTGGTGTTTATTATCCTACCAATCCTCTTGTCGCACTCATGTTCGAGATTGCAACTCATTTGCATGCATGTGAAAGAGATGTTAATCTTAGACCCTTTGTGTACCCTATGCAAAGATAAATTTCTCAAGTATTGGAAGGACATTCCTCTCTTATACTCATTTGCATTCATTCTTGACCCTAGATATTTGAGAGGTATGCAAAGGGTCCTCCATTTACTTCTTGAATATACTTGGTACTAATTTACTTACTATTGATGGTGCATAAAATGTTTGAGAAATATTTGAGAAAGTTTGGTAAAGGTCACAAATGGATGGTAAGAGAAAAATGGGGGTAATTTTGGAGGATCAGTGTGGTCCGGCATGTTCTTCTTTCACTCTCACCGTATACGAACTTTCAAGCTATTTGGACAAATGATTGCATAACCGCTTATGAGGATGGTTTTGACATTCTTACGTGGTGGAAGGACCACAAACTAACCTATCCTATCTGGCTATTATGGCGAGAGATATCATGTCATTTCCTCTTCCACTTGTTCTTGAGTCTTGTTTCAGCCTTAGCAGGAGGATCCTAGAAGAATTACGAGCTTGAAACCGAACATGTTGATTGACCTTGTTGAAGGAGTGGGAGCTGGGAGAGAAGAGGAACAACATGAAGTCTGATACCAAGGAAATTGAAGATGCATTGAGAATCTGTTCCTGGATGAACCAGAAGGTGAAGATGATGGATCTGGTGGCTGACAGTGGCATTGGTTGGCTGGGAGTGTTGGAGTACTTTTGTGTGAGTTGAGAGTGGATGTGTCCCTCACTCACTTGCTTAGTTTTCATTTGAACCTTTGAACAATGGTCTGTAATAACTATGTAAGATTAAGACAGTTGACTCTCTTTTCCCCGCCTAGGGTTTCTCACAAGGGTGAGTTTTACCTAGGTAGGTTTTTTTAATGACATTGCACAAAAACAGCTCTTTTTGATATTTGAATGGATTGAGATGTTTATTTGGAGGTGTTTTAGATTTAACGTGCTGTGGTGCACGGGCTGTTATTTTTGTGACGGACGAAAAAATGGCCTCATTGTGTCCGTGGCTCGGGTCAAGGCTGAGCCCTGCAGTCGCCGAAAGCAGCGCTTGCAGGCACGGCAAGTGTGCTCCATGGGCCAGTAGCTATCGTCGCCGCCCGAAAATGCGTGCCGTGCGGGCGATTGTATGAACATTCATAGAAAAGGAGGGCCAAGATAATACTTACATATTTATGTTTTATCCTTCTATAGATTTTTAAAGCTATAGTTTATTTTAAGAAGACTATAACATCCATAATATATTTAAGCTAATGTTGGCAATACATGATGTCTTATTAAGTATGTATCAGATTAAAATACAATTTTGATAGATTTTTTCTTCTATTGCAAAGCACAAACATATTTACTTTTAAATATATCACAATTTTAATTTCATACTATTTATTCGTTGGTACAGTTCAATATCGAGTTCGGATGACTTTCTCTGTGAACCCATAAAATTTTGTAATTCTAGTTTTGATTATATATATATAGTCAGTAAGGATTTAGTTGCCGACGTATCCAGGACTGCCATGTGGGCCCCGTTCGTTTGGAGGAATCTGGATGAATCTGGAGGAATTTGTGAGAGGAAAACACGGTTCCGGATGAAAAAAAAGCGGATCAAACCAGATTTAAGGGCACGCGAACGGAGCCATGGTTGCCCCTGTCATGTCTTTCAACGCTACATGCATAAAGTTTAGAGTCACATTTGTCGACTAAATTGGACAACAAACTGCTCAAGATTTCAGTTTACGATTTGCGCCCTGTTCGCTTGGCTTATAAGCCGTACTTTTTCAGCCAACGAACAATATTTTTCTCTCACAACAAATCAGCCAACAATACTTTCAGCCATGGCTTATCAGCCAAGCGAACAGGGCATTGATTAATTCGACCATTGACTATATCATGTTGTAATAAGATAAATTTTGTTTTATTTAAAACTACATCAATGATTTACCACATCAATAATTTAGTGGTGAAATTATCTATTTTATTAAGAAAGAGGTCTAATTGCTCAAGTACCATAATATTTGGTTATTACTAGTTTTTATATTTATGGTGAAAATAAGAAAAAAGGGTAAATAAAATGGAGAAAGAATATAACGGAAGTGGTTCGGTGCTTGATTTTTTTTTCATCCCCGTCGAGCTTCCCTTATTTGCTTGTTGATTTTTCTATGTTATGTTAATTAAAAGCCTGATAGACGAAGTGAGGTGGTAACTGGAGCGCTCTGGTCTATGACGTTTGGGACCAAAACAACAATAGATCAAAACAATAATTGTGGAATTTGAAAACAAAGTATCGTAAACAGCTTGGACTATGTCTGATCGGACAATATCAAGTGCGAAGGAACAAACTGAGTCAAGGATGAGCTTGCCGGGTGAAAAAGTGTTGCGTACGTGATTCAAAAAGGAAATAGAAGACTCGTTACCTGCAAATGAGGTGATTTGTTTATGCACGTAATTGAATAGGTGTATGCTTACATGATTGGCCAGTTTTGACCTTGGAATAGGAGAGAGCGACGTCGGTTCACTCGTAACATTTCCTTTTTCTGGCCTATTTCGTTTTCCTTCTTTGTTTATGTTTTTATCTTCCAAGCGTACTGTACCTGAACTCTATCCCATATCTTTGCATTCCATATATAAAACGAATATTCACAATTCACTCATAACATTTCTTTTTTCTTAGGTTTTGGAATCGAATTCCATATCGCGCCAGACAAGAACTATTCTAACTCATATGAGCACGCGTTATATATATAAGTCCAGACGGAAGAAACTCTCTATTTTCCTTTAGTTAGATATAGACGAAAAAAAAATGGATGGACGAAAAGGTAGATTGGAAATTTACCTCTTTATTATTATTATTAGGTATAGATTACTATTTTTTGTATATATATATTTGATCAAAGTTTAAAACGTTTGAGGGCTTGTTTTAGAAGTGAGGGAGTATGTGCAATGCTTCTCCCACTACCTTGGCGATTTTTTTCTCTGATTCTGTTGCCCTGATTTTGATTGACAAATGATCAAATGAAGAAGGGCGCGCGCGTTGAGAGGCCCGAGTCCAACTGTCCAAGGAAGGTTGACCAAACAATGCCCGCACGGGCTCTCCTTCCACTTCCAGGCAGAGCCCACCACTCCTGGAGTCCTGGTCCCGGTGCCGAACTGGAACGGTAGCCGAGTCAGCGCTGGGCGCCCTCGACCCTCGTCAGGCGCTCATCTGATAATGAGATGCTTCCCGAAGGAACTCGGCGTAGGGCGGGTTGCGCGCCTGTGCCCTGCGGCGACTTGCACTTGCACTAGTACTAGAGTTCTAGACACAACCAGACGACTCTGGCCAGAATGAGAAGCCGGTGCGCGCGTCCTGCATCTTTCTCGCAAATTCCCGCCACCGCGCTGGCGCCTATAAAACAAGCACTCTGTAAATTTTACGAGACAAAGTACTAGGAGTACGTAAGCAACTTGTTAACCGAGCTCGATCGACACTTGTCAGCCAATCCAACAAGGCAACAACCCCGGGCTAGAGAAGACGAAGACTAGTAGGATGTCGCTGGCGCTGTCTCGCATGCTGCTCGACAGGTTCTTCCCCGACGCCGCCAGCGTCGGCGAGACGCGGCCACCGATGGACTGGAAGGAGACTCGGGACGCGCACGTGTTCACGATGGACGTCCCGGGCCTGACCAAGGAGCAGGTGGCCGTCGAGCTGGTGGACGGCCGTATCCTCCGCGTCCGCTGCGGCAAGCAGGACCAGGACGACGCCGCCGCCAATAAGGGCGGCGCGGCGGCGGGCCACGAGGAAAAGAAGGAAGAGGACGGGGGCACCGACGGCGCCGTGACCGTGAGGTGGCACTGCAGGGAGAGGGCCGGCGCGCGCGCGTTCGAGACGCAGTTCCGGCTGCCGGACGACGCGGCCGCGGACGAGGTGCGCGCGGCCATGGCGGACGGGGTGCTCACGGTGACCGTGCCCAAGCGGAAGGGCGGCGGCGGCAAGAAGCGGCACCACGGCGGCAGCAAGCCCTCGTGCTGCAGGTTCTGGCCGTGACGATGCATTGCAAACCACGCTTGGTTTTGTGCGTGCGTCCGCGTCAAAACCTGCAGCTTGTACAGTAGCTCCTCTTTGCTTCAAAGGCGCCTGACGATGTATATATGTATCCATGCGTGCGTAGTTTGGTGCTTGCGTGCGTGCAATGGGCGGATCTCTCGTCTCTGTAAAGTCGTTTCCTGTGACTCGCAAATTCCCTCTTGTATAAGTGAAATTCATCTTGTTGTGTTTGAAAATCTGAGGTTTCCGTTTCACGAGCAGTTGGCTAGTTGCGTGTCGCTTTTGAGTGTCGATCGCGTACCATCTTGACGATCGGAGAGGAGGAAGGACGATAAGCTGAATGATGGGCAGGTACCACACTGATCATTCCGGCTCTGGCTCCTGACATCTCGCCTGCAGGCTGCGGCCTGGAAGCCCCAGCAAAGGCAGCAGCAAGGAAGGTTTGGGCGCAGCGCAGGCGGCCGTACTGGGCCATGCGCCGGGCGACTGCCATGACAGTGAGACGGTTGGCGATTGCGCCATGTCCCCCATCCCATGTGAGATCCTTCTGGGTAGGGTAGGGGCGCCATCATTTTCTTCCGAATTATTTGCTCCTTGGCCATTTTCCCTGCTGCCAAAATGAGCAGATATACGGCCACTCTTCACTGGTCAGTGCGTCCTATCGAACTACCTGTGATTTCAAGCTTTCGCAATGTCTACTACTCTACTCCAAAGAACAGCTGTAGGCATAATGAGGGTTTGGTGTTTCTCTCCATCAGAGATGAAGTGCGCAATGGATTTTCTTGGAAATTCAATTTTTCAAAAATTTCCTGGGAGTAGACTCTAACTTGGCTACGCATAATTTGGGTTTGCTCTCAGGAAATCATTACTACAGAACACAGTATTATTGTAACTGAAGCGTGCCGGGGCAAAAGTCGTCGCAGTGTGCTAATAATTTCAGGTCCCGGACGTTGGACACCTTGCTTGAAGCTGCTCATTAGTCACAACAAACATTCAGAATGCATGAGGTAGTTCCACCTGATGAATTTGTTCTGTCAACCGATTCGTCCCGTTTAAGTTAAGGCCTCTCGCTTTTGGGATGGAGAAAAGCAAGGCGGCTATGATGGAGGAGGCAACTTAAGTCAACTTGGACTGTGTTGAGGTTAGAACGGCGGCTATTGTGTGTGACGTAGTGTTATTCCACTTCCACTCATATAAGGGCAGAACTGCAGAAGAGGGCGACTTCTGAGCCGCAATGATCTTGGGCTCTGGCCAAAGAATATAAACTGCGCAAGCTGCACTCTTTCAAATTCTTCGAATTTGGTGCCTTTTTTACAAATTATACGTATGTGCTACTGCACTCTTGTATTATTTTTACAAATTAAAATCGCCACAAAGTTCAATTTGCAAAAGGGGTGTTGCTACACGCGTGTTCAATCAGCCACTCAAATGTTAACCCCAGCAGTTTGCACATGTATCAAGTGCATTATTGTGTTCGTAAACTGTTGAGAGCTATAACAGAATAACAGCGATAGATGACGCTTTCAGCGCTGTCACCGTACAGTCTCCTCAGTGGCTCAGTTCCGCTAAAAACAGCAGTCATGGATAAAGCTGCAATTTTTACTAGGATTACAAAACGAACAAACAAGAAAAAGTACAAAATAAAGCGACAACTTCTAGAGAACAGCAAGCCAAATTTCCATAAACTTTTACGTACATGGCAGCACAAGCCAAAGTCCAGAGAGAAAGAACCAGAAAAAAGAGAGGAGCGGGCAACAAAGCCATGTACATTTACAGCGAAACTGTGGGCTCTCTAGCCGCTAGTGCCCTCCGGCGTTTGCCGTGAGCATGACGGACGCCGGCAGCGGGCTGCGAAGCGGCGAGCGCGGGGTCGGCGGCTGCTCGAGGCGGCGGCCCTCGGCGTCGTAGTAGATAGCCCCGGAGAAGTCCAGCGGCTGGCACCGCTCCCCCATCATAATCTCCTTCCTCCACACTCCGTCCTCTGCCTCGAAGCTCAGCTCATCTTCTTCTTCACCTCTCCTTCTCTTCGACGACCTGGCCTTCCTGATGGCTCCGCCGCCGCCGCCGAGGAACGGCACGATGGTGTGTGATGACGAGAAGGACGCTGCGAGCCCCTGCAGCGGCCGCAGGTGCAGTCGCCTCGCCGCCCGCGACAGGCGGCGCGCGCACGTGCCCATCAGCGCCGTCACCGCCTGCGCAAGGCTCATTCCCATTGTCCTCTCGTCCCTCTCTTCCCGTTTACCTGTACACTGTGCCTTTCTCTCGATTTTGCGTTCTTCGGTGGCTTTTCTGTGCGGCTGCGCACGCCATTTCGCGGGTATTTGTAGCGCCCAGCGAGTGGACGACGCAGGCGAGCCGGTCGGGACGGCTGGATTAATTAAGCAACTATAACCACTCAGTTACGGCCTATCCGATTAGGCGCGTGCGTGGTTCCATGGCGGGCTGGGCGAGTGGGCGACCATGGATTGGTGGCATGGACACGGCCACACGGAACACCTGCAGGTTGCTGGATGATGGGTTTATGCTTGTGGATGACTGAAATTACGAATTCCTGGCTTCCTGCGCTGGGCTTCGTCCCCCGCTGGGCTGCCTGGCTGACAGGCCTGATGTTGGCTTCTGGCCTGCGGTGCTTCGGAGGTTGGGCTAGGCCTTGGGGGTGCACATCCTTGTCACGATGAACACTGAGGCCCGGCTTGTTAGAGCTCTCAGGGTTGATTCTCTAGATTTAGAGAGATGGTTCTTTATTAATTTTGTGAAGTGATTCTTTGAAATAAACTAAAAGGCTAGGAGCTGGAAAAAGTAGCTTCTTTTGATTCTGTGAAGTGATTCTCCATCGTGATTTTGAGAGTTTATGCTAAGAATAAAAGAGAATCACTTTCAGCCATAAAATCACTTCTCTCGGTGAATCAGCTTTGATAGAGAATCATAACCAAAGGGAGCTCTACCAAACCGGCTCGATACTCACACAGTTCACTCCAAGTCCTACCCCAGTTCGGACTTAAACACAGTGGAATTTCTGTTTAAGAACACCTTCAATGACGATTTAAGGCATCCAATGCTAAAAACCACATATAGTTTCTATGTCTATTAATTTATGTAGATATTACATATAAAAACTATGTTCTCAATAGATAGTTTCTATATAATACCTTTTTAATCCAATCACATGTCTTGCAGTCAAAGCCAAACGGAGAAGTCGAGGTATACATATAGCTTTTAACTTCGCAAAATGTGTACTCACGTGCCATCAACAAGGCAATAGTTGAGATGTAGTTAGTACATAGGTATCGCAACAACGGTCGAAGCTGGACGTACAGATAAAAGGCATCATGCTTCCCCAAGGTAATTTGGATGTAGACTTAGAGGTTTTGCCTTATATTATGTCTCATAATTTGGATGTAGCCACTGCCACCAGCCCGCCGCCTATGAGCGCCGTCGGGCCGCTGCCTCCGTTGAACACCACACACTGACGAGCTTCCATTCTGCGAGAAGCAAGGCGATGTTGCGTTAAAAGCGCATGTTTCAATTGTTTCAGATATTTCGGAGGTATGTTGCAAGTGTTTCATATGGATGTTGCAAAAATAGATCGTGATGCTGCCCATGTTGCAATAGTTGTACACGTACGTTGCAAGCGTCCGTTCCAAATATTTCATCTGCTTTTTTAGAAGTATATTGTAAGTGTTTCATATGGATGTTGCAAAAATAGATCGTGATATTGCCCATGTTACAATGGTTGTACACGTACGTTGCAAGCGTCCGTTCCAAATGTTTCATCTGTTTTTCAGACGTATGTTGCAAGTGTGCTTATTCGGATGTTGCATATGTTTCACACATATGTTATAAGAGTATGTTCGAAATGTTTCAGCTGTTTCAATCTTATGTTGCAATAAGTGTTTTCATGTTGCAAGTTTGCAAATGTTTTTATCTGAATGTTGCATATGTTTCACACACCTGTTGCAAGTGTATGTTCAAATGTTTCATCTGCTTCATATGTATGTTGCATTCAAGTGTTTCATGTTGCAAGTATTTCGTGTTACAGAGGTATGTTCGGAGAGTCATGGGGCACGCCCTGGGCACCGGGGATGGGCGCGGTAAGCCAGGGCCAGTGGATGGGGCGCGCGGCGTGCCTGGGGTCCTATGGACGGGCTTTGCTCGTCCTCATCCCGGCTCTCAGGTCTCACTCGCGCGGAGAGAGAGGAGGGGGAGGAGCGGCGGGCGCGGGGCGGGGTACGCGTGCATGGCGGGACGAGGCAGACGGGAAAGTACTATAGTGATACGGTGGAAGTGTGGCGCGTTTCTGTTGGCCGTCTGGGCGCCGGCAATTCCCAATTCCCAACTTCGGGTCGCCAAAGTTGGATAGTTTTCTGACCGGTTGAGCTTGGTGAACCACAACGAACGAACATTCAGAATGCATTGGTAGTTCCACCTGATAAATTGTTCTGTCAACCAATTCTTCCCGTTTAAGTTAAGCTCCTCTCTTTTTGGAGGGCAAAAGGGCGTTGATTGATGGTGGAGGAGGAAACTCAAGTTGACGTTTGGTTTAGTCTTTAGTCAGTGCTTGCCAACTTTGATTGCCGTGGAACTAATTAGAACGGCCGGTTCCTGAGGTCGTGCGATTCCATTCAGGATAACGCAGAGGAGCGGAACGTGTCACTGTGATCACCTGTTTAACCCCGGGACCTCTGCGTTAAAATTTGGGCAACCATCCAACAATAGCTTAAATAAAAGTTGATCAGATATTCAGATGGTCTGTTGAAAGGAAAAAAAAGGTTTCCAACGCTTAAAACATACTACTCCGTAGGTGATGTTTCCTTGGAGTAGTAGCAAAACTGATTTGTTAAATAGGACCTCTGAAACGAGAAAACAAGGGAAAAACAACAACGTAAAATACATGTTGAGCGGTTAAAGAAAACAGCGTATGTGATGAGGGCGAAGCTCAAACATATGGGTAAAAGCATGCCAAGCATCTCGAAACTTTAGGAGAGGCCCTCACTAATCACTAGTACACAAGACAAAGGACAAGGAAAAACCTCTTGCTAATAGCAAGTACCAACGACAGACAAAGCAGCGGCAAGAAAACCATGTACACTAGTAGCAGGGGAGAAACACAGAGGACTTCCTAGCTAGTACGCGGCGCCGGCGTTGGCGGCGAGCTTCATGGAGGCCGGGAGCGGGCTGCGCAGCGGCGAGCGCGGCGGCGGCGCCTGCGCGAGGCGGCAGCCGTCGGCGTCGTAGTAGATGACCCCGGAGAAGTCCAGCGGTTGGCACCGCTCCCCCATCATGATCTCCTTCCTCCACACCGCGTCCCCCGCCTCCTCCTTTGCCGCCGCCGCCTTCCTCCTCTTCGACTTCGACGACGAGGAGAGCGCCTTCTTGACGCCCCCGCCACCGCCGCCGCCGCCGAGGAACGGCACGATGGCGCGCGACGAGAAGGACGCCACGATCCCGTCCCGCGACGGGCGCAGGTGGTGCAGCCGCCGTGCCGCCCGCGACAGCCGCCGCGCGCACGTGCCCACCAGAGCCGCCACCGCCTGCGCAAGGCTCATCCCCATCTCCTCGCCTGCTCTGTCCTTGGAAGGCTTTGTTGTCCTTGTGCCGCGCGCTTCCCTTTCCCTGCGGCTGCTGGCTGCTGGCTGCTGGCTGCTTGCGTTGCGCACGCCGTTTCGCGGGTATTTGTAGCGCCGAACGGGTGGGCGGCAGGGCGGGTCAGTCGCGACGGTTGGATTAATTAGCCGACTAATCACACCCAGAGGAGCAATCGGATTTTTTATATAGTAAGTAATTTTTGCTGGTGGCTGGCGCGACTAGCGGCTCTCGCTGGCTGGCGTCGAAGTGGATTGGCTTGCGCTGCGCATGGAACGCACGCAACGCAACCGCGATGGAGCGTACAGTGTTGACGAGGGCGATGGTGACGTCTAGTAGGCCTGTGGATGCCAGAATTTGTGCCATCTGAATTCTGATACGTGGCCGTTCGTTTTGGTAGATGCGGGTCTTGTTGGCGGTTGGGCGGAGCGTGGCTACGCGTGCGAGCCGTGGTGTTGGCTGAATTGGAGTGTAGCCACCTTATTTGCTGGCCTATAAACTATGATATAATATTTTTCTCTCTAAAAAAATCAGTCATACAAATCAACACTAGTGGCTTTACCATCGGCCGAACACTCCAGCTGGGACGGAGACGGTCGAAAGGAAAGCGTGGCTAATTATGGGATGTGTTTTTTTTGTGCTGATTATTATTAGTCTAAACATGGAGGGAACCATGTTGCATTGGTTAAGGTATCACTATATAGGTCAATATGTCTCGAAAATATTTGCCTTCCGAAGATTGCGAGAGTACAGTGTAATTTGAAGGGCTGAGCGAGAGGAATCCGAGTACGTTTCAGTTACGTTTGTCAGCCGCACAACTGTCCCGATGGTAATTGGTAAGTACGGCCCAGCCAGTTTATAAGTTAGAATCTATAGTATTTTTTTCTCATAATCAAATAGCTTCAGTTGGCTTATCAGCCGGTTTTAATATCAGCTGAACAGCCCTACTTTACCACATGTGCCACATAGGATGTCGCATGGGGTGGTCGGATACTAATAAAAAAACAAATTACAAAATTTGTCAGTAATCAACGAGACGAATTTATTAAGCCTAATTAATCCAGCATTAGCACATGTTTACTGTAGCACCACATTGTCAAATTATGGACTAATTAGGTTTACTAAATTCGTCTCGTAAATTGGTCTCAATCTGTGCATTTAGTTTCATAAATAATCTATATTTAATATTTCATACATATATCAAACATTCGATGGGACAACGACTAAAATTTAGAAAGTGGAACCAAACAATGTCTACTATTCTACTTGCCACGTGTACCTTCCTGACCAGCAACCAAAACAAGTGTACTGCGAAAGAAGTCGAGTCAGCCGAGCCACAGAATCGGTCAAATGGAAGCACCGGCAATATACAATTCACGGCATATTGGAACAACGAAACAGGGGGCGTGCCTCGTGTGGTGTGGGCGGTCAACTAGCGGATCGTTAACCCGAATGTGGAGTTCTGGCCACAGCATTAGCAAGCCAAAGTTGATGAGAAGCAGTCCAGTCTCGTCACCAGTAAGAAGCCAACCAAAGCTAACCAGACAGCCAGTCGTCTGAAACCCCGCGCACCATCGCAGATCATCAGTGCTCGTAAGCGAGATCTACCTACCAACTCTGATCATTAAGCGCCGCCAACCGAAGAAGCTGCCTTGGATAGTTCATTCTCCTCACTCCTCGGTGGCCACCACCACATGTTGTCATGTTGACATGAGCTTGTGGACGCGCGCGACGACGGGGCGGAAAGTCGTGGCGAGCGCGTGCGTCGTCAGATCTGATCCGGCCACACGCCGCACGGCGCTGCACCCGCAACGCGATGGCCTGCCTCGCCACTACGGGTCCGGCGCATAGCCGGCCGGCCGGCCGGGACCTCCGCGTTCCCCACCCGGAGCGCCAAAAGTTGCACTGCGTGCCTTGCCTGAGTTGTGTGGTGGTGGACTGGTGGTCTGGTGGAGAAACGAATGATCCACTCCACTGACGCTTATCGCGCGCGCGCACTCACACAATGGGAACATTTTTCGCCATCTTCAGGGCCCAGGCCTGCTGGCCATCATTTCGGCTGGCTGTAAAGGTATAGGAAGAGTCATCAACCACCCGGTCCTACGTACCATCTTTGAGGAGTGTACATATCGCCTCCGATGCACTCAACGAATTGAATCGGACCGAAATTGAGTGTACCAATATGCATGCTGTGCAATTTGTGTCGCCAAGTGACTCGATCGTGCACATGCTGCTAGCTAGTGTATATGGAACTGGAGCTGGACAAGTGCATGCACTAGCCACTAGCCAGTTGTCCATTATTGATGTACCGCTGCGGTTGAGTGATAAGGTAAGTGGTGGTAGCACTGTGGTTTTCTGCGGAACTCCACTTGCATGCAATGCAACGTGGTGTCTATCCTGTTCGCACTTGCACTTGCACTTGCACTTGCAATTGCACCTCACCTGGACCGTGAAAGCAAGTAGCACAAGGACACAAGGTCACGGAGGATAAGAGATATTTTGGGCCTGTAACCTGCAGCTACTGATCGATCTGACGTGAGGGGCGAGGCAATGCACGCAGCTTCAGTGATCGGTACTCTCTCTCTCATGACAAGATTGTATAATATTTGAGAACATGTCACCTAAATTTTGCTCTAAATCTATTGTTATTTTCCTCTCTCTTTTTTCTGTATTTTGATCTTGGTGTGTACAGAAAATACTATGCTATGATGAGTCTTCCCTGCGACAGTACGAAACTAACCGTCTTGCATGAACAGGAATCCCGAACTAAGCCTAGGCCTTGTTTAGATACCCTCAAAATTCCAAGTTTTTTCACTCTCTCTCCATCACATCAATTTTTAGCCGTTTGCATGAAGCATTAAATGTAGATAAAAAAAATAACTAATTGCACAGTTTAGTTGGAAATCACGAGATGAATTTTTTAAGCTTAGTTGGTCCACAATTAAACAATATTTACCAAATAAGACGAAAGTGCTACTATTCATCGGGTTAAAATTTTTTCAAATCTAAACAAGGCCCTAACATCGGCATCGCTCCCAAAATTGAATGCTCGATCGAGTCCACTCCTAACTCCTCTCAAGACGGTAGATCGTTAGGTAGCACAGAGGTAGCATGCATGATGTAAGCAACATCAGTACTGACCGTCGTACAGAAACTTGCGTTTGAAACGATGTATTATAAGTTGTGTCGGTGTTTTCAGTAAATTTATATTTATATGTCTGGTTTGAATGGTGTGTTTGGAGAACAAGGTATTTTTCGGGCGGAACGTCCTACGTTCAGTTCGTTGCTGCTCGTGTTACTAATATTTGGTTTGTAGTAGGGGTTATAAATAGGCGAGAGAGGGAGATGATCCCAAGTCTCTAGTGGAAGGAGTGAACGGGTGTTGAGAGCTCGCTTGCCGCTCAGCCGTGTGCTCGTGTCATGCTCTTATATTCAAATCCTCTTCCATGGGGCGCCCTGCTTCCCTCTTTTATAGACGAAAGGAAAGCGTGGGTTACAATAAGAAAAAATAGAAGAACAAGAGAGAAGAAGGCTTCCAGGGTTGTCGGTTCCTTCTTCTCCTTCATGCGGGTCCTGCTGATCCTGTAGATGTCAGCAGGGATGGCTCCATATATCGCGCCCCGTTCGTCACTGGCGCCATGCGTTGCCGGTCATAGCGTTCCACTCCGTCCCGACGGACGTCGTGGTGAACTGACGCGCCTGTCAGCTTCCGGACGAGGATTAGGCAGAACAGCACCGGCATGCCCGACCTTGTTCTTGATGTGAATCCCCAGATATGGCCCGTCATGGCCACGGGTTATATTGAGGCGCGTCAGCCTCTTCCCTGTCGCTAGAGTTTTGACCCAGGCCCATACGCTTGGATCTAGAGTAGTTAGCGGCGGTATGGGTCCTCGTCGGACGAGACGGAACCCGTGTCCTCGAGGTCGGGCGGGGCGGAGCCCACGACCTTGGGCAAGACGGAAACCACGTCCTTAGAGTTGGGCGAGACGGAGCCCGCACCCAAGGGGTCGGGCGAGACGGAGCCCGTGGCCTTGGGCGAGACGGGGCCCGCACCCAAGGGGTCGGGCGAGACGGAGCCCACGGCCTTGGGCAAGATGGAACCCGCGTCCCTAGGGTCGCGTGAGATGGAGTCCGCACCCAAGGGGTCGGGTGAGACGGAGCCCACGGCCTCGATGTCGGGCAAGACAGAGCCCGCGGCCTCGAGGTCGGGCGAGATGGAGCCCGCGGCCTTGAGGTCGGGCAAGACAGAGCCCACGGCCTCTTGGTCGAGCGAGACGAAGCCCGCGGCCTTAGGCGAGATGGAACCCGCGTTCTTGGGTCGGGCGAGACGGAGCCCGCGGCCTCGAGATCGGGCGAGACGGAGCCTGCGGCCTTGGGGTCGAGCGAGACCTTTTAATACGTCTCAAGCCATCCGGAGAAGTCAGCGTGGGCGCTAACTTCCTTGTTTTGGTTATCCCTAATATCGATACCCAACAGTAGCCCCCGAGCCTACAGAGGAGTAGGATACTTCCTTGGAGGCTTTTTCGGATGGGAGGACTCTGAGGGTCTTGGTCTTCTTTTTGTAGCCGCGGCGTGTCCTGGTAGGATGATGATTCCTTTTTATCGCGATCGGTCTTCTTAGGGGCATGTAACCGTAGGATTCGGGAGGTTAGAAATTTTTTTCTTGATTCTGGTCCCCTAGAGTCCGATCGGTCCGCCGTCGTACTGCGACCGCGCGTTCGGTCTCCTTGCGAGTCAAACTTCCCTCAAGCCTTCATGTGTAGCAGGGGTCTGGTCGAGGGTCGGCTCGTCTTTGTGATATTCATCACTTAAGCGTTTTTGATAAAACAGATGGGCTGAGCCGTGCCACATTTTTCCTTGATGGACGAAACATGGTGCTCGTTGAGTTGTTAACGGGCTAGTCCGAGTGGGGCCTCGGCTTCCCGTTTGTGGGGGTCTAGCATGGGTCACTGGTGACTGACTCCAGACTCTTGGCGGCCAATCCATATAGTTCTTGGGTCCGTTTGGCCGGTCCCAAGGGCTCGTTGCCTTTCATCGAGAAAAACCATGGACTGGGAACCGACCAAGACTCGAACATGGGCCGGGATGCCCGCGGCGCTCATGCACCGGGGTACTAGCCGCTAGTGGGCCCATCCCTTTCCACCCCTCGCTCTAAGGGTGCCCTTGAGTGGCTATGAACCCATCGGTGGGCTAGCCTTTGAACTCCTGGTCCCGAATGGGCCGTAGGAGCATTTTTAGCTCTGTATCCCTACTTATCTATGATAGTTCTTGGCCCATCGACCAGGCGAACCATCATCCGACGTGTCCTTCGAGGGCGCGGCCAGAGATAGAGTGCGCACGATCTTTGGAGGGAGGTGATGTGACGCGGCGCAGCAGGTGTGTGAACCTTGGTGGACGGTTTGCCTTCTCGCCCGCTCTGTCCTATAAATAGCGGCCTCCCTCTTCATGTTTCTACACACCAAAATCACAGCCTTACCTTCTCCATTTCTCCACCGCCGTCGTTCGGATCTACCGTGCTCGCTAATCCACCGCTGGAGCCCTAGATCTATAGCTTCTGCTTCTCCGCCACCGCCTTTGCTTCTCCATAGTTGTCTCCATCCTCCATGGATTTATGGTACCGCTCGATGTTACCCATGCGCGCATGGAGGGCATTGTCAAGCGTGGTCTTCTCCACGGGAGGACCGATGCGGTGGAGTGGCTTGTGTGCCCGGCCGTGAGGATGCGCCGACGCTGCCCGATGGCTACGTTGTCTCCTTCGCGCCCTTCCACGAGTGTGGACTCATGGTTCCTCCTCACCCGTTCTTCTAGGGTCTGCTGCACCACTATCAGATCGAGCTGCAGCACTTGAACCCCAACAAGATCTAGCACATTGTGGCCTTCATCGCGATGTTTGAGGGGTACCTAGGGATCGAGCCCCACTTCAAGAGTGTGGAGATATTTCTTCTCCATCTCCTTGATCAAGAAGAAGGAGAGAGACCGGGAGACCCCGATCCCGATGGGATGCGCGGGCATCCACCTCCGAGGGCAGTGGGTGGCCGAGTACATGCCCTGCCAACTCTCTAGATCCAACAAGGGGTGGCGCTCGCATTGGTTCTACCAAAAGAATGACCCTACCGCTCCCTTGCCGGTCTTCTCTAGACACCTGGTCGAAGAGGTACCGCTCTTATGGTCGTGGAGGCCACCCATCAAGGAGAAGAAGAGGACACGCGACCTCCTCAAGGCCATCGCATTCCTGAAGACCCACGGCCTCCGTGGGGACAGCATCATCGGGGGTATCATGCGAGGAGGGTGGCACCGCTGATGGCGCGCGTCCTCCCGCTGTACGGGATCATGCCCGATGCGCAGCTCATTGGGACGACGCTCGCCCAAGGGGCTGCCCGCGACAGCGAGGTTGCGCAGTGCATCAAGGAGGCCATGGGGGAGGGTGACGCCATGTTCCCGATCCTGGGGCATCCCGTGATGCGGCCGAACGTGGACTTCATCGAGCTGCCGGTGGGGTTAGTCTTTTTGGACTCTGTCACGCCACTGCCAGAGCACTCGGCTATGAGGGCAGCGAACCGTGCCTCGGATGAATAATGGAAGAAGAAGGAGGACGACGAGGAGAAGAAACGGCGGTCGAAGCAGCGAGGGAAGCGGCATCAAGGTTCATCAGGAGAAGAGGAGGAGGAAGAGGATGACGACTCTGGGTAGCCCATCCTGTGGGACGATCTGGCCACCGGGGACGAGGACCTGCCTTCACCATAGGCAGGGCCCTCCCTATGGCATGCCACGGTGCAGGAGGGGGAGGACGCGCCCCTAGAGTCTGCGGAATCAAACCGCCCCGCCCCGTCCGGACCTTTGATGGGGCCTCAGAACCGGCGGAAACAGGTTGCCCCACTCTGTCTGGGCCTTCGATGACACCTCCAGAGTCGATAGGAGGTGGCCGTTCTGATTTGTCTAAGCCCTTCGAGCCGAGGGAGGGCTCAAAGCGGCAACGTGCCAACGAGGAGCAGCCAGGATCGAGCAAGCCAGCCCCAAAACATCCTCGTATGATGGCATCAGGGTGAGTCAAGAGTTTTTTCGTCCTTTTGGTCCTAACAAATTTATACCATGAACTGACCGACATGTCCCTTGCAGCATTGGAGGACATGGGGCTCTCTTGTGGCCTGCTCCGAAAATGGTCCTCCTCCAGCAAATGTGCTAGGAGCCGGCTAGCGCCACACCGGTGGTGAGCGTGAGTGGCGTTGGGGTAGCCACGGCGTCGACCAGGGAGGCGTAGCCGATAGCTGTGTCCATGGGAGAGCAGACGGAGGAAGGCGTGTCTAGGGCGCCCGTGGTGGGCGCGGCGCGGTCGGTCATGTCCTTGATGTAGCAGGCGGAGGCGGCACGGCCAGAGCCGTCGTCCGTGCAGGTGGTCGTGTCTGCGGTGGGGCGGATGGAAGGGAGCACACCTGAGGCATCCTTCGCAGATGTGGCGATAGGGTATGCCTCCGTGTCCGCATCACCCGCCCCCTCTATCGCTAGAGGAGCCGCTCTAGAGGAGCTGATGTCGCAAGAGAGGTCGGCGCGGGGACATCTCGGTCTCTGGTCCGGGTGGCTGCCCTCAATGACACGATAGAGGAGAGGGAATGGGGAGCGTCCACACGGAGGTTGGGGATGCGGTTCGCTTCCTAACCACCATGCTAAGCTCAAAGCATGACATTGTCACCCTGGTTGGTCAGGTATGATATGACCATGCTTCCGACCCTCATGTTCCCTTTTCACGCCTCTAAATCTTGTTTTCTTCATAGATCCTTATGGCCCGCAGCCAGGAGCAGTCCTAGTTCCTTGCTAAGGAGACGCGATGGAGTGAGGGGCTGGCCACATAGCTCGCTGCCACCCGTTAGGAGGTGGCTGAGCTTGCCCCTGCCACCCTAGAGGTGGCCGACCTTCGAGTCAAGGAGAAGGACGCTCACGATGACTCCCACGAGGCCGAGGAGAATCTCACTGCCCTGATCGAGAGGGTGTGCACAGACACCGTGGAGGCCGAGTGGCTATGGAAGGAGCAGGATGATTTGCTCTGGGCCATAGAGGAGCTTTGCACGGGGATTGACCTGGCTCACCAGGAGCGTGCCGATGCTCAGCAGTGGATCGACCACCTTGAGGGTGAGCTTCAGGGGGAGAGGGACCTGAAGGTTGCAGTTGAGGGCATGGCCACCGGGCTCACCGTGGAGGTCGGTCAGCGCCAAGAAGAGGTTGGCTCCTAGAGATCGAGGTGACCCAGCAGCGCGATGAGGTGTGCAGGCTTCGAGCGGACGTGAATGGTAAGTATCTAGTTTCCCTTATTGTCTTTCTCCCTAGAATCCATGGTAAGCCTTTTGACACTATCGATACGTGACTTAGGTAGGTCTTGACGACAAGCTCGGGGCAGAGGTGGTGACGAGTTGTGGCCTAGAGAAGGAGCTTAGTGAGGTGAAGGACACCCTCTAGAAGGAGAGCGACGAACACGACAACCTGTGTGTTGCCATCCAGCTAGTCTATGATGAGCTCGAGCTGGCCCCAGAGTAGGAGACAAGCTCACTCGTGATTCACGCCACCGAATCATGGACCGGGCATGTGATATGGCATGGGGCACACTTTTCTCTTTGGCATTCACCGATTGTTCACGATCGCCCATTCTTATTACGAGAACATCGATCTGACGACGATGATCCAAGGCTTCACGCTCGTCTATACCGACGCCGAGCTAGACGACATTGAGAAGGAGGTGGCCCCCTGGCGCATGACCTTTCTGCTAAGATAGAAGATGAAATCATCCCCTCGAGGGGTTAGTTTAGTCAGATAGGTCAGGCGGCACATTTGTAATAAGCGGACAAGTTACAACCCATCTGTTTCGTTTAAACAAGCTTGTTCTTTTGTTTCGGTTGAACAAATTTGTTCTTTCTCCCTTTTTATGTGTAAAAAGGGCTAATGCATTTTGACCCTTCCTATTGTTAAGACTGTAGAGCTCGAGGTGTGGATGAAAAACTCTGATCATGCTGGTAAGCAAGAGTGTCGTAGCTGCTGGGGCATAGGTTTCTTGCAGTCCGACTAGTTTTACTCGGCGTTCATTTCACAAACCTTACCTTTAGGTTTTTAACATGAGAAAGGGTCAGGCACAATGATTATTTCATAATGGATATATATAACCTTATCAGCCCCCGAGTGAGGCCCGACCCCTTGCCATTGTTGGGGTTAGGTTTCACTAAAGATCGAGGAGACATACCCCTCCCTAGGATCCGAGCCATCGTCCTACGACCGCACATTCGGTCTCCTTGCGAGTCCAAGTTCCCTCGAGCCCCCACGCATTGCAGAGGTCCGGTCGAGGGGTCAGCTCATCTTTGTGATCGTCATCCCTCAAGCATTTTTTCGATAAAATGGAGGGGCTGAGCCATGCCATGTTTTTGCTCGATGGATGAAACATGGTGCTCGGTGAGCTATTAACGGGCTAGTCCAAGTGGAGCCCCGACTTCTCATTCGTGGGGGTCTGGCATGGGTCAGCTGGTGACCGACTCTAGATTCTCAGTGGCCAATCCATATAGTTCTCGGGTCCGTTCGACCGGTCCCAAGGGATCGTTGCTTTTTTTTGAGGAAAAACCATGGACTGGGAACCGACTAAGACTCGAACGTGGGACGGAATGCCTGTCGAGGCTCGTGCGCCCGGGTACTAGCCGCTAGTGGGCCCATCCCTTTCCACCCCTCACTCTAAGGGCGCTCCGGAGCGGCTGTGAACCCGTCGGAGGCCAGCCTTTGAACTCTTGGGCCTGAATGGGCTATAGGAGCGTTTTTAGCTCTGTATCCCTCCTTACCTGTGATGGTTCTCGTGCCTGTCTACACCAACGCCGAGCTGGACGACATTGAGAAGGAGGTGGCCCCTCTAGCACAGGACTTACCTATGGAGATAGAGGATGAGATCATCCCCAAAGAAATTTGTTAGGTAGATAAGCTAGGCAGCGAACTTGTAATAAGTGAACAAGCTCTTAAATTTCATTATGGTCAAACAGATTTTTAGCTCTTCTCCCTTTTTGTATAAAAAGGTTAATGTGTTTTGACACTTTCCATCGTTAAGGCTATAAACCTCGGGGTGCGGGTGAAAAAACTCTGATCACGCTGGTGAGCAAAAACGTTGTAGTCGATGGGGCATAGGTTTCTTGCAGTCCAACCAGTTTTACTCAGCGTTCGTTTCCATAACCCTTGCTTCTAGATCTTAACATGAGAAAGGGTCGAGCATAGAGAATCTCTACCAGATAGATATACTCTTTAATGTCTTCCGACTCTTTCTGTAGTTAAGGCTAAAAATCTCGGGATGTGGGCAAAAAACTCTGATCATGCTGGTGAGCAAAAACGCCAGTAGCCGCTAGGGCTTAGGTTTCTTGCGGTCCGACCAGTTTTACTCAACGTTTGTTTTCGCAACCCTTGCTTCTAGATCTTAACGTGAAGAAGGGTCGGACATAGAGAATGTCTACTAGATAGATATGCTCTTATCAGCACCCGAGTGAGTCCCAACCCCTTGTCGTTGCTGGGGTCAGGTGTTACTAAAGATCGAGGAGTCGATAGCGAAACCGATAAGAGAAAGCGTGCATAGATTAAGTGTAAATGTGACGTAGTTGTTTGATGTTCTAAGCATTGACGAAGACATCACCATCGATGGTCCTGAGCCCCATGCCATTGCTTGGGGTCGGGTGTCACTAAAGATCGAGGAGTCGATAGCAAAATCGATAAGAGAAAGCGTGCGTAGATTAAGGGTAAAAGCGACGTAGTTGTTCGATGTTCCAAGCGTTGACGAAGACTTCACCGTCGATGGTCCTGAGCTTATAGGTGCCTGGTCCGATCACCTCTGCGACGATGTACGGTCCCTCCCATGGCGAGAGAGAGCTTGTGGTGGTTCTTGTTGCTCTGGACGAGGTGGAGCACCAGGTCCCCGACGTTGAAGGCTCGACCCTGCACTCGACGGCTATGGTACCCCCTTTATATTCTGAATTGGTCCCATCTTCGTGATGGACGAGATCTTCTCTGGGTTAGCTTCGATGCCACGCTCGGAGATGATAAAACCTAGCAGCATACCCCTTGGGACCCGAAAACGCACTTCTCGGGGTTAAGTTTGATGTCGTTTGCTCAAAGTTTCATGAAGGTCTGCTCTAGGTCGGCTACAACCTGGTCAGCCTATTTGAACTTGACCATGATGTCATCCACGTAGGCTTCAACGGCATGCCCGATGAGATCCCCAAAATACTTGAGCATGCAGCGTTGGTACGTATCCCCCACGTTCTTCAGGTCGAAATACATTGTGACGTAGCAGAACGATCCGAATGGGGTGATGAAAGATGTCGTGACCTGGTCACACTATTTTATCATAATTTGATGGTACCCAGAGTATGCATCAAAGAAGCTAAAGGGTTTCGCACCCTAAGGTCGAGTCAACTATTTGGTCTATGCATGGCAAAGGAAATGGATCCTTTGAACACACTTGTTGAGACCCGTGTAGTCAACACACATTCACCATTTCTCACTCTTTTTTGTACAAGAATAGGATTGGCTAACCACTCGGGGTGGTATACTTTCTTAATGAACCCAGCCACCAAAAGCTTCGTAATCTCCTCACCGATGGCCCAGTTTCTCCTCGTCGAAGTGATGCAGGCGCTGCTTTACCAACTTGGAGCCTGGCTTGATCTTCAAGGCATGCTCAGTGACTTCTCTCGAAATGCCTAGCATGTCCGAGGGTCTCCACGCAAAGATGTCCCTATTGGCATGGAGGAAGTCGCGAGCGCGCTTTTCTGTTTTGAGGAAAGCGTGGTGTCGATGCGCACCACTTTACCCTCAGAGCCGCTGGGGTCTATGAGGACCTCCTTGGTGCTCTCAATAGGCTCGAAAGACCCAGCCGACCGCTTGGGTTTGGCGCTTCTTCGACGACCTCCACCCTGATGGTCGCAAGCTCTTTGGAGACGACAATTACCGTGGCATGTTCGCAACACTCAACCTCACACTCATAGGTGCGTTGGAAGGAGGTGCCAATGGTGATGACCCCGTATGGACCCGACATCTTTAACTTTAGATAGGTGTTGTAACACCCTAGGTGTTTGCCACCAGTTAAGCAATGGGTTTGAGCTAAAACATGGTATATTAAGTGATGATGAAGATGTCAAGGTCAAACCTATAGAAACGAGCCCCAATCTAAACTTGGAGATTGCACCTTTGCTCGCCTATAGACCCCTTTTTAAGATATATGCTTGGGTGGTGTGATTGGGATATCTTCATGTGTCTCACATCAATACCCATCTATATTGGGCACTCGAAAAGTTTCATGAAGTTTGGAATCAAAAAGTCACATAAAATGACAAGTTATGTCCTTGCTTGGATCATTTTATAAAGTGAATGGAATTCTAGATTGTTCACCAAACCTTGCAACCTTGCTCAAATGACTCTAGATGAACTCTACAACAAAAGTCATGAAAGGTTCATGTTGGGCAAATGCCAAGAAAACGCTCCAATGGATCAAAAAGGATAATTTAAGCTTCATCGTGATCCTACTTTGGTCAAAGTAGAACAATAGGTTCTATACCAGTTTTGAGGTGGGACCTTAAATGAAAGTTGTAGTCCATATCATGTAGAACAAACTTTGTTTTTGGACCAAGAGCTAGATCAACTTGGAAATAAGTCAAACAGAGGCTCGAAGTTGGAACCTGCTGCTGATTTCAGCACTTAGAAATATTCTAAGTCTAAAATTCATCGACATCGGCATTGACGTCTCGCGTTCTCCAAATTTCGTTAAGTAACTTGACTTGAACCCAAAATGGAAGTTGGAGCTAATTCATTGGAGAAGATCATACAAAAGGTTGGGATCAGTTTGACCATGTTTGGACCAAGTAATTCGACTTCAAGCAGAGCGACACTTAACCCTTGTTAAGTCGCTGACAATGTCAACTTGAGGCTTGATTAGCTACTAATCCGAGAGTTTAATGTCTATGCACCCTTAATAAAAGTTGGAGAGCAGCTTGTGGACAACAACTTTGCTACAGGCGCCTAGGTCCGAATCCAAGTCGAATATATCTTTGAAAAGCGCGTCGAACTCGGGCTCCATCGCGCGCGCCCAGTGTTCGATGGCGGGCCCCATAGGGGACACACCGGATGTCATGCTCGCGCCCATTGCTCCGCAGCGTCGTGGGCGCCTTGGCCGGCCGCCCCTACCTGCGTAAATGGGGAGCACCAGAGCGCCCTCACTCGCCCTCTCTGCCGCCTGCTCTCCTCCTCCTCGCCCTCTACGCTGCGCTGCAGCCTTGAGGCCGCGCCATCATGAAATGTTGCCCAGCTGAGCTCATTGCTTGCCGCTCGCCTCCACTCCATCCCTCCTCCGTCCGAACCAAGCGCGGCATCACCTTCTCTGTCGTGCGCCGCCCCTCCTGCGCCCCTTTTTCCAGTCACCTCGACCGCCGTGGCGCTTATCGCCGCAAAGCTTGCGTCGTCGGCGTTCGCTTTGCACACGTGGCCGGAGGCCTGTGCCGCCTCCGTCCATGTCGCGGCCACCTACGAGTGCGAGACAACCCGCTGATGCAACTCCGCCACTCCATCGTGGCCGAACATCCTCTCTGGCCGGCACCTTGAGCCTCCGGCGACCTCCTGTTAAAAATCCTGTCAGGGACCTCCTACAAAAATTCGACGAAAGGCAGGGTTCTAACTGCGAAGTCAGTGACTTAGATGAATAGTGCCGATAAGGACCTATTTGTAGTAATTTGCTGAATCTTTGGAAATTCATAGTAATTCATAGGAAATTCGTAAAATAGCAAATGAGGACTTTTTGGAATCCTTGTGAAATTTTCTATGCAGTGGATCTATAATATGGCATGTTTTAGTTTAAATATTTTGCAGTAAAAATAGATTTGTGCAGTAAGGTTGTAATGCTAGTTGAATTTGTTATTTTTCATAACTGTAGATCTAGGGCTCCAAATGAAGTGAAATTTTTGTGGCATGCTACTCATGTGATAGTTGATGTGTGGTAAAAATTTCATGAGTATTGGATGAAGTATGAGTGAGTTATTGGTTTATCTTGCTCTCACATGAATTCTTGCTTTAGCAACTTGTCTTTTTCATAGAGGTTGCTATACATATTCAAATGGAGTGAAATTTGTACAGTAGACTATTGAGAGGATATGTGAGCCACTGTAATTTTTGTAGAATTTATTGTATACTTTTGGTATATGTTCATTAAGTCACGTTGTTATCTAAAATAAATTAAGAAATGCATTAAAAGAATTTATTTGGTCATGGACACTAGGTTTTCTGGTGTTCTTTAGTCATGTGTGAAATGTTGGTAAAGTTGGTTTTGCCCAATTATGCATTTGCAACATAAGTTAATAATTATTTTCTTGCCGATGTGGGTAATGGACAGATCTGGGAACTTAGCAAAGTTTTTCATGATAATGTGCTTTGTTGTGAAACTTGTTTATACAAAAGTTGTAGATAATTCATGTATCTAGCTTCTATTAAAATTTGGTGTCATTTGGCCAAGTAGTTTAAGAGTTATAGCTGTTTAAAGTTGGGTTTCAGGAATGACTGCTTTCTGTCAATTGTAGACCAGTTTCTGTAAATGAGTATATTTGACTTAGTTAACTTGAGAATCATGCTAAGATGATTAAAGATGAATTGTAGAAAATTTCATAAGCTTTTCATAATGTCTTCTTGCAAGTCATTTGGATTTGTGTAACTCCAGTTATAGCTAAATCTTATAGCTGCTGTTTGCATGTCCAGAAATTGGCAGATTCTAATTATAGTGCTTGCTTGTATATTGTTAAGTGTGACGTATGCCTTGAATGATGACTGAGTTAGAGCACTTGAGATCTGGGGAAACTTGTGTCATGATTGGTGTTGTCGTCTTCTTTGCCATCTTAGCATGATAGATTGTGTGATGTTTAAGTTAAGCATCGCAAAGTACTTAAGTGTGTCAGTGTAAACTATGCTTGTCTTGCTTGCTATTTTGTGATGTGTCTCATGGTACTATTCTTCATATTTATGCACTTGCATATTGCCTCTCATCTAGGTACGCTAGATGAACCACGTGAAGGACGTGATGTTGGAGCCAAACCGAAGACGGTGTTTGATGGATCATCGAAGATGGAAGGACTAGCGAGTGCTAGGATCTCGAGATGTCACCAGGATGGTGCAAGCTAATCGAATCGACTTGTGTCGGATCCCAGGCAAGCCCCGGAGCATTATAAGTCTCCTAATTTATAAAAGCAATTCTTTCTATATATGAGTTATATATTGTTGCATTAAGTTGTAGGAGTTGATTGAAACCATTGATGCATTTATTACTATCCTTGCCTACCTTATTACCTTTTTACCTGTTAGGTCGAGGATCGAATAAGCGCTTAGCCTTGCTTAGACCGGTAGCGATCGGTGATATCCGGTCACCTACATTATAGGTGGTTCTTTGGAAGAATTTAGCTATGGAAAGAATGATATCCTGGAATTAACCATGTGTGATGGATAATTGGAGACCGGACGGAAAAGTTGGAGGCAAACGAGGGGGAGTTCGGGGTCTTTGTTAGTTTCCGTCTGCGTGTCGATTAAGGACCGACCGTTGTTGGGCCTCGAGTCATGTTGAACGCATGCCTTACATTTAGCGGGCGGATAAAGTACCTTCCGATCATGAAGTTGGGAGATTTTTCGGCCGAGTAGATTGCCATGACGCCTTGTCTTGCGAAGCAGGTGTGGTAGGACACGGGCGGGATGATAAGACCAAAGTGCGATCGGTCGGCCCCGGTACATGTGGTTCTGGCAAACTCGAGATACTGAAAAGTTAACTCGGTGATCAATATCTCACTTTAGCGGGTGAGTGAGGTTTGTGTAAGGAATAAATCACCGACTGGTTAGGAATCGATTGAATCGCCATCGCTCCCGGATAGTGAGCACTTGACTCGAAAGTTACTTCATCGTAGTAATTATTATGGAACAATGATGGTTATCTGGATGATATGGGATATGCTAAATCTAAATTGGTAACTGAATGTTATTGGTTAATCAAGTGATTGCTATAGTACAAAGTGCTTACCTAGATGGATAGGTTATAATAAAGATGATGCAAAGTACTTAAAATGGTTTATTCATGATAACATATGCTTTTCATAAACGAGTGACTAGCCCACTAAAGAAAGCCTTGCATGATCCTTGGTGTCACTTTATTTCGGTTTCTGACGGGTAAGTCTGGCTGAGTACATTCGAGTACTCAGGGTTTATCCCACCTTGTTGCAGGTTAAGTTCTCGACCTGTTGATGATGGTGGCTAACCGCCGGTGGGCTCGGTGATTCTATAGTTACTTCTCGTCTATATGCTTTTGTCGGATGATGTCACTTATACTAGCAATATATTTGGAACTTATATTAATGTAATCATTTGAAAGCTATGTTGTTTTCTCTAATCAGTTTTGAAACCCAAACTTGTACTATTATTTGTTAACCCCTTTGTAATATTATTTCCGCTGCAACCCGATGTATGTGATGTGTATTTGCTTAATCACGCGATCTTGGTTGTGATGTTGATTTACCGAGGTCTTTCGAGACACTCGGCGGACTACCGGGTTTATATGAGTAAAAGTATGGGTGTGTCAACGTGTTAGCGGGGACAACCATACTTGATCTTGTATAAATTGGGCGGTTCTGTCACAGGTGTTGTTGGGGACGGCCATAAACTTTGCGTAGCATGGACGTCCCAGGATGGCGTGGTAGGTCATGTGGAACCCGACCACCTCGAAGTTAAGAGTCTCCGTCCTATAATTGGTCAGATTTCTGAAGGTGATAGGCAGATCGATCTGCCCAAGTGGCACGGCCTGCTTTCTAGGCATGATGTTGTGGAAAGGCATCCCGGTCAGCCGGATGCGCGATCGGTCGATGCCCATGGCGTCGAGCGTTTCAGCGTATATGATGTTGAGGTCGCTGCCTCCATCCATCAGCACCTTGGTGAGCCGCTTCGTGCCGATGATCGGGTCAACCATGAGCAGGTATCTTCCCAGCTACGGGACGCTTTCCGGGTGGTCAGTCTGATCAAAGGATATGGCGAACTCCAACCATCAGAGGAAGGAAGGCGCGGTCGGCTCGACCGTATAGACCTCGCGGCGCGCAAGCTTTTGGCGGCCCTTGGAGTCGTAGGCCGTCGATCCTCCGAAGATCATAAAGCAGCCATCCAGCGTAAAAAATCCGCCGTCGTATCCCTCGGCGTTGTCTGTGGGCGGCTTGGGCTCCTTCCTATGCTCTCCCTTGTTGGAGCCTTCGGACAAGAACCGCTTTATGAGGACGCAGTCCTTATATAGGTGCTTGATGGGAAAAACATGGTTCAGGCATGGCCTTACGAGTAGCTTCTCGAAGTGGTCCAGGGTACCCTCGGTGGGCTTTTGACCCCCTTAAGGTTGGCAGTGGCCACGAGCGAGCCCTCGTGCCGCTGCTTGTTCTTCTTCTTGTTGGGGTGGTTGGAGGCACCTTCGTCGGCGTCCTCATCCTTCTTTGCCTTGCCCTTAGGGCGGTCGAAAATTACCTCGACCGCCTCCTCGCCCGAGGCGTGGCTGGTGGTGATGTCGAGGAGCTCCTTGGTGGTTCACAGGCCCTTACGTCCTAGCTTGTGAACCAAGGACTCGTAGGTGGTCCCAGACAGGAAAGCTCCTATGACGTCGGCATCGGCGACGTCGGGCAGCTCGTTGCACTGTCGAGAGAAGCACCGGATGTACCCACGAAGAGTTTGCCCGGACTTCTGTCGATAGTTTTTTAGATCCCATGGGTTCCCAGGACACGCGTATGTGCCCTAGAAGTTTCCCACAAAGATCTCTTTTAGGTTTGCCCAACTTTGGATTCGGTTGAGCGGAAGGTGTTCCAACCACGTTCACGCCGAATCAGCCAGCAACAATAAAAGGTTACGGATAATGAAATTGTCACTATCCACTCCACCGGCTTGGCAAGCAAGTCGATAATCCTCGAGCCACAGTCTGGGGTTTGTTTCCCCAAAGTATTTCGGGATTTTGATCGGCGGTCGGTACCGCGGTGGGAAGACGATGTTGAGGATGTATCGGCCAAAGGCCTGATGTCCCGGCAAGTCAGGGCTCGGGCTTTGGTCCTTGCCACTGTCGTAGCATCATCCACGACGAGGGTGGTAGCCGCGGCTAGCATCCTCCCTCTCATCACCGCGGGCACGCCTGCGGGCATCGAGGGTGTTACACGTATCACGGTGGAGGCCAAGACGCTCATGCATTGGGGCCACGGCGCGTGGCCTGCCGCCTCACTGCGCCTGGTGGAGTGACTCATCCCTGTTGGGTCTCTCTAAGGCGTATGCTGGCTGGCGTTGAGCTCGCGTCATCGGGACAATGAGCTCTCGGCCTGCTGCGCTGCCGCACGCTCGAGTAGCGTGCAAATCTCGCGATGGGCCCAATGATCCTCAGGTGTCGCGAGCTTTGGAAGCCCTCGAGCAAGGCCGCCATGGCAGCGATGTTCTAGCTTGCATGGGTGAAGTGTGGGAGAGCTTCATCATCCTCGATGATCCTCCGGTTCATGTCACGGGCCACGGCGCGCGAGCGCCCACCGTCTCCGTGACGCTCGATCTCTCGCTCGAGCTCCGCGAGTTCCTGCTTGAGCTAGAGTCGTGCTTCTTCGAGCTCTTGGTGCCGCCCCTGCATCCCCCTCGACCTCGTCATCGAGGTTGTCTGTTGGGGTAGGCCTCCCTCATGGATGCTTTCGATGTATCCCTCGGGGGTACCCGTCATGAAACACTCTCACGAGGGGTGATGGCTCCCCCTGCTGGAGTTAGAGTCAGAGGGCAACTCCGATTCTCCTGCGAGAAGGTCGTGGAAAGATTCCACGATGTATTTGGTCATCCCCATGAACTCATTGTTTATAGGGGGTGGGGGCATGCACTGCGCCACAAGGTGGCCAACGGTTTCTGCGGCGTTGCGCAGACCAAATGGGAGCGCTGTCGGGGCGCTCGGATGAGGTATTCCGGGGAGAGCGGCTCTCCTCTGGCAAGCTACGTCATAACATTGGCAAATGAGAAGGTGAGGCGGCGTAGGTCCTCTCGAAACGGTCGGGGTCCTAGGAATTCGCCGAGCTGGCGCTCTAGCATCCCGTAATCGAAGCCGAGGAGCTGGTCGCTCCTGGGGCACGGGCCTCCGGTGCATGCAGCTGTAGCTCCTCAAGCGCCTCGGCGATCGCGTCGAGGCTGGCGGAGTGGAGAGGTTGGACGGTGACGGGAACCTGCGCCAACTCTCCCTCCATCGTAACGATGAAGTCCAGGTTCCCAAAGCGCACGTGCGCTCCTGGGACCCAGCTGACGCCATGACTAGCCATTCGAGGCCTGATGTGGACATCGAGACGCGCAAAAGGCCCCTACCTGGTGCGCCAACGGTCGGTGTTTTTGGACCACCGACGAGTAAATTTGTATTTGTGTGTCTGGTTCGAATGGTGTGCTCGGAGGATACAAGGGTTTATACTGGTTCGGGCGGAGCTTCCCTACGTCCAGTTCGCTGCTGCTCGTGTTACCTGCACTTGGTTTGCAGTAGGGGTTATAAACAGGCGAGAGAGGAAGAGGATCCCAAGTCTCTGGTGGAAGGAGTGAACGGGTGCTGAGAGCTCGCTTGCCGCTCAACCATGTGCTCATGTCGTGCTCTTGTGTTCAGATCCCCCCCTCCATAGGGCGCCCTGCTTCCCCTTTTATAGACGAAGGAAAAGCGTGGGTTACAGATGGAGTAAAAGTAGAAGAACGAGAGAGGGAGAGAAGAAGGCTTTCAGGGTTGTCGGGTCATTCTTCTCCTTCATGCGGGTCCCGCTGATCCTATAGATGTCAGTAGGGACGGCTCCATGTCGTGGTCCT
The DNA here is from genome assembly GCA_904845875.1 of Miscanthus lutarioriparius. NCBI lineage: Eukaryota > Viridiplantae > Streptophyta > Magnoliopsida > Poales > Poaceae > Miscanthus > Miscanthus lutarioriparius. Next base: position 16,388,641 of record CAJGYO010000007.1, on the reverse strand, counting down.
GTTAAATCACTTTGGCGCCCATACAGAGCGTCATCCGCGGTCATGGCGTTCGACTCACCGGCCCGGTGGGCGTCGTGGTTAATCGACTTTTGTCAAAGATCCGTGACGAGGATTAGGCGTAATAAACAGACAAAGACGCCCGACCTTGTTCTTGATGTAAATCCCTAGGCATGGCCCGTCTTGGCCATGGGTTACATCGAGTCGTGCCAGCCTCTTTCCTGGCGTCAGAGTTTTGACCTAGGCCCATATGCTTGGACCTGAAGTGATTGGCGGCGGTACGGGTCCTCGTCGGAGGAGACGAAACCCGCGTCCTCGAGGTCGAGCGGGGTGGAGCCCGCGATCTTGGGTGAGACGGAAACCACGTCCTTGGGGTCGGGCGAGACGGAGCCCGCACCCAAGGGTTCGGGCGAGACGGAGTCCGCGGCCTTGAGGTCGAACGAGACGTTACCCGTGGCCTTGGGCGAGACGGAAACCGCGTCCTTGGGTCGGGCGAGACGGAGCCCGCACCCAAGGGGTCAGGCGAGACGGAGCCCGCGGCCTCGAGGTCGGGCGAGACAGAGCGCGCGGCCTCGAGGTCAGACGAGACGGAACCCGTGTCCTTGGTGGCGGGCGAGACGGAGCCCGCACCCAAGAGGTCAGGCGAGATGGAGCCCGCGGCCTCGAGGTCGGGCAAGACGGAGCCTGCGGCCTCGAGGTCGGGCGAGACAGAGCCCGCAGCCTTGGGCGAGATAGAACCCGCGGCCTTGGACGAGACGGAACCCGCGGCCTTGAGGTCGGGCGAGACGGACGGAGTCCACAGCCTTGAGGTCGAGCGGGACGGAGCCCACGGCGTTAGGGTCAGACAAGACCTTTTAATACGTCTCGAGCCATACAAAAAGTCAACGTAGGCGTTAACTTTGTTGTTTAGGGTATGCGATAACCGACAAGTTGCTCGTAAAGGACACAGCCCAAACGGCCAAACTGCTAGCAATTGATTGCTCGGTCGAAACCCAGTTGACGTGCGATTGGAGGGCTTTCCTAGGCTCGAGAGCACGCTTCTGTTGGAGATTCTTGGCCGCCGAATATATGTGTTTGTCTGCGCGTGTAATGGCCAAACTAAGTTCGGTGCACGTTTGTTTTCGTCCAACAAGTCGTCACTTGTTGCTGGAAATTAAAATCAGTACGTATAAGAATCTCTGTATCCTATTCGAAAGAATCTTACTGTCAATAGTAGGACAAGGGGGATCAGTACAAACTGTGCAAGAAACCAAATGCGCAACGAGACGAAAGAGAGATTTGCTGGAACCCGGCCATTATCAACTCGCACGCCTGGAGTGAGTGGTGCAAGCAGACGCATGCGTCGGGCCCGGGGCGCCGGCCGGAAGCGATCCATGCATGTCAAGCAGCGGCAGCGGATCGGACGTGTGTTGCCCCGTTGGCAGATCGGTCGGTCTCAGATCAGTGCGACCGCGACGCCATCTTTCGTCGGGAACTCGCGTGGCCATCCGGTCGTGGTGCGTGGCCTTGCCCCTGCCCCTGTCGTGTCCCTGCCGTATGCTGCCGCACTCCCGCTCTGCTCTGCCTGACAGCGATCGGCCGGCGGGGTAACGAGCGAGCGTGAGGCCATGGGCGATTGGGCGTCGTCGTCGGATTAGGGTTAAGAGCGAGGATAATAATTTAGCCCTGGCTAAATGCAGATGCCACGTCGTATTTAGTAAGCAATATAGGTCATTCATATAATAGCTTGGCTAGGAGGTCGGCTGTATCAATACATAAATAATTAATATTTTATAGTTTGGACCCAATACATAAGAACAAAACGGCGACTCCCAGCTAGCTCGCCGCCAGCGTTCGGCTGCACGGCAGCTTTTTCCTCTCGTATTCTGCATTTCAGTCGGCGAGATGCTAAGCGCCCGCTCAACCATCTCTCTCATAACGTGGCAACTTTTCTGATGATCTGGGGTTCATCTCGCCGGCTCAAACACGTTAGGGCCTGTTTAGATTCCAAAAAAATTTACGCAGTACCGTCACATCGAATCTTACGGCACAAGCATGTAGTACTAAATGTAGACGAAAAAAAACTAATTGCACAGTTGGGTAAGAAATCGCGAGACGAAACTTTTGAACCTAATTAGTCTATAATTAGACACTAATTACCAAATACAAACGAAATGCTACAGTGAGCCAAAATCCAAAAAAAAATTTGATCTAAACGGGGCCTTATTATACCTGCTCTAACTAACGACGGGACAGGAAAAATGTGCACGCTGTAATGCATTGCAGTGCCTTTGACTACCTTTCGGCCAGAGGCACGGCTAGTTTAGTCGCATCATCGCGACACTAGTGCGCGCCGCAATTAGGAAAAGTTGGGGAAGAACACACGGTGCTTGACGTGTTTACTAGAGTGATGACGGGCGGGCCGGCGTTGACTCAACGCCTGGGCAATTTGACCGAATTCCAGCCAGTGGCGAGGGAACAAATTGGTGGGCTGGCTGAGTGGCTGACTGCTTTTGTCTACAGTTGCAGACCGAGTCGCGATCAAGTCTGGCAGGCTTGTCTAGTTGCCTGTCTTGTGTTCATCGGCGTCGCTGGTTTTCCGGCGTTTCGCTTCGTGTGGCCGCATGTGATGTGAGCTACTCCAAGTCAATCGCGTCCGTCAAGTATGCTATACTCATGTACGTTATGGCCAAGAACGGTACAGTACTTCTGGTCAGGTGTTTGGTAACGGTTGACCATGCCGAGTTCGGCCACTCTGTTCGTCGGGTTCGTGTGACTGCGTGAGCAGCGCTGAATCTAGGATTTTATCTCGGGTTACGCCTTCCAAAAAAATTTCTATATAATTCAACAAATCATTTAGTAATTTGGTAACTGTACTAAAACTGGCAACGTAATTCGGTAATAATAAATAAATTTGGAATATAATTTGGTAATAGTAATTCAATAGCAGTGATAAAACTTGCAACGTAGGGATGACTCAATGTTGTTAGCAATGAAAGTAGACAAGATTTTTCTACATGAAAAAGAAGGGAAAAGGGCAAAGACTGAATTATGTCTTGGTGTCTTAGACAGTCGCCTTTGCTTGTTAGCCATGCACGCGCAGCTAGCAGGCAACAACCGAGCTCCCTAGCTCCAAACTTGCGGTAGATGAATGGATAAGGGTAGATGGTGCGTTGGATCCTAGAAGCCAAGGCATCACCGCGTTAGTTGTCGGGACTTGCCAAGGTGTCACCATGACAGGACCTGGGGTCCTGGATCTCCCATCCGTGTGACTCTAGGCGCATGGCTCTGGACCCTGGAGAAAAGCAGCAAAGCTGCAAAGGCCATCTCGGCAAAGCTGGGCTACTAGCGTTGCGTTCATTTTCAGTTCTCCAGCCTACAGGTAAGTGTTCTTTTGTTTTTAGTTTTCTTCAAATATAGTATATATACTCTAATACATGCTGGATCTGCAGGGTATGCCAGTGCATATGTATACCTGGCATACCCTGTAGTTCTGCCCTGAGTGGAACAGTGGAGACGTTTGTGGCGTTGTGTGTGTGTGTTTTTTAGGGAATTGCCTTGTTGATTCATAATAATAATGGCCTGTGGGAGCAAGCCCTTTGGTCAATGCGGTCCCGGCCCAGGTTGCACGGCCGAACCATTTTCGTGGGCTTACTTTTCGGATCACCACGTACGGGTACCGTAGAACAGGCCTTATGGGTCGGTGCGTGTTCGACTCGCTCCACAACAAAGAAAACGTGTTTGCACTGCTAAAAGAAAAGGATCATGCGTGGTTGATCTGATCATCTGAAGTTGTATCAGCTAATACTATTCCCAATTAGGCACGCACCACTTCAGCCTGTGGCCTGTGGGACACCGACCGTTTCCCCATTAGCATCCATGCATTTGCATATACAATCTGAAGGGTTCGAGCTCACAAATCTTATATACACATGCACTAGGCATTCTTCACCTTTGAAACTAAAATATTCCTATTCCTAGTAGCAAGACATCCGCAGCTGCAAGGGGATTACTCAACGCTGCCCGTACATTACTCATACAGATATTAGCAGTATCAAGGTATCATAAAAAAACGATTATGCACAAAGGGCGAGATGTGCTCGTCATATAATCTTAATGCATCATACGGAGATGTATAGGGAATAGATGCTCGTTTCCAACAACTCTAAGAAGATATGAAAGGGGCCGATCATGCAACGCCTCTTTTTGTTCTTTCTGTTCGTACTCACCCACACATAACGCATGCCTATCAATCTTCATCTCTCTTTGTCAGCCAACTATATTTGACTGAACACCGAGACTTCGTGAAGAATATAACTCGGTAATGTTGTTTTGGTTTAAAGAATGACCATATGGGGGCATCCTCTTTTCCAAGCAACAGTTGGAGAAGCTTATTAGTAGTTCTTGGCTCTCTATTCTGTTCATTGTTACTTCTTGATTTCCCACTGATCTCTCACGCCGGACGTGCCCTCTGCCAAGAGATGAAGTGACCAATCCAATAATCCAGCGTGCTGATTTCCTCAACAAGACGATTAGGTGCTAACTAAATGATAGTGTAGTATTAGCAATAAGGAGTACATCGCTGTTTTCGAATGTACCACCGCAAGGGCAAGCTTAGAATAGAATGTGCCGCTTTTTATGATGCCATTCAGAAAGAAACGGTAAGGGAGGATTGATTATGGAGTGTATTTTGCTTTCAAAGCATTATTTTCAAATCTCACTTGCAAACATTGCGCTTGGGCGCTAGCTATTTTTTACTACCCCTAATTATTCTCATCTTTGTTGGTAACCTTGCGTTGATGTAATTTTCCTTCTACAAGTCTAGTCGGCTAGGTTTGAGGTGGATGGTCCTCTTCTTACCGCCTTTTCTTTCTATTGCTGTATTGGCTCGATTTGTTGGGTTGCTTGCCACCTTCTTCGTGATGCTTTGTAACTCTGCGCTACGAGGGCTCTCTCGTAGTAGCATTGTTGTAAATCTCTTCCTCTTAATAAAAAATGTGCTATCACCATCACGAAAAAAATAAATATAAGGTACATTTGCCCCTAGTCAAATGTTTCTTCTTTTTGACGACCAACATTTATAAAAATATATTGTTTTAAATGGAAACAGTTATAGTAAAAATAGTTTTAAACCTAGTAATACGAATCTTATGTTTTTTTCTCTCGAACGTGCATTGGCACGGAATTCATTAAGCCGGAAGAGAAAGTTCAAAGTACATGACAAAGCGGCAGTAATCTAGTGATTACTGAGGCTCAACAGCCCAACGGCAACACGAGATTGTAATTTACAGTTGGACGATTGGTGACCAGAGGCAAACGGCCTACAACAACGCAAGCAAGGACAGCAGGTGCTTGAAACCTACTCCTCCTGGATCAAGCAAGCTAAGTTGCCCGGAGGAGTGGGTTCTCCGCCGAAAGTCCTGGCGTTCCTTTCTTTCCACAGTTTCCAACCGATAAGGAAGAACAGGGAATCAACCCCCTTCCGCACATGCTTCTGGAGCAACTTCCTATTGCGCAGCCACCATGCCAGGACATCCTCTTCTTGGACAGGGATAACATCAGTGAGGTGAAGCCTGTCAAGTATGAAATGCCATACCTCTCTGCTATAGACACAACCGATGATGATGTGGTGCATTGTCTCCAGGAGTTGGTCGCAAAAGGTACATCTGTCGGAGTCCTGAAGGCCATGCCGGAACCTCCGCTCCATTGTCCAGCAGCGATCATGCATTACGAACCAGAAGAAGAAGCGTACTTTCGGCGGTGCTGACGTCTTCCAGATTTCCTTTGCTCCCAGCGGTCTGGATGACCCAAGGAACATGGCTCCATAAGCCGAAGCAGAAGAATAGGAACCATCCGCCGTGAGGCGCCAACGGAAGACGTCCGGAATTCCGGGGACGAGCTGCACATGCCGCAGCTTATGCCAAATCTGGAAGAACTCAGCAAGGACCTGGACCGTGAACGCCCCAGAGATGTGACGCACCCACGCATGTCCAGGAAGCGCGTCGCTGACCAACACCCATCTCCGTCTTCCCGACACCGCCCCAAAGAGTGCCGGTGCCAACGCCTGGATGCTCTTGCCGTCAATCCAATTATCGGTCCAGAACTGCGTCGACTCCCCGGAGCCCACGACCGAAACAGTGGCTGCACAAAATAATGTGGATACCATCTTTTCATCAGATCATGGATGGTGCGCCGCTTCCACTCCCAGCGTGCCCTGAAGGCGATACCGGCCCGGCGCAAATCCACGACGCCCAGCCCTCCAAGATTGCGCGGCCGGCAAACAGTTGGCCAAGCGACTTTGCAAGCCCCGCCGCTAGCAACCAGGTCTCCACACCAAATGAACGCCAGCCGCCGTTTGTCGATCTGGTCCAGCGCCCAAGCCGAGAGGCAAAGCGCTATCGACATATGAACCGGAATGACGGACAGTGTGGCCTTGGCAAGCGCAGTCCTCCCTGCCGCATTAAGAAGCTTCCCTTTCCACTGGGGTATCCTAGCCATGACCGAATCAATCAGCTTCTGTTCGTCCGCCTTCCTGAGCTTATAGATGGAGAGGGGTATACCAAGATAGCGGCACGGGAAGTTTGCAACCTTGCACGACAACGTTTCCTTGACCAGGCTCATATCCAGATCGGTACAACCGATCGGCGTAGCCACACTCTTGTCCAGGTTTGAAAATAAGCCCGATGCCTCGCCAAACATGAGGAGAGCTGCCTTGACGACAAGCATGTCCTGGTCCTTGGGCACAACAAACATGACGACGTCATCAGCATACAGGCTGATCCTAGAAGGGAGACCAGTGATCCGAAGAGGCGTTAGAAAGCCTTGGTCATCCAGCCAACCGAAGAGGTGATTAAGGACCTCCATGATGAGGACAAAGAGCATCGGTGACAAAGGATCTCCCTGACGGACACCCCTGGCATGGAAGATTCTTCTCCCCGGTCTACCATTAAGAATGGTTTTGGTGCTTGCCGTGGATAAGATGCAAGAGATCCAGTCTCTCCACCGCTGACCGAAGCCCATGTGTGCAAGCACCTCAAGCAAGAAAGTCCAGGCGACGGAGTCAAATGCTTTAGCAATGTCAATCTTGAGGAGAACACATGGAGTGCGCTTGGCATGGAATGCCTTGCAAGACAGCCGCGCTGAGTGGAAGTTATCATGTATGCATCGACCTTTTATGAAAGCGGTTTGGTTTTGCCGAACTAGGCTACCAAGCACCGATCCCAGTCTTTTTGCTAGACACTTCGTGATCAACTTCCCGAAGCTATGAATGAGGCTAATAGGCCGGTAGTCCCTAATCTCAACCGAAGCTATGAATGAGGCTAATAGGCCGGTAGTCCCTAATCTCAACCGGTTGATCTGTTTTCCGCAGCAGGATCATGTACGCATCATTGATCAGATTGAAGCTTCTGGTGTCAAGCTCCCAGAATGCATTGAAGGCACTCATGGCATCCACCTTGATGATAGGCCACGCGGTCTTGTAGAAACGACCGGTGAACCCGTCCGGAACCGGCGCCTTGTCGTTTGGGATGTCAGAAATCGCCAACCAGACCTCTTCCTCAGTGAAGGGAACCTCCAGTGCCTATAGTTCAACCGAGGGCAAGCCAATGGCACCGAGGTCAAACCTTCTCGAGCGGGCAAAGTTCTGGCCTAGAACCTGTCCATAGTGCTGGAACAGCGCCTCTGCCATATCTTCATCTCTGACAACTTCGGAGTTAAGCACCCGGAGAGAATGGACGTGGTTGCTGCGTTTTCTGTGACACGCCATCAGATGGAAGAATTTGGTATTCGCATCACCTTCAGCAAGGAATAGCATTCTGGAACGCTGTCTGGCCATAGAGCGTGCCAAAGACGCAAGCCCAAGAACCCTTACCTTCAGCGACTTTCTAAGTTGGGCCTCAGGCGCCGAGAGCGCCCTCGCTTCCTGGGCCACCTCCAGATGCAAGATTAGTTCCCTGGCCAGGGCGAGCTGGAGCCGCACGCTGCCCACCTTCTTGTCGCTCCAACTTCTCAAAGCCCTCGCGACATTCCTGAGGTTGTAGTCAAGGATCCGGAATGGATCAGCATGCAGCAACGTTGCTGCCCAAGTCGAACCAACCACCTCCATGAAGCCTGGTATGTTTAACCAGTGCGGTTCAAAACGGAACCGTTTCTTTGCCCATGGGACTGCATCCGCTAGCAGCAGCGGCGGGCAATGATCAGAACAATCTGTCGAGAGCGCCTTGAGAACATGATTTGGGTAGGCCTGAAGCCAGTCCGCATTAGCAAGCAAACGATCAAGACGCTCGAGGGTGGGCTGGTCCCTCTCATTAGACCAAGTGAAGCGCCTACCATTTAGGTGGAGATCTTATGTTCAATCTATAAAATCTTGAATTATGATGTCTAAACTAAAATAAAGGAAATTGACTTAGATAAACCTACACGACTTATATATTTTTATTTACTGGAGGAAGTAGCTGCTTTGTATAAAGGCTATCAAAACGTAAGAGGACAACGACAATCCAAGGCAAAAGGAGCGTTAACATACATCTCATCAACCAGCCGGACCGAAAGTTTCCTGCTTTTCTTATCTACAACACCTACAAGAAGAACCAGATTCTTGGCTAATGATTCCGTCACCAATCAACCAAGAACCAAAGAAAGAGACGTAAGTGGTTGCACGAGTGGAACGGTTTATTCCTCGCCGTCGCTCTCAGACGATCGTGCAGGCGTTGGGATTCTCCTCGCTGAAGATGGTGGTGAGCCTGTTGGCGTCAGTGGCGATGCGGTAGATGCCCTCGCGCACCGGCGTCGGGTAGTAGCTCCGGTACTCCCCGGAGAAGTACTCGTGCCGCCGCGGCGTCGCCTCCCACCTCGGCAGCGGCGACGGCGTGTACCGGAGCAGGTACCCCTGCCCCTGCGTGGGCGCTGGCGCGGGGGACGCACCGTGAGGCCACTGATCCGGCGCTTTCTCGATGTTGCCCGGGCCCTGCGCGTGCTCCTGCTGTGCTTGTTCCTGTTGCTGCTGAGGGGGAGGAGGCTCCGGGCCGAACCGGACGCGGCCGGGCTGCTTCTTCTTGCCTCGTTTCGGGCCCTTTGGCGGCTTCGGCTCGGCCTGTGGCGGCGCGTCTTGCGTTTGCGCGGGTGGCTCGGGTTGCTCTGGTTGCTCGGTTTGGGGTCGAGGAGGTTGGGATTCGGGTGTATCCTGGTGCTGCTCGGGCTCGTGTCGGGGCGGTGTTTGGGGCTGCTGGGGCTCTGGTGTGCTCTGCTGCTGCGGCTGCGGCTGCGGTTGCGGCGGCGGCGACGGTGGGATCACGTAGATGGAGTTGTTGCTGGCGAAGGTCACCGTGCGCGCCACCGGCCGCACGTAGCGGATCTCCGTGGGCGGGCCAGGCGGGTAGGCCAAGGCGTAATCGAAGTCCAGCCTCCCTTCCCTCCATCTCTCGCGCCCTGCACGTGAGCAACTCTTAATTTGTCACGACTCATCAGTTGTATTTTACTTTTCCTGTCTTTTCTTGTTTGGAAGACGAACTAGCTCGATTACAGAGACCAAACCCTTGATTGAGTTGATTCGAAATAGCGAGGAGTCAAATCATAACGAGCTGTTGACAAAGAAAGGAGCACTTCCGAGTGTAAGCGCTGACTGCACAAGATGGCAGTTGCTTGCTGGTAGCCGTTAGCCATGCAAGCTTCAGCTCTCAGCAGCCTACACTCTACTACGAGCACGAAAACTACCAACTATCAGAAGTAAAGCTGAAGCATATAAACGAAGTGAAGCAAAGAGCTTCGCACGCACCGTTGCATTTTCCGAGCGCTTTAGACACGATCTTGCCCAGGGGAGGATAGCAGCCCATGTCGCTCCCTCCCTACCTCGCCGGATGGTGATGGTGGTGGTGGTGCCGTTGGCGTGTGTGTGCCGATGCGCGTTCCGGAGCGGGATACATTGCTCGCTCCTCCAGTTCACGGTGGCGGAATGGAAAGGGCGGGCCTTATAGGAGAAGGGACACCTACTAGCAAAGAAAGAATCCAACAACAATGATCTGGTGGTACCTAAACACGGGCACGCTTCTTTTTTCCTCGGCGGAAGGCATCGGCCGTAGTGGCGCAAGAAATATAAAGGGATGGTCCTCGTTTTCGTGGATATAAGTCTGAGCGAACAAGTGGTGGCCGAATATATTCCAGTGGAAAACGCCGCCTCCAGAGGGCAGGACGGTGACTGCATGGCGCACATTTGTCAAGCGCAGCATAAAAAAAGGTGCGGCGAGCTTGCAGAGATAGACTTGAGTTGTTAGTCTGTTTACTCTACTTGCGTTCCTTCTCGTTGTCTTACACAGCAAAGTGCAATTTAGCTCGAGTTGCTTGGTAATGTGAAGGCCAGCAAACTTTTTAGCCAGGATAAATGAGTAATGAACTTACAACAGATGTAGGCGATGAAGTAGAGTCAAAACTGACGAAACTGTCGGTAGGCATTCCAGTAACTATGCAATCAAGCTGAAAGCAGTGTGGTATAACGAAGAACAACGTACTAAATCTGTGGAGCTGTTAACACAAATTCTTAATGCAGAGTAGTGAAATGACCGCTAGAAACGCTAACGATTTATTTCTTTTTCTACCAAAATATAGGAATAGACGATATACAAAAGGCAAATCCTGTGGTCAAATTGTCCAGAGACCACAGACAGTGAATCCATATACTTTCAATGAAGTACTTGCTATATATCCTTCAAGTACCCCCTATGCTAATGCCCACAACTAACCCTACAAAGTGCAGGGTAGCTTAATCCTGCATGATGCAGGATTTATGCTTACCAAACCAAGGCATGAACCTCTAATTTCCTTACCTATATGCTCCTCTGAAAGCATGAAAATGTCGCAGCAAAACATGAAAATATCACGCCTTAGTTGATTGCAATGCTTTTATTATTCTCCTCCGCCATGTAGCAGTTTCTGGTTCAAAGCTGAGCTCCCAGGTCGGCCAGTAGTGAAGGTCCTGTTTTAGAGTAAGTACGCGAGGCTTTCCATTCAAATGGACAGTCCTCACCCTAACAAATTCACCATCTTCGAGACCCTAATCAAACGAATAGTTCAGACATTAATTCAAAACAATCATGTAGCAACATAGTAAAGCAATTGCTCAATTAATATACAACACAGTGATAAACAAGCAAGCAAAGACTGCAAAATAACAAAGGGTGCATTTGCCACTTGATGCATAGTACATACCTTCACCACCTGTATAAAGGTTTCCAGATCCGTTGTTGGTTGCCCATTAACTTCGATGATCCACTGGAGAGCATAGAGGCCATATCTATGTACCGGACTTCCATGACACCATCTGCATAAAATCATTGTTGCTTAGTGCTCATTCCCAGACATATCTAAATGAGCTATCATTCAGAATCAACTATACAATCGTGTAAATAATAGATTATGTCCACCTAACCACACATGCAGAAACAAACAACATGAAGTATACAAACAAATAGAAAACGGACAATATTATCCATTATTCTGGTTGCTTTTGAAGCTCTATCGCCTAAATGAGAAAACAGATGGCATCCCTCTATTTTCTATCCAAATGATAAATAGACTCGTTTAGCACGCTAACATAGCATTCATTCTTAAGCTCTTCTCTCCGTCTTTCTTTAAGCTATCTGTTACTTGAGAGAACTACAGCCCCTACATGCTGGACTCGATGAGCATTCAGCAAACAGTTTTCATCTAATTCTAATGTCAGATACAAGCAGTGGCCAGAATAAATTTGGCAGATCGAACTCTTTAGTAGATAAACACTTGCAGATTGAAATGTTAAGTTGAAGAAATGTTTATCATCACTGATTAAAGATGCTTTTAATATTGCATACACAACTTTGTAAGGGAATCTCACCTAGCAACATAAACACCATGACCTTCTTCTGGCAAAAAGCCAAGTGCACGCACTGCTGAATGAGGATCCTGGATAATGCATCCACACCAATTAACCATTTGGGTTGTACCATTGCCGTCTCTTACATCAGTTCCAACAATAAGGTCGATTTCTTTTCCCTGCTCAAATGTTTAAAGAGTTACAATCTATACTGCTGAATTTCTTTTATTAATTTCTGTCACGTCATCCTAACCTGACGGAATATTGTCATGTTAAGCACTCCATCTGACCCAATGGATTGGTCCAACTCTTGGCAAGCCTTCTCAATGTCAAGGAAGCATGTAATTGGCTCCTTGTTGATAGCAAGAATCATATCTCCCTGCTCTAGAAGATTTTCTGCTTTCGATCCAGCCAAACAACCTTTCACTCGCAGGACTTGTCTACGCACAGGATCCTTCTTCGCAAGGGCCTGAAAACGTAATCACAGTGGAATATCAACAGTTGCTGTGAGCAAAATTTTCTGTACTTGCAGGTAACACAGGGCACAAGGGGCCATAACCCAAATTTGATAACTACTTGAGTAGTTCCAAAAGTTGTTGTGAGCAAAAACTTCTAAAATATTCATACGATATTAGGTAGCAGTATAAACATATTTGCAGATCACAAAGAATACAGAATATTTAGAACTTAAAAATAAAATCAGATCAGATTACCTGCACCCAGTTATCACTCAATCCGTAACTTCTTGCCTTGGATAGCAAAGTTGGATATAGTTCCACCTCCAAAAGTCTGACAAATGGCATTGGCCTCTTTATTCCGTTGATAAGCCTAAAAGGTCCTTGAGTTCCAGAGATAATCTTCTCAAGTACTTGGCTTATTGCATATATTGGTATGCCTCTAACAAACTGATGGTCCTCTGAGCTACTGCAACCATATTTCAACTGGAGAGAAAAAAGAGTAGGTCATACACCAGTTTAAAAGGCTTTGTTGTTGTTGTTGTTGTTGTTGTTGGGTCGTACACCAGTTAGTTAATAGTACTAAGCATACAGAGAAGTGAGTAAACGACCAGCTTTAACTATTCAAGAAGATGTATCGTTAGGCTAAGACTAATGGCTGTTAATTACTAGTAAAATCCATATAGTAAAAGGTTATTAGTGCAAGTGGCTGGTGCACTACAAATTCAATCTCGATTAGTTAACACGTAAACAGTTTGGATTATTTTACTAGCAGTTCAAAGTTTACTGTTATTACACATTTACTTGATGTTAGAAATATCACGCAGCTAACCTTGCCCGTAAGCCGGCGTTTTGTTCTTTTCTTTATTCTTTTGTGTGCGCGTTCCTGGGAGCATGCCAGCACTATTACTTGAGAAACAGACGAAGCAAAGAACTCAGTGCAAACTAACCTGGGTAGAAAAGCTAGCCCATAATGCTTGAACTCTTCCTTGCTCATCAGTTAATATGCCCGAAAATGTGCTACCAAAATCTAAAAAAAAAAAAAATCCAATATAGTCAACCCGAAAAATTAGAACATGATCCATCAGAGTGAAATTTCCTTAGGAAGTACCAGTATCGAGCTCAATGACCTCCATATTTATTGCACGGTATCGAGGAGAATCAGCTGACCCAATATTAACAGCTGTGCAAGGATTAGTTATAATTGATTTCCTTGATGTTGCCTGTAAGCTTCTACTAAGCCCAACTAGATAGACAGAATCTCCTCGTCGCAAAGCAGGTTCTACACAGAAACAAAGTTTCTTTTAAAAAAAAGTAAAATGGACCACATTGTGGAAAAGACATCCCGACTGGAAATGAATAGTTCAGTGACTATGTACTCTTTTAATGGTATGATATGATCAAGCTCATTATTACAATAAAGTAAGGCATGCTAATTGCAAAATGAAAAGTTCAGTGACTATCCCACTCTCTGTTTAAGGGTATAACATGATTAAGCTCAACAAAGTGGAATGAAGCGAAAACCTGTTTCTCTTCAGATAATATTGGAAATACATGGAGACACTGTAAAAGAAACAAACCTGGTAGAAGCTTAGCAGCCCGGACAACAGATGCTCCAGCTCCTAGTGCAGAAGGATCATAAGCGACCAGGGCAAAGTTGTGAACAGGATGGAGGAAAACAACCTGAAAAGCAAATTATATATATGTAATTGAAAAATTGTGTGCTTTAGCTTTTATAATTGAGAACAAAAAATACTCATACCTCTCCAGGTATTTCAATGGGATATGCAGCAAATGAAAGCATTATATCAGAGATAGATACAGCAACCGTATTCCTATCAACTGCAACCAGACCCAGACGTTCAGAATGATATATTATAACCCCTGTTCCAAAGAAATGTTGAGAGTGAACTCCATCAAGCATGCAAACAGGCGGCACATGCACCTGAAAAGATAGAGATAAGACAGATGGTTATGGGCAAGAAACACGAAAGTCGAAACTAATAAATACAGGTCACTTAGGGTTCAAGGTGGTTCAACAATTAATTAACGGTAGTACAAAATTAATTGCTCCCAGAGCACACGGACTGGAAATTGGAGTGAAGGAAATAGATAATATAGAAAATAGTCCAATAGTCAACCCAGAGGAAACCAATAGGATATTTTTACTCGTGGTGAATCTTTTTCATACAGATATGGCTTCCATGAAATCAGAAGATGTCTCGATATATATTCAGCTCATTTGATCATGAGCTGAATATATTGATAATGAACTGAGTATAATAAGCTCTTATTTTGGCTCAAATGTTGTCCATACAGCAAAAATAAGCTTATTTTGGCTCCAATGTTGTCCATACAGCAAAAATAAGCACAGTTCATTATTAAAAATTTCATATTGAAATCTGACAATAGCACATTTTTCCATAAACATATAACTATATAAGCTCAAACTTTTCCCTCAACCAAAGTACAAACAACATGGCCCACCAGTGTAAATGTACAGTGCCTATTTTGGGGGTTCATCTTCTTCAGGAAACCTCAGGATGAACTTGTCAGGAAAAAACTAGGTGAGCAAGCTTAAACCTATCGCTACAAATACAACTTAAGGTTAGAGTAGATTTAAGCCTCAATTGGTAAATCCTATTCATATGACCATACATCAAAACAGAGTATCAACATACTGCAGATATATCTTGGATAACTCAAACCTCAGTATACCACGGAAGGTTAAGGGGCTGCTTGGTTTTGTTCCCAGGCAAGGCTCTGATTTAGGTCGCCTGGGCTGAGATTGCTGCCTGGCCAGCAAGCTGTTTACGGCTTACCAGCACACAATCCAAGGCCCTAAACACATGAGGCTTGTTTTGTCTAGGCTAAGTTTGCCTTTGTGCTTTTCATGCACTGTTCAAAACTTAACTCAAAGAACAGCTTGTGCAGCTTCTAGCCTATATGTGCAGGCGTGTAGCATTACATAATCTAGTACCCTAGCTTCCCTAAAAGTATTAAATGACAGTCCCTGACTATAAAATGCATGTTATGTATACATTGCTCACCTCAAACATTACAAGGGCTGGTTCAATTACTTGTTCTGACAATGATGCATTACTTGATATTGTTCGAGAAAGTTCAGAGCCTTCTGCATTGGAAGGATGCCTCAAAGAACCACCTTTTACATCCTCTAGATCTCCATAAGATGGTAAAGTTCCATCAGCAGCTATCTCCTCATCCACGCGTCGCCTTTTTTTCTCAACAAGAGAATCTTCGTTAGAGTGAGATCCATCTACAACAATCTCATCATCAGTTTGCATTTTGATGCATCCGTCTGCCAGGTTCTCAGAATCATACTGGCACTTGAGATCCATAGGACTAGATTCAGATAAAGATGAAACAGAGTTTGAGTTTGTGTCCACGTGATTAGCATGATGAGCTGGAGCTAAAAATGGAGATTCCGGTGATATAGCTGGTTTTCCAGTCCATAAGCCAGTTGCATCATTTCGAGTATATAACTGAGGTGGCGCATACCATTCATGTTGATCGATTGTCACCAGTACAGACTGGTCACGTAAGTAAAAATGATTAGTTTATTTACCATAACCGAACTCAAATTTGTACTAGGAAGTGCAGGAGATACGGCATTGATTATTGTGATAAATCAGCTACTCAAATCTTACTTTGTTCCGGTGACGGTCAGTGTATTTGACATATTCTAGAGGCACCCGTGATCCCCTAGACAATTTTGAAAGAACTGCAATAAGGTCATCTAAATGTGCAATATCCTCTCCTGCAAGTTTTTTAATAATGGCATGGCGTGGAACAGATGCCCGAGAGAGCATGTACCTGCATTGCATGGTGTTAAGTCAAAGAAATAACAAGTTTGCTATGGTACCAATCATATGCATTAGAGAAGATATACGATAACAAACTGAAGGTGAAATTGTGAGTGAAAATAATGCTACGACCCAAAGAACAAGAAGAGCATTTAGTGCTGTTAAACCTCAATAGGAAGATTATGATCAGTTGCCAGTAAGGTGTGGGTGTGGGTGTGGGTGTGGATGGGGGGGGTAGTTTTAGTTTAAGTGCAATGCAAGGGCAGCAAATAAACATTTGAGAAACTAGCCGATGTATTAAAGATCCAGATTGAAGAGGGATGTTTCCCAAAGGATTTGTTACAATACTACAAATGAGAGGTTTGCAATAATGGAAGCAAACAAGTAGTCATTCTTTCAGGAAATGGAACATGAGAGGCTATGTTACAGTTAAATCTCTTACCCTGATTCAGCAACATATACGAGACCACATTTGAATCGGAAGTTTCTAGCCTGAAACAAGATGTAAGCAATATTAGCAGCATTTTGGAAGTTCAACAAATACGCTGTAGACATTGATGTGCCAATCTAAGTTCAAGCATGAGGAGGTGATGTAAGCATTAACTGGTTGTATTTAATTATGTAGCATGAGATAAAGGGCCTGTTTGGAATTTTGGATACAGGGCTAATTGCTAGCTAGCTAAAATTAGCTCTAGCCCATCCAGACAGGACCATAGTTGTGAGAGCAACTCTAGCAATGTACAGGGATTTATAGATGAAATCATGGCTCGTGGGTAGAGCACTAGAGTTCACGACTTTCATACTTAAGGTGCAACCTGTTTATAGGGGCAGTCCCAATGCAAGGTGCCATCATCAATTCTCAGAGAGATTGTACTCAAGCACCCACATAAGATCGCTCTGACCTCTCATGTAATGCGAGCAAACACTTGTAGGCACTTAAATGGTTGCATTATCTACTAGCCAATGGTACATGCATAAGTACAAGTTCAGGACTGATGCCTTATCAAGCCATGATACTAAAAACCTTATCTATCCTACATGGCAACAAACGGTGATTTCCCTCTGGTAGCGATAAGAAACATTGGAAAACGTTTCTGCTTAACTTTTTGGATTAACTTAGATAGTGATGATTTCAGACTGTATAAACCAAAAAATCTCTGACTATTTCAAAACAAGGAGAACAATTTCCCTTGTCCACATTACCAAGTTCTTTTAATAAGGGCAGTAGATATGAAAGTTCAATTCCATACTATGAAACTTCACCTGCTGATATGACAGTGGATGGAAGACAGCACCACTAACTTCCAAGAAATGATTTGGAGTTATAGAGTGCAAATCCTCAACCTGAAAGACCAAGGTGTTAAAGATTAATAAGGGTTAAAAAACGTGACATGTTGTAAAGGCAGTCTATATCAGGCAATAGGAGCAATGTTTTCAAGTCGTCCGATTAATCGTCCTAATCAGTCCCCGGTAACCGATTAGGGGTACTGAGGCGATTAGCTCAACCAGAAAGCTGGTCGTCCGATTAGTTGACGACTAATCATGATTAGTCGTCCGATTAGGCCATGGACGACCAGTGTGGTTGCTCTGCTTTTTTGGGCTTGTTCAACCAGGCCTATATGTGGCCTATTGGGCTTCCAATTTGGCCTATTAGGGTTAGAATAGGCACCACAAAACACCGGAGGCACGCAGGCACGGTGGCCAACGCAGGGCGGCCACAATTTTTCCCCGCGCGCCTCCACTCTCCCACGCGCGCGTTTCCTGCTTCCCGCGCGCGATTCCTCCCCTTCCCGCGCGCGATTCCCTCTCTCTCGTGAGCTATTTCCCTCCCTCGTGTGCTATTCCCCTCCCTCGCACGCCATTCTCCTCTCTGGTGAGCTGTGAAGCCAACGGCGCCCTCTGCCAGGTCAAGTGGCCGCGGTCTTCGTGATGAGCTGCTCCGACGACGGTATGTGCCTTTCCCCTCTCCATCTTCTTCCCTCCTCCCCCATCCCTCACTCTGCAGCCTCTCTGGCTCTCTGCTAGACTGCTAGGTTGCTTGTTGTGCTGTACTGCTGTCCCTCTGCTATTCTCTGGTTCCAAAGGAAAGAGAAGCAATCCACTCTGCTAGACTAATCGGCCTGGTCAACGAGTAATCGTGATTAGTCGCCTGGTCGGTCCCATGGCGACTAGGTTCGACTAGATGACTTGAAAACATTAAATAGGAGTGCTACAGATATATTACAATAAAAAAAAAGACAAGATATGATATGTCAAAATTGCCAAATACCTGCAGCTTTACTGTTAAAGGAACTCCACCCCTCTCTATCTGCAAATCAATTTCCCTGCCAACACTATCATCAAGTAAAGTCTCCAATCTAAGAAACTGAGTTACAACCTGCAATTAGTTAAAATGGTTAAACACAACCATCCCTGAGTCCAAATTATATGTGTTATGGAAAATCAAATTGGCACGAAAACATATTTTTGTTGTCATTTTAGCTTGTGAAAAGTGTCTTTGTTTGTTTGTCATAATGGGATTCCAGTAAGAGACCTAGCTACATGCTCCTATTTCACTTATTGTTTGCTACATTTTCCAAGACTAGACTCCTCTATTCATTGGCCAGAATGGGTAGCTAACAAAACAAACTACTTAACAGGTATAGGTTTAGTAAAGGTTTCTACATTTTTAATACCCACGCAAAAGTCTCACACGACAAACAAAAAAGAAGAGGGGCGGTAGTTAACAGGCAATCAGTGATCAAGGATATTCCTGTATGTGTAAAGGAGAACTCACAGCTGATAGATACAACAGTAAATTGTAAAATCAACGATATCGCAGAGTATCAGAAAATGGTATGCTCGACATTGGTAATGATGAAATCAATAGACCGGTTTCAAATGATTAGAGCAGTAACGCTAGGAAATTTAATAATTTAACTCAGTAGAATCTGACCGGTCCTAACAAGCATCTTTGGTTCTTTAGAATGTTATACAGGTTTACATGGTACAGACCCAACACTATGGCCCATGTGCATAAAAAGTGAAAGCATGTCTTTTATAGTATTATTTACTTAAAAAAATAACCTTCCTCAGTATAGAATTCCCAGTAGAATGATATAGCACTTATTGTGCTAGCATAACAATAACATTGGCAACATTTTAGACATTCTGCCCATTAGCAAACATTTTTTTACCTCAACCGATTGCACATAGCAATAGCATAGAGTTATACTGAACATATAGCCCACTATATTGACTTCAACAGTTCGAACTAGTCACTAAGAAAACTGGGCATGAATTTATGTTATTTTATTAATATAATGTCAAGTACTCAGCAGACAAAATGGTGGTTTTCAAATATATATATCCATTAAAAGCAGTTCTCACCTCCTCATTGATGCATACTAGAACATCACCAGGTTCCAAATGTTTATGCGCAGGGCCTTCAGGTACCTGCATGAACACAGCCTTCCAGTTTCAGCAGTAGCAAGTTACAGAATAGCATAATACAACAAGTAGCACGATAAGTGGTATGATAAAAAAAATAAGCTTAGAATCATAAGCACCAGAAATTACCACTGAATCAACAACCAGCATTCCAGTCTCGCCTGCTGGAGAAACTACACGCACCATCTGTACAGAAAGCAAGTTGTAGTTCTTAAGCCTAGAGCATGGAGGTCGACATTTTAAAATACATCCCCCATCATACCAGGGAGAAACAAGCTTAGAAAGTTGTTATAGAAGATAAACAATCACAAATTACCAAGTCAATTAGTGAGCCAGAAACAATGAAAGAACATACCTGCTCGGTTTCATTCCGGAGGCCAAGACGCCGAGTTTCTTCAAATCCTTTGTGCTGAAAGGTAGCCTTCCAATGCAATAGAAAAAAGAGGGATGCTATGAAGCCAAATAACAGCAGTAAAAGAAAAGTAGCAGTAACAGCAATGAAGAATTGAAGAGAACTTGCAGCATGTCAAAAATAATTTGAAGTACTGCAAGGTTAAATGCATGAATATTTATTCATTAATAAGCTCTCCACAACAAATAACAGAAAACGACACCATATGATAAAATAATGGAATCACTGTATAATATACTCACCTGAAGTGTACCACGTGGAATATAAACAGATTCTGGCTTGGTACCAAATGCGTCCCAACTATCACGTATCAAATTCAGTGCTCTGACAACCTGGAAATAGTTTATACATATTTTTTAAATAAATAACAGCACCACAAAAAAATTATTGAATCTTAAAAGGTAACGATGTGTGCCCATCTTTATGATCTTATATTTTAGTACGTGTGAACTCCTACACATTCTTCCCACTCTAATCTTCCTTGAAGAACACCCAATGTAAAGTAAAAAAAAAATGCATTGCTAATGAAAACTCTGCACATTTGCTAATGAGTTAGTCTGGTTTGGTGATTAGTACGGTTGCTTCTGTAAACCCTTGTAAAATTAGAACCAGCTGATTCTTTCCTTAGTATCAATGTGTCATATCATTTCAAATCAAACTTGAAAGTTAGACTCAAATGTTATGCACTGCAAGCCTTCCAATTTTAAAATCAACAATCTTGGAATTCAAATATAAGCTATAGCATAACAAGGGAATGTACTAATGCTCATTTATAAAAAAAACTTACACGTTCTAATGGAAGGAAGAAGGCAGAGGCACTGGAAGATTTGCTTCCAGCATTCAGGGCAACAGCCCTTCCTTGGCAATCAACAACAGGTGAACCACTTGAGCCACCTTTAGTACCAGATGCAGCCTAAAGAAACAAATAATCTCATTAATGTACAGGCACTAACAACATGAAAAGAAAAACAACTTGCTATTCCATTAAGTCAATAGAAGATCAAACTCATTAACAGCATATCAATATGAACTAGATAATGATACATGTAACATCAAGTAGCTAAAGAAAGTTACCTGCATATAAAATGTATTGAAATCATTATATCCATCCCTGGCAAGAAATTAAAACAAAAAGGAAATATCAACAGCAATATAGATAATGTAATATGTCATTAAGCTTCAAACAGCTAGCCTACAGCATCCAGTTTGATAATTCAAAAACAATGGTAAAATAACAGGTGTAAGATTATATATTTGAATTCTTTCTCAACACATCTCTTCACTTCGTAGAGAAAATAGAGATGAACTACAACTAGAGTGTAATTTGTATAAACAATCGCAACTACAAATGGGCGAGTTGATTTTTGTCTATGTTGTTTCCTTTTTGTATGTACGGTGTGTAAATGGATGCCCTGATTAAATAACTAGTTATCAGAAGGAGCAGGCCATGTAAAGATAGAAAAGAAGGTGTACTTTTTGTAGTATGGTGCTTCTCTATCAAGTCGAGCAAGTGTTCCTGCCAAAATTGAAACCTGCATCCAGTAAACACAAATAAGAAAACATTGCAATACACAACACAATTTATCAGACAAATTTCAGCGGTTAGATCTTCATCCGCATCCTTGTAAAGAATGAACCATATCCAAGCCTTAAAGCATGCATCCAAGCAAAACTTTATAGTGCTATCAGAAGCGCACATCCAATCAGCATGTTACATTAAAAACATGTCAGAATTCTAATTTAAATCAATTTGTTCCAAGTCATTTCTTCAGCTTGTCATGACAAATATTTAATTTGCAAAGTTGTTGGCGCAGGCTGATTTTATTTTTGCAGGCCAAGTTGTCAAATAAGCGTCTTTCGGGCCAACCAATGTTTTTTTTCCAACCCGGACGAACCGAATATCATTACTTATAAGCAACGAAAGGGGCCAACCAAGGTTAACAACTAAAACATACTCCGTGGTTGAAAGGCCTTGTCTTAGAATTAGAAAAATGGAAAGCAATTGCGTATTCACAACTCTACATGTCATCCATCTAAGTGATTTCTAAACATGTCAATCTGCACATGCATTGCCCTTTTTGCTCACATGCCAAACTCTCAGAACCATGTAATCACAGATGGCTAAATCCAGCATGGAAAAACAGGAGCATGAGGTTTTTTTTTCCTGATAAGAGAGTTCACAGAAATTTCTTACTGAATGTTCCTCTTTACCAAAAATTCCTTGAGTGGTGTTACACGCAATAATACTTTTGTCAGAAAACATTACAAACATAACTTTTAATCGCAGTGGAAACTAAGTGAAACCATTTAATCATGATCTGCGATGTCATTGTTTGCAAAGCACTAGTAAGATAAATTTTAGTACACATACCAATGCCCTAATTCTTTGATTGAAACGTCAACACATAGCAATAGGGGTGTAATTGGATCAGATACGTACAGATATAGCTCATCCCATATTCATCATATTCTATCCATAGTTTACGCAAGTAGGGCATGTTTTCACCCATACCATTTTTTTTCTCAGATTTAAAGGCGGAGCAGATAGTGACACCGAGGTTTCAATTGGTAAGACAGATGGAAATTATTCTCTCTATTTACACTAGCATACACAGCACAATATACTAAACAATAAGGGTGCAATTAGAGTGAGCACAATGAAAGTGATTGCCAAGATGCGAAAACTAAGAGCGTGTTATTTTTTACTCCCATTCATATGTGATAACATGCCTATTTATTGTCTGTCTTGAGTGAAATCATAATAGAGTACCTCAACTTCTAATATTTGATACTTTGGATGGATACCTCTCAAGTCTCATCTCATATGGTATCCCATATTATTTTCTTGGAATCGGAGTCAGACATGGATAGTGTCTGAAAATCGGTGTCGCAATCCATATTTGCCCTATCAGGCTTCGGTTATCAGAAAATATCTACCATTTGCACCCCTATGTCGGTTAAGATTTAACTAAATAGGTTTTTGATGGAGTGTAAGATAGGTGGAACCTTAGGGGGTGTTTGGTTCTTTAGTCGCTCCTAAAATTCATGTCACATCGAATGTTTAGATACTAATAAAGAACATTAAATATAGATTAATTACAAAACCAATTACATAGATGGAGGCTAATTTGCGAGACGATTTTTTAAGCCTAATTAATATGTCATTAGCATATGTTACTGTAGCACCACGATGTCAAATCATGAACTAATTAGGCTTAAAAGATTCGTCTCGTAAATTAGTCGCAAGTTGTGTAATTAGTTTCGTAATTAGTCTATATTTAATACTCCATGCACGTGTCTAAACATTCGATGTGACAGGAATTTTATGAGCGCCTGTAGAAACCAAACACCCCCTTAGTTCCGTAAGTTCTGGATATTGCAAAAGCAGAAGATTTGTTTCACAGTGCAGAAAAAAAGGAAAAACTAAGGCACTAAGGTTTGATGGAGAACAATTCAAAAAGCACAAAACTGCTCTGGTGTGTGGTCTGTAGTGTCTAACAAGGACATTTGATGCAGTATACTTTACAGGGGTACATGACAGCAGAGATTAAGATAGAATTCAGGGAACCTTTTCCCCGCTGTCATTTCCGACAACCCGGATTTCTAGCCCGACTGATGCTGCTTCAGGTGCCAGCGGAATCTCATCATACTTAAGAAACTTAATGGCACCTGGATCATAGCGAAAAAAACCAAAATCATGTACCTGTTTCGAGAGAAGAGAGGGGAAATTTCGGTTAACATTATGGCATTTGCACTGGGAGGGGAAAATAAAACAGAGAATGGAATCAAGTGGAATATACACTCACAGGATCTCTGTACAGGGGGTACACAGGGATCTCTTCCCTGTTCACGAACGTGGCCTCCGCGACCACAGGCCCTGTCATCGCGAGCATCGCGGCAACAACAAGTCAACAACAGCACAAATCATTCACAAGTCGCATACGTGAGAACAGGTGATGATTGCTGGAGGCGTTCCTACCTGGCTTAACGACATGGCGGTTAGTGAGGATGATGCCGCGGGACTTGTTAACGACGAACCCCGTGGCGTAGCTGGCGCCCGCGACCTCGGTGTCAAAGGCGCGCGGCGCGGTGGTGCGGAGGACGACGACTGATGGCACAACGCGGGAGAGCGCGCGGCGCCAGTCCTCCGCCGTGACCGACGACTCGATCTCCATCGCCAACTCCCCGCCGGTCTCCTCCTTCGCGGGGCTCTCCATCGCCAGCCGCGATCTAATTTCCCGTCCGGCGGCCTCGGTTCGGGCAAGCTCTCCGGCGGTCGCTAGGGTTTTGGGCACGGGCTAGACTCCGATTTGGACGAAGATTTTTATCATCAATCACGCGGGCGATGTGAATCTGTTATAGCCAGATGGGGGGTGGGCTGGGTGAGCGTGAGATCAGCGGGAGTTGGGAGTGGAGCTGGTGGTGAATGCGCTGCGAACTTTGGAGCCTTGGCTGGCTGGCGTGCGATAGTAGCGGCGGCCGCAGCACGAGATTTCGGAAGGGGAAGACCGGGACCAAAGTCGCACGCCTCAGGTGTCTGGTGGGCGACTGGGCGTGCCGAGGAGATATTTTCCCCGGGAGTCGCGGGATCAGGCCCGATTCAATTAAGCAGGCCGTGGGCTGGTTTAGTTAAGCAGGCCGTGGGAATGTAACAGTTATACTACTGGGCTGAAATGACTCTTGCTCAACAAATTAGAAAAAGAAAATCATTTTGCTAAAAAAAGAAAAAGAAAACCATTTGACCTTCCTAAATTCATCAAAGTCCGAGTCCCTGAAAACTGGTTATTTAGCTTCCTCTATTTTAAAACCGGGCTCATTGCTGCAAGAAGTTGTGGCATTCCAAATGTTGATGTTACTACAAGGGCTGAAGCATATGCTCTGCGAGAATGTCTTTTATGGATGGGTAAGATAGGTTATCCAAGACTCATTATTCAATCATACTGTTTAGAAGTGGTGGAGAACTGGAGATTACGATGGAGGGAGACTAACTCAATTGGTGCTGCTATCTACGAGGACTGTACCTTCTTATATAGTGAGTTTTCTAATGTAAAGTCTGATTATTGTCTGAGGGAGGCTAATAAAATAGTGCATATTTTAGCTTATGACTGAAGGATTCTGCCCATTCTTTGGGAAGGATCCTCCAACTTTTATTTTGGCGCAATTAGCATATGATGTAACTATTGTTTGAAATTAAAGTCGCCGCCACGATGGTTTTCCCGAAAAAATGTTTAGTTTTTGCTCAATGGACAATTTGGATGTGGTTTTGACCATGAAGAAGGTAAATTAGACTACATCGATGATAATTCATGGATCAAATGAATTTTATCAGAAATATGTTTTAGAAATATATTTTTTTCAAAAAAGTTATCTATATTTTTTCATTAAAAAGTTATACAATTAAGAATTGAAAGGAAAAAATTTAATTATAAATTTCATAGAAATAGTTTTCACTAGGAAAAATACAAGATCGGATTTAGATTTTTTTTTCCTAAAGACATGCTTTATGTTATGGTGCCTAGCATGGAAATATTTGGATCACATGTATGTCTTCTTTGGGTGTATATTTGTTCATATTATCGATGTTATAATTAATATTCGTTGACAAAGAGTACGCAGAAGTTTAGGTAACTTTGGTGATTGCACAAGTGTCATGCATCCACCTCATACTTGGTCTTATTTTAGATGAACACATATGTCACTTGCTTATGGGCTTTTCTTAATAAAGGTTTACTTACAACAATAATCCATAAAATGTGACATATCAATCTCTGTATTTTTTTCGATTGGATTTACAACAAGTTTAATGACATACCAACAACATTATTACCTCATATATTTTTCTATAAAGTTTTCCGAGGATTTAATGCAATTGGTTGATCTCAAGACTGGATTCGATCCTAGAGAGTGTTAAGAACCAATCAAAAGCAGGTAACATCACCTCATGAATCATCACGAGAAGAAAACCCATGATTGATGACTCGGATTAGCCAGCTCTAAATAAAATATTGGAAGCCCGTTGTGGAAAGGGTTTTGACCGGCTAGTCACATTGCCCATTACGAGTGTGTTACACTAGAAAGTTCCTCAAATTTTCTCAAAAAAAAGTTCCTCAAATCTTGCTTGTTTTAGAGCGAGCTAGTCTCATTCCAATGACGACCGACACGATGTGCGCCTAGGCGGTAGTTTCAGAAGAGAGAGGAGGGTTAGCTGATGAATGTGGGTTGTTCTTTACGTGCTCAAACATGGGAGGCGGACAAAGAGCAGCGGCTCGACCGCCGACATGCCCACCGCGCGAGGCAAATGTCGTAACGTGCGAGCACATGGAGCCATCCAGCCATCACGCGTTATCATTTGGATTGCCTTCCTGCCGGCTGCTCCAGTTTCATGGCATCCTCAGGCCACGCGCTATCAGTTTCAGTTGGACGCCTAGCCCATCTCGGCATGCACGACTGACAACACGATAATGATTTGCAATCACGGGCTATCAGCAATGAGGCTCTCCGCTGCCCGCCCGGACGCCCGTAGCCCCATACCTCCACACCCGATGTCCCAGTGCTCACAGAAGCACATGCCAATGCCCAATGATGGCATGCAGTCATGCACTTTCTAGTTTCAGGGCATCAGCTATGATCACTTCCCAAAAAGCTCCCCCTGTCGTCTACCCACTCAAAGCTCACAGATCAGAGGAAAGAAATGCTTCTTCCAGAATTTGGAACCAGAGAAACTACTCTAGTAGCCTCCAATGGCAGAGCTCTAGTTCATCTACTCTAGTAGCCTGGTACGGTAGAGCTCTGGTTCATCTGTGCAATATAGCAAAGAGATTTGTTTTTATCTCTCCTCTCAAAATCTTCTTTTAGAATGTATTTGGTAGCGCTTCTCTGACCGCTCCACAAGCCGCTTCACCACACCACCAACCAACACAACATCTCACGAAACGGCTCCATAACTGAAGGCCCATAAATCCCAGTGACTAGAGCTAGAACACAGAGGAGCTAAAAAATCGAGCTTCACCCATCCCCATCTTTGCTCTCGTGGATCCCGCCGTCCTCGCGCACTGAAGGAGCCAAGGAGGAACCATCGCGGCCCCACCTTCTCGCGCGTCGCTTCCGACGCTGACGATCATGCTCCGTCGCGTCACCAATGAGTGAGGCCATGGAGTCTGCACCGGTGGAGGGCGGCCGATAAAAGAGTCCGGTGTGGTGAAGTAGGGCTGGTGGTTATCATGACGGGGATCATGTGTTTACATGAAATTCTTCATGAGACAAAAAGGAGAGAGGAAACTGGAATTGTGTTAAAGTTGGACTTCGAAAAAGCATACAAGGTGAATTGGAAATTACTATTTGAATGCACGGAGAAAAGGGGTTTTCATAGTAAGCGGTGTTTTTGGATAAAACAAGTTGTTTCGGGCAGTACTGTTAGTGTTAAGGTAAATAATAAGATTGGAACTTACATCAAAAGTTACAAAGGGGTTAGGCAAGGGGGGCCTTTATCTCCTATCCTTTTCAATTTTGTGGCCGATTGTTTTACTAGAATGATTCATAAAGCTCAAGAGAATGACTTAGTTACATGTTTGATTAGTCATATTATTCCCAAGGGTGTGGCGATTTTACAATATGCGGATGATACTATTCTTTTTCTTAAACATGATTTGGATGGAGCTACTCATTTGAAACTCTTGTTATACTTATTTGAGATGCTTGCTGGGCTCAAAATCAACTTTAATAAGAATGAAATTCTGATGATAAATGATGAGGAAAATTGAGGACAACAGTATGTTGAAACTTTTAACTGTCAGGTTGGTCTTTTTCCCATTAAATATTTGGGGGTACCTGTTAGCCCCAGCAGGCTTAAAGTCAGTGATTGGTCGCCATTAGTTGAGAAAGGAAATAAAAGGCTGGATGTTTGGAAGGGTGGTACTCTATCCATTGCTGGAAGAGCAACCCTCATAAGTGCTAGTCTAACCAATTCTCCAATATATCATATGTCGGTTTATTTACTTCCTAAGTCAACCATCAGTAGCATGGACAAGACTAGGAGAACTTTTTCTGGCAAGGTGGTGGAACCAAAAAAAAGTATCACTTGATAAAATGGGAATCAATTTGCAAAAATAAGAAGAAAGGGGGTCTGGGGATTAAGGATCTGAAAAAGTTGAACATTAGCTTGATGTGCAAGTGGTGGTGGAGGTTAGAAACTGAGGAAGGTTTGTGGCAAGAAATTGTTAAGTACAAATATTTGAAAAAGAAATCAATTCATGAAGTTAATCACAGATTAAATGATTCTTCAATTTGGGCTGATTTGTTAAAAGTCAAAGACATTTATTTGCAAGGCAGAAGTGTGTCCTTTGGGAAAGGGAACTTAACTAGATTTTGGTTTGATCCCTGGGTATATAAGGATCCTTTATATTTATCTGCTCCCCTTTTATTTGAACTCTGTGAGAACAAAGAAACTACTGTTGCTCATTTCTTAAGTGGTTCAGCAATTACGTTTAGGAGATGGCTATTTGATGATTTAAGAACTAGTTGGAATAGGATTTTACAGGATACTTTAAACATCCAGGTAATTGATAGAGATGACACGGTTGTGTGGAAAATTGGGAAGAAAGGAAAGTTTACTGTTAAACTAGTTTATGATGCTCTTACAAATTCTCATACCGAGATATATCACAAACGAACCTGGAAAGGTAAGATTTCAGAGAAAATTAAGATTTTTCTGTGGCTTTTAGCAAATGATGCTATTCTCACTAAAGAAAATTTGAGGAAAAAGAACTGGCAAGGGGATCCTAGCTGTGTGTTTTCTGATTCTATTGAGACTGTTTCACACCTTTTTTTTTCCCAATGCCCTGTTGCTAAGATTATCTGGGTGGTAGTGGCTAAGTGTTTTGGAGCTCCTAATGTTCCTACAAATCTCGAGCAATGTTGGCTATGGTGTGAAAAGTGGTTTCCGTTTGGTAAGAAGTTTCACCCCTGGGTGGTGGCTGCCATTTGCTGGGCGCTATGGAAATGCAGAAACAAAGTGGTGTTTGAGAAGAAAGTTGTGAAGAATCCACTGGAAATAATATGTCATGCTTGTGCGCTCATGATTTATTGGTCAGGTCTATTTGCAGAACTTGAAAGAGATCAGTTGATCGAGGGCGCCAATACAACGCTAAGGGTCGCCAAGGAAGTCTTCGCGGCTCAAACCACAAGACAGGTGAACCAGCTGCTTCTGGAAGATGGCAATCAATCGGAGCAGGCCGAAGAAGCAACTCCAAGACTTCGAGATGGTCAGAATGATGGAATGTGACGGTCTGTGGAATCTGAAAAGCAAAGGATTGTTTGGAATGGAGGAATCGAAAACATAGGAAAAGAAAAAAAACACACGAATAGAATGGAGATGACATGACAAAATAGAGGATAGAAAAAACGCAGGAAACATATATACGGTGGTGTTTGGAACATAGGAATTAGAATTATAGGAATCTTTGCAGGATACCAAAGGGCAAAAGAAAAAAAACTAGCAACATGCTTCACTTGCGTTAGCTGATAAATGTTTGGGCCACTGACAACCTAACAGACTGCGGTACGCTCCCTTCTTTCATGTTTTCTTCACAGGCAGTGTATCGGGCATACGCAAAGGAAAGGAATCCGAGAGATCCCGGTAGATTCTTTATTTCCTGTGAAATGAGCATCCAACTACAGTAAAATGGAGGAAAGGAATCGATTCTTCCTGTGTTCTAACACTCCGGTCAACTTCCTTTCCTTTGGTTTTAGTTCCTACGATTTTCCTTCAAAAATCTTTTGTTACAAACGCCCCCTAATTTGGCTTCTGGGTGTTGTTTCAGCCTGTTCGCTAGGTCGTATTCGGCTTATAAGCCATGGTTTATCAGCCAACGAACAATATTTTTCTCTCACATCAAATTAGCCAACAGAACTTTCAGCTATGGTTTATAAGCCAAACAAACCCAAACAAACAGGGCGTAGTCTTTTGCCTGGATGGATGTTTTTCTTAGCTTATCAGTTCTGGTAATGGCTGAGCGAAAAACTGGGTAGCGCTCTTGTTGGCTTTTGAGTCAGCTAGAGGCTGGCTTCTTTGGTTAGTGGTTCCTGTTTAGGTTGTGCTCAGTCTGCTCGGTAGTAAAAAAAACTTGATCTACAGTGGACAGACAGCCCCACAACTTTATGTTTAAGGAAGAAGACTTTCTCACGTAGACCGAAAAAACCTCCGAACACCGTGTCCCGCCCTTACATAGGGACCCGTTACCCTGTGTGAGTAGATCGGTCCGTTGCCTGTGCTTTAGAAAACTTGGAACAGACCCGTCGGGGCTCGAACCCTGCCCGCGAGAGTACCAGCCGGACGTCCCGACCATCCGGTCTAGGAGCCGCTGGTAGTCTGCTCGGTAGTAGCATGATACTTCTGAATGTTTTTCTTCTGCTATCTGTCTGTAATCTTTGAATGCTGTGTATTTCCGTTATCTCTAATGGAAATGGGGTTTCCCGCGTGGAAAAAAAAGTAGGGCTGGTGGAGGAGCGATGGAGAAGGAACATTGCCAAGGATTAGGGCACGGCGCGCGCGAGATTTGGGGAGGTAACGGGCGAGAGAGATACGACGAGGTCAGAAAGATCCTAGGGGGAGGAGAGAAGGGATAGAATGGTTGGACCAATGAAGTGAGGTCACGTATTAAGTGAATCCAACAAGGAGCTGGTACCAAACGTTTCTTCGCCTATGAAGCCAGAGCCAAATAACAAAACAAAGATACAACCGGAGCCATTTTAGATGAAGTTGAAGCTTTACCAAAAGAATCCTTAAAATAAATTAAGCTAGTGAAACCACTGGTTTTTACTTAACCTGCTCCAGCATATTAGCAAGGAGCTAGAGTCAGAAGGCCTGAAAGCCGAGTCTGCACAGATCTATAAACAGACATGGATAGGGGACAGAGGAGAAAAAGGTAAAGAGGAGAGACTGCAGCAACAGCTAGCAGTGACCCTGTAGAGAGGTCATGCCAATAAAGACCAAAACTTTACACCATTTCCATTTGGACCACCCGTAACAGGTTCATCGCCAGCCAGAGGCAGTGGCGACCTATCAGTAGAACTGTAGAAGAGTGAGCTCGATAGTCCACGTGAGTCGAGCACCCAAACAGCATGTTCGCTTGTTGGTTTTGATCAGAGCTTATTAGTCATGGTACAGTATTTTTCTTTCACAACAAACCAGCACCAACCAGACTTATCAGCCCAGAAACCAACCAGCGCTGAAAGAATGTCAAATCTATCTGTCCCGCCAGCCTTCAGTTGCCAAGCTGCTACTATGTCTGAACTGATCCAAGGGTTACCTTCTCAAACCGTTTGATCTCGTCAGCCAATCGCTTCATGTTATCGTCATATACGTAGGGAACCCCTTCGAACATCGTCTTGCTGCCGTTCACTGGCATTGGCACGAACTCACGGCAAGGCTCTCCCATGACGTTGATGGAGCTGTGGTAGTGGTAGTATCTGATCAGGCTCTCCGTCTTGTGGGTCGTCCTCCCGTAGAGGTTCTGCGACATGTGCACACCAGCTGAGTATGCGTTCCGGGCCTGGATGGCGTACTTGCGATCCCGACGAACTTTGGTGATCGAGTTTCGGAAGACGAGTTTCTCAAATCCCCATTCTCTGCATATCAATAGCACACATATAAGATGCTTTAGCAAACACAGCAAAGTGGCATGTAAATCTTGGTGGAAGTGACACTGAAGACTCATACATACCAGACATTTTTCAGTTCTATTCCTATGGAGGTTATTCACAAATTTTCATTTCTAGTTGCAATGTCGTTTTCATTAATTTGTGTACCATTTCCCAGCTTGGAAAAATGATATTTTTCCTGGGCAAGTTGCTGTTTTTCTTCTCAAACTGTCAATTGAAAGTTCAACTTTTAGTCCAGGAGTGAAAATTTGCACCAAACCCGTTCACATCTGGACTTAGAGAACAGAATTTAGCTAAGGGAATCTAACCAAGCTCATGCCATGTGACGGGTGCAAGGTCACAACCAACAAGACTACCAAATTAGTCAACAAATTGCATAAAACAAATAGCCACCGACTTGCTTTCTTAACCAATCTAAGAATGTCTGTTTAATTTAATCAAATCGGGATACCAACAGAAATCAGAGTTGCGTTAAGCCTGAACATGATGATTCCTACAACAAGCGCAATCTATGACGACCATAGCAACTGGGCCATTTTTCAATGCAAAATGTAACTACCTCTGCACGAATCAAAAACAGGAAGGCAGAGGAAGGCAAACCTTGAGTAATTCCTGCTTGGATCCTGCAGGCAGAGCTTGCTGGACATGCGATTCTGCTCAATGGTGAACTGAGAGTAACCCGAGAGCTGGCCGAGCGCTTCGTCGAGCTTCTGCCCATTGGGCAGGTAAAGGTACTCGTCAACGTCGAAGAAGAAGGTCCAATTGGCGGCGTGCCGGTACCGGTGCAGGCAGTCGTTCACCACCAAGAACTGGTTGTAGTAGTATCCGTCGTACTCCGCCTGCGCCCGGATGTCCTGCACGGTGACCCGGCCGGCCCTGACCCACGGATCCAGCACCGCCTTCACCTCCGGGCTGATGCCGTCGGCGTCGTGGAGCACGAAGTGCGACCTGGGCCCGAAGAAGTGCGCGTGGTATGCCACCCACTCGCGCATCCGGCTGGCGCTGAGGTTGCCGTACAGCGACGAGCCGCAGTAGAGGTAGTCGTACTGGAACGGTGGGCTGAAGCGGGACTCGTCGTAGGAGCCCGGCGCCTCCTCCAGCGCGACGAAGCGCTCGTACCGGCGGGAGGCGGTGGAGTAGTAGGCGTGGACGAGCAGCTTGCCCCCGGCGTTCCCGGCGTTGGGGTTGGAGGGGAACGTGCAGTTGACGACGACGACGGTGTAGACGCGGCCGTAGCCCCAGTCCGGGAGCATCTTGTACGCCTTGGTCCGGACGGTGCGCGGCGAGGGGTCGCCGGCGGTGGGGTTGGGCAGCCACTCGCACTTGAAGTAGGGGGTGCCGAACACGTGGGTGGGCTTGGACGCCAGCCCCACGATGGCGAACGTCCGCGGCCCGCCCCGGTACGCGCCCATCTGCACGAACAGCGCCGCCGCGCTGCCGTACGGCCGGAGCACGCGCTTGTTCGGATCTTCCGGCCGCACCAGCCTCGTCGCCGCCTTTGCCAACCGCACCGGGGCAGCATTTGAGGCGGCGGCAGTAGCTGAACCCGCCGCCGCCGGTTGGTTCGTGTTTGCGGCAGTGCCGCTGGTGGCGTCAGGAGAGGCGAGGTCCGTGGCAGCGGTTGCGGTGAGGAGGGTGCAAGGGGACGAGGCGGAGGTTCGCGCCGCGGTGAGCAAGGAGCCGTAGGGCTGGAGCTGCCAGAACGCCACGAACAGCGTGAGGAAGGCGAGCAAGGCCACGAAGGACTTGATGTCGACGCACGGGATGGCAAACGGCGCGCCGCCGCCGCCGCCCGCGTCTTTCCTCGTGTTATACTTCATGGCCAGTTAACACCCCCCGTTCCCCGATTCTTGCCTACAGCTACCCGCCGCCGGGCAAGCGAGTAACGCGAACGCCCCCGGCCAGACGAGCTGCGGCGAAGCACGGCCGGAGCTGGGCGCCGCGCACTTGCCTTATCTCCTCTGCTCTTCACTCCCCCCACTCGCCCTATCTTCTTTCTTGGGAACCGGCCAAAACACGAGCCCGGATCGACGGCGATAAAAGGAGAGAAAGTATGGGGGGATGCGAAGAATGTGGGAAGCGATGGTGGAGGAAGGTGATGCGGGAACGGGAATCGGTCGGTCGGCGGGTCGGAGTGGGATGGTTCTGGAGACGTGCGCCGACTGGAGAAGATGCCTGGCTGGGGGCCGCGCCGCGAAGCAACAACAGTCAAGGCTGGTTGGAAGTTATGGCAGCCAGCTCGCTCTCGCCGCGCGGGGGCCGGGCGTGGGGAAAAGGGAAGCCGTAATGGTCGCTGGCTGGTGGGCTGCACTGGCAATTACCGCCGCTTCGTGCGGTTACGTCGTAATGCGACGCGTCCCCACGCGGTGAAAACCCGAAGAACAGCCGGCCAGATTCCGCTCCGCTGAGCTCGGTGGAATCAGCCGTGTTTCGGGTTTACACCACACGGCTAGCTACGACGCAGGCTGCCGCCCTCAATTGTTGGTGCTGGGTGGTTTTCGTCTTTTCGGAACTGAAGGTCGTGCATGGAGGTGGCTTCACGTAAGGGCCCGGCCGGCTTATCAACCGGACAGTATATTTTTTTTATAATAAAACAGCTTCAATCGATTTATTAGCCGACTAGTCGAACGCTCGCCGGGCTCGGAGCCTCGGACAGCTCTCCACGAATCAAACAGGCAGCCTCGACGTGTCACCAACCACGCAGATGCTTCGGCTCGCGCGCATCTCTACAAATACAACTCCCTCTCCCTGGTACCTTCCGAATTCGAACCGAACTCGACGTGTCAGACGACCCTAGCTCACGTTACACGTATGGCAATCTCTTTTCCGCCTACAAGCAGCCTGTTCGGGAGGCCGTATCGTATCGTAGATTATTTACTGCTGGCTGGTTTGGTGTGAGAGAAAAACACTGTTCCCAGCTGAAAATTTACGATCATTTACGAGCAAGCGAACAGGCTCAGCCTGTACTTCGGCTGGTGAGCTTCCACGCGGCCTCTTCGGCTGGTGAGCTTCCACCTGTACCGTGCACGAGCAAAGGTAATATCTCCATTAACGCCATGTTCTAAAAAAAACTCCATTAACGCCACCCTTTGACACCCGAGGATCCCTCAAGTCCTCAATCATACGTACTTTCTGCTTTCGTCTTTGCAGTACACTCCCTAGCGGTATCATTATCCTTTTCCTCGTATCTTCGGCCTGTACTACGCACGCAGTATGCGCCGGCCTGCCGTGCCGTTGTGCAGGATCTCGCAGCACGACGAACCAGGAGCCAACCGCCGGTTGTGGTCAGGACTCAGGAACGGCAAATCCTGGCATACGGCGGTAGCATCTTTCGTGGTTGTGGTGGCCTCGATCTAACCTCTGCAAACGCAGCCATTGTGCAGGGCGTATTCGGTTTTGGAGGCCACTGCACTGCATCAGTAACTGCCTGACCGGGCAGGGTTTGCCCCAGATGATGACCTCGCTTCGCGCTCTTGATTGGAGCAGGTGGCTGCTGCTGCTTTCGGGGTTCAAACGACAGCTGACAGCATATGGGCATATGGCAAACAAAACATTGGTCGATTGACCCCTTGAAACGCTTTTCTTTTTTCGTTCTGCGCAACAGAGAATTGTAGCCGCCTGTATACAATATACTCTTCTGGCTAGTTCTAGATGACCACATAACATACTCCGGCGGTGGAATGAAGGACGGCAGTGGTTTCGACGTCCATGTCGATAGGTACGTATATCGTCGAAAATTCCAAAGGGAGAAACCATTCGAGGAATCCAATTTTGCAACTACGCCGTCATGTCCCATTACTACCTTGCTGGTCAAGAGACAAGAGCGAGGGCCGGAGTTTGCCCGGGACAGATCCGTGACAAGCATGCTTTGCTCATTTCGGTTATATGAGCTGCATGGGACATCACTCCTGGTACCACCGACGACGTGGAACCGTGTACCGACGTGGACGGCCATCGTTCTCTTTCTCTTACCGTTCTTGCCCGCGATATAAATATTCTTCCCGCCTACGAATACAAGAGCTTGGCATGGCTAGGGCCATTGATTACACGAATCAGGAGGTGGACACACCAACGTACTCCATCGTTCTTGATTTGTTCCGAGAGTATGCCTGGTTTGCGATTAAAATTTATCATGCCAAAGATTTGGCAAGTAAAGATTGAGCAAAAAAATAGTCAGACGTGAGAGGTTGACATGTTTTTATAGCAAACTACTAAATAACAGCCAAAACCATGGCTTGCCAATTTTGACTTGGCATATTTTGAAAACGAACCAAGTAAGCTCTAAGTTAAACTTTTTAAGTTCAATTAATTTTATATAAATGAGTATCAATATGATGACAAAAAATGTGAAAACATATCTTATGTTGTGTCTTACCATACTAATTTTATGTTATAAAAATTCATCTTTTTCTTATAAAATTTACTCAAACTTAAAAAATTGACTTAGGACAATTCAGAAACTAATTTATTCAAAGCAGATGGATTACTGCTTTAGTTAGGACTTGTTTGGATGCACTCGTATTCACCTCAACCCACTTGTGTTAAAGTGGATTGGGGTGAAACTTAAATTATTTTTCATCCCAATCCGCTCCAACACACATGGATTGAGGTGGATATGAGTGCATCCAAACAAGCCCTTTGGGGCATGGGAGTTTTTTTTTTCTCCCAGCTAAAATTGTCATAAATAATCTGCCTTTGGTAAACATGAGGCACGTCCTTGACATTTCTTCCTATAACTAAATCTATGCTTATGCTTTGTAACAGGATAATAATAATCATGTACGCATGAGTTGCAAATAATATTCAGGCAACCCCCTATCAAGAGTCAACTGAACCAAGCATAGCGCGCATGGCATGAGGTAGGCGCTGGTTTAGGCAGGTTGCCAGCGCCCAGCCGCACAGGCGCAGGTGGCTCACATGTGTCCTTTTTCATTGCTTTCACGAAGATACTGATCAATTGCCCTTTTGCATTAAAGTGAAATCTGTTGCTAATCTGATCATCTGTATATGGAAATAAGCAAAATATAATGAAAGTTGAAATGTGAAATACTTCAAAACTCAAACTGAAATGGGAAAAAACAGCTAGCAGCACTAAAGTACTTTATCTAGACAGAAGCAAGGGGCATTAGCTATAACACAATCCTGAAAAGTAGGCTTAATTTCCAGGCAATTCAGGCATTCAGCATATAAGCGTCTTGGTGCCGGAGGGATTTATATGGTTCATCAATCATTGAATTAAACAGGTTAGAGGTCACGTTCAAAAATATCAAACATCAAGTTCGAACCGGTGCTAATATGGATATATGATTCATGATGCACGCAATACAAAAACAAGATACATACACTACACGAAGTTCGACCAAACTTGCACGAGCTATTCCCGTAGGTCGAGGTTGCAAAACGCTTTTGCGTCGGAAAACAGAAGTGACAGTAACAGTACCACCAACCGCAGAACCGGTGCTAGTCTGCTACCAGAGAGAACGGAAAGCAACAGAAGAGAATGTTGCAAAACGTTTTGGCTTTGTTTTTTCAGCCAAGCGGACGGAGCCAGAAGAGAATGTTGTGCGCGAATGTGTCGTGTCTCACCAACCCCCGCTTGCAAGTCCGAACGAAAGAGAAAGAAAGAGAATGCAGGCGTCTAGCTGTCATGGACTCAAGGAGAAGGAGGCTCTAGGCTCTAGCGGAAGCTGGACTTCTGGTTCTGGAGTACGTGTACGTGTGGAACCAGCCTTGACAAGTCGATCGCGACGCTGCCCGTTAGGCACGGGCCGTCGGACAGGCCGGTGCTTCGGTAGTTCAGCACTTCAGCTGCACGCGATCATGAGCTCGTAATCCACCGCAACCTCATGGCTCCCGCCTCGGCGGCCCAGACCGCCAACAGAAAAACAGAGGCAGGTCCGCAGCCGCAGGTGCATCTGGATATATCATGGTCTTGTCCGTATAATATTTAATAAATTAAATAAAATTATATGATACCTAATATTAAGTGTTGTACTCTTTTCGTTTTAAATTATAAGTCGCTTTGACTTTTTTGGTACATCCATTTTACTATACATCTAGATATAATATTATGTCTAGATACGTAGCAACATGGATGAACCATAAAAGTCAAAGCGACTTATAATTTGGAACGGAGGGAGTATGGTTTAATATCGTACAGAATTTTGACTGAACGTTAACTCAGCTTATTTGGTTGGGAATTATCCATCTTAATTGAGAAGCTGAGAAAAGGACAAAGAGTGCCACGCGCGCGCGCCGCCGCCGCCGGTCGGGCGGGCCGTGGGCGTGGCAGGCGGGCGGCGAACGGGTGTGGTTAGGTTTTGTCACTTAATCCACATAATTATGTGAGTTTTTCTCCTTGATGGTGGAAGCGAATTGATTACGCCAGTTACCGTCTCTCCGTGTCTCCGACTCCTGTGTGCGGCAATTAGGTTTTTCGGGAGCGATTCCGCGATTGCTTATCTAACGCTTCTTTCTGGTGATCGCTCGTGGAACCCGTCTGCTTCCTGGTGATCGCTCGCGAAGCTGTCTTCTTCCTGGTGATCGTTCGTGGGACTGCACTGCGAACACCTTCCTACATCGACTGTGGTCCACAACTTCGAGTAACGCACTATGTCTAGTGCGAATGGAGCATCCGATGCCCTCGGCATGGGACCCTCCGCTGGGTACACTCTTATCTCTGTGATTACAGTAATTTGCGTACTTACTGTATCGATCAGTATATCATATTTGCATGCTGTAGCGCTTGTCAGAGATATACACGTACATATATATGTCGTCACAAACCTGCTGATGTTTTATTTCTGGATTAAATTGACCATGAAAATGCATAATTTTCTAACAATCCAAAAATCTAATGTTAGACAATTTTCTGTCAGTGGCTTTGCTGCTGCTTTGAAGCCAAATAATTTTACCCGCTTTTCGACCAAGAAGAAGAAAACATTCAGCACCTCCTCATTGGGTGTGTCTTCGCTAGGCAGTTCTGGTACTCCATCTTGCATTATGCAGGCCTCTCAGTCCTCACCCCACAGACATCTGATACAACCCTGAATGACTGGTGGAGGAAAGTGGAGAATTGTGTGGACAGTGAGGTGCGCAAAGGACTGAACTCGATTATCATCCTAGGAGCATGGACTATCTGGAGACACCGAAATGATTGTGTGTTCAATGGAGCTTCACCCAGGTTGGGTACAGCCCTGATTTTGGCCAAGGAGGAGGCCCTTTTGTGGAGCTTGGCACGAGTCAAGGGTCTCCCCCCGCCAGATATCAGAAGGGTGGGTTAGGCTTAGTTTTTGGACTCCTATAATGATCGCCTTTCTATTTGTAAAGGGTGATTAGATTCCAGAGGATCTAGTGTGTGTGTGTGTGAGTCTATGTATGACTCTTTCTTCTACTATTAATACAATGATACGCAGCTCTCCTGCGTGTTCGAGATTAATGACAAGAATTTCATGATATGGCGTGCCAAGATGGTGTTGTGGTTGACTGCTATGATTGCTATCACGCCGCACAGGGGAAGCCTAAACAATTTACTCCTGAGGAGGAGCAAAAGTTTTTGGTTGTCGATAACCTGTTTCGAGGCACCGTGATTAGTGCACTTGATCCTAAGTATGAGAAAAACTACATATCTTGCATATCAGGCAAAGAATTATGGGATGCTCTTAAGGTAAAGTTTAGAGTTTCTGATGCTGGTAGTGAGTTGTACCTTATGGAGCAGCTATATGACTACAAAATGGTTGAAAACCATTCTGTAGTGGAACAGGCTCATGTGATACATGCGCTAGCAAAGGAACTAGAATATTTTCCATGTTTGTTGCCCGACAAATTTATGGCCGGCGGTATAATCGCTAAGCTGCCACCTTCTTGGAGAGATTTTGCTACTTCTCTAAAATACAAGAGACAAGAGTTTAGCATGGCTGAGTTTATTGGATCTCTTGATGTTGAGGAGATGGCGAGAGCAAAAGACAACTGTAGAAAAGGAGTTGAGTCTTCCGCTGCCAATATGGTGCAGAAGAAAAACTCATTTGCATCCCATAATAAAAAAAAGAAGAATATGCAAAAGAACAACAATACAAAGCCTAAGCAAAATGCTCAGTTTAAGAAGAAAAACAACAAGAAAGGTGGAGGTTGCTTTGTTTGCGGGAGTGATGAGCATTAGGCAAGTGCGTGCCCAGACAAAAAATATAAGCAAAAAAAGAAATCAGCAAATGTGGTGATTAGTGAGACTGTAGGAGGATCATCTGGGTATGGTAATTCTTTACCTTTTGTTCTTTCAGTTTATCTTTCACCTAAGTGGTGGATAGATAGCGGTGCTAATATTCATATGTGTGCTGATGTTTCTTTGTTTACTTCCTATCAGGCCGGCAGGACTGGAGCTTTGCTGATGGGAAACGGTTCGCATGTGCGTGTTCTTGGTGCTGGTAAGGTCGTTCTGAAGTTTAATTCAGGAAAGACGATGCTATTAAAGAACATGCAGCATGTCCCCTCCATCAAGAAGAATCTTGTTAGCGGTTCTCAAATGTGTCGCGATGGCTTTAAGATTGTGCTTGAGTCCAATAAGTGTGTTGTGTCGAGACATGGAACATTTGTTGGAAAATATTATGATTGCGGAGGCTTGTTGCGCTTATCTTTGCTTGATGATGTATGTAATAAAGTAGTGAACAATGTTAATGTTTCGGATGAGTCGAATATATGGCATTCACGATTTTGTCACATTAATTTTGGCTGTCTCACGCGCCTTGCAAATCTGAATTTAATCCCAAAATTGAACTTAGTCAAAGATTCTAAGTGCCAAGTGTATGTGCAATCGAAGCAACCGCGCAAGCCTCACATGGCTGCTGAGGTGAGGAACATGGCACCATTAGAACTCGTTCATTCTGATTTATGCGAGATGAATGGCGAATTGACTATAGACGGTAAACGATACTTCATGACATTTATAGATGATTTTACTAGATTTTGCTATGTGTATTTATTAAAAACTAAAGATGAAGCATTGCATTATTTTAAAGTCTATAAAGCTGAGGTAGAAAATCAACTTGAGAAGAAAATCAAGCGTTTGTGGTCCGATTCGGGGGAGAATATTTCTCAAATGAATTTTCTGAGTTTTACGCGGTGCATGGAATTATTCATGAGAGGACGCCACCATACTCACCACAGTCCAATGGGATTGCAGAGAGAAAGAACCGCACTCTAACTGATTTGGTTAATATCATGTTAGAGACTGTTGGACTATCTAATGAATGGTGGGGTGAGACTATATTGACAATGTGTCATGTCCTGAATAGGGTGCCCACAAAGAACAAAAAAAAATTACACCATTTGAGGAATGGGAGAAGAAGAGATTAAATCTCTCTTATCTATGAACTTGGGGTTGTTTGACAAAGGTGAACGTGCCAATAAACAAAAAGCGAAAGTTTGGACCAAAGACTGTTGATTGTGTTTTTCTTGGTTATGCTATTCACAACATGGGTTATAGATTTTTAATTATAAATTCTAGTGTTCCTGAGATGGTTGTTGATATAATCATGGAATCTAAAGACGCTATATTTTTTAGAATGAATTTTTCATGAAAAATGCACCTAGCATGACTGGTCATGAATTTATAATTCTCCATGGGCATAAAAAATTTACTCGATAGAACAAAATGAGGAACCTTATATGTAAAATTCTGTGGAGGATGACACTATAGTCACTAGAAAAAGTAAGAGACAGAAGACTGTAAAGTCTTTTGGTGATGACTATATTGTGTACCTTGTGGATGACACACCAATGACCATTGAAGAGGCATATTCCTCTCCTAATGCTGACTTATAGAAGGAAGCAGTACGGAGTGAGATGGATTCTATTATGTCTAATAGAACTTGGAAAATAGTTGATCGTCCTTATGGGTGCAAGCCTATATGGTGCAAATAGGTGTTCAAGAAAAAGCTTAGGCCTGATGGTACTATCGAGAGGTACAAGGCAAGACTTGTGGCCAAGGGTTATACTCAAAAGGAAGGTGAGGATTTCTTTTATACTTATTCACCGATTGACTACAATTCGAGTTTTGCTTTCCCAGTCAGCCTCTTATGATTTTATCGTTCATCAAATGGACGTTAAGATAGCTTTCCTAAACGGAGAGTTAGAGGAGGAGATCTATATGGATCAGCCGGATGGTTTTGTAGCAAATGGTCAAGAAGGCAAGGTGTGTAAATTATTAAAGTCATTATATGGCCTAAAACAAGCTCCTAGCAGTGGCATGAGAAGTTCGATAGAACTTTAACATCTGCTGGCTTTATTGTGAATGAAGCTGACAAATGTGCATACTATCAGTATGGTGGGGGTGAAGGAGTTATTATGTACTTATATGTTGATGACATAGTGATCTTTGCATCCAGCCTCAAAGTGATTGAGGAGGTGAAGGAATTTTTATCTAATTATTTTGAAATAAAAGATTTGGGAGAGGCTAATGTTATTCTTAATATCAAGCTTCTGAGAGAAGGTGATGGTGGGATAACTCTGTTACAATCCCACTATGTGGAAAAGGTGCTGAGTCGCTTTAGTTTTAGTGACTGTGAACCTGCTCCTACACCTTATGACCCTAGTGTGCTATTGAGGAAAATCAGAGAATAGCAATGGATCAATTGAGATATTCCTAGATCATTGGTTCGCTCATGTATCTTGCTAGTGCAACAAGGCCTGACATCTCATTTGTTGTGAGCAAGCTGAGCCGGTTTGTGTCAAACCCGAGAGATGATCACTAGCGTGCTCTTGAGAAAATGATGCACTATCTAAAAGGCACTATGAGCTATGGTATTCGTTATACCAAACACCCAAAGGTGTTGGAAGGCTATTATGATGCCAACTGGATCTCTGATGCTGATGAGCTTTATGCCATAAGTGGATATATATTTTCGCTTGGAGGTGGTGCTGTTTCCTAGAAGTCTTGCAAGCAGACTATCTTAACAAAGTCTACAATGGAAGCATAACTCATAGCATTAGACACCGCTGGTTCTGAGGCCGAGTGGCTTTATGATCTCCTTATGGATTTACCGGTTATTGAAAAACCAATACCGGCTATTTCTATGAACTGTGATAACCAGATTGTGGTTACGAAGGTTTACAGTTATAATGATAATATGAAGTCCACAAGGCATGTTAAGAGATGATTAAAATCTGTCAAGAAATTGAGAAACTCTGAAGTAATAGTGTTGGACTATGTTCATACGTCTAACAATCTAGCAGATCAATTCTCTAAGGGTCTGTCACGCAATGTGATAGAAAGTGCATTGAGAGAGATGGGTTTGAGACCCACATAAAATTTATTATAGTGGTAACATGTTCTATGTGATCGGAGATCCCGTGAAGTAGGATGGTGAAACAAGCTAGTAGTAAATTGTGAGAAAAGATCCTTAGTAAGACTCATTTCTAATGCATATCTTTCCTTTCTATAAGGCAGGTTGTTTTTACCTCAATGTGTTTCAAGTGGTTTGCTAAAGCAAAGATGTTGTCCTAAATAACATCTTTTGAGGAACACATCTATATGAGTTAGACTACTAGTCATAGTATATGATATTTTGGTGATCTCTAAATACTCATGAAAGGCACTGGAGTATGACTTATATGCTTCAAACAGAGGTAATGCCTTTTACAGCCTAGTATCAGCTAAG
This sequence comes from Miscanthus lutarioriparius, assembly GCA_904845875.1. NCBI lineage: Eukaryota > Viridiplantae > Streptophyta > Magnoliopsida > Poales > Poaceae > Miscanthus > Miscanthus lutarioriparius. Next base: position 16,345,394 of record CAJGYO010000007.1, on the reverse strand, counting down.
GACTTTAGTGACATTCATCTCACACAAAACTGTCAATTCAAGGCTTAGTCTATTGTTCAGTTGTGACTGAGTAAAACTATTGCTCTAGATGGATGTTCAACTTAACAGTCTTTATCGAAACATTGGTATATAAAAGAAATGTGGTTCTAAAACTATTTTATTACAAACCCTAGAGTTTGGTGGGGATTGTTGGATATATTATGGGTTTGGCCCATATAATATTTAATAAATCAAATAAAACTCTATGTTACGTGACATTAAGCGTTGTATGATTTAATACCGTACGGGATTTTGACTGAACGTTAACTCAGTTTATTTGGTAGGAAATTATCCATCTTAATTGAGAAGCTGAGAAAAGAATAAAGGAGTAGCCACGCGCGCGCGCCGGCACCGGTGTTGTCGGCCGGGCCGAGGCCGAGGCCGTGGCCGTGGCCATGGGCGTGGCGTGGCAGGCGGGCGGGCGAGCGAGCGAGTGAGCGGGCGGGCGTGGCCCAGTTTTTCCACTTAATCCACATAATTATGGGAGTTTCTCTCCTTGATGATGGAGGCAAGTTGATTGCGCCAGTTATCATCTCTCCGTCTCTCTATGTCTTCGACACCTGAATTCCTCTGCTGGCTCTCTCCCTCCCTCGTCGTAGGCATAAAATAGAAAGTCCTCCGTCAGTCCTCCTCCTATTCCCCTTCACTTTCGAGAGACCACATCTCAGCCGCCCTTTGGCTTTCCCCATCCGTACCTCTGCGCACACGGAGTAGCGGGAGAGCAGGTGCCTCCGGAACCCTCGTCCGCCTATGAACCTTGCACGGGGTGGGCGGCGATTAGGTTTTTGGGGAGCAATTCTGTGACTGCTCGTCCGACGTCTTCTTTCTGGTGATTGCTCGTGGAACTCGTCTTCTTCCTGGTGATCGCTCGTGAAGTTGTCTTCTTTCTGGTCACCGTTCGTGGGACTGCACTGCGAACACCTTCCTGCATCGACTGTGGTCCACGACTTCGAGCAACGCACTATGTCTGGTGCGAATGGAGCCTCCGATACCCTCGGCATAGGACCCTCCGCTGGGTACACTCTTATCTCTGTGATTACAGTAATTTGCATTCTTACTGTATCGATCAGTATATCATATTTGCATGTTGTAGCGCTTGTCAGAGATATACACATGCACATATATGTTGTCACGAACCTGCTAATGTTTTATTTCTGGATTAAATTAACCATGAAAATGCCTATTTTTCTAATAGTGCACATGATTGACGGAACCCAATTTTTTTGTTTTTGAGCCATTTTTAAAGTTTTTCACAAATATGTCTCTGCAGGTATGCTTTCAAAATCTAGACCCTTAGCTCGGCGCCATCGTTGGTGGCGTCGAGCTTACATGTCTCGGCGCCATGGATTTTGGCGTCTAGGTCTTGGGCTCGACGCAGACGTGGCGGTGACTTAGCAAGCACCTTAGCGTCGTAGATCTTGGCGCCGAGCTTGGTGCCGTAGATCTTGGCGCCGAGCTTGGCGCCGTGGTTATTAGCGCCAAGCTTGGATCCGTGATTATTGGCGCCGAGAACAGTGCCAAGATCTATGACGCTGAGGTGGTGTTTTAACCCGACACCCAACTTCCTGCCCGAGCCTTCCTCCTCTTCTCTCTCCTCCTTCTCGGGGTTTTCTCTCCCCACTTCGTCCTACCTCATGAATCGTCATATTGGACCTTGGAAACTTTAATTTGGTCCATAGATCTTCGAGAGCAAGGTATCCTCGCTCCCTCCTAGTTTTTTTCAAATCAATTCGGTATATATTAGTCAGATTTTTTAACTTAAGAATTGTCATTACTTAGGGTTTCATGCAATTTTAATATTTATATTATACAATCATAGGATGCCATGGCATGAAAAAGCTACCAAACCAAGGTAACCTCAGCGCATGTTGTTATGATATGGGTTCATTGTTGTGGATCAAATGGGAAACCCTAGGTGTAGGGTTTAATGTTAATTGCTTTCGGTTCTTAGAACAAAAATGGCTAAAATGTAGTTATGGCCGGATAACCAGAAATGCCTTCGACCCATTGCCTCTGCCTAGTGGTGTTCCAATGCCCATATGCTTTTGCGACGATCCTTGTAAGGTAGATAAGTCCGATGAGGAGGATACATATAGGCAAAGGTATTGGATCTATTCCAATTTTGTGTTTGAGCATACACTTCGTTAGCACCGCATTAACAAGATGGTGAGGAATTGATGTTTGTGTCATATGACATCTTGCATGATTTTTTTTATTTTGTAACAATTGCATTTTTTGTAGACCCCTCCACCGCTCTATGATTTTGAGCAATGGATCAACACTGAGATCAAGCCTGAAGACAAGGAATGGATGTAGAACTATTACGGTGGGAGGCAGAGGACAAGGAGATGTTAGAGAAGAGACGAGAGAAAGAATGCTGCAAAAAAGGAGCACAAGGAAGAGGAGGAAAGGAGGCATGTTGCTGTGTATAGGGAGGAGAGGGAGAAGAAGCTTGAGCGTGCACATCGAGCGAAAGCAGCGATGGAGGAGAATCCCGATGCCCTGAGAAAGGGAAAGTGCCTCGTTGCTCATGAACAATGTTGTCTATTGTTGGACTTTTCTTTGTGTTGTCATGTAATACACTTCAAGTATGGGCATTCTTAGGTCATGTACTGCGTTATTTAGTTTGTCGGCACGTACTTCTAGTATTATTGTGTTGTTTAATGTGTCATAGTATTGGACTTTTCATTATGTAGTTGTTTTTATTATTTATGGTCATAATATTCAGTTTAATATTGTGGATGTAGTGAAATGTGATCACGTGCTGCAAACAAAACCTAACAAAGCAGGGCATTATATAATTAAACACGCAAAACATATGAAATGACATTTGAGAACACGTACCGAACTAGGGTACAGAAGGGTACAGAGGTCGTAAACTAAACCTAACATGCCTTAGGTAATTGAAGTGAACAACAAGCACAAGAAATGGCATGTGAGAACATATAATAAACAAGGGTACATAGTTCCTTCGACTAAACCTAACATGCCTTAGGTAATTAAACCAAACAACAAATACATAGATGTGCCATGTGAATCAGATAGGGTCATCCTAGTAGTGTGGCCACATAGCAAATTGTGTTGCACCTTCTCCACATTAGTCTCCCATTGTTGTTGTTGTTGGTGGTGGGGGTGATGGCGGAGGCCCCTTGTTCTTGTGATTAGGGTAGGTGCAATATGGATCATTACAGAGTGCCTCCTGTGAACTTGCACCATTGTTGTTGTCGTCGTCGTCTTCGTCTTCCTTGTACCCACTGCTAACTTCCCTTTGTAGATCAAAGATTTAGTCCTACAGGTAGTAGATGTACTGCTGATGCGGATAAATTGGTCGAGGATCAACCCACCTAGTGAACCCACAGTTTTCTTCAGACTTAGATGACTACAATAAGTATGTCCTGTGAGTTGTAAGGGTATTCGAGAAACAAATTTAACAAACAAAATGTAATAGCAATTAACCATGCTCGCGGGCATTTGAAGAAGCGACTACCTCCGTCAATCCCCTCGGTGAACATCTGCACTAAGCAGTCCTCACCATGCATGCATTTTAGTCAATCTTCCTTCCTGTTATCGTATCCTCTGAGAGGGTAATCTTTAAGTGAAATCACTCTTGCTCTCAGGGGGGAAACTGATACACTGGTTCCTCAAACAAATCAGGACCAAGAGACCCCTCCCACACAATGGAAGTTCCCTTTATCCCCTCCTTTCCTCTACTGCTCTCAAAACCCTTTCTTATAGATGACCCTTCAAACATTCCTACTCCAACAAAACCGAATACTAGTTTAGTTTTTTCTTTTGGTTAGCAATGCATCCTAGAACGCATATATATAGGCGGAGCAGGTTTGCTAGCCGTTGTATTGTGCTATAAATGCTCCTGAAAAGTCTACTCAGAATCACTGAAAAGCCAACATCGTACAACACTAGAGAGTCTAGATTCCATGACTGAAAAGCCTATTTGATTTTAGACTTCAATCACTATTCCGAAGGTCACTAAAAAGTCTATTCGACGGTGACATGACAAATCACTGTAAAGGCTATTTCCCCTAGATTCCATGACTGAAAACCTATTAGATTTCAGATATTCAATCACTATTTTGAACCGGAAAAACTGATGCCGCTGATTAATACGTACTTTAGGCAAAAAAATTCGTCATAATTTCTCCTATTTTTTTATGCCATCCATACACAAATATGAGATGAATATTTAACCTCAATACAACATGTACAAACATACAAATATATGTCATATTCATCTGAAACCATATACATGAGCATATTAATAGTCACACACAGTCCATAATTATAGTCTATAGTAGTTCATATTCGATAATAATAGTCCATACAGTCCACAATAGTTCATAATAAAAGTCCACAAAGTCCATAATACTACATAATAACATCTACCATAAACCCTCACTACCTCCTAGTCTTACCCTTACCCTTGTGACCAAGAGCGTCAGTGCCTGGAGTGTAAGGGTCAGGTGGACGGTGTCGCCTAGTGCCAGAAGGCTGTGTAGGCTGAGTCGTGGGAGCGTCCTAGAGCTGAGACGGGCCAAGCTCCTCATGCCTCTGGTCCACCTCGTCGTCGTCCTCATCCTCGTCCTCGTATGCAATGCCTATGGACCCTGTAGGTGCTTGGCTAGATGAACCTAAGCCTCATCTGCCAGCGGAAGGAACGTGCACGTCTTGTGTTGTGGCTGTCCTGCAACCACAATGAGCAGCCGCATGGCGTAGCCGATGTGACAGTCTCTGTTGTACAAAATAATGTTAACTGAAAGAATTTAACGTATTAATAATATATTTCAAAGAATATAATGAATCTTACGTCTAGGAAGCTACGTGTGTCGTCGTCTCTGACTCTCAGACGAAAGCGTTCAATGTCTTCAATCGAGCATTTGAGGGTATTGCACTGCAACAAAGTTCACATTAGATTGTGGTGGACATTGAAAAATGAGGACGCTACTAATCTAGTACCGAGTACTAGTTAATTTCTGACTAGTTCCTCAACTCCATCTGTTGTACTGAATTATAAGGATGCTACGACTCAAAGATGCCACTAACTAAAATAGAGACCTCAAACGTAGAATGTATTGGTATGCAACCTAATATAGAAAAATAAGGCAATTGACTTACCACCCTGTCAAGATTAATCCTACCTCCACCTGCCTTCCTACACGAGTAGTTTGGTCATACGTCGTGTCTTCATCGTCGGAGAACTCGATGTTGGCGTAGTCATCTTCTATCCATTGTAGCCTCAGCCTGCAACGTGTTGCATGTTGGTACCAAGCTTGGTAGCGCCTGTACTCATGGTTTGTGTGCGGCTCATTGTTCTCGTCCACATTGTCGTGCAACAGCTCCCATTATTCAATGTAGTACTGGTGGTGCTTCTCCCAATAAAAAATCTTCCTATTTTTTTTACGATCCAACCTGCACATCACGTAAGATGTTAGTTTCTGGCATGTATGAAATTGATGTTGTAAAACGATGGCGCCTAAGCTATATGACGTGACTATTTGATCTAAGCTTCTCAAGAAAGGTACCGAGTGATTGAAGAAATCATACGTAACAATATCATCATATGTAAGCTTCACTATGGAAAATGTTACCATGTGGGATCCAAAGAAAGAAGAGAAAATAGATCACAACATGGGTTGAACCCATAGTCCTATAACTTGCCATAATGATGAGAACAAGAAATGTCCATACACGCACATTCATCTCAATCCATGTACATGTCACCATTTTAAAAGTGCACGTATGTCATCATTACTTCATCCTATATAGGAATTAATGGAAATGGACCATCATGAGACAATTGAAATGGCAAAACACTTACTTGTGTAAGTCAACGCCAGTCAAGAATGGAGCTGTTGGCCAAAGCTATCTCACTCTAAATTGGCGTGCAACTCTATCTGGTAGGTAGAACTCGACAGCATAGAAACATATTAGAGGGCACCTTATCCTGTAGAAGTTGTTGTCGCACCCACACATGTTGCTCAACTAAAAAGGAAGTGCCCCCTCTCCATCGTACGGCTCCCACAACACCTGCAACATGTGCAAACAAGATGTTATATGCTATACTAAACCATTTCAAACCAGCATGGGAAATAAAATTTACTTACACTAGACGCTATGAGCGTGTCTAGCTCATTCATGAATTCATTGTACACCTGCTCTAACCTCACATGTGGAACCCTAACCTGGTCCCAAAGGTATGCCCACGTCGGCTGCCGACGTGAAGGCTGACCTAGGAACCACTCACGACTAGCCAGAACCTAAGGACGGCCAACTGGTAGACGAGCCCACATCCACAACTAGAGCTGGTACATGCATCCACCAAGTGACGATGAGGATGATGTCCGACGACACACCTCGCAAAGCTGCCGATAAAGAAAACCCAACACTACAGAGCCCCAGTTGTACTGACCCGCCTGGTCTGAGTTAGTGAGGCAGTGGACCCACATCGACAGCGTAGTGTTACCTATGGTGTCGGGGGAGAGAACATAGGCAAATAGGTGTAGGATCCACGCCCTATAGTAGTACCCAACTATCTCTTCATCTGCCTCCTCGGGACACTGTGTGAACTTTTATCGGAGCTAGGAGATTAGAACTCCAGAACTACGAGCCCCTTGCTCGCTAACCTCACGCCCAAGGAAGGCCTCTACTCGTGGTCTCCACCCTTCTGACATGCACTGCCCAGTCACTGTGTTGCCATGAATCATCAGACCTATCATCTTCTGACAGTCCTGGAGCATGACTGTCATCTCTCAGAAAGGCAAGTGAAAGCTGTGAGTCTCCGGCCGCCACCTACATTTTAGACAAAGCAAGATTACATGTCAAAAAGGCAAGCGCATGAACAAATGGCCTTGAATAGAGGCAATTATTGAAGATAATACCTATCAACCAACACAATTATGGCTGTTGAGTTGAACTTGGGCAACCCATGACGAACCTGAAAAGAGATGACATCTAGGCCAGCTCTTTGCAGGAAAGGAGTGTACCTATTGTCATATTGCATGTCTAAGAACCCATTGTGGGTTCTAGGATGAAGGAGCGAAAGGACCTGCATGGAATAAAACATAGTCTTCCATTACTTCATGAACACATGTACGTTCACAAAAATTTGAACAAGGCATATAGATTATTACCTGCCCCTCCGCTATGAGACGTCCTTGGTGGGTCTCCTCGTACGCCGAGTCGAGAAAGTGGAATTGCGCCATCCTACAAAAAAAGTCAATGAAATAGAAATTCAATATACAATGAAACATAAAGTGAGAAATGTACAAGTAACTGACATAATTACAAGCATAAATTGAGACATGCATAATTAATTGAATGAATACGACAAATATGAAATAATAAAAATAACTAATAGTCGCACCTCACTAATCTACCAATGGCAAGTGCGTGAATTGTGGCCCACTCTACCGCACTTGCCGCACTCATACTGCTCGGGGTCAGTAAGAAATGGGGTTCCTCTCTCATGCCTCATTCTTCTAGGTATATGATCCATAACCATCCTATGACTCGTCCTCTTCCTTGATACACGCTTGTTCCAACGGTAAGCTGGATCCGCAATGTACTTTGGCCCATCATATGGAGGCCACTCTCTAGGGTCCTAGAAAGGCACAAAGTGGGGGATCTATGTGTGCACAAGCGTGTCTACACTAAACTCGTGAGGTATCCTACTCTCGATATTAAAGTTGCGATGCCTAGCTGCTGCCACAAAATGAGAACATAGAAAGTGGTACTGCCTTAGGTTACCACAAGTGCATGTGAAATCTTGGAGGATTACCACATGCATCCTCGACTCTCGGACCTCACCGTCGGACGTTGTACCGCCCTTATGCTCAACCTGCTAAGTTCCTGTGGCGTGGTCAAAACATGTAACCTCATGTGTGCCAACCCTTTCATTTGACTTCTCTAGGTGTGCCTTTGGTTTTGGAGCCCATATCTCTATATCTCTCCACAACTTCAATGCATGGGCGTGTCTATCGTTGAACCAGGCAACAAACTTATAGAAGGTGAATTGAACGATTGCATTCACAGGCATACCACGTATCCCCAATAGCAACTTATTAAATGACTCTGCCATGTTGCTGCACTGAAACTTGTACCTCCATCCACCGGTGTCATGAGCTCTTGTCTATTTCTCCAAATCACTCATCAAACCTGTGAGCCATTGTCTACCTTCTGCATTTGATGCGGTTCTGACCTACTCCAACTTTTTCTAAAAGTACTTGTCCTTAAGCTATCGAGCAACCTCCTAGAATAGATCAAAGTTATCATTCACACCATCCTTTCGGAGTAGATTCTCGGCAAGGTGTCGAGTACACCAACAATGGTGCAAAGGTGCATACCCCATTATCTGCTCTCGCACGGCATTAAGTATGCTCTAGTGCCTATCAGATATGATGCCAACCTCCCTGCTAGACCCAACCACATGTATCCTGACTAGCCTCAAGAACCATCCCCAACTGTCATTGTTCTCCTTCTCAACCAAAGCAAATGCCAAAGGTACCAATTTGTTGTTCGCGTCACAGGATATGGCTATAAGAAGTGTGCCCTGATATTTGCCAATCAAGAACATACCATCAATGGAGAAGACAGGACGATAGTGCCTAAAGGCCTCAACACACTAAGAGAAGCACCAGAAAGCACGGAAGAATATCTGCCTCTCATCCTTCTATGCATTTGGTTTTGGGATATACTCATAATGCATGCCTGGATTCGCCGCTTTGATTGCATTGAAAAGTACTGGTAGCTACTCATACCCATCCTCCTAGTCCCCATATATTATCTTCCACGCTCACTGCTTAGCCCTCCAAGCTTTACCATAAGTTATTACATAGCCTCCATACAACGCCTCAATGGTCCTGATAATTGTCCTAACCCTCATGTTGGGTTCTCCCTGCAATATTCCCATCAACCGCTTGTTAATGAGGGTAGATGTCAACTACCGATGCTTTAGTGTCAGCACATGGTTAGCACAATTGTGTGGCCCGACAACTTTTGTGATCTTCCATTTTTTGTGACATTTTGCTTCCTTGCACAAACCCTCCATGGGCAGCGTTCCTTGTCACATACAACTGTGTAACGGCGCTCTGCATATGAATACAAGACTTTGTAAGGTCTCTTTTGTGTCACTGCAAATGCATGCAACCACCTCTTCAATGCAGGGAGGTCCTTGAATACCCTACCCTTCTCAATTACCATGTTAGGGCCGGCCTCAAGAGCTTCTAGGAGCTCATCATCATGTCCTTCTGCACACGCCTGATCAAAATGAGCAAGAACGTTGAACTCGTGAACTCTTGGATCATGGCGGCTGGGAAAGATACGCCTCAGCATCTCAACATCACTCTCTGTCAGCTCTCCAACAGGACAATCATCATCAGAATCGAGAGCTCTTGCCATCTCATATGGCTTTGAATCATTCATAATTTCAACACTATTGGAGCTACGAAATCCATCTCCATAGTGCACTTGCGCAGCAACAGTGGACGCATCCACATTGTCAGGAATGTCTCCTACAACATAAGTAGAAAAATGTGGAAAGAATGAAAAAATGGATGTAAGGAAGGGGGTAAGCTCCCAATAACCATGCAGATAAAACACTTACTCGGGTGATTCTATGCCAAATGGATCTTATGAGGAGGATCTGCCACAACATCATGAGTCTAACAATCATCTCAAACTCGCTCATTAGGGGTAGATTGAGCATCGAGAACCATAGGTGCAACCTCCACATCCATATCAGGTTCTAGGATGGGAGGGTCGAAGTGTGCCTGCTAACCCATTGGTGGGGAAAACCCATGAGGGGTAGGATCAGCTAAAACCCGACGCACAACCATGTCCAAACTTTAGATATGGCACTTCATAGCCAATCTCACATAGTTCTCCCACTGGTCTACACACCCAATTGGGATCATCTTCCTTATAATGTTGGGAGGGGAACCTAGGTGAAGTACGCCCTCCACTGTGATGTCATCATCATCATCAGCTCCATGGCAATGTAGCTCCTCCCAAGCCCTTGCAACCAACTCACTAAATGAAGGCTTCTCATTGAATAACACAGGCACGCTTTGCATCTCAATAAACTCAATATATCCATAGCAATCTCTTTCCATGGTGCCTCCATGATATATGCTCACTAGGTTATCCATCTAGTAGTTCAAACAAAAATTGAAATACAGTTCGTTTAGTCCAAAGTAGCTGCTATATAGTACCTCTTTAATAGATACTAACCAACTACACCCTAAATAACTATGTCACTAGCTATCTAACTATATTTATCTCATTAACTAAATCAACTAGCTATCTAATAACTATATCTATGTACCTATGTCACTAGCTATCTAACTATATCTATCTCACTAACTAAATCAACTACCTACATCATCAAATTTACTAGAAACTAACAAATAATCAAAGTAGCACTACAATTCAAGCTAACTAAGTACCTACATTGCATATTGAAAGCATCTAGGCCCCTAATTGAGTTTCGGTGATTAATGACAATATAAGATTACTGTGACTAACGTTTGTTTTGTAGAGGCAATTAAGTTAGGTCACGGTAATGGAGATTGATTGGGCAATCATGGTTGTCATGCCCCTATGATGGAAATCGTTTTGGTTTTTAAAGAATGAACGACAAGATTAAGGATGGACTAGTTCTAAGTGTCGTTTGGAGTTGGAGAGACACTTAGAGTAGTTTAGGACTTTGTTTTTCCTTTGGCCGTACTATTAAGGGGGGTATGGATGGGTAGCTCGACCTAGGTGAGTCTAGTGAGTTAGGTGTGGTGCACACTTGTTAAAACTAACGCTAGGTAGCTCCTACATATGCCTAAGATCCAATGGAGCAAACTTCATTCACATATGATCGAGAGTTGGAAGTGAATGGAGGGTCAAATACTGATCGGACACTGGCTTCGATGCGATCCGACACTGGCGTAGAGTCCGGTCAGTTCATTTGACCGAGGAGATTGTGTCTGGTTTGACCAGACGCTGAGAGCCAGCATCCGGTCGTTTACAGTAAGGTTCCAGAAAGCGAAAATCATGACCGGACACGTCCGGTCAGTGCTGACCGGACGCTGCTAGCGTCTGGTCACTCTGTAATCACTGGAACTCGGGGAGAACTGATCGGAGCATCCGGTCATCATGACTGGAGCGTCCGGTCACCCCGCAGAGGCACATAATGGTTCATTTTTCAGCTGATGTTATAAATAGAAGCTCCACTCGTGTGTGAAGGTACTTTTGCTTATTCCAACAGTTGAAACACACCTTAGAGAGTGTCAAGAAGAGCAAGGTCCTAGTAAGGTGATTGAGATTAGAGAATCCCAAAGAAAGCCCTCATTAGCAAGATCAAGAGTAGCAAAGTGTGCATCCACCCTTCTCCCTAGACTTGTCGTGGTCAAGTGAGAGTTTGTGCTTGTTACTCTTGGTGATCGCCATCACCTAGATGGCTTGGTGGTGATTGTGAGCTTGGTGATCATCCGGAGAGCTTGTGGATGACCCAACTGAAGTTGTGAGTGATTCACTGTGATGGAGTGTCAAAGAATCAACCCGTAGAGAGCACTTGATCCTTGCGCGGATCAAGGGGGAGCTACACCCTTGCGTGGGTGCTCCAACGAGGACTAGTGGGGAGTGGCGACTCTCCGATACCTCGGCAAAACATCGTCGCGTTCCTCCCTCTCTATTTACTTTGAGCAATTCAATTCTTGTCTTTACATTCATAGAATTGCCATGCTAGAGTAAGATTGGAACTTAGGGTGGAAGTCTTTTCTATGGTAGAACAATTAGAAACACTTTCTAGGCACAAGGGGTTAATTGGGCTAACCATAGGAGTTAATTATTGAAAGAAATTTAGAATTAGCCTAATTCACCCCCCCCTCTTGGGCATCTTGATCCTTTCACATATTCAAAAAATTAACCTATCCAAGTCGATGCAACGATACGACGCGGACGCGGACGCCGGGACCAGAGCAGGACGAGGACATGGTGGACGGGATCGACGACAAGGTCGTGGCGCATAGGGACCAGGGGCCATGTCGCGACCACGGTCGTCGGAGGGAACACCTATGCGCGCGGTGGACACGATGAGCTGGGATAGACAAGGCGGCGCAGGCCGGGAGGGGCGGCGCGGGCGCGGGACAGCTGGCGCTCCACGCGGTGAGGCGGCACGAGCGGGATGGGGTCGCAGCAGTGGGTGCGGCGGTGCGGCAGCGCTGGCGGTGCCCTGGCTCGGGAGCGGTAGAGAGAGAGGAAGAGAGAAAGGAAGGGAGGGCCCATATGTAAGACAGGGCTTGGCGCCAATAACCATGGCGCCAAGGTGCCTGCCAAGTCACCGTCATGTCTGCGTCGAGCGCAAGACATAGGCGCCAAAATATATGGCGTCGAGACGTGTAAGCTCGGCGCCATCAACGATGGCGCCAAGCTAAGGGTCCAGATTTTGAAAGCATACCTCCAGGGGCATATTTGTGAAAAACTTTTAAAAAAGGGCTAAAACAAAAAAATCGGTCATGGAACCAGGGAACATAACTGGCGGGGGCGCGAGGCCAAAGCATCCAGAGAGAGCCAGACCCAATGGCTACCTGACTGCAGTAGTTTGGCGTTTGGCGACACATGACCGCTGATTCTCGGGTCCCGGTGCGCGCCTTTGCAGTCTCACTGGATGTAGCGGTGGAAACAACAAGTGGAATTTAATATAAATATCACTATTTAATTATTTATTATGCTCCTTCTAAATACATTTTTTATGAAAAGAAGGGGACTTATATTAAATCTTCTAAATATATTACCTTTACTATATATCTAGTTACAACATATATTTAAGTGTAGAATAAAAAATAAAAACCAAAACATTTTTTAGAATAGAGGAAATATTTTATCGAGATATAAACACGAATATAAATATCTATGGGATACTAATAAAAATGAATAGTATGAATATAGATATCCATTTAATTTTAGGGAAACAAGACATATAGCAAGGGATTGAAATATAATACATCTATGTCTATATCTTATACCTGACATTAAATTGTCAAATTTTCTTTCTTCCATCTCTTACTCTCCCCCCATCCATTTGTCCTTCACTCTTCTTCCATCCCTCAGTCATCATCACTCGCCCTCAACCTTGAGTTTAAACTGCAAAACTTTCATTGGCCTTAAAATCTATTTGATTTCAGGTTAGGCAAAGCCCATTTAAATGCAACAAAAATAGTCATTATCGTCACACGTTCCCAACACTACAAATTATATGTCCCGTTGCAACATACTAGCATTTTTTTGCGAGAGACATACTAGCATATTGTCTAGTCTAATATTAAAGAGCACAATTTACCGTCCACCAAATTTCCATCCTTCACTCTCTTCGAGTCCTTTTAATTCATCCATCCACTTAGTCAAGCATAAGAGACATGCCTGGGTTTATTAAGAGTACTAGTACCTGATAAATTAGTCTAATTGGTTTATTGTCCAGTCCATGACCTGAGGTCACGGCCCGTGCTTATAGGAGTTAGAATAGCACTCATCCAATCACGCTAGAGTCTGATTCCAAGACGTATTGGAACAGATGACGCAAGTTGTACGTTCCACTACAACGCACGGACAACCTGCTAGTCTAACATTAAAGAGAGAAGAGAGAAGGGATCTATCTTCCATCTTACTTTTTTTTATTTTCGATGATGCCCTCGCACTACACCCCGTCCTGTCCCGTATATCTCGGACTCGACGCTATGAAGTCACATTCTAAGACACGCAGGTGATGGTACGGAGTTGTTACAATTGATATTCTTAGGAGCACACAACATTCAATTTGATTCCACAACTTTTCCTATGGCACCTATCCAATCTCCATGGGTTGGTTATGATGATATTCGCCTCACCACCATGATCATCTAACTCCACATTCTAAAGGGGCTACATAAGATAAAGTTAAAAACATGTTAATCTCAAAACCACAAGCCATAGAGCAAGCTCCCGCAAAAATGTGTACATGAAATGATTGAATCACTTGAATAGATACCAATTAAAGAATGTCCTGTTGAAAACCAGCACACTGATTATAAAATCAATTAGGGAGCAAGTCATATAGCTTGGGCAAAGAATAAGAAATTAATATAAACATGCAATGCGATCCTACATATATGGTAATGCTATATGATGCATAGAGTATACCAAGTGTAAGCATCAAGTTAAGCACACGTTATCTTAGCATGGGGTAGGACAGCTTTGATACATGATCATTTCCGTATTTGACATTAACTTGACCCACCATGATGTACGCCCATGTGTACACCCCATTGTAAGCCAAGTCTCCAAATTTGTCAATGTTGTCATGTGGCAGAACCACAAAAAATAACACATTTTCGGAGTCGCTCGTCTTCCACTAGACGCTAAGCACCCCGAAAGTTAGCTACACCGGACAGTTTCGTCGAGCACACCTCAAGGGAGAACTCGTATCGATCCACGTTTTACCTTTAGAATCCAATAATGAGTACGAGCTTACAATACTTAGTCCATTTCATACAACAAGAGTTCTTGGAAATTATTTATTACAATACCAGGGTTCAAAGTGCGATAATTAAACAGCGGAATGAAAATAAACATCTAGCGGAAACGACATAAGGATCTGTCTGTGCCCACCAGAAGAATCCTCCACACAAGAGTTACTCCTCAAGCTGCACCTATAATAGGGTAAAATAAACCCTGAGTACACAATGTACTCGCAAGACTTACCCGACTAGTGGGAATAGTTTCCTGACTCTAAGAGGTATGCTAGGCAATATGGATTTGTTGTTTTCTTTTTGTTTGCGAAAAGCATTACTAGAAGTACGTCCTTAAGATCAAGTTTAATTAGCAGTCATGATTACTTCATTAGCTAACCATTCTAGGTAAGCACCTGTACTACCTTCAAACAAGGGTTGAGCAATGATAACCATTTTACTATTTTTCATATTCAAGTTATTACTACGGTGCTAGACCATAGCCAAGTCGTACCGTCTCACAGAATCAATGTATCCTAGCTGGGTATCCCGAAACACACATCCCGTTTGTACCCCAGGAATAAACAAGACCAACACATTCCACTCCTATCACGGGGGCCATGTCCTCGTCCAAACTTGGACTCTAAGCCCCCACAGTTGAGACCCGGTCTCAATATGATGCTTAAACCTCCACCTTTCCCCGCCTCTAATCAGTCGGTCCAAAAAGAACTAGAACCCACGACAAGAGCGTATCGAGCCTTTCCACTCCCATAAGTAAGTATGCGCTCAGGATAATAAGTCTGTGACCTGACTACCATCCACAGCAACGGACGGTCCTCAATCGATAAGGACAGGGAAAACAGTGTAACCAAGCTAAACCTCGTGGCCGTGGGACACAACTTATTACACCCACCAAAACCCATACCATATCCCTACCCGATCTCTATTTTTCTTTCATCATTTTATCATGAGAGTAATTATAATAATCACCTATTGTGAGCAACGGCAGGTTACTCACGCTATCGATAACCTAAGCGTAGCAGCTACTCGAACCTGTACTAGTAGGACTCATAGGATAGTTATATCTATGCAGGTGGTTTTCATAAGATTCTTGTAACGTAAATGCATATAACATATATATACAGTGATTATAAAAAATAAGGGGTTATGCACTGGGGCTTGACTTGGACAGGCGCGGTGTCAGTCGAGTCAGTCGGTGGTGGCTCTGGGACCTTCTCCTGCACGAGAATCTCCTCCTCGTACTCCTCGACGGTCTCCTCGAACTCGCTATCGTCTGTGGTCACTGTCTCCACCAACTCGTTCTCTACATGCATGCGATGATGATGCAACACTTAGCATTTAGACAACAACAAGTCTTAAAATAAGAATACGCATACTAAGCTACTACGCTAGCTCTAATAACTAAGGTACTAAGCTAACTATTATCTTTACCAAGCAAAGTATTAGGTTCAACTAACAAACACCTAGCTTTCCAAATTAAGGATATATCTTTATTTCTACTAATGATTTAATGTATATTGAAACAAATAGCATTTAACTACCCTAATCCTTGGTCTATTCTAAGGCTACAAAAATTACAGTGAGCACATTATAATACAATGAAGCTACCATAAAATTTTAGGACTAAAGCTATCACCAATTTACTACAAAATTTCCTACAATATTTAACCTAATAATATTGAGCACTCTCAAATGATTTAATAGCCCCTAGTATCATCATGTATATGTATACATTAATTACACCAACAGATAGATCACAGTTTTAGGAACCTAACAAAATTTATTTCATAATTTTTGGACACATACATGATTTTATATTAATTAACAAAGATCAACTTAGAAATTAAATTAGAAAACTATTTACTAATCCCCTGGAAAAAGAAAACGGATTCTCCGCGTGGCCCACAACACATGGCCCGCTGAAGTGGCCCACGCGACGCAGGCCCACGCGTGAGACGGCCCACAGCGGGGGAACGCCACGCGCGATGGCGCTTTTGCAAAACAGACCTCGCACTTCTCCCTAAGTCCTAACGCTATTTCTCATTCTCACAAGACTTCTCACTTAACCCCCCGACCTTTCCCTAATTCACCCGCGCGTACCCCTAGCGACTCAGCGCATGGCGGCGTGGCGGGCGGTGGCACAATGCGGCTGCACCGGCCACCTAGGGCTTGAGCTGGCCCGTCGATCGGACTGACCTTCAACTACGGTCCAACCGCCTACACCAAGCAGCAACACGGGGCGGCGGGATGCGCTGGAGCGAGCTGCAGCGATGCGTGGTCGTCCACGGTGGCGGCGCACCCGCTCTGGTGAGCTAGGGCTGCTACGGACCTAACTGACTCACGCGTGAGCATCAGGAAGCTATCATGGACCAGGACGAAGTAATAGTTAGGGTAGAGGACGGCGAAGGAGGGGTGGCCACATGCGACGGAGCCATGCGGTGGTGGCACGGTCGCGTCAGCGGCGACGGGGAGGCGGTAGTCATTTTGCTGATGTGCACAAGGTGAAGAGGGATGCGAGGCAAAGCTAGTGTTGCAGGTGAATTGGATCGGGGCGGACGGTAGGGGTTGCCTCGTCCACGACCGAACATGGCCTTATCGGCATGGCGGTGGGAAAGGCACCAAATTGGAGCTTGACAGTGCGTGCTTCATGGCTGGGTGGGGTTGGGCAGGTAGAGAACTTTATGGTGAAGCCGTAGACATGTTGAATTGAATGGAGGTGATCACTCGATGTCTAACATGCTAGCGTGGCTCCGATGGTGGTAGCAGAGAGAGAGAGACGGTGCGCGATAGGTGAGCTCAGCTCGGGCTTGCCTTGGTAGGATGGCCGGTGTGATTGGGGAGGCACGCGACGCAAACGCTATGGACAAGCGCGCGCGTCTAGGATTGGCATGGCCCGCGCGGGCATAGTGCCATAAATGGCATGGCGACCGTGAGCTCGATCACGTGCGTGCGGCATCTAACCAGGCCAGCGGCGGGGTAAGGGTACAGCGGATAGGCGTGGATGAGACGGTGATGCGACATCGGCGGCAGCAGCTGTGTCGTGGCATGAGGTGGGTCGGCGGTGCGGAGGGCGGAAGCGGCAATATTGCTTTCGGCCGTCGAAAGCAGATAGAAGAATAAGAAACATGGCACCACGGTGATATAACTCTCTGGCACATAGCGTATGCGAAAAGGGCGAGCCAGTGAGGTGACGTCGTGCTCCGGGACGTGGTGACCGCGCCCATCCGACCAACCAACCCAAGAACGTATCACGCACGAAATTTAAAGCGCCTATAACAACTAAATGGTTGCTCTTGAGCCTAAACCATCTTCACCATGCTCAAGAGAGCATATCAGCCTACCAACCCGAGCTAAAATATGACACCACCTCCTAACTCAATTTCACAAAATAAATCACCAAACATTGCATTGTCTTGCTGTTTATAAACTTGAAAATATTCTGTCTTTGAGCTGAACTTGATTCCAAGTTGCATTTCTAAGCTATTAGAAATGTTAGCTACCAATATTATTTTTCCACAGCAAGGATTTCATTGTCGTCTATAAAGTTCATATTCCAAACTTTATTTAAGTGCCATATAGATGTTCTATAGTATTTTTGTTCAATAAAAATTGGTTTTAAAACCCTACTTGATAATTACATGAGTTATGGAATAGCTTCTCGTTTAGCATTTTTATTGATCATTTTAGGCTGCAACACTTCATTTATTCATTCCATCACATGCATTATCACGTAAACATGATGCTCATGACATAGTTTAGTAATTTGTTTAGGGCGTAACACCGAGGGTGTTACATGTCACACCCCAAAAAATGGATTTTGAGATGTGGTTGTGGAACAAAATGAAGCAACAATGTTTTTAGCCTTTTTAAAATTTTGCCAATATGTTAATAGCTTGAATTTTTTTTCTTCAGAAAAATATTATTTTCTAAAGAGAATTATATGATGTCAAAAGTTTGTTGCACTCATGCTGACTCACAATTATTTTTTACTTCCTAGTGTAATTTATTTGAGTTAGTTTTGCTTAGAAATCGTTCTATACACTGTTCTGAAATTCTGTCAAAAGGAAAATAGGCTCTCTTTGATTTCTGCTGCAAAGCTCTTTTCGGCCCGAGATCCTCGCAGTTCCTGGACTCGGCCCGGTCCTTTTCTCCTTTCCTCAGCTGAAGCCGCGCTCTCCACTCAAAAAAAACGCGCTCTCCTCTCGTTTTGGGCCGAAACCCACCTGTTGGCCAAGCCGAAAAAAGCAGCAGAGGCCGATTTTTTTTAATCTCGAGGCTGAACTCAATTGGAAAAAGTCTACTTTTGCTCCCTCATCTTTTGCGCTAGTTTACATTTGCTCCCTCATCTCTAAAACCAGGCACGGGACCTCCCACATCTCTCTAAACCACACACTGAACTTCCTCGGTGGTTTGGCCTCCATTATTGATGAGCCAAAGCTAAAATAGAAGACGCGAGCGCCGCCGGTCACGCCTCTTTTTTCCCCGAGTCCGCGCGCCGCCACTCCATGCGCCGCGTGCCTTGCCACGCCGCCATTAGGTTCGTCGTCATTGCTAGCCTGAAATCCTCCATGGCCCCTGGCACATCTCGCGTCCTCCTGCCGCAGCCTCCGTCCACAGAAGCGCCGCCGCTAGGAGGGAGCGGGCTGTCGATAATCTGGTGCCCATACTGCGGGAAGGGGCGGATTTTGGAGCTGATGTCGAATACAGATGAGCACCCAATGGAAAGGTTCTTCAAATGCCCGAGGAAGTATAGACTGATTAGATTTTTGAAATTTGTGGTGTTAATTGAAAGCTAGGGTTTGTACAAAGGCAAACCGATTTTCTTTTTTTAGTTTCCTCGCCTGTGATTTCTACATGTTGAAGAAGAATATGCCAACTTTCTTGTTCATTATGGGATGCTTCAAGAATCCGAGATGTGCCATTACGAATCCCTTTGCGGCATGATTGTGTGGAACGAGGTGTATGAACAAGCGCTACCCGATGATGAAGAAAGAACCTGTTGGGGTGTATGATCCTCGGAGGACTGTGGCTTCGGCCAAGAAGGGAGGCACGAAGAAGCAAAAACATTGGAATTGGATGATGTGTGTTGGCGTTGCTGTCCTAGTGTTGTTAGGTTTCAATTCGGCCATTCTCCTTGTGTTGGTTGTCATGCAAATGTATAAATGACAACTGCTTATGTTTAATTTTCCATTGTAAAATGGTTCCAGTGACTTGTTCCTCAGTTATCAATGCATATGACTATGGAGCTCTTTGCTAGAGAATGACCTATGGTCCAAAGACATGATATTGCATCTACTAGCCGAAATGACTAGTGAAACTAATTTTTAGCATATTCATCAGGACAATATGACGACATCAGAATGAAGGAGACAACCAAACAAACTTATTTATCAGATTATACAGATTTTCACCTAGTCAGAATGAAGGAGATAGAACCAACCAAACACGCCTCCTTCATACCAATATAGTTCATTTTCTTATGCATGTACTGCGTTTTGTCGCAAACTTGCACCATCGTTTAGGGCAGCACAACCATGAGCTAAAAGCACATGCTACATACTAATTGCCTAAACGTCGACGACATGTCCTTGTCGTCCGGAACCATGTAAAGGAGCAGAGTATCACGAGCAACCTAACTTGCCCTTCTCCGCCTAGAGTAGTGCAGGTAAGTGAATAACGATTATGACATTGTCACGCGTCTCCGCCAGATGGGTATTGCACCTTTCGAACTCACCACTACCAACTAAGAAAGATTGTGGCACATGTTCTGCGAAGAAGAGAACATGCCCGGTTGTCGCTGGGTTCGTGGTGCATATATCACTTCTTCACCTCACTGGACTCATCTGCATACATGGAATAGGCTTGAGTTCACCGGACTCACTTGGACATATATCACTACATGTAAGCAAGAGAACATGCCCAGATGGTTCACATAACTTAAGACAAATTGTCATACATGGCAGTTCTAGTTTTCTGCGTACATAAGAGGAAATAGATAACAATTTGATCTTATCGGGTAGCATACATAATTGTCATACATCATAAAGGGCATATTTATTCAAGTTTGGCATACAACCCGACACACAAACACATCACAACTTATGATTTCTATGGAGGAAGCCGGTGGATTAGTTCCATATTTGTTTGAATAGGCTTCTTCTTTCTTTGGCTCTTGGAGAACACACATGAATATGCAGTCCCACCAGTTAATGTGTACATTAACACTGCAGATTAACATTGGAAGTGGGCACTCTAGCTTGCGGAGTTAATTGTTTGACCCGGATGAATTGTTGAAACCCTTGCACGTGCACTTGATTTGATGACGTTTTGTGAGTTTGTTGCCTTTGCCTACAACAAAGAAGAAGCTAGAATTAATTTTAAATACAACTTGCATAACATAAAACTTGGAGATGTTGGTAAACATACCTTTTTCATGCTCGTGCACTAGATACATCGGATGTGTCCACTTTTTGTACCACTTGCCGTGCTCTTTTGTGTATTGGAAAGCACAACCAGTCGAGGTTACCTCCTGCGGTGACCGAGATCCTGTTATTGTGATAATGGAACCGACTTATATCCTTTAATGATATCGAACCGACCGAGAGCTACCTCCTGCTCTCTGAGAACCTCCTGCATGTGAAGGTCCTGCTCCACTTATGTTCGTACATGTTGACTTGTTGTGTCCAGGCAAGCGGCATTTGCTGCATCTGATAATTGTTCCAGTTTTTGACATTTTAGTGGCCTTTCTCACTTCTGTTGGTTCCCTTCTCCTCTCAGTCTTTGGCCTGCCAGGCATTTTCACATAACCAGGAGCTCTAAGGGGTTCCCTATCAGATGCAGGCCAGCTATTCATACCCTCAACTGGGTTTAAGCAATGACTATATGTTTGGTTGAAGTGGTGTACAGAGTAGCAGTCAGCCACATATTCATCTAGGCAGTTGGTCTTGAATAATATACATGAAATGGCATGGCAACAAGGAAGTCCAGACAATTGCCAATACCTACAGGAACATTTCTTTGACACCAAATCAACTATGAATCTATTGTCAAAATGCTGAACTTCAAATTTGTCGTTCCCATTGCAGATGGCATGGCAGTGTGCAAACATAGAAATGTAGACATTAAATTTTTTATTAATGTTTGGGCAGATAACCATTGTCCACTTCTGTGATTTAGTTCTTTGTTCTTGGATCCTGACCATTACTTTCCTTCTAATAGTTTCAAGCATGGTGATTATAGGAAAGAACCTAGCCTCGATGATCCATTTGTTGAATGACTCACAAATATTATTATCTACGGAGTCACAATTAGAACCCAACTTTGAACCAAGCTCGGCTCCAATGTCGAGGATGTGTGTTCATTATAGCTTGTGCTTTGCTCTAGTGTGTTGTGCTAGCTTTGCTCTTGCCAAGTTGAAAAGCATCAAACAAGGTGCTTTGGCACACCTCCAAAAAATTTTTCGGTAGTCCTTCTTCGTAAACTCCTTCCGGTTTGCATAAATGTGTTTAGCAGTTCTTGTGTTAAACCAGTGCCCGAAAGATTAAGAATTCCACGAACAAGTTGGAAATATTATAAATCATCGCCTTCATAGTTACAAATTTTAACATAACAAATGTTTTACTGAAAGATACCTTTTGCGGGTGGTGCGAGATGAAAACCCATCCATGTCCTCCCCGCACACCAACATCCCTAAAGAGCATATCATGTAACCAATCCCAATTGTCGTTGTTCTCCTTGTCCACAACCCGCTTGTGCAATAGGGTACATCTGGTTGTTGGCATCCTCCCAATAGCACAAAGAAGTTCACCGTTAGTTGCTCCTTTGAAAAAGCATCCATCTAACCCAACAACTTTTCCTACTGATACTTTTGAACCCTTCTTTGCAAGCATGCAGACATATGTACATTCTTCTAAAAATAGGAGGCTCTACATTATCTTCCTTGTTCACAATAACGTTGCTTCCTGGGTTGCTTCTGAGAAGCTCCATTTGGTAGTCATACAGCCTAGAGTACTGCTTTTTTTTTGCATCCAAAGCTTTCTGCATCACTAGTGATTTTGCTCTCTTTAGCTTCGACTTAGAAACGGTTGCAAACATTTCTTCTTGAACTGTCTCACGTGATGTGAGGTATTTCCAAAGCATGGGTTGGCAAAATAAACTTTTCATATTTCCTAGCAATTACAGCTGAGGTCACTAGTTTATTGTCTCTTCTAGGTGGACACATGTGATTATTTGTAAATATAGATATTTGCCAACTATCAGACCTAGAAGTATTTGACAACAGACATACCCATGGACAACCTTCCCAGTCACATATTGCCCTCACCCTCTTTGGGTCATTCTTAATAAACCGAATAACCTTTCTCTCATCCAAGCCATGCTTAAGTGCAGCCTTCTTGAATTGCTTCTTGAACTAAATTTCATTCCCAACTTAAACTTGACATGAGGCTTCTTCTTGTTAAATCTTGGATATAGGCTACCTTGCCTGCACACCCCTAACTCATCAATAGATTCTGCATCACTACTATCTAAATATGGAGTGTTGTTGCCATCATCCTCATCCTCTTGTTCATTTTGAGGCCTAGAATCAACACCTTCATATATCACATCATCTAAGCTTGCTGCCTCACCCTTCTTTATCTTCTTCTTGAAATCCTTAAATTTCTTATGAATTTGGTTGTTGCTTCTTCATCATCACCGTAACTACATGAGTCTCCGTGCATGTACTCACCGTCGTTGTTAGACATCTCATCTCCATTTGTGTCTCCTGGCATGTTATTTGGAGTACAGTAAAATTGACTGACAAGGTCAACTTGCTTGTCTATTTCTTTGCTTTCACCTTTCCAAATAGTCAAAGGTTGCAGATCTTCATCTTCTATCTCATTATCCTTGGAATTTTCTTCCATCTCTTCCTCATAGACACTTGCTTCAATAGTCGCATCATGCTCATGATTTTCAGCATACACCTGCAACATCACCTTCAACAATGCAGTCGGACATGATCTGGCATACTTTGTCATCAACTAAAGCTCTCAGGCCTGTGCTCATGTCTCTCCCTGGAAATAGCCAATGCAAAATTGTGCCTTCTTTGACATTGCAATGGTCACGGAGATGGCCAACAACTTCAGGCAGCGACAACTTGTCTCGGTCGATGTAAGACATAGCTTGAGTACCTCCAACATAAAACACTCCATTGTATTCCTCAAGAACTCCCCATTAAAATGAAACCGAAGCAGGAGGAAGTCGCAACCATCCATGCCTAATCACGTGACACCTACATGCAGAAGATACAGGCTACGAGGTTCAGTACTAATAAAATAGGTGCGGTAAGAACATTAGTGCTTAAAATAGGACTACAAGTGCTTAAAATAGGACTACTGATGTACCCATTACTTGTTAAATTACACAATCACCAAGAAAAACAACTCAAAATACAGGATCCATTTGCGGCTTAGCGCCACCGTGGTGGCGTGACACCGTGCTTTCATGAGTTGGCGTGATGCGCTCGCCGAGGCCCATGAGCAGCGCTCTCATGCATCTTGCACGCTAGCGCCGGCGCTTGCCAGCCCAGCCGGCACCGCTTGTTCGCGCCTAACGCATGCCCCGCCGCCTCGCAACTCGAATGCCGGAGCTAGGGTTCGTCGGGTTGGGGATTTTTTAACTAGCAGTCGATCGGATCTTGGGCACGGGCACTTCTACTTGATTTAGTGCTGACTCAGCGAATACCGGAGGCCAAACCACCGAGGGAGGTCAGGTGCGTGGTTTGGAGAGATGAGGGAGGTCTTGTGCCTGGTTTTAGAGATGAGGGAGCAAAAGTGAACTAGCGTAAAAGATGAGGGAGCAAAAGTAGACTTTTTCCAACTCAATTTGAGTTCGATTCCTGGTCGCGACACCGATTCGATTCGTGATCTGCACGCACGCACAAAGCATCCAACATGATGGCCGTGTTTAGAACCGCGACGCTTAATCGCGCGCTGAAGCCGCGTTTTCCCAGAATGGCTCCGTTCGCCTAGTATTCAGCTTGTTCGACTCATTTTTTTAGTCGAAACAGTATTTTTCTCTCACAACAATTCAACCGGAACAGTGTTTTTCAGCCAGTTTCAACCAAGATTTAGAGCAGCGAAACGGGGCCAATAACTCAAACACTCCGTCAGTCGGACGGCGGCCACGCGCCCGAACGCGCCCACGAGCCCATGCCGCCCTTGCGACTGCACCTACACCTGCACCTGCGCGCATTCCTCAATGCTGATGCAACCGAGTCAAGGCCAGCCCGTCTGCTACTCTGCTCGATCGGGTCATATGGCGATCACGTGCACGGATTCCGTGCTTCAGCTGCGTTTTCGGGCCATGGAAAGGCCACTGGTAGCAAGCAAGGCAAGCGTATTATTGCCGCTTCTTCCGCAGCTCACACGATGGAATTGGGAGCCGTAATAAGATTAGTACGGTGACTGATGGTTAAGCAAACCATCAGTCACCTCAAATAGAGACATATCGGGAATCACCTAGCTTAGTTCATTTTCTATCTAGTAAAAAAAAAAGTTCATTTTCTCACGTTCCTATCACGGGTGCGAGACGCTCGTTCGTCGCGGTGCGTTCAACAGGATTATTCGTCTTCTCGCTCAAGAGCGATCTAACGTAACCGTCCCAAACACGGCCTATATCCTGTCCGGCACCAAGCCGGAGGCTGCATCGCGTTCACCGAATCGCACAAGCACGAGCCCGCGCCGCCTTGCATTGGATGCGAAGAGTGGATCACGTGGATTGTTTGGCATTGTCCAATTTGATCAGATGGAGAGGCGGCTATCATCAACTGGCTCAATGGAGAAGATTACCATGAACCTGTCCAGCCGAACAAGACGGCATGGAATAATCCTCGCGGAATTCAACAATATATAGGCCTATGTTGACATTTAAATTAGACCCATGCCAGTTTAAAATCGGACCATGTTAGTTTTAGCCTAATTTAAGAAAAAAAAACTCTAAAAAACAACAAGAAAATAGTACCGTATCAGTTTTCTAACCGGATAAAACCACGTCCACTCCATATAAAAAATGGAGTACATGACCAGTCGAGGTACCTAACATTCGATTCGATTGACGAAAACAAATTTACTACCGCTCCTTTGCACTACCTTTTTAAAACCATGTTGTTATTTATCTCTTTTGACTCTTTTTCAGATGATTAGACTTGCTGGCCGACATAGAGCAACTCCGTTGAGTTCCGTCCCAGGCAAGAATCGACTATTTCTTTACTAATTTGTCCGAAAACTAGTGATTCTTCAAGCATAGTTTATTATAATGATTTACTTGTAAAACTAAATGCTCTTCGCCACAAAAGCATGGTAGTTATCTCCGTGGTGACTCGAACTATCTGCCTATTGCTAATGTGTTGCCGATCTTCGTGTGAACGGCCTCGTTTTGCGCTCGTAGAGCACCAGCCCGGTTAGGCCCATCAGTGCAGTTTACGACCATTGACCGACCAGAGAATGTATCTCGCAGCAATACTGGGCCGTTTGGGAATTGTAGGAGGAATGCAGAGCTTTCCAGAGAGAACCAAGACGA
The DNA here is from genome assembly GCA_904845875.1 of Miscanthus lutarioriparius. NCBI lineage: Eukaryota > Viridiplantae > Streptophyta > Magnoliopsida > Poales > Poaceae > Miscanthus > Miscanthus lutarioriparius. Next base: position 16,319,292 of record CAJGYO010000007.1, on the reverse strand, counting down.
GAGCAGCAACTAGCTTATTTGGAGAAGAACGGGCTCACTGGGTTGATGCAGGCTGCTGAATGCTCATTCGGCAGCATGATGATCCTTGGTCTAACTATTGGCTCGTCTGATACTTCGGATCTCCACCATAACTACTGCATTGCACATTTGCGAAATCAACATGACCACGAAACTCTGAAATATTACTGCACATAACAGGTCACCCAAAGGTAAAAATGCTCGACGAAGTGACAAACACAGATGTGGCGGCTATTTACATCCAGATGCGATGGCTTCTGAGAAGCAAACCGAGCAATAGCTGCAGTAAAAGGACCCACTACGCTACTCACTCAAAGCTGCAATGGAAAACCTCTCCAAATAGCCTATGCAACACTTCTACGTGACACCCGATGTGACACCTTAAAACTTTACGTCTAGATTTAAACAAGGTCATTACCCACGTTGCCACAAGCTCCATGGTCGGCCTTTTGACTCTTGATGAAAGCGCGAAATCCGCCTGGCCCGGGCTCCACTTGCCCACGTGCACCACCGTCGTTGACCCGTCCTGCCGGCGGCTGCACTGCTGAGCTCAATCCCGTCTCACTCAAACGGTCGACACGTCCCTCCCCGCCGCGTCCTGCTCACCTGGAACGTCTGGGTGGTATACCCCGACGACCACGTGTAAGGGTAGTTCGACGACGATGTCACCTCTGAGCTGGTGACCCCGCTGTGCGACGTCTGTGTCTCGTCCTCCTCCCCGTCGGCGAGCGGCACAGGCCACATGAACACGGGCTTGGACATGGGCACGGGGAGCGGCGGCACGGACCGCGTCTGCAGGTTCTGTAAGATGTCCTGCGCCTTGGGCCGCTGCCGCGGCTTCGGGTGGCTGCACGCGAGTCCCAGCAGCAGCAGCCGCTCGGCCTCCTCCTCGTCGTACCCGCCGGCGGCGAGCCGCGGGTCCACGGCCTCCAGGACGCGGCCGGCGCCGTGGAGCTTCCACACCCACTCCAGCAGCTGGCTGCACCCGGCCGGGTTGCTGCAGGAGATGCGGCGGCCGCAGACGATCTCCAGGATGACGGCGCCGAAGCCGAAGACGTCGGACTCGCGCGTGGCCCGCCCCGTGTGGAAGCACTCGGGCGCGATGTACCCGAGCGTGCCCGGCACGCCGAGCTTGTCCGTGTAGGAGGTCTTGTCGGACTCGAGCGCGCGCGCCAGGCCGAAGTCGCCGAGCCGGGCCTGGAACGACGAGTCCAGCATGATGTTGGACGGCTTGATGTCGCGGTGGATCACCGTCTGCTCGAACTCGTGGTGGAGGTAGTTCAGCGCCGACGCCACGCCGGCGACGACGTTGTAGCGCAGCTTCCAGTCCAGCGTCGGCGCGTCCTTGCCGCCGAAGAGGTGCCTGTCGAGGCTGCCGTGTGGCATGTAGTCGTACACCAGCAGCAGCACGCCGTCCTGATGGCACCAGCCTGCAACAAACGTGGCATTCCAAATTCAGATTACTTTGGCCTTGTTCGGTTGACATGAAACTCGGTTTATCCGCTTCTTTTTTTATCTAGAACCGTGTTTTTCTCTCGCAGAACCCGTCGTGAACAGTAACTTTCCGCCGTAAACAGCGTTTGTCGGTTTCAGAAGCTTGTTTTACTCATTTTGATTTCGAAACGTGAAGGATGGAAATGAACTAAAACGTATTTATTTCCCCCTCCGCGATTGTGCCTCTGTGGTTTTTCAGCATTTCCAGGTCACTAGAGTCGGTGAGTGTTTGCTTGGCATATTGTTCAGCAACTACCAAATATTTTTCTCTAAGAGCAAGTGGGAAGCAAGCCAGGTCAAAATTTACGTTGTCAAAATGCTATCCGGCCGGGTACACTGCTCAATCACAGAGCCCAAACTAAAGCCCTCTTTGGCACGGCTTCACCGGTGAAGCCAAAGCCGGTGAAGTCAGAAAAATTGGTTTTTTTAGTTTCTAGTTCATTTTAACTCGGCTTACAGTTCATTTTAACCCCGGTTTATAAAACGGTTTCACGCAACAGTATCTCGATTTACGTAAAATAGATGAAGCCGAAGCTGACATAAGCCGTGCCAGAGGCCCTAAAATAATATACAGCCAAAACCATCACCACAAACTAGTCCTAGTTTGATTTTTGTGACTAGGCGCCAACTGGGCCGTACGATTCTAAGCATTCTTTATTCTTATTATAATAACGAGAGCATGTTTCGGTGGCTTGAAATCTTATAAACGTAGACTAATGAGGGTTGAATAGTCGCTCTCTGGATAGCTATCTTGGTGCCATACGAAAAATCTGACATTTTACAGGTTGCGTTTGACATATCCGACAGCTTGGGCCATGTTTAGTTGCCGACGGAATTGGCGCCGCCGGATTTCCTGTAGACACTATAGCGCACTGTAGTATTTCGTTTGTATTTGGTAATAATTGTTTAATTGTTGACTAATTAGGCTCAAAATGTTCGTCACGCAAAGTACAACCAAACTGTACAGTTAGTTTTTGATTTCGTCAACATTTAGTACTACATGCATGTACCATAAGTTTGATGTGTCGGGAAATCTTCTTTTTACGTAGTGTTAAAATTTAGATTTGGGATGAACTAAACATGGCCCCGGAAGCATTTCATTTCCAACATTTCCATTGACGCAACCATCCAGGAAATGGATGTAACAACGACAGGGATAAAGCGCTGCAAGGGAAAGCATGTCGCTGAACCGGTCTCTACTAAAGGTCCACAGCAAGAAATCAAAGCGGAGCTGTCTCTGTACTAAAGGCCCCGTTCACTTTGAACTTATCAACCATTTTAAATTTATTAACCAGCTTATCAGTTAGAATCTACAGTATTTTTTCTCTCGTAACAAAAAAAAAAAAACAGCTTCAGCCGGCTTACGTATCAGCCGAACAGAGCCTTAGGATTGGCGTTTGGAGTGAAGTGCTTGGTGGAATATTAAATCAGATATTTTGTGAACTATCTATAGCAAATAAATCCAACTAATTTTGACATTACTGTCGATAAGAACGGCCACGGCAGAGTAGACGAAGTTGATAATAATAAGAACTTTATATAAGCAAAATATAATAAGATGTAATAATGTCATGAGCAGGAAAGGCAGGACAAAAGAGTTTCTTACCGACGAGCTTGACGAGATTCCGGTGGCGGAGGCGGTTGATGATGCTGAGCTCGGCGAGGAAGTCCTCCTGCCCCTTGGTGTTGGCGCCGGAGAACTGCTTCACGGCAACCTCCATGCTCTGGCCGTTGTCCCCGGGCACGGTGGCGCGGTACACCACGCCGTACCCGCCCTGCCCCAGCTTCATCTTGTCGTCGAAGCTGTTGGTCCCTTTCCGCAGCTCCTTGTAGTCGAACTCCTTGGGCACGCCCGGGATGCTCCTCAGGTCAAAGGCGTTGTGGAACACCACCGAGCTCGGGTCGTCCCCGACCTGCTTCTTCCGCTTCTTCTTCAAGTAGAGGCCCGCGAGCAGCCCGAGCGCCAGCGCGGCGGCGCACGGCACGCCGATGGCCAGCCCGAGCTTCCAGCCGGACAGCTTCTTGGGGACGCTTTCGCCGTGGAGCACTTCCACCGTCATGTTCCACATGAGCACGCAGTTGAGCTGGTAGTCCACGCCGGTGGACGCCGAGAAGCCGAAATAGCCCTTGTTGTTGCTGAGGAGGTACTTGAGAGGTCCAGCGACGCGTTGAGCACAGCGGTGTCCGGCTTGGTATTGTCCGCGGACATGTACACCCACACATGCCGCGTGGTGCCGTTGTAGTCGATCCAGACCATGTAGTTGCCGGAGCTACTACTGTGATTGGGAGCGAGCTGGATGCCGTAGGGGGCGAGCGGGATGGCGGAGATCGAGTGGACGCCGTTGAGATCGAGCCCGACGTGGTTATCGTCGGGGTCGTAGTACTGCTTCACCGTGTCCAGCTCCACGGCCACGAACCCGTTGGTGGCGTTGCCGTCGGTGGAGGCGTTGGTGAGGCCGAGGTACTCGCCGTAGCTGCCGGGGGGCGGGCCATCGTTGCCGGACGCGACAACGAACGCGAACCCTTCGCCCTTGACGGACTTGTTCTGGCGGTAGAGATTGACCTCGTACACCGTGGAGAAGGACGCGACGTGCCGGCCGTCGGCGGTGGAGTTGGACGCGTTGGCGGCCCAGAGCACGAACGGCGTGGCGTAGAAGACGTGACCTGACTGGTTGACTAGGAAGCTCGTGGCGCTGTTGCCCGTGTCGGGGGTGATCTGCAGCGCTTTCTGGTTGACGCTGGCGTTGGTCGAGAGCGTCAGGTCGGCGGGGGTCTTGTCGTAGAACCCGGGGAAGGAGAAGGTGGTGAAGTCCCTGCCGGCGACGGTGCTGGTGGATGTCGTGGCCTGGGCGAGCACCGCCGGGATGGAGCAGACGGCGACGCTCGCGAGCAGCAGGAGGAGCGCGAGGCTCGTCGTGGTCGTGGCGCGGCCGCCACGGCGCCAAGGCCCCGTCGTCATGTACTGGCCTGCACCCTGCACCCTGCAGGAGGAGAAGAGAAGAGTGGCAGAGGCGCAGAGCCGCAGAGCCGCAGAGCCGCAGGGGAAGCGTGGTGTGGTGCGGATGGACTGCGGAAGGAGGGTGCGCCGGGGACAAATGGGCAGTTTGGACTCCACGTTATAAATGGACACGTCTTCCTCCGTTTTGAACTGTATTTATGTGTTATCTTATTCATTCAGCTATTCCCCACATCAGGTTCTCTGTTAGCAGAAATTCTATGGCCTTCCTAGTGACGCACCTAACCTGTGACTCTGTGAACTGCAATGACTAGAGCAAACTGTTGTACATGTTGCCTGGTCACAAAGATAACAGCGTCCCATGATGATACGGTTGTGGACCATTTCGCCTCTTACAGCACGTCCACTGTCAGGAGCAACATAAAACCGATGAGACGGTGACTTGTTATATCCATAGAAATGATCTAGAGCAGAACCGAGGGACTTCTAGGTAACCAGTTAATCTAGATAAGCCCTAGTACATCTAGATTGAGAGGTGGAGACAGAGAGATAGAGAGAGAGGTATTGGTGTTGAACCTGAGTCCTCGGAGGGAGTCGCGGATGAACTGGAGCCGACCATCTCAGGTTCGGTGATGAAGGTCTGCGCACGGGCAGTGACGGGTGGAGTAGATGTGGCACAGACGTCGATGCAGTGCAGACGGACGGTGTGGCAGTGACGACGGCGAAGTCAGTGGAGCTTCCCGTCGCTGGCTGCGCGCCCTCTCAGATCGGTCTAGGGTTTGTAGGTGGGGTTTGCGGCTCACGGTGAACCTCGTATCTCGAGCCGCCGGCCCCCACCACTTTATATAGCGCAGTGCGACGGGGGCCCACCAACCATGTAGGGTTGGGCGTCCCCGATCAGGGCGCGTGACCAAGGCCCAATAGATCGTTGGGCTTATTGGCTGGGAGATCAATCTAACATGACTATGTCAGAGCCAAAACTAGCAGGCCGGCTCATCGCTTCGCCTGTCACCAGTTACTACAAATGTGAAATCGAATTTGTGAATAAATGGAAAGGAAGGGACCAGAAAAAGGTAATTTCCATATGATTATTTCAGAGTTGGGCGCTGCATAGTAACCGCACAAGCAAAGCAACACATCAGAATTCATAAGCTTGCTTGAGGAAAAAGTGAGCAGCGGCAGACGAAGGGTCTCATTTGTTCTCTTCTCTGCAACTAAAAAATTTACACACCAATCGTTCACCGGCAGATGAAACAATCCGCGCGGTCACCTCGTCGAACCCCACCTGCGATCCCCGCACGGTAATAAAGAAAATCGCCATCCCTGCGTTGCCCGCCCGCTTCCACCGCGATTCGCCAGCACCATAGAAAAGGAAACAACAATCCCTCTCACGGTCTCCTCCTCAGTGACACCGCCTCCTCCGCCTCGTGCGCCGCCGCCGCCTCCACCTCCTCGTGATTCATCGGCCCAACTACAGCAAGGACCCATCGATACCGGCGCGGCTCTTCCTCACGACACGGAGCGACGGCGGCGAGCCGCGGCAACTGCCAGCATCCGGAGAATGCGGGCGCCGTCTGCCCCGTGAGGCCACCTTCCCAGCAGAGCGGCGTCACGACGATAGAGGCGGCGCGGCATCCTGACAGTGGAGGCAGCAAGGGCAAGGCATCGTGGCTCTTTCTCACGTCTCTGACCGACGGGCGTGGGCGTGGCTAGCAAGTGCAAGGCGGTGCGGGCGGTGTGCCGCGTACAGCGCGGCGGCACGGGCACGGCTCCTCCACCGGTGGCACTCGGCCCCCCTTCCCTAACCATAGGAACTCGGTCACCTCGCCACGGCAGCGGCGCACAGCACAGCGAGGGCAAGGCGGAGTGGTATGGCTCTTCCTCACGAATCCATCCGACGGGCGCGGGCGGCGCGGGCAGCACAGCGGCACGGTTGTAGCTCCTCGACGCTCGACCCTCTTCCCCGGCCAGCGACGCTCGGCCCCATCCACTGGCCGGCCAGTGGCGGCACACGACGAGCTACAGGGCACCGCCGCCAACCTTCTCTTCAGTTCGGATCTCGACCAGGTGAGTCACCTCCTTCTGGGAACTGGGATCCCCTCACCCTTCTCCTGCTTTACAAGTTATTGGAGCTGCACGGTGGTTGACCTGTTGCGGCGTTGCCACAAGATGGTGAACTGCTGGTGTTGCGGCGTGGCCTGCTTATAATGCACCTAAATTTGGGATACTGATATAATACACTTAAATTTGGGATACTGATAGGCCATGCTACTTGTTTGTGTGCTTCAACCCATTACAGTGTATCAATGCCAATACGCATGCCATACTCATCTTCAAAAATTTTGTATGATGTTTTGGGTTTAAACATTACGGCATCAATAAATTGGTAACTGTTGCCTTGCTTAAAGAAAATTCAGATTAGAGTTCATACAAATAAAATTTAGAAATAAACAGATTTGGTGAGTTTGATGGTGAACATGATGTCCAACTAGAGAAAAGCAATGTCATGTTAATGGGGCCTGCTTGCTCTGCTTTGGTTGATAGTTAGATCATGTAGTAGTTTATATGGTCACACATGGCATTGTATCATCAGATTGAGGTCGTTGGTTCAGGTGTTACATAGTACTCCACAACGAAGAATAGGAGGATCTGTTTTTGCTAACAATTGTAGGTAAATAGCGATCTTTAGATCATCAGAACTTCCTTTTCTCGTTGCTAGAACCTAAAAAAAAATTACCGAACTCAAAACAGAATATGCAGACAAGTCTATGAACTGATTATGTTGATAACTTTAGGTTTCAGTCATCTCTGAATATGCAATCAGAAATATGAAAAACAAACTAAAAACAAAAGAATAAAAAACAAATAGCTGAAAAAAGACCGAACCTGAAGCTAACTAGGCTACTCTAAAACTACATATATCTGCAGAGTACGGGTTTAAGTGAATCAATAATTCTTTTGCTATGAGAAAATTCATATATTGGGCAATTAATACCATTGATAGTCTATCTACTTGCCTAATATTGCTCGATTGCATCTCCCATTTAATTGAATACTGCTTGTCATGTGCTTTAATTTTCATGCCCTGCTATTTTCTTCAGCTTTCTGTTCATGTATGGTAATTGTGCTGTGAGCCCAAACATGGCTAGAGTGATTGCCTGTAGTTTTGTGTGTGAAGGCTAATGACCACTTTTTATGATGTGAACAATAATATGATAGTTAATCAAGAATATTAATTTGACATGATGGTTACCAAACATATGATGCATGGCCCTTACGGAGTGCTTAATTGTGATTGTCCATGCACAAAAGGTCGTGATTCTTCCAAGAACCGTTACCCTAGACCTTTCTGCGATGTCACGGCATGAAGTGATACGACAATTAATATTGATGTTTCAATTTTGTATTTAAATTTAGAGTTATATTTTAACTATCTATCTTTCGTAAAGACTTATATAAAATTGATTGGAACATTGTGACTGTGGTATCTATTTTAGATAACAGTATAACACATGCTCGTATATATGTTATCGTGGTATTATGTGTTTCCATTGCGACGCACGGGCATTTACCTGGTCACGTTATAAAACTCCATCACAAGATTAGGCCCGGCGATGCAGGTGTGCCGTGTGCTTCAGCGATGTTTTTGTTTCCCATGCGGAACAGATGGCCAAATCGTGCCTTATTCTAATCTAATCCCTCCGGTGGCCTAGTCAATGGTCGAAATTCTCATTGGCCATTGGTCCATGCCATGCCTTGCGCTGCGCCTTCTCCCTTCCGTCGGTCAAACCCTTCCGCTCGGCATCCGTCTTCCACGAACCTCCACGCCAAAGGCCCAAAGCAGCGTTTTGCCGGTGGAGTGAAAACTGGAGCTGGAGGGCTAACCACAAACTCAAAGGGTGTAGGACTGTACTGCTGACCTGCTGTAGGCTAGAATTAGCCCACCCTCTTTTACCAGCTGGGCATCATATTCAGGTCACTTCCCCTGTGTTTACGCAGTTGGAAATCTCCGGCGTAGATGCTTCTACAACAGGAAATACACCGGTGGTGCATGCACGTGATGCACCATCCAATTCGCCATGTTTAGTTACACTTCAAAATGTCAAATTTTTCAAGATTTTCCATCACATCGAATCTTTGAACGCATGCGTGAAGCATTAAATATAAATAAAAAATAAAACTAATTATACAGTTTAGACGAAATTCACGATACGAATCTTTTAAGCCTAATTAGACTATGATTGGACACTAATTATTAAATAACAACGAAAGTGCTACAATGCATTTCGCCAAAAAAAATTTTTGCCAAGTAAACGGTACCTTCCAATCACGGGCTCACGGATGAAGCATATTACTACAGTAGATGCTAGAAGACTTGACCAGAGGTACAGTCGTGAGGCCTGATGTGACCGGGTTACCTCAAAAGTTTTCTGCACAGGGAGAATTCCTAGCAAGGGCGCTTCTGCGAAGCCTGCAGCCGCGCTAGCGTTTTCCTGCGAGGTTGCTCTCAGGGCGCCTTAAGTTCCAATTTTTTTTTGGTTTAGCTACGGTATCACTTTCGTTGGTATTTAGTAATTAGTGTGTAATTATGGACTAATTAGATTTGAAAGTTTCGTCTCGCGATTTCTTACAAAACCGTGTAATTAGTTTTTTTCCGTCTACATTTAGTACTCCATGCATATGCCGCAAGATTTGATGTAATATTTTAGGGTGAAAATTTTTGGGAACTAAACAGGCCCTCACTGGGGCCAAAAGCACCAGGGGTGCGTTTAGTTGGCCGGAATTTGGATGTGCAAAGTTTGCATAGTATTAGATTTCCTACTGAAGTATTTCGTTTGTATTTGATAATAATTGTCCAACCGTTGACTAATTAGACTCAAAATGTTCGTCTCATAAACAGGGCCGTCCCATAAATTTCATGGGCCCTTGGGCCAGTAAGACACTAAGGGTCCGGCAATGTAATATTTGAATAGGACGATTAAAGTATATAACTTGTAGTATATATTTAATTCTTCTTGAAAAGGTAACAGTACATCAAAGAAGATAAAAAACGGCAAAATAACTATGATGGTTACCTCAAATAAAACTACGGCAAAATAAAAAAGCGTCTTCGGGCATTTTCTTGATGCAAAATCTTCAATAACACTTTCAAGATCAATTGTATCTAAAATATCCTTCTCAATGCTGCACATAGCCAAGCCATTTAATCTTTCTTGTAGCATAGTTGACCTCAAACAATTTTTCAGTAGCTTCAATTTGGAGAAGCTTCTTTCAGCTGTCACTGGAATAGTTAACAGAATCCGATATGCAATAGAGGCATTTGGATAGCAATCTGCAACTTTAACAAAGTGAAGAATCTCAGATGCTGACATCAACTGATCTGGCAAAGTTACTTGCAACACTTTCAACTCAGAGAACAAATCATCTAACTCAACATCAGACTTGTTGTCATGAGAAAAAGTATTCACAAAAGTTGTGCAACGGTCTCGTAGATCACTATGATCCAAGGACTTTAGATTTTCCGAATTGAATAAGAAACCAAATATTTTCTCAAATTCCTTTAGCTGATCAAATCGACTAGTCAATGAAACAATTGCATAATCAACAATAACTAGGAAGTAGTCATCATTGAAGTCATCTATAGCTGACCGTTGTAATTCTTCAGTTTCATCATCTTGTTCATCAAATTGCTTCTTCCTTTTACCTTTACGTTTTGTAGGAAATGTTGGCTCCACATCCAAACTAGATGCAATGGATTTTGCACTCTCAATACTTGCACTTAAGCCTGTGTCTCTATACTTCTTAAAATATGATATGACCCCTTCTATCTGTTTCAAAGTACTATCCAAGCACACAATTGGAGACTGCAACTTTTTGCTCACCATGTTGATAACAGATAAAATATCTTCCCAAATAACCATACCAACTAAAAATTCAAAATTTTCAACAGTGGTTACCAATGATCCAACTTCACTCACCGATTTTGGGTTCTCGGTACAAGTTCTTTCCACCTCCTTCAGAGCTGATCTTATTTGAGAAGCTTGATATCGGATAGGTTGCACACTCTTTATTCGACTCTCCCAACGAGTATCAGACAAGGGTTTGACAGTGAACCTCTCAATATGATCGGTCAAAATTTTCCACTTTTTAGTAGATCGTGCAAACAATGCATATATCCGTTGTATGACACCAAAAAAAGTAATAGCTTTTCTACAGGATTTTGCCATATCACAAGAACAAGGTTCAGACTATGACATGCACATGGCATATACAATGTTCTTGGATTAATTTCAAGCACACGTGCCTGCACACCTTGATGTTTTTCCTTCATATTGGAACCATTATCATACCCTTGACCTCTCACATCATCAATGTTCAAATCAAGAGACTGTAGTGCATCCAACAGTACATTAAAAAGCCCCAATCTTGATGTGTCATCAACCTTTAAGAACTCTAGAAAAAATTCCTCTACTCTTGGAATGGCACTTGACATATTAACACACCGCACAATTAGTGTTATTTGTTCTTCATGACTCACATCTGGGGTACAATCCAAGATAACAGAGAAGTACTTGGCATCTTTTATGATCTTTAAGATATGTTTTTTCACAGCATCAGCAAGCATAACAATTAACTCATTCTGTATCCTAGGGCCAAGATAATGATGATAGATTTCATTATTTTGAATGCGGCTAATATGTTCTTGCATGACAGGATCAAATTCAGCAATCATTTCCACTGTGGCCAGAAAATTACCATTATTTGATTGATAAAGTTTTGTATTTGTTCCTCGGAAGGCAAGATTTTGTTTAGCAAGAAACTTCACAGCAGAAACTATTCTTACCAAAACTTGTCTCCAACGCTCCTTCTCTTTTGCAATTTCCCGCTGCATTTCATCCTCAATTGTTTTATTTTTGCTCAATCTAATCCGAAGATCATTCCATGTATTCATATTTGTCAGATGCTCCACACTGTTCTCATGTTGTTTTAGTTTCTCACTCAAATGCTTCCAATCCCTCACTCCATCATTTGCTAACAAAGAATTGTTATGATTTGATTTGAATAGCTTGCAACAAAAACAAAAGACCTTGTCCACATGTTTACAGGAAACCAGCCACTTTCTGTCAACAACCTCTCCGTTAGTTAACTTTCTAGAATAGTAAGCATATGAAAAACGCCTATTACTAGGATCACTAGGAAATTGTAAATCCATCTCTCTCACATGCCCTTTCTCAATTAAGATATCTCTTTTGATATTGTTAAGATTTTCCCATGTCCTAGGATCAAAGATAGTCAACATTGATTGTTCGTCAATATATAAATTTTCTGTATCATCCGAAGGCTGCAAATTTTCACCTGATCCCAAAATGTCCTCATTAGCATCAGCTTGCGCATCTAAATTTTCCTCCCCTGTAGCACCTTCATTAGCATCAGCTTGCGCATCTAAATTTTCCTCCCATGTAACACCTTTATTGGCATCAGCTTGTGCATCTAAAATATGCTTGTCTGTACCACCATCATGGCCATCAGCTTGTGCGATTATTGGTTGATCATGTTCCTGCCCTTGATCTTGACTGACTTCGGCATTTCTTGATGTTGGAAAAAACCTATGCAACGCACCCTTTTGCGATTCTCTGGATTGAAGTTCTTGTTTTCTTTCTTTTCTTTTTTGAGCACCGGACTTATGTTTCTTTGGCAACATCTAACATGATAAAAAAATATTGAATTACAAATCAAATCCTTGAAGCCTAGCCATATCCCCGTAAGCAGGTATTGATCTGTACACTAAAGTACCGAACTGCAATCAAATTGACATCTCTTATGAATAGTTCTTTACTAATTTTAGTTTTGAGAAACAATTAGTAAATGCAATTTCAAATAATATCAATACGCTAGTGAAAAAAATCACAAAGATTAAACAATTATACGTCAAGTGCCTGACACATTGAATATTTGAATACTCTAGCGTCGGTCGTACATGGTTAGGGATGACAGAGATGAGAGATTCATACGTGATTTGTTGGTTGCTGCTGCCTGCCTGCCTGGAATACGTCGTCGCCCTATGCGGATCACCGTGCAGACGTGCTTCGCCAGTGACTCGCTGCCTGGCGGCGGAGGTGCCTGTGAGGAAGCCGATAAGTCAGAGAAGAGTCACGTGATGATGGACTCCTGAACAGGATACAGCTTGTGCATCTATATCTGTACCCTCATGGGCCCCCAGCCTCATGGGCCCATGGGCGGGTGCAGGACGCGGCGGGGAGGGACGTGTCGACCGTTTGAGTGAGACGGGATTGAGCTCAGCAGTGCAGCCGCCGGCAGGACGGGTCAACGACGGTGGTGCACGTGGGCAAGTGGAGCCCGGGCCAGGCGGATTTCGCGCTTTCATCAAGAGTCAAAAGGCCGACCATGGAGCTTGTGGCGACGTGGGTAATGACCTTGTTTAAATCTAGACGTAAAGTTTTAAGGTGTCATATTGGGTGTCATATAGAAGTGTTGCATAGGCTATTTGGAGAGGTTTTCCATTGCAGCTTTGAGTGAGTAGCGTAGTGGGTCCTTTTACTGCAGCTATTGCTCGGTTTGCTTCTCAGAAGCCATCGCATCTGGATGTAAATAGCCGCCACATCTGTGTTTGTCACTTCGTCGAGCATTTTTACCTTTGGGTGACCTGTTATGTGCAGTAATATTTCAGAGTTTCGTGGTCATGTTGATTTCGCAAATGTGCAATGCAGTAGTTATGGTGGAGATCCGAAGTATCTGACGAGCCAATAGTTAGACCAAGGATCATCATGCTGCCGAATGAGCATTCAGCAGCCTGCATCAACCCAGTGAGCCCGTTCTTCTACAAATAAGCTAGTTGCTGCTCTCGTCTTGGTTCTCTCTGGAAAGCTCTGCATTCCTCCTACAATTCCCAAACGGCCCAGTATTGCTGCGAGATACATTCTCTGGTCGGTCAATGGTTGTAAACTGCACTGATGGGCCTAACCGGGCTGGTGCTCTACGAGCGCAAAACGAGGCCGTTCACACGAAGATCGGCAACACATTAGCAATAGGCAGATAGTTCGAGTCACCACGGAGATAACTACCATGCTTTTGTGGCGAAGAGCATTTAGTTTTACAAGTAAATCATTATAATAAACTATGCTTGAAGAATCACTAGTTTTCGGACAAATTAGTAAAGAAATAGTCGATTCTTGCCTGGGACGGAACTCAACGGAGTTGCTCTATGTCGGCCAGCAAGTCTAATCATCTGAAAAAGAGTCAAAAGAGATAAATAACAACATGGTTTTAAAAAGGTAGTGCAAAGGAGATAATTTACTACCGCTCCTAAAACCATGTTGTTATTTATCTATATTCATTTGTTGGGACTCCATTCATTTACTTTTTCTATCTATATTCATTCTACTCAGTACTCCATTCATTTACTTTTTCTAAAGAAATGACAATCTACAACCTTAAGTAATAACTTTTATTTGTTGGGACAATGGTGTTGGTGCCCCTTCTATTGAAAAGAAAACGTGATTTTCCCTCATTTTTCCAACTATGTGATATTCCCAACCATTCTTTGGGTTTGGAAATGCAAGGGATAAACCACAATCGACCTTCAAAAGCAGGGGCACTATAAAAAATGGCCTTCAAACGGATGGTGACACATGACGGTATTGCCTAAGTTTTGTACTTTTACTGTTAATGCCAAAAATACTATATGACTGAATCACTTGATCAACAGCAGTTTAATGCGCCGATTGTCGTTTAAGCATTTCATTAGTACAGAAAATACTTTAAATATATTCTACTTTTTTTAGGAATCAGGTGGGGGTGATCCCCTACTGCTTTATTAAAAGGAGAGTTTTACAAGGGAGAACTAGGAAACCAAAAAGGAAACAAGGAAAATAAAGAAGATTACAACTTGGCTTCTAGTGGTTCTCCTACTGCTTAATTAAATATGTTGTACTTGTTCTAGTGGTTCTCCTACTTACCAAGTTCGCATCATAATTCCCTAGAAACTTAAGTTGGATTTATGGTGGAAGCTTTTGTTCAATCGGTCTCATCCTGCATTGGGTGATATCAGCTGGTCTGAATATAGAATGTTACTATAATATTAGCCTAAAAATGATGGTTTATGTTATTGAACACAAGACAAAAGGAAAGATCCATCTACTAAGGTAAATTGACCTGCAAGCTGGTGTCTGTTGTGAAATTCAGTTCCCACTTTGGGGAAACAAAAGGTTATACTGGTTGATTATTCCAAATGACTTAAACATACTACAATGGTAGCTAATCGATTAATTAGCAGTGATCTAAATATGACTTCTCACGCCAAGATATAAGTGGTGTGTTCACATGGAAAGCTGCTTTCTTTACTGTCACTCTGATAAGAGGCATCTTCTGTAGGTGCTACTGCTGTTGTCAAATGTCCACTGGCAAAGCGTGTATTGTATTATTGCTGTTGTTACATCTGAACAATTATCTTTGAATGTTTTTATGGAAAGATATACAGATTTCCCACGTATTCTAGAAGACAATGTGAACCGTTGCGTTGAATGGTAAATCATCTAGTAATGTGTTGCCACCATCTGATGTACAGTGCATCAAGAAAGAATACCATTGCTGCTTATTCTGGAAACCGCGTAGTCATTTCCTGATGCTAACTGAAGATTGTAGTCTCAAAAAACGAAAAAAGGGGGTTGAATTGTGTCTCATAAGCATACAAGATACAGTGTTTGCCTGGTAAACATGACTAGAACCGTGACCAGTTCGTCTTGACGACTCAATCTTCCTGATTTAAGGAGCTTGCTTGTTTGTATTAGAAGTTTGCTTGAGCAGACAAATTTAAAGCAACCAACGCAAGTCTGAGTTGGCACTGAATTCTTATTGTACAGTTAACACACTTTAAATTGTTCTTTTGCTGTCTGTCGACGAAATATGGTCGGCAGTCTACCTAGGGGTATGCCCAAGGTAGTAGATTATCGGCAGACAGGTGCGCAAGTCCCAAACAAGACGGTGACGCAAGATGTATACACGAGGTTTTATCCGAGTTCGCCGCCAAGAAGGCGTAATACCTACGCCCCTGCGCCCGATTTGTATTGTTTGTATGTCAATGAGAGATGATTTTAGAGGGTCCCCGCCCGCCTTTATATAGTCCGGGGCGGGGTTACAGATCTGAAACTAATCCTAGTCGGTTACAATTGCCATATGTGGCGGATAAGGATTCCTATTCTAATCGACCAGGATCCCGCTTGGTCGCCAAATCCGTCTTGATTCCTTGTGCGGGACTCGATCAAAGTTAAGCGGGGCGCACGTCATCTTTCAGTGGATGAACCTATCGATCGAGCCAACCCAAGCTTAGCCGTAAGGGTATAGGGGTTAATACCCCCCCACGGCTAGTCCCCGAGCATCATGTATTATGTTGCGACACGCCATTTTAACCTTCTCCGACAAGCAAGGCTTGAATTCTGACGCCCTCACCACCGCCATCACCGGAGAAGTAGGTTGTCGAAGAATGTATGGTGCTCTTAAGAAAAAGAAAAAGATTTACTCTCGAGAAGTGTGCCCACTTGTATTTCTGAAAAGAAATGTAAGTGGTCCTGAAGCATAGCATCCTTAAACATCAGAAGCGTAGGGGTCAAAAAATAAACACATTCACCGCAAGGTGAAGTGTGCCCACTTAGTCCCCGAGCTTGCTGGAAGGCAAAGTATGAGCCTTGTAGCAAGGTCTAAAAGAAAAGTCTCTGAAGCGTATGTGAGTACAAATCACATGTAGCCAAGGAGAACCATTATTCAAGCAAAGTGGTCGGGCGGGTCCCGAGCATACTAATAATCCTCATAACCATTCAAAACACAAGGGTCAATTTAATCAAACACATTCACCGCAAGGTGAAGTGTGCCCACTTAGTCCCCGAGCCTAGTAGTAAGTGACGCAGTAACGTGGTGGTGTGGTCTAAAAAAAGAAATTCGCTGAAGTTAAGAATCCAATTGTCAGACAGGCGATACAAGATGCACGGCCGGGTGCATCGTGCCGATGTAGTCCCGAGCTTCTTTGGAAAGCGAAGTATGAGCCTTGTAGCAAGGTCTAAAAGAAAAAGTCTCTTAAGCGTATGTGAGTACAAATCACATGTAGCCAAGGAGAACCATTATTCAAGCGGTGGTGGGCAAGGTCCCGAGCACGGCCGTGGTCGGAGCGATCCCGAGCACAAAAAGTGGTCTGGCAATATCCAAGCACGGTGGTGGTCATGCGATCCCCGAGCACATTAGTGGTGCAGGCGGTATCCAAGCACAATAGTGGTCAAAACAAATCCACGATCACTTGCAATCGCTTGTACTATTATTTTGTGTACTTTTCTCTATTCTCTGCCAAGACCCGATCGACACGTCCGGTCAAAAAGTCAATAGGTACAGATGTCATTCATCTTTTTTTTTTTTTGCAACAGTTGGTTGACACTGTATTGAGGTGTGTCGGCGTGGGCCTCCTTACACCAAATCAACGAGGAGGCGCGATACATTGTTAATGAAGTAAGCGCGTTTATTGGCGCAGATTTCGAGGTTGTGTGAACAACCCTCTGCGGTAGCGGCGCATACGACTCCCAATATTCTCGGGTGGACGAAACGACGGTGCTCGTTGTTTTATATAATGCAGATCCGTAAGCTACTCATACCGTTCCCCATTGTCATCCGCCGCCGCAACCTTCTTCTTCCTCCGCCGAACCCTATTGCCCCAAAAAATCATCACCAATCCCCTCGGTCTCCTGCATCCACCCACTTAGTAAGCACGACCTAATGGCGAAGGGAGACGCCTGTAAGAAAAGGTGGTCATGGCGAAGGAATGGTGGAAATCGTGAGCAACGAAAGCGGACCATCGAGGACCTCGTCGCCATGGGGTGCTCCACAACAAGGCACTGCGGGATGGCGTGCACCGGTAGGGAGAAAGCTTCCCGATCCACAACCTGTGTGAGATTGTGGTCTTTGAAGATTTCTTCAAACGGGTTTTGGGATTCCAAAGCACCCTTTCCTTCGTGGTCTCTGCTTGTACTACGAGATTGGGATTTGCAATCGCATCCCAACTCGATTCTTCTTGTCTCCACCTTCATCCATCTCTCGCGCGAGGCTTATGGTGGCTTCCAACCCCATTTCGACCTCTTCCGCCACCTATTACATCTTGGAAGAAAGGGAGCGGTGGCTCAAGATCGTTGGTGGCGTTTACTTGAACTGCGCGTGACGGCATGAAGGCTCAATACTGACCGCCTCGAACACCTCCTTGGACGAGAGTGGTACAAGAAATGGTTCTACATCCGTGAAGAGCCGAACACCATCACTGCATGCGATGTGGGGTGATTCCAGAGAAGAAAAGCAATTGGTCGGAGAAACCCGAGAACTTGGAGCAGATCGCCGAGGCGCCGGGATGATCCGTGGGGAAGGCTTGATGGCCCGAAAGCGTTGTCGGCAACTTCATCACCGAAGAATCCAGCCCTACCGGAAAAGGATTCACCCGACACGAGTACTAAGGAGGCGCTGATCCGACGAGGACCAGGAAGGAGCCGCTCGACAAGGTGGAAATCAAGGCGAGATTGGAGAGCTATTCAACCCTGGCCGATCCCAATTATGTTGCCTTGGACGCCATCGAACACGCCTTCAAGCTGGCTCGCCCTCCCCAAAGGTAAATGACGCCACCTTTTAATCAGTAGAATCATGTCGCATCAAGAAAATAACATCTTTTACTTCATTTTGTGTCTCGAAGATAATGGTCGTGGATCAAGGGGAGTGTTTGTGTCGCCTCCCCGGTGTAGAATGGCCACAAGCCTATTGGGCCACCGCCCGGAGACCAGCGCCGGACCCGACAACGTTCCTCGGGCGGTACTTCGAGACCGTAGAGGACGCCTCGACCAGAGCGGCCGGCAAGCGTCCGGCTGCCGACAAGAACGACGTCAAGCCATCTTTCCCCTGCCGGACGATGAAGCGAGAGGATGCGGACATCCTCGGCTCGTCCCCGAAGAGAGAAAGCAGGTGGGACCGTCGGGAGGAGGTGGCTCTCTGTGCGGCAGTGGTAACGCACCGACCATCGCAACTGAAAGAGCATGACGAAGAAGGGAACATGCCGCATCATACTCCGGACGCCCATACCGGAGGTTGAACAAACCCCAGTGGACACTGCCGAGCAAGCGGAGCAGGGGCGGTCGAGGAGACGTTCCTTCGCCACATCCTTTCACAAGTCAAAACTGTAAGTATCTATACTTTTTGATGTAAGCTTTGCGTTTTGCATTGGATGCTATTATCTTCGAATTTGTCTCTCGAATGTATTAGATCGGCGTCCACCGAAAGCCCGACCAGCTAGCTAGCTGGTGTGGAACGTCCTTACCAACAACGGCGGGACAAAGCGCCAAAGCAACCAGCCATGGAGGAGCCCATGGCGAGGACTCCGCTGGGCCTCAAAGAAGCGGACGACGACGCCGATCCCCGGCGAGAATACAAGTGCTCAAGCACGAACACCGATGAGGCGGATACCACGGCGCCTGAGGAGTGGATCTAACCGAGGGCAGCGGCGAAGTTGCCCGGAACATGGTTGTCGACGCGACAGCTCGTGGGAAAGCCACGGTGAGCGTGGAGTCTCTGAATCCCGGACCAGTGCCGCCTCCGAGCAGAAGCGAAGAGGATGAAGTGGAAGAAGTCTGGGCCGTCCCCAAGATGGCGACAACATGTATATGTGTCGCGCTATCGAACGACGAATGGGTCATGCACGAGGAAATCCCAGAGATCGAAGAGACCATAAGAGTCGAGCAGGCGCCAAGCGCCCTCGGTGATCAAGTCCGGTATATTTGGCTTTAGTCGTTGACCTGTTGTGTAGTCGAAGCGTATCGACGTAATTTGTCTGCGTGTGCGGGACTTGATGAAAACCGCAAGATACCAAAAAGGTGCTTGACCGAGATAGAAGGAATCATGATGACCAATAAGGAGTCGACGGGTGAAGTGGATCGCCACGACGCCAACTTGAAGCCGCCGACCAGGAGAGAAAAGACCAAGAAGCACAGAACCAAAGCCTGGTCGGTCAGCTCGAAAACAAAGAGCAGGAGAAAACAGGTAAGTGTTCACCGTATCATAGCAAGTGCGGGACTTGTGTTATTTTGTTCTTGACAGTAATAGCTGTAATGCAGGTTTAGAAGCTGAAGTGACCCGCCTCCGTGGGGAAATAGTAAATGCGCTTGCGTAATGTGGTCGCTGAAGAAGGAGGACAACGAGAAACTGGCACGCCGCCAGTCAGAACTCCAAGACCACACTGACAGAATGAAGGACAACCTGAAAGGTAAGCACTCCAGACCACCTTTCTCATTCAATTGCCCTCATGGCCTTGTCGTGTCATCACGTTTGATGTCTTGTACTGTTTTCAGTTTTGAAAGTCAACGCCAAGAGGCACCTTGAGGCCGTGATCAAGGAGCGTGACGACTGGAAAGCGCAATGCCTTAAGGCCACCGAGGAGCGAGACATGTGGAGCAAATGGTGCCAAGAAATGGCAACTGGCATTGTGCCCGTCCTCGACCTTATCGACCCAGCGCCACAGAGAGGTAGAGAGCTAAGGACGCGTCCACTCGGATTTGGTCGAGAGATGCAAGCAAGCATGGGGATGGTTCCAAGACTTCGTGAAGGAGGCGGGTGAGTACACGGGTGCCCATGTGCTAAGCATGGTGCGTGCTCACTACCCCCTGATCAACCTCGAACGCTTGGAGGCTGGGTACCCGAAGGAGATAGACCCAAACAAGGCCGAAGAGCTTTGGACGGCCCAGCTGGAATTGTCGTCAAAGATAATTGGCGATATTAGCCTGTGCGGAGGTGGAACATCACCTGTGCAGGGTATGCCATCGACAAGCCAGCTGGAAATGCCATCAGCTGCAAGCCAACCAACGAAGCCTGTGGTCTCGACCAGCCAGGCACCGGCGGGGCCATCCCCTTCAGCTTGACCAGCCCTAGAGTCCCCGAGACTCGAGTAGGGTATCAGAGGCGGCGGGCAGTAAACGCCATGCGCCCCGACCAGCCAATGTAATAGGCTTAGAGCTGTAGAAGGAGGACATAGTTGTGTTATTGTAAACTTGAGCCTTTTCAGGCAAGCTTGTAATAACGTAACTGTATATCATTATAAGCTTGTTTGTTTTATACAAAACGCACTTTAAGCTTGAAATTTTTTGTTGGTGTAACTAAGTGGGAACGTGTTAACGTTCTGTTTAGTTGTACCGTTTTGCTCGACACGTCACCCTGAAAAGTTTGTGCGGCCCCAGTCTGGCATGTGGTCGGAGTATGAGGTACTATGACCTGTGCACACGTGGACGCAGACAAGTCAAACCAGGGGGGACCTGCCGATCACCCGCAACGTAGAGAACGGATCCCGTGCACGTGTTGGGAGGAACCGGAGACAGGGCCTGCTTCGAAAACCGTAGAAAGAGTGGTGGTCGGCATGTTGGCTTAAGTTAGAATAATTATAAAATTTGGAGTGACACATGAGTGGTCGGAGAAATCATAGTTGCTTTAGTAAAGTAAATCGAAAATACAAGTAGAGTACATATCTCGGTGGTTAAGCATAGAAGCGTCTAAGCTTGTCGATGTGCCATGAGTTCTGCACGCCCGCGTCGCCTAGATGAGCTAACACAGTAAGACGTTGGGCGTGTGACTTCCTTGATCATGAAGGGTCCCTCCCATGGGGTTGCGAGTTTGTGGACACCACCCTGGTTCGTCTTCCACTTCAGGACTAAGTCCCGACCACAAAGAAACGCTCTTTAACGTTCTTGTTGTAGTACTGCGCAAAAACAAAGAAGGTATTTGGCCGTTCGACGCAAGAGTCAAGCCTTTTCTCTTCTGCTACCGTTGACTTCTAGCTCCCGTGCCGTCGGCCTTGCCTTCGTCGAAGTTCTCTACCCGTCTTGATCCGAAAGCTATATCTGGTGGGAGGATCTGCCTCTGGCGCAGTAAACCATAAAGTATGGTGAGACGCGTGTTACGACTGGCTGAAAGTTGAGGAGGCCCCGGACAACTACCGTAACTCCTTGAGCCATCTTCCAGAGCTTTATCGTTTTCTCTGTACATCCTCTTCTTCAATGCATCCAAGATCATGCCATTTGCCCGCTCGACCTGTCCATTAGCTCTAGGGTGCGCCACCGAGACGTATTTTACAACTATGCTCCTTTCATCGCAGAAGTCCCAAAAAGCGTTCTCGGTGAACCGAGTACCCCAGATCGATAATGATCTTTGTTGGGCACGCCAAACAGTGGATGACTGGTCGAGGAATGTGATGCTTTCTCTCGAGGATGCCTGCATTTCAGAGGCATGTATTCTATCCACTTAGAAAACTTATCAATTAGTACGAAGACGCATGTAAATTTCGGAGAGCTGGTTTGAAAGGCCCGATCATGTCCGGTCCCTGACAAGATGCGAAGGGCCAAGAGGTCGAATCGTCTGGATCTCATGTCTTTGGTACATGGATTCTCTTGGAGAAGAACCGACAACCTTCACGGTGGGCGGACTAGCTTTTTCTGCGTCGACCGCGCCGACGGCCAATAAAACCCGGCCGGAAAGCCTTACCGACCCGGTGTTCTTGAGGCCGCGTGGTTGTTGCGAGGAGCGAGTGGATTTGGTCTAGGAGATGCTTGCCTTCCTCCTGGGTTATACACTTCATCAAGATTTCCTCCTTAGCTTTTTGCGCCACAACTTGCCATCGACGAGCAGATATCGCTTACTACGACGCATCAGCGTTCATTTTACATTCGATCGATATAACCGCTACCGTCTGTTAAGTACTTGATAAAAGGTGTTCTCGGTCCGGCTCATGAGTGGTCGGAGCGGCTCGGTTGTGCTCGGCGCGGAACCGTAGCCACTAATTTGCTGGTCCGAAACTTTGTCGGTTGTTGAATCTTTGTCTTCAATGGAAGGCGTGAGCAGGTCTTGGACGAATACGCCATGTGGGATTTTAGCTCGGGATGATCCTAACTTTGACAACGCATCCGCTGCCTGGTTCTTGTCCCGGACCACGTGTATGTACTCGATGCCATAGAACCTGCCTTCTAGCTTTCTTATCGATTTGCAATATGCGTCCATCTTTTCACTGGTCGTGTCCCAGTCCTTGTTGAGTTGGTTGATGACCAGAGCCGAATCTCCGTAGACATAGAGACGTTTAACTCCAAGCTCAACCGCAATGCGTAGGCCATGCAGGCATGCTTCATACTCGGCGGCATTATAAGATGCTGGGAAATAAATCCTGAGGACGTACCGGAGCTGCTCCTTGGATGGTGATACAAAAAGAACTCCTGCTCCCGCACCGTCAATGTTGAGAGAACCGTCGAAGTACATCGTCCAATATTCGTCGGATCTCGGAGAGGCAGGCGTGCTTAAGTCTGTCCACTCGACGATGAAATCGACGAGTGCCTGAGACTTTATTGTAGTACGACTTGCAAATTCCAAGGAAAAGGGGCATAGCTCCATTGCCCATTTGACGATGCGCCCGTTCGCATCCTTATTGCGAATGATGTCCCCCAAAGGATACTCGGTCATGACCACCACACGATATCCGTCGAAGTAATGTCTCAACTTTCGGGATGTTATCAGTATGGCGTAGAGCAGTTTCTGAATCTGTGGGTACCTGATTTTGGATTCGTTGAGTACCTCACTGATGAAATAAATTGGTCGCTGTACCTTGTAGGCGTGGCCCGACTCGTCGCGCTCGACCACCATTGTAGTGGAAACCACCCGATCGGTTGCCGCAATGTAAAGTAGGAGAGTTTCGCCTTCTCTGGGAGCAGTAAGTACCGGAGGTGACGTGAGGTATTGTTTTAGCTGCGTAAAGGCAGCATCTGCTTCCTCCGACCACTCAAACTTCTCGGACGATTTGAGCAGTTTGAAGAACGGTAGTCCTTTTTCTCCTAATCTTGATATGAAACGGCTTAGAGCAGCCATGCGTAGCCGGTGAGCTTCTCGGACATCCTTCACCTTTTTTGGGGCTTCATGTCTAAGACAGACTTTGACTTTCTCCGGGTTAGGGCGTATGCCGTCAGAATCGATTTAGCGTTGCCGAGCAATATGCCGGAAGGGACACCAAAGATGCACTTCTTTGGGTTTAATTTCCATTGGAACGTATTAAGGGCTGCAAAGGTGCGTTCAGATTGTCAACAAGGGTATGTGCTTCCTTGGTTTTGACAACTACATCGTCGGCGACGTAAGCCTCGGCGAGGCCGTCTTTATCTCATCGTTGAGGCAGGCCTGTATAAGCGCGTTGGTAGGTAGCACCGGCGTTTTTGAGCCCGAACGACATAGTCGTAGAAAGATGGCGCCGAAAGGCGTGATGAAAGACGTCTTGATGATCTGGTCGTCCTTTTGAGAGCGATCTGGTGATAACCGAGTAGCAATCGAGAAAGGAAAGCAACTCACAACCGGCGGTTGAATCTACGACTTCGTCTATCGCGAGGTAAGCCAAAGGGGTCCTTAGGGCGGTGTTTGTTGAGATCAGTGTAATCAACGCACATTCTCCATTCATTATTCTTTTTGCGTACAAGAACCGGGTTGGCTAACCATTCCGGATGATACACTTCTTTGATAAATCCGGCTGCCAAAAAGCGTGTAACTTCTACCCTAATCGCCTCTTTTTTTGTCGCGAAGCGAACCGTCAGTAAGCTTCTTCGCTTGATTGGTTTGGCTTTCTTTGTTGACATTTAAGGAGTGCTCAATCAAGTCCCGAGGTACACCGGGCATGTCGGAAGGTTTCCATGCAAACACATCCACGTTGCCCCTCAAGAACTCGACTGAGCGCGTCTTCCTATTTGGGATCGAGTTGGCCCCGATGAGGGCCGTTGTCTTGGGATCGCCCTCGACCATTTGGATCGTCTTGTGCTCCTTGGATCCGATGTTTCTGCGCGGAGCCTCGAGCTCTGGGATCTCAAGCGGTCGGCCGTGGTCTTCTTAAGCGTCGAGCATGGTCTCGACCATGCGAATAGAGAGGTCATGGGCCTCTGCTATTTTGAAGTTGTCGTCCTCGCGGTATAAGCTGCGTATACATTGCCCCTAAAGCGTTAAAACTCCTTTCTCATTAGGCATTTTGAGCACCAGATATACTGTAATGAGGTATGGCCATGAACTTGGTGAGCGACGGTCGACCAAGAATAGCATGGTAGGTGCCGTCGAAATCAGCGACCACGAAGTTAGCGTGGTCGGTGCGGAAGTGGTCCGGAGTCCCAAATGCGCAGTGTAGCGTGATCGCCCGAGAGGTGTGGAGCTCGTCCGGGAGAACGCCAGGCGTAATCGCCGTCTGACGGCTTCAGTCCGCTGGGCTATTTTCGAGCGGGCAGTTGTTCTTGAACAGTATATCAATGGAGCTGCCGCCGTCGATCATACCACTGTCGAATCGAACCTTGTTGATACAAGGATCGAGGACCGGGGAAACATACAGCTCGGGTATGGCGGCCCATTGGTCCTTCCCGCTGAAGTAGATTTCACGGTGAGACCACGGAGGAAGCCGCGGATCGGTGAGAAGGTTGTCGTTCTTTGCCACGTTCAAGCGGTAGCGCGGCGGCGGCAGTTTTGCGTTCTCGTTTGGTCTCAATGGACACCTTGCCGCCGATGATGGTGTGCACGCGATCGGTCGGCAGCGTATTATGGCGACGAGGATCTGCATCATCGCCGTCGTTGTCCTCGTTATTTGTTCTCTTACGCCATTAGGCTTGTCGGAAATATCCGAGCTCGTTGGCGCGTGTAGATAGTCTTGAGGACGCGACAATTCTCCATGGTATGGTTCGACTTGGGATGGAGCTGGCGGGGGCCCTTCAATGCTTTGGCGTAGTCGTCCTCGTGAGTTACGACGTCCGCCGCCCCTTTTTTCACCGTATTGACCTCGCCGTCGTCTTCCGAAAGCACGCTTGCTCTCAGAATCGCCACGGCGGTTGCGCCGCTGATTACGTTGATCACGGTGGTATTTGGGTCGTCGTTCTTGTTGGTTGCGGCGGTCAAAATTGTCGTTCGACTACGGTTGCCGCGGTAATCATCGCGGCGTGGAGGGTAATCGGGCGTGGGATCCTTGCTTCTTCTTCGACGATTATCTTTTAGCGTCATCAGCGTCCACGTATTTCTTAGCGGTGGCCAAGAGCGCGTGGATCGACTTCAGTCTTTTTCGGAGGAGCTTGTCTCTTAGGCGTCGTGGAAGCGAAGGCGGTGACAAAAGCCTCGATTGCCTCGTTGTCGGAGATTGATGGGACCTTGATGCGCATCTCCGAGAAACGCCGAACGTATTCGCGCAGTGGTTCGTCTTTCCGATCTCGGATCCGTTGCAGATCGTACTTGTTGCCGGGTTGTTCACAAGTAGCGATGAAATTGTCGATGAAGGCCTGCTTGAGCTCCTGCCAAGAGTCAAAACAGTTTGCCGGCAAGCTAACTAGCCATTGGTGACCTGCATGACCAACGGCGACTGGGAAGTAGTTAGACATAACGTGCTCGTCAGCCATGGCTGATCGGCACGTGTTTAAATGAGAGCATGACATATAATTCGGGGTTTTCCTTGCCGTCAGACTTGCGAAGTTTCTCGAGCTTGAAATTCTTGGGCCATATGACTTGGCGAAGGTGTGGAGTGAATCGCCCAGACCGGAGGGCCGTGGGCGGTGTCATACTCCATACGGCGATAGCTTTCATGGGATGCACGATCGTTGGCTCTACGGTTGATGCGAGCACGCAGATCACGTCCGCCGAGGTAATGGCGAAGATCGTTATTGCCATCGCGGCGATCTCGATTGCCATCTGGACTAGCTCTGCGACCGTGGTTATCTGGGCGATTGTCGCGGTTATCCCGGCGGTTGTCACCTCGAACGCCGTGGACGGTTATCCTCTCGGCGACGGTTTCGTCCCGACCACCATCATGACCACCGTTTCCGCCTTGACGATTGTCCGACGGGTCGTTGCGCGAGCCACGTCGGTTGAGCGGCTGTGAGCGACTTGAGTATTGGCGGCTGTGGCTTGATTCCACCGAAACGGATGGGGCCCGGGCTTGATTCATCTCTGCGGTCTGAGCCATAGCAGCCGTCAGATATGCTTGTATTTCATCGCGGACTGCTTGGGTTTCTGGAGTGTTGGGCAGCCGCTGCATTGTCGCCATGGCAACGGCTACGTTGGCGCTTGGGGTCTTGAAGACTTGTTTGTCCCCCACCCTGTCGAAAGCATTGTTGAGGTCGCGCGGTTGGATCCTTATGCGCCGTGCCTCCTGGTCTGCTTCAGCTTCGATTTGCCGGCGATTAAACCGGTCAATGTTGCGTGCTTCGCGTGCAGTCTTTTCTTGTTCTGTTTCGCCAACTGCTGGCGGCTCGTCGTTGCTGACGACATGGATCAAATCCCCTCGTCTTGGCGGGAAAGATGGAAATTGGGGGAAACCCGGGGCGTGGTCTGGTAGATCCAGATCGTATTTGACGCCTTCATCTTCGTGTATTTGAAACTTCGGTGTGGGAGATCGTTGGATGCGATGCCGGATGAGGAGCTGGAGTCACCCTCTCGGACTGTGTGGACAGATCCTTCTTGATAATCTTCAATCCGGACCATGTTGACGATGTTGCATGGCTTCGGACGAGATCGGTGTGTAGGACATAGATCCAAACGGCGTCGTAGGTTGCACGCGTAGCTAAAGGCGGCGTTTCGCAGGCCGTAGGGCTGGACCTGGTGGTTCTCCGTCGGGACTTCGTACTCGCAGAGTCGGAGGCCCGTCATGGCGGGTGGCTGACGGCGGGCGAGCCCTCAGAGTAGATCGACCACAAGATCTGTTCAAAGCCGCGTGCGGATCGCCCGAGCTGGTCGGATAGATCTGTTGGGGAGCGCGTTACCCGATCGATGGAGTCGAAAGCGGTCGGTGTCGTCGATCCGCTTCCCTCCGTAGCGGGAAGCGGATGACGGGTTGTCGGCGTGGTTTGTAGGCGTGGTCGGAGCCGGATGTACCGTGGTCGGAGCCGGATCCATCGTGGTCGAAGCCGTGTTCGTCGTGGTCGAGCCGTGTTCACCGTGGTCGAGCCGTATTCACCGTGGTCGGAACCGTAGCCGATCTGGTGAAGTAGTCGCTTGTGGGTTGAATACACGCCTCGGTCATGGTGATGGAGACGTCGGGGCGGTGGTCCAAGTGATCCGCCGATGGTGAGCGTGAGGCCGTTGGGCGTAAGCCATGGAGCCGGAGATGATGACCATCTTGTTCGCTTGAGAGAAGCGACGCGCCTCCCCTACTACGGCGCGCCACCGTCGACGAAATATGGTCGGCGATCTACCTAGGGTATGCCCAAGGTAGTAGATTATCGGCAGACAAGTGCGCAAGTCCCAAACAAGACGGTGACGCAAGATGCAGAACACGAGGTTTTATCGAGTTCGCCGCCAAGAAGGCGTAATACCTAAATCAAGGCGTCGATTTGTATTGTTGTATGTCAATGAGAGATGATTTTAGAGGGGTCCGCCGCCTTATATAGTCCGGGGGGCAGGGTTACAGATCTGGAAACTAATCCTAGTCGGTTACAATTGTCATATGTGGCCGGATAAGGATTCCTATTCTAATCGACCAGGATCCTGCTTGGTCGCCAAATCCGTCTTGATTCCTTGTGCGGGACTCCGATCAGGTTAACTGGGCCGCACGTCATCTTTCAGGTGGACTGAACCTATCGATCCAGGCCAACACAAGCTTAGCCGTAAGGGTATAGGGGTTAATACCCCCACACTGTCATGCAGGAGAACGGAAATAATTTCAGAGAGGCCATTTGTATAAGAGAACAAGAAGCGTCGTGAAATTCGGGCTGATGCTTTTGGTGAGCAATGGATAATCTGAAATATTTTAAGTTTACAGGTGTATGTAAGAACTAGTTGAGCATGCTGTGGATTTTGTCAGTGACAGGGGTTTTGAGAGTACACTCGCAAAGAGTAGTTTTTCAAAGATCAGTGCTAAAACAATACGGTCAAATTCTTGTGCTCAGCATAACTACCCTTTTATATATCGATCCTCTCTATCCCAATTCCCAGTATGAAGTAACATGCCGGACCTGTAGGCTGTAGCTGTGCTTTAGAATTTTTTGTTAGGGCGTGTTGAGTTCCGAAAATTTTTGGCTTTTGGCTACTGTAGAACTTTCGTCTGTATTTGACAAAAATTGTCTAATTATGGATTATTTAGGCTTAAAAGATTCGTCTCACAATTTCTCGGCCAACTGTGTAATTAGTTTTTTTTCGTCTACATTTAGTACTACATACATATGCCGCAAGATTCGATGTGACGGATACTGTGCAAAAATTTTTGGGTTTTGGAAACATCTAAACGGGGCCTTAACTAAAGAGGAAAATACTCTGGCAGTGTGAAAACAGCGTCTGACAATATGCTTTCTATACAACCGTTGCTGCCATCGTCCTGCTTAAGAAATGGTGTGAAAGCTTAGGAATCCAGATAAGCAAGCATCGGTAGTGGGCTAGTACGTCAGTTTTACACCTTTTTACGCAGTCATGCTGACGCGCCTTGCCTCCCGGACCCATGAAAGGAACCTGGCCCTTGTTTAGTTCCGCACTATGTAAAAAAAAAAATTCCCGTCACATCAAACTTACGGTATATGTATGGAATACTAAAAGTAGACGAAATTAAAAACTAATTGCACAGTTTGATTGTACTTTACGAGCAGGCCCGTCCTATTTTGGGGGGGCAGCCTGTGCGATGCCCATGGGCCCATGAGGCTGGGGCCCATGAGGGTACAGATATAGATGCACAAGTTGTATCCTGTTGAGGAGTCCATGATCACGCGACTCTCCTCTGACTTATCGGCTTCCTCACGATTATTTGAAATTGCATTTACTAATTGTTTCTCAAAACTTAAATTAGTAAAGAACTATTCATAAGAGATGTTAATTTAATTGCAGTTCAGTACTTTAGTGTACAGATCAATACCTGCTTACGGGGATATGGCTAGGCTTCAGGGATTTGATTTGTAATTCAATATTTTTTTTATCATGTTAGATGTTGCCAAAGAAACATAAGTCCGGTGCTCAAAAAAAAGAGAAAGAAAACAAGAACTTCAATCCAGAGAATCGCAACAGGTTGCGTTGCATAGGTTTTTTCCAACATCAAGAAATGCCAAAGTCAGTCAAGATCAAGGGCAGGAACATGATCAACCAATAATCGCACAAGCTGATGGCAATGATGGTGGTACAGACGAGCAAATTTTAGATGCACAAGCTGATGCCAATGAAGGTGTTACAGGGGAGGAAAATTTAGATGCGCAAGCTGATGCTAATGAAGGTGGTACAGGGGAGGAAAATTTAGATGCGCAAGCTGATGCTAATGAGGACATTTTGGGATCAGGTGAAAATTTGCAGCCTTCGAATGATACAGAAAATTTATATATTGACGAACAATCAATGTTGACTATCTTTGATCCTAGGACATGGGAAAATCTTAACAATATCAAAAGAGATATCTTAATTGAGAAAGGGCCTGTGAGAGAGATGGATTTACAATTTCCTAGTGATCCTAGTAATAGGCGTTTTTCATATGCTTACTATTCCATAAAGTTAACTAATGGAGAGGTTGTTGACAGGAAGTGGCTGGTTTCATGTAAATATGTGGACAAGGTCTTTTGTTTTTGTTGCAAGCTATTCAAATCAAATCATAACAATTCTTTGTTAGCAAATGATGGAGTGAGGGATTGGAAGCATTTGAGTGAGAAACTAAAACAACACGAGAACAGTGTGGAGCATCTGACAAATATGAATACATGGAATGATCTTCGGATTAGATTGAGCAAAAATAAAACAATTGAGGATGAAATGCAGCGGGAAATTGCAAAAGAGAAGGAGCGTTGGAGACAAGTTTTGGTAAGAATAGTTTCTGCTGTGAAGTTTCTTGCTAAACAAAATCTTGCCTTCCGAGGAACAAATGCAAAACTTTATCAATCAAATAATGGTAATTTTCTGGCCACAGTGGAAATGATTGCTGAATTTGATCCTGTCATGCAAGAACATATTAGCCGCATTCAAAATAATGAAATCTATCATCATTATCTTGGCCCTAGGATACAGAATGAGTTAATTGCTATGCTTGCTGATGCTGTGAAAAAACATATCTTAAAGATCATAAAAGATGCCAAGTACTTCTCTGTTATCTTGGATTGTACCCCAGATGTGAGTCATGAAGAACAAATGACACTAATTGTGCGGTGTGTTAATATGTCAAGTGCCATTCCAAGAGTAGAGGAATTTTTTCTAGAGTTCTTAAAGGTTGATGACACATCAAGATTGGGGCTTTTTAATGTACTGTTGGATGCACTGCAGTCTCTTGATTTGAACATTGATGATGTGAGAGGTCAAGGGTATGATAATGGTTCCAATATGAAGGGAAAACATCAAGGTGTGCAGGCACGTGTGCTTGAAATTAATCCAAGAGCATTGTATATGCCATGTGCATGTCATAGTCTGAACCTTGTTCTTTGTGATATGGCAAAATCCTGTAGAAAAGCTATTACTTTTTTTGGTGTCATAAAACGGATCATATTGAGAGGTTCACTGTCAAACCCTTGTCTGATACTCGTTGGGAGAGTCGAATAAAGAGTGTGCAACCTATCAGATATCAAGCTTCTCAAATAAGATCAGCTCTGAAGGAGGTGGAAAGAACTTGTACCGAGAACCCAAAATCGGTGAGTGAAGCTGGATCATTGGTAACCACTCTTGAGAATTTTGAATTTTTAGTTGATATGGTTATTTGGGAAAATATTTTATCTGTTATCAACATGGTGAGCAAAAGGTTGCAGTCTCCAATTGTGTGCTTGGATAGTACTTTGAAACAGATAGAAGGGGTCATATCATATTTTAAGAAGTATAGAGACACAGGCTTAAGTGCAAGTATTGAGAGTGCAAAATCCATTGCATCTAGTTTGGATGTGCAGCCAACATTTCCTACAAAACGTAAAGGTAAAAGGAAGAAGCAATTTGATGAACAAGATGATGAAACTGAAGAATTACAACGGTCAGCTATAGATGACTTCAATGATGACTACTTCCTAGTTATTGTTGATTATGCAATTGTTTCATTGACTAGTCGATTTGATCAGCTAAAGGAATTTGAGAAAATATTTGGTTTCTTATTCAATTCGGAAAATCTAAAGTCCTTGGATCATAGTGATCTACGAGACCGTTGCACAACTTTTGTGAATACTTTTTCTCATGACGACAAGTCTGATGTTGAGTTAGATGATTTGTTCTCTGAGTTGAAAGTGTTGCAAGTAACTTTGCCAGATCAGTTGATGTCAGCATCTGAGATTCTTCACTTTGTTAAAGTTGCAGATTGCTATCCAAATGCCTCTATTGCATATCGGATTCTGTTAACTATTCCAGTGACAGTAGCATCAGCTGAAAGAAGCTTCTCCAAATTGAAGCTACTGAAAAAATGTTTGAGGTCAACTATGCTACAAGAAAGATTAAATGGCTTGGCTATGTGTAGCATTGAGAAGGATATTTTAGATACAATTGATCTTGAAAGTGTTCTTGAAGATTTTGCATCAAGAAAATGCCCGAAGACGCTTTTTTAAAAAGCACTGAAGCACCGTAGTTTTATTTGAGGTAACCATCATAGTTATTTTGCCGTTTTTTATCTTCTTTGATGTACTGTTACCTTTTCAAGAAGAATTAAATATATGCTACAAGTTATATACTTTAATCGTCCTATTCAAATATTACATTGCCGGGCCCTTAGTGTCTTACAGGCCCAAAGGGCCCATAAAATTTGTGGGACGGCCCTGCCTGCACCTCCCTGCTCACCCGGAATGTCTGGGTGGTATACCCCGACGACCACGTGTAAGGGTAGTTCGACGATGATGTCACCTCTGAGCTGGTGACCCCGCTGTGCGACGTCTGTGTCTCGTCCTCCTCCCTGTCGGCGAGCGGCACAGGCCACATGAACACGGGCTTGGACATGGGCACGGGGAGCGGCGGCACGGACCGCGTCTGCAGGTTCTGCAAGATGTCCTGCGCCTTGGGCCGCTGCCGCGGCTTCGGGTGGCTGCACGCGAGTCCCAGCAGCAGCAGCCGCTCGGCCTCCTCCTCGTCGTACCCGCCGGCGGCGAGCCGCGGGTCCACAGCCTCCAGGACGCGGCCGGCGCCGTGGAGCTTCCACACCCACTCCAGCAGCTGGCTGCACCCGGCCGGGTTGCTGCAGGAGATGCGGCGGCCGCAGACGATCTCCAGGATGACGGCGCCGAAGCCGAAGACGTCGGACTCGCGCGTGGCCCGCCCCGTGTGGAAGCACTCGGGCGCGATGTACCCGAGCGTGCCCGGCACGCCGAGCTTGTCCGTGTAGGAGGTCTTGTCGGACTCGAGCGCGCGTGCCAGGCCGAAGTCGCCGAGCCGGGCCTGGAACGACGAGTCCAGCATGATGTTGGACGGCTTGATGTCGCGGTGGATCACCGTCTGCTCGAACTCGTGGTGGAGGTAGTTCAGCGCCGACGCCACGCCGGCGACGACGTTGTAGCGCAGCTTCCAGTCCAGCGTCGGCGCGTCCTTGCCGCCGAAGAGGTGCCTGTCGAGGCTGCCGTGTGGCATGTAGTCGTACACCAGCAGCAGCACGCCGTCCTGATGGCACCAGCCTGCAACAAACGTGGCATTCCAATTTCAGATTACTTTGGCCTTGTTCGGTTGACATGAAACTCGGTTTATCCGCTTCTTTTTTCATCGAGAACAGTATTTTTCTCTCGTAGAACCCGTCGTAAACAGTAACTTTCCGCCGTAAACAGCGTTTGTCGGTTTCAGAAGCTTGTTTTACTCATTTTGATTTCGAAACGTGAAGGATGGAAATGAACTAAAACGTATTTATTTCCCCCTCCGCGATTGTGCCTCTGGTTTTTCAGCATTTCCAGGTCACTAGAGTCGGTGAGTGCTTGCTTGGCATATTGTTCAGCAACTACCAAATATTTTTCTCTAAGAGCAAGTGGGAAGCAAGCCAGGTCAAAATTTACGTTGTCAAAATGCTATCCGGCCGGGTACACTGCTCAATCACAGAGCCCAAACTAAAACCCCCTTTAGCACGGCTTCACCGGTGAAGCCAAACAGCCTGTTCGGAAGGCCGTATCGTATCGTGGATTATTTACTGCTGGCTGGTTTGGTGTGAGAGAAAAACACTGTTCCCGCCTGGAAATTTACGATCATTTACGAGCAAGCGAACAGGCTGAAGCCGGTGAAGTCAGAAAAATTGGTTTTTTCTGGTTTCTAGTTCATTTTAACCCCGGCTTACAGTTCATTTTAACCCCGGTTTATAAAACGGTTTCACGCTACAGTGCCTCGATTTACGTAAAATAGATGAAGCCAAAGCTAGCATAAGCCGTGCCAAAGAGACCCTAAAATAATATACAGCCAAAACCATCACCACAAACTAGATTTTTGTGACTAGGCGCCAACTGGGCCGTACGATTCTAAGCATTCTTTATTCTTATTATAATAACGAGAGCATGTTTCGGTGGCTTGAAATCTTTATAAACGTAGACTAACGAGGGTTGAATAGTCGCTCCCTGGATAGCTATCTCCCCATTGGTGCCATACGAAAAATCTGACATTTTACAGGTTGCGTTTGACATATCCGACAGCTTGGGCAATGTTTAGTTGCCGACGGAATTGGCGCCAACGGATTTCCGGTAGACACTGCTAGTGTAATATTTTTGTTTGTATTTGGTAATAATTATCTAATCGTTGACTAATTAGGCTCAAAACGTTCGTCACGTAAAGTACATTCAAACTATGTAATTAATTTTTGATTTCGTCAACATTTAGTACTACATATATGTACTGTAAGTTTGATGTGACGAAAAATCTTCTTTTTACATAATGCTAAAATTTAGATTTGGGGTGAACTAAACATGGCCCCGGAAGCATTTCATTTCCAACATTTCCATTGACGCAACCATCCAGGAAATGGATGTAACAACGACAGGGATAAAGCGCTGCAAGGGAAAAAATCTCGCTGAACCGTCCACAGCAAGAAATCAAAGCGGAGCTCTCTCTGTACTAAAGGTCCACAGCAAGAAATCAAAGCGGAGCTGAAGAAATCAAAGCGGAGCTGTCTCTGTACTAATGGTAAGGATCAAAACGGAACGGAAATATCCCGAATCGAACCGCATCGTTTTCTATATTTAATCCGATCGAATCCGTATTTTTTTGTCCGATTTTACCGTTTTCGCTTTCGTATTTGAGATGTTTCGTATTTTAAATGTAAAAGTAGAAAACGGTTTACACATTTTTCGACCATTTTCTACTTTTCTACTTTTAATTTGAAATATTCCGAATTCAAAATTAGGTTTAAACCGAATTTGGCCAACTGCACAGGTCATACAGCCCAATTACAGGCTGCTCACCATGCAGTTGCGTTCTTTCTACTGGTGGATAGCTGCCCTCTCTTATAGACAGCGCCCAGCCTCATCTCTCTTATTATGTATTTGGTCGTGCACTTATTTAATGCTATGCACTTGAACTAGATGATGCACTTGTTAGTTGTGAACTTGTTATGCATTTGATCGTACACTTGTTTAATGCTATGCACTGTGGGTCGGTATTTCGTATTGAATTTTCGCATACCGACCGTGTTCGACATAATTCCGCTCGAATTGGTTCGTTTCCGAAATTCTAGATATTCCGTAAGTTCGTGTTCGTTTTCGTGTCCAGCTTGTCCGCTTTCGCTTTCGTTTTCATATTTCAAATGTAAAAGTAGAAAACGGTTGAGGAGTTTTTCGACCGAGTTCGACCGTTTTCATCCTTAACTAAAGGTCCACAGCAAGAAATCAAAGCGGAGCTGTCTCTGTACTAAAGGTCCCGTTCGCTTGAACTTATCAACCGTCTTGAATTTATTAATCAGCTTATCAGTTAAAATCTACAGTATTTTTCTCTCGTAACAAAAAAAAAAACAGTTTCAGCCGGCTTACGTATCAGCCGAACAGAGCCTTAGGATTGGCGTTTGCAGTGAAGTGCTTGGTGGAATATTAAATCAGATATTTTGTGAACTATCTATAGCAAATAAATCCAACTAATTTTGACATTACTGTCGATAAGAACGGCCACGGCAGAGTAGACGAAGTTGATAATAATAAGAACTTTATATAAGCAAAATATAATAAGATGTAATAATGTCATGAGCAGGAAAGGCAGGACAAAAGAGTTTCTTACCGACGAGCTTGACGAGATTCCGGTGGCGGAGGCGGTTGATGATGCTGAGCTCGGCGAGGAAGTCCTCCTGCCCCTTGGTGTTGGCGCCGGAGAACTGCTTCACGGCAACCTCCATGCTCTGGCCGTTGTCCCCGGGCACGGTGGCGCGGTACACCACGCCGTACCCGCCCTGCCCCAGCTTCATCTTGTCGTCGAAGCTGTTGGTCCCTTTCCGCAGCTCCTTGTAGTCGAACTCCTTGGGCACGCCCGGGATGCTCCTCAGGTCAAAGGCGTTGTGGAACACCACCGAGCTCGGGTCGTCCCCGACCTGCTTCTTCCGCTTCTTCTTCATCAAGTAGAGGCCCGCGAGCAGCCCGAGCGCCAGCGCGGCGGCGCACGGCACGCCGATGGCCAGCCCGAGCTTCCAGCCGGACAGCTTCTTGGGGACGCTTTCGCCGTGGAGCACTTCCACCGTCATGTTCCACATGAGCACGCAGTTGAGCTGGTAGTCCACGCCGGTGGACGCCGAGAAGCCGAAATAGCCCTTGTTGTTGAGGAGGTACTTGGAGAGGTCCAGCGACGCGTTGAGCACAGCGGTGTCCGGCTTGGTATTGTCCGCGGACATGTACACCCACACATGCCGCGTGGTGCCGTTGTAGTCGATCCAGACCATGTAGTTGCCGGAGCTACTACTGTGATTGGGAGCGAGCTGGATGCCGTAGGGGGCGAGCGGGATGGCGGAGATCGAGTGGACGCCGTTGAGATCGAGCCCGACGTGGTTATCGTCGGGGTCGTAGTACTGCTTCACCGTGTCCAGCTCCACGGCCACGAACCCGTTGGTGGCGTTGCCGTCGGTGGAGGCGTTGGTGAGGCCGAGGTACTCGCCGTAGCTGCCGGGGGGCGGGCCATCGTTGCCGGACGCGACAACGAACGCGAACCCTTCGCCCTTGACGGACTTGTGCTGGCGGTAGAGATTGACCTCGAACACCGTGGAGAAGGACGCGACGTGCCGGCCGTCGGCGGTGGAGTTGGACGCGTTGGCGGCCCAGAGCACGAACGGCGTGGCGTAGAAGACGTGACCTGACTGGTTGACTAGGAAGCTCGTGGCGCTGTTGCCCGTGTCGGGGGTGATCTGCAGCGCTTTCTGGTTGACGCTGGCGTTGGTCGAGAGCGTCAGGTCGGCGGGGGTCTTGTCGTAGAACCCGGGGAAGGAGAAGGTGGTGAAGTCCCTGCCGGCGACGGTGCTGGTGGATGTCGTGGCCTGGGCGAGCACCGCCGGGATGGAGCAGACGGCGACGCTCGCGAGCAGCAGGAGGAGCGCGAGGCTCGTCGTGGTCGTGGCGCGGCCGCCACGGCGCCAAGGCCCCGTCGTCATGTACTGGCCTGCAGCCTGCACCCTGCAGGAGGAGAAGAGAAGAGTGGCAGAGGCGCAGAGCCGCAGGGGAAGCGTGGTGTGGTGCGGATGGACTGCGGAAGGAGGGTGCGCCGGGGACAAATGGGCAGTTTGGACTCCACGTTATAAATGGACACGTCTTCCTCCGTTTTGAACTGTATTTATGTGTTATCTTATTCATTCAGCTATTCCCCACATCAGGTTCTCTGTTAGCAGAAATTCTATGGCCTTCCTAGTGACGCACCTAACCTGTGACTCTGTGAACTGCAATGACTAGAGCAAACTGTTGTACATGTTGCCTGGTCACAAAGATAACAGCGTCCCATGATGATACGGTTGTGGACCATTTCGCCTCTTACAGCACGTCCACTGTCAGGAGCAACATATACGGTTGTGGACCATTTCGCCTCTTACAGCACGTCCACTGTCAGGAGCAACATAAAACCGATGAGACGGTGACTTGTTATATCCATATAAACGATCTAGAGTAGAACCGAGGAACTTTTAGGTAACCAGTTAATCTAGATAAGCCCTAGTACATCTAGATCGAAAGGTGGAGATAGAGAGATAAAGAGAGAGGTGTTGGTGTTGAACCTGGGCCCTCGGAGGGAGTCGCGGATGAACTGGAGCCGGCCATCTCAGGTTCGGTGATGAAGGTCTGCGCACGGACAGCAACGGATGGAGTAGAGGTGGCACAGACGTCGATGCGAAAGACGGACGGACGGTGTGGCGAAGTGATTGACGCGGCCAAGTGGAGTGGAGCTTCCCGTCGCTGGCTGCGCGCCCTCTCACATCGGTCTAGGGTTTGTAGGTGGGGTTTGCGGCTCACGGTGAACCTCGTACCTCGAGCCGCCGGCCTCCACCACTTTATATAGCGCAGTGCGACGGGGGTCCACCAACCATGTAGGGTTGGGCGCCCCCGATCAGGGCGCGTGACCAAGGCCCAATAGACCGTTGGGCTTATTGGCTGGGAGATCAATCTAACATTCTCCCCCTTGATCATACACTATTACTTTTATCTTTAAACTTTAAACTTCAATCCTTTTATCCGTACTCATTTCTTCACAGATGATGCATAGAGCATGTTTCATCGTCACGGTCAATCACCGATAGATTTAACAGCTACAATGCACGTCTCTGATCTGAAATAGTTACTTTAACTTTTGGGCCCTTTATAGTCCAGGAGTCATAGGCTTTCCCTTAAACCCATGCCGGCTACATGTTCTCTGAACACGTTGGGTGGTAAGCCTTTTGTAAGCGGATCTGCGAGCATCTTTTCGGTACTTATACGCTCAAGACTTATCATTTGATCCTGGACTTTATCCTTCACAACATAATACTTTATGTCAATGTGTTTTGCAGCACCACTTGACCTATTGTTGTGAGCATACTGTACTGCTGGATTATTATCGCAGTATAACTTCAGTGGTCTATTGATGTCGTCAACCACCTTCAAACCGGGTATGAACTTCTTTAGCCAGTTCACCTGCCCCGTTGCCTCATAACACGCTACAAACTTGGCATACATTGTGGACGATATAGTGACGGTTTGCTTTGAGCTTTTCCATGAAATAGCTCCCCCTGCGAGAGTGAACACATATCCAGACGTGGATTTTCTATTATCTCCCGCATAATCAGAATATGAATATCCCACTATATGGAGTGAATCAGATCTTCTATACGTCATCATAAGGCCTTTCGTTCCTTGCAAATAACACAAGACTTTCTTTACTAATTTTTAGTGTTCTATTCCAGGATTGCTCTGGAATCTGTCAAGTAACCCTGTAACAAATGCCAAGTCAAGGCGCGTGCATACTTGAGCATATTGCAAGCTTCCGACAGCTGAAGCATATGGAACCACTTTCATTTAATCGATCTCATATTGGTTTCTGGGGCATTGAAAATCCCCATATCTGTCGCCCTTGACTATAGGAGTAGGTGAGTGACTACATTTATGCATACAAAATTTCTTTAAGACTTTTTCTATGTATGCTTTTTGTGACAGTCCTAATACCCCTTTACTTCTATCTCGGTGAATCTCGATCCCTAGAACGAATGAAGCTTCACCAAGATCTTTTATATCAAATTTTGAGGACAAAAACTTCTTTGTTTCCAGTAGTAGACTGACATCGCTACTAGCAAGTAAGATATCATCCACATACAGGACAAGGAAGATAAACTTCATATTCTTAAACTTTGCGTAGACACAATTGTCCTCAACATTATCTTTAAACCCAAAATTCTTTATTGTCTGATCAAATTTCAAGTACCATTGTCTTGAAGCTTGTTTTAATCCATAAATGGATTTCTTTACGCGGCATCCCAAACGTTCTTTTCCTTCCATGACAAAACCTTTCGGTTGTGCCATGTAAACATTTTCCTCTAAGCCTCTGTTGAGAAATGTCGTCTTTATATCCATCTGATGTAATTCTAAATCGTAATGTGCCACTAATGCCATTATGATTCTGAAGGATTCCTTACATGAGACTGGAGAAAAGGTCTCATTGTAATCAATCCCTTCTCTTTGTGTAAAGCCTTTTGCCACAAGTCGGGCTTTATATCTCTCTATATTCCCTTGAGAGTCAAGTTTTGTTTTGTAGACCCATTTACAGCCTACTGTTTTGGCTCCTTTAGGAATTATCTCCAAATCCCAAACTTTATTTGCATTCATTGATCTCATTTCATCTTCCATGGCCTCAAGCCACTTTGATGAATGATCACTTTTCATGGCTTCTTCAAATAAGGTGGGATCATCCTCCATTTGAAATTCTTCAGTGTTGTATACTTCATAATCAGCAGGAATAGCTGATTTTCTAACTCTTTTAGACCTTCTAGGGGCCTCCTCATTTGGCACATTTTCTGTTTGAGGCTGTTGTTGCTCCCACTCATGTGTGGCAATAGTTTCAATAGGATCCTGAGGAACATGTTCCTCATCATCATTCATTGTTGCCATAGGCGGGATAACAACAGGTGCTGACACCACAGTGTCTTGTACTGTCGGTGCAGCAACAGCAGGTATTGAGAAAAATGGCTCATGAATGATCGGAGTGGGTGCATACACCCGCTTCTCTTCAAGGTCAATTTCTCGAGCTACCATGCTCCCCCTCATCATTTCAACCTCTAGGAAGACAGCGTGTCTCGTTTTCACAAATTTTGTATGTCTATCTAGACAGTAGAAACGAAAACCTTTTGACTTTTCTGGGTAGCCAATGAAATGGCAACTCACTATTTTGGGATCTAGCTTCCCAATGTTTGGGTTAAAAACTTTAGCCTCTGCAGGGCTCCCCCACACACACAAGTGGTTAAGTGAGGGTACTCTTCCTGTCCACAACTCATACGGTGTTTTAGGCACCGACTTACTTGGTACTCTATTGAGAATATGAATGGCGGTTTTTAACGCCACCATCCACAGACTCATCGGTAAAGTGGAGTAACTTATCATACTACGCACCATATCCATCAGGGTACGATTACACCTTTTAGCTACTCCATTCTGTTCAGGTTCGTCCGGTATTGAATACTGGGCGACTATACCATTCTCCTGTAAGAACCTTGCAAAAGGTCCAGGAACTTGTCTATATGGGGTATGCCGACCGTAGTACTCTCCCCACGGTCAGACCTGACTATCTTAATCTTTAAATCATGCTGATTTTCAACTTCTGCTTTAAATATTTTAAATTTATCCAACGCTTCTGTTCTTTCTTTAATTGGATAAATGTAGCCATAACGGGAGTAATCATCTGTGAATGTTATGAATGAATCAAAACCATCCACACTCTTTACAGGAAAAGGACCACGGATATCTGTGTGAATAATATGTAGAATTCCTGCGCTTCGTTTGGCATCTTTCTTAATTTTCTTTACATACTTTCCTTTTATGCAATCTCTACATTGTTCTAAATCTGAGAGCTCTAATGGAGGAAGAATATCATTCTTAACTAGTCTTTCTATTCTCCCCCTCGAAATATGGCCTAAACGACAGTGCCATAATTTCGACAACGCATCGTGAGCTCTCTTTCGTTTTCTGTTTGCATTGTTCGATGAGGATACATTCTCATTCACATCACATACGAAATTCATATTTTCACGAAGTGATAACAAATAAAGCTCATCTTGTCGGAAGGCAAGACCAATACATCTATTATTAAACAATATCTGACATTTGCCATTTCTAAAATGGCAATCATAACCATCATGGTCCAACTTTGATACACTAATCAATTTTCTTTGCAAAGAAGGTACATAAAGAACATCTCTAAGAAAAAGTATGAAGCCATCAGCAAGCTCGAGTGGAAGATCGCCAACGGCCTCAACATCTGCTTGTACTCTATTTGCGACTTTAATGAAACTTTCGCTTCTTTGCAAAGTTCTCATCGAACGGAATCCCTGTAATGAATTAGCAACATGAATAGTTGCACCTGAATCAATCCACCAAGTAGATTTTGAAAACTTGACATACAAGGATTCATTTACGAACGTAATAATGTTTTCACCTTTATTTTTTATTATCATCTTTAGGAAATCGGGACAATTCTTCTTATAATGTCCCGTCTTCTTACAGTAGAGACACTGATCTTTATCCACTGGAAATTGCTTGTTCTGAGACTGTTGCATGGGACCCTTTCCAGATGACTTAGAGGAAGAGCTGTTATTATAGTTCTTTTTCTTATCTTTTAGGTAGTTCACAATACCACCCTGTGAAACTTTTATTCTTTTCTCCTCCTGCACACACATGGCTATGAGATTTTCTAAATCCTATTTTTCAGGCTGTATGTTGTAATTAACAACAAAGGTGTCAAATTCTTTGGGCAAAGAAGCAAAAATCAAATGAATAAAAAACTCATCCTTGAGTGTCAAATCCATTGGTTTGAGCTTAGACGCTAGATTGCTCATTCTCAGTATGTGCTCTCTAATGCCACTGCCGCCACCAGAGTACTTTTCTGTAACCAGCTGCTTGATCAGCTGGGTTGCATGTCTTTGAAGAGCCAGTGAACTGACTCTTTATTCTTTCTAGATACTCTGTGACCGTGTCACAGTCTGGAATTGAGCCCACTATTGCAGGCTCAATTTTATTCTTTATCACAGCCAAACATTTTTTATTGGCTGTGACCCACTTTCTATTTTCAATGTCAAAAGACATCTTTACGGGAGTAAAGTCCCGCTCTCTATTCTGCTATGCAGCATCAGTCTCATCTGTCTCCCTCACCGGTGCCACAGGTTCTTTGGGACACGGTGTGGTGACAACCCAGTCCACCTCAGCGAGGATGAAAGCCAGGTCTATCTTTTTCTTCCACTCAATATAGTTATCACCTTCTAGAGTGGGGATCTCTTTGATACAACTCATCAAGTTGTATCCTCCTGAAAACACAATTCAAATAGTGTGAGAACACAAATAATAACAACAACAATTGCATGCCTTAGTTTAACGTTGGTCAAAATTAAAACATACATTTGTTTTATACATTAAATCTACATCACCGTTGGGCAGAAATAGATATAATGCATAACAAAAGACTATAATATTATCAACATTATAATATTGCTATTAATCAACGTTGGTTAGAATAATAACGACATTATAATAACTGTAAAAAATTTTCTATGTTTCAAAATTAAATTCTCCCGTTGGTTCGAATTTAATAATGAAAACAACAATTTTTAAGTACGCAGCGGAAACTTTAATAAATCTTTTAATTTTATTTTCCAGAAGCAACTTTACTATTTACTGAACAAAAAATATCGTTGGATAAATTTTGTACAGAAATTTGCATCAAAAAATGCAATACAGATTCATCTAATATGCATCAAAAGTTTTTGAAAAATCTTTTAATTCTATTTCACTGTGTTCGGCCATTTTGGCCCATAGCAGTCTAAAGGCCCACGCACGCCCACGGTTGCATGGCGGCTTCAGTAAGGCGCTCCCAGGCGCCAGAGGCGCAACCTAGGCCTAGGCCAAGAATTCGGCCTCGCGCCCTATCCCGCCTGGGCTGCGGCGCTGGCCCATTCAATCTTGGCCGTTCGTTCAAAGATCGGATGGCGGCGGGCGTTCGAATCGGAATAAAACGACAATGGCGCGCGCCTTCGCCGAAAACCCTAATTCATTCTCATTCGCTCTCTCTTATCTCCTCAGTCAGTCACCGAGCGAGCGACCACGGCGGGAGCAAGCAGCGAGCCCCGGCGCCGTCGCTGACCCCCTCGCCGGCGTGCGCGCTCCCCAGCGGGTGAGCATGCCGCCGTCGAGTGGCCTGGCCGCGGCACCCCTATGGCCGGATACCGGCGAGCCGTGTGCCCGGCCTTTTCTTTTTTTGGCAGCCGCGGCGTGGATCTGATCTTTCTTGTTGTCAAGCATACGGCGTAGGTAGGCCACCCCCTTTCCTTTCTTCCCCTTTCTTTTGATTCGTTTGTTCGGATTTCATCCGATTTGCCGATTAGGGTTAGGGTTAGGGTTTAGGATGGCCACTGTTTTTCTTTTTCCCCGATTTGATTTCTTCTCGGGTTTGAAGTTCGGTTTCCAATTGAAACCTTGTTATCATCTCTGTCCCAAAACCCGATCTAGGGTTTGGATGTATCTTTTCTTTCTTTTCCCGAACCCTATCTAGGGTTAGGGTTAGATTTTCTTTCATCCGAACCTACATCTTTCTCAGATCCAAACGGATCGAGGTTAGGGTTCAACCGAACCCTTTGTTGGCCGAAGCCCCTTTCTACATTCTAGATCCGCACTGGATTTCTATTTGTTAAGCCAGATCTATACCTAAACGTGGCTCCGATACCAATGTTATATCCATAGAAACGATCTAGAGTAGAACCAAGAGACTTCTAGGTAACTAGTTAATCTAGATAAGCCCTAGTACATCTAGACCGAGAGGTGGAGACAGAGAGATAGAGAGAGAGGTGTTGGTGTTGAACCTAAGCCCTCGGAGGGAGTCGCGGATGAACTGGAGCCAGCCATCTTAGGTTCGGTGATGAAGGTCTACGCACAGGCAGCGACGGGTGGAGTAGAGGTGGCACAGACGTCGATGGAGTGCAGACGGTGTGGTGGCGATGATTGACGACGAGGTTAGTTGAGCTTCCCGTCGCTGGCTGCACGCCCTCTCAGATCGGTCTAGGGTTTGTAGGTGGGGTTTGCGGCTCACGGTGAACCTCGTACCTCGAGCCACCGGCCCCCACCACTTTATATAGCGCAGTGCGACGGAGGCCCACCAACCATGTAGGGTTGGGCGCCCCCGATCAGGGCGCGTGACCAAGGCCCAATAGGCCATT
This sequence comes from Miscanthus lutarioriparius, assembly GCA_904845875.1. NCBI lineage: Eukaryota > Viridiplantae > Streptophyta > Magnoliopsida > Poales > Poaceae > Miscanthus > Miscanthus lutarioriparius. The sequence continues at coordinate 16,275,046 of CAJGYO010000007.1, read as the reverse complement.
GGACTTATTGGCTGGGAGATCAATCTAACATGACTACATCAGAGCCAAAACTAGCAGGCCGGTTCATCGCTTCGACTATCACCAGTTACTACAAATGTGAAATCGAATTTGTGAATAAATGGAAAGGAAGGGACCAGAAAAAGGTAATTTCCATATGATTATTTCAGAGTTGGGCGCTGCATAGTAACCGCACAAGCAAAGCAACAGATCAGAATTCAGAAGCTTGCTTGAGGAAAAAGTGAGCAACGGCAGACGAAGGGTCTCATTTGTTCTCTTCTCTGCAACTAAAAAATTTACACACCAATCGTTCACCGGTAGATGAAACAATCCGCGCGATCACCTCGTCGAACCCCACCTGCGATCCCCGCACGGTAATAAAGAAAATCACCATCCCTGCGTTGCCCGCCCGCTTCCACCGCGATTCGCCAGCACCATAGAAAAGGAAACAACAATCCCTCTCACGGTCTCCTCCTCAGTGACACCGCCTCCTCCGCCTCATGCGACGCCGCCGCCTCCACCTCCTCGTGATTCATCGTCCAATGGCAGCAAGGACCCATCGATACCGGCATGGCTCTTCCTCACGACACGGAGGCGGCATGGCGCGAAGCCATGGCAATCGCCAAAGATCCGGAGAATGCGGGCGCGTCTCGCCCGTGAGGCCACCTTCCCAGCAGAGAAGCGGCACACGACGATAGAGGCGCGCGGCATCGACAATGGAGGCAAAGAACGACAAGGCATCGTGGCTTTTTCACGCTCTCGACCGACGGGCGTGGGCGTGGCCAGCAAGTGCAAGGCGGTGCGGGCGGTGTGCCACACAACTGTGGCGGCACGGCACGGGCTCGCTCCTCCGTGGCACTCGGCCCCCCTTCCCTAACCATAGGAACTCGGTCACCTCGCCACGGCAGCGGCGCGCGGCACAGCGAGGGCAAGGTGGAGCGGTATGGCTCTTCCTCACGAATCCATCCAACGGGCGCGGGCGGCGCGGGCAGCACAGCGGCACGGTTGTAGCTCCTCGACGCTCGACCCTCTTCCCCGGCCAGCGACGCTCGGCCCCATCCACTGGCCGGCCGGTGGCGGCACACGACGAGCTACAGGGCACCGCCGCCAACCTTCTCTTCAGTTCGGATCTCGACCAGGTGAGTCACCTCCTTCTGGGAACTGGGATCCCCTCACCCTTCTCCTGCTTTACAAGTTATTGGAGCTGCACGGTGGTTGACCTATTGCGGCGCTGCCACAAGATGGTGAACTGCTGGTGTTGCGGCGTGGCCTGCTTATAATGCACCTAAATTTGGGATACTGATATAATACACTTAAATTTGGGATACTGATAGGCCATGCTACTTGTTTGTGTGCTTCAACCCATTACAGTGTATCAATGCCAATACGCATGCGATACTCATCTTCAAAAATTTTGTATGATGTTTTGGGTTTAAACATTACGGCATCAATAAATTGGTAACTGTTGCCTTGCTTAAAGAAAATTCAGATTAGAGTTCATACAAATAAAATTTAGAAATAAGCAGATTTTGTGAGTTTGATGGTGAACATGATGTCCAACTAGAGAAAAGCAATGTCATGTTAATGGGGCCTGCTTGCTCTGCTTTGGTTGATAGTTAGATCATGTAGTAGTTTATATGGTCACACATGGCATTGTGTCATCAGATTGAGGTCGTTGGTTCAGGTGTTACATAGTACTCCACAACGAAGAATAGGAGGATCTGTTTTTGCTAACAATTGTAGGTAAATAGCGATCTTTAGATCATCAGGATAGAACTTCCTTTTCTCGTTGCTAGAACCTAAAAAAAATTACCGAACTCAAAACAGAATATGCAGACAAGTCTATGAACTGACTATGTTGATAACTTTAGGTTTCAGTCATCTCTGAATATGCAATCAGAAATCTAAAAAACAAACTAAAAAACAAAAGAATAAAAAACAAATAGCTAAAAAAAAGACCGAACCTGAAGCTAACTAGGCTACTCTAAAACTACATATATCTGCAGAGTACGGGTTTAAGTGAATCAATAATTCTTTTGCCATGAGAAAATCCATATATTGGGCAATTAATACCATTGATAGTCTATCTACTTGCCTAATATTGCTCGATTGCATCTCCCATTTGATTGAATATTGCTTGTCATGTGCTTTAATTTTCATGCCCTGCTATTTTCTTCAGCTTTCCGTTCATGTATGGTAATTGTGCTATGAGCCCAAACATGGCTAGAGTGATTGCCTGTAGTTTTGTGTGTGAAGGCTAATGACCACTTTTTATGATGTGAACAATAATATGATAGTTAATCAAGAATATTAATTTGACATGATGGTTACCAAACATATAATGCTTGGCCCTTACGGAGTGCTTAATTGTGATTGTCCATGCACAAAAGGTCGTGATTCCTGCAATAACCGTTACCGTAGACCTTTCTGCGATGTCACGGCATGAAGTGATACGACAATTAATGTTGATGTTTCAATTTTGTATTTAAATTTAGAGTTATATTTTAACTATCTATCTTTCGTAAAGACTTATATAAAATTGATTGGAACATTATGACTGTGGTATCTATTTTAGATAATAGTATAACACATGCTCGTATATATGTTATCGTGGTATTATGTGTTCCCGTTGCGACGCACGGGCATTTACCTGGTCACGTTATAAAACTCCATCACAAGATTAGGCCCGGCGATGCAGGTGTGCCGTGTGCTTCAGCGATGTTTTTGTTTCCCATGCGGAACAGATGGCCAAATCGTGCCTTATTCTAATCTAATCCCTCCGGTGGCCTAGTCAATGGTCGAAATTCTCATTGGCCATTGGTCCATGCCATGCCTTGCGCTGCGCCTTCTCCCTTCCGTCGGTCAAACCCTTCCGCTCGGCATCCGTCTTCCACGAACCTCCACGCCAAAGGCCCAAAGCAGCGTTTTGCCGGTGGAGTGAAAACTGGAGCTGGAGGGCTAACCACAAACTCAAAGGGTGTAGGACTGTACTGCTGACCTGCTGTAGGCTAGAATTAGCCCACCCTCTTTTTCCAGCTGGGCATCATATTCAGGTAACTTCCCCTGTGTTTACGCAGTTGGAAATCTCCGGCGTAGATGCTTCTACAACAGGAAATACACCGGTGGTGCATGCACGTGATGCACCATCCAATTCGGCCATGTTTAGTTACACTTCAAAATGTCAAATTTTTCAAGATTTTCTGTCACATCGAATCTTTAGATGCATGCGTGAAGCATTAAATATAAATAAAAAATAAAACTAATTACACAGTTTAGACGAAATTCACGATACGAATCTTTTAAGCCTAATTAGACTATAATTAGACACTAATTATCAAATAACAACGAAAATGCTACCATGCATTTCGCCAAAAAAAAATTGCCAAGTAAACGGTACCTTCCAATCACGGGCTCACGGAATTTCGCCAAAAAAAATTGCCAAGTAAACGGTACCTTCCAATCACGGGCTCACGGATGAAGCATATTACTACAGTAGATGCTAGAAGACTTGACCAGATGTACAGTCGTGAGGCCTGATGTGACCGGGTTACCTGAAAAGTTTTCTGCACAGGGAGAATTCCTAGCAAGGGCGCTTCTGCGAAGCCTGCAGCCGCGCTAGCGTTTTCCTGCGAGGTTGCTCTCAGGGCGCGTTTAGTTCTCATTTTTGTTTGTTTAGCTACTGTAGCACTTTCGTTGGTATTTGGTAATTAGTGTGTAATTATAGACTAATTAGATTTAAAAGTTTCGTCTCGCGATTTCTCACAAAACTGTGCAATTAGTTTTTTTCGTTTACATTTAGTGCTCCATGCATATGCCGCAAGATTTGATGTGACATTTTAGGATGAAAATTTTTGGGAACTAAACAGACCCTCACTGGGGCCAAAAGCACCAGGGGTGCGTTTAGTTGGCCGGAATTTGGATGTGCAAAGTTTGCATAGTATTAGATTTCCTACTAAAATATTTCGTTTGTATTTGGTAATAATTGTCCAACCGTTGACTAATTAGGCTCAAAATGTTCGTCTCGTAAACAGGGCCGTCCCACAAATTTCATGGGCCCTTAGGCCAGTAAGACACTAAGGGCCCGGCAATATAATATTTGAATAGGACGATTAAAGTATATAACTTGTAACATATATTTAATTCTTCTTGAAAAGGTAACAGTACATCAAAGAAGATAAAAAAACGGCAAAATAACTATGATGGTTACCTCAAATAAAACTACGGTGCTTCAGTGCTTTTTAAAAAAGCGTCTTCGGGCATTTTCTTGATACAAAATCTTCAAGAACACTTTTAAGATCAATTGTATCTAAAATATCCTTCTCAATGCTGCACATAGCCAAGCCATTTAATCTTTCTTGTAGCATAGTTGACCTCAAACAATTTTTCAGTAGCTTCAATTTGGAGAAGCTTCTTTCAGCTGATGCTACTGTCACTGGAATAGTTAACAGAATCCGATATGCAATAGAGGCATTTGGATAGTAATCTGCAACTTTAACAAAGTGAAGAATCTCAGATGCTGACATCAACTAATCTGGCAAAGTTATTTGCAACACTTTCAACTCAGAGAACAAATCATCTAACTCAACATCAGACTTGTTGTCATGAGAAAAAGTATTCACAAAAGTTGTGCAACAGTCTCGTAGATCACTATGATCCAAGGACTTTAGATTTTCCGAATTGAATAAGAAACCAAATATTTTCTCAAATTCCTTTAGCTGATCAAATCGACTAGTCAATGAAACAATTGCATAATCAACAATAACTAGGAAGTAGTCATCATTGAAGTCATCTATAGCTGACCGTTGTAATTCTTCAGTTTCATCATCTTGTTCATCAAATTGCTTCTTCCTTTTACCTTTACGTTTTGTAGGAAATGTTTGCTCCACATCCAAACTAGATGCAATGGATTTTGCACTCTCAATACTTGCACTTAAGCCTGTGTCTCTATACTTCTTAAAATATGATATGACCCCTTCTATCTGTTTCAAAGTACTATCCAAGCACACAATTGGAGACTGCAACTTTTTGCTCACCATGTTGATAACAGATAAAATATCTTTCCAAATAACCATACCAAATAAAAATTCAAAATTCTCAATAGTGGTTACCAATGATCCAGCTTCACTCACCGATTTTGGGTCCTCGGTACAAGTTCTTTCCACCTCCTTCAGAGCTGATCTTATTTGAGAAGCTTGATATCTGATAGGTTGCACACTCTTTATTCGACTCTCCCAACGAGTATCAGACAAGGGTTTGACAGTGAACCTCTCAATATGATCGGTCAAAATTTTCCACTTTTTAGTAGATCGTGCAAACAATGCATATATCCGTTGTATGACACCAAAAAAAAGTAATAGCTTTTCTACAGGATTTTGCCATATCACAAAGAACAAGGTTCAGACTATGACATGCACATGGCATATACAATGCTCTTGGATTAATTTCAAACACACGTGCCTGCACACCTTGATGTTTTCCCTTCATATTGGAACCATTATCATATCCTTGACCTCTCACATCATCAATGTTCAAATCAAGAGACTGCAGTGCATCCAACAGTACATTAAAAAGCCCCAATCCTGATGTGTCATCAACCTTTAAGAACTCTAGAAAAATTTCTCTACTCTTGGAATGGCACTTGACATATTAACACATCGCACAATTAGTGTCATTTGTTCTTCATGACTCACATCTGGGGTACAATCAAAGATAACAGAGAAGTACTTGGCATCTTTTATGATCTTTAAGATATGTTTTTTCACAGCATCAGCAAGCATAGCAATTAACTCATTCTGTATCCTAGGGCCAAGATAATGATGATAGATTTCATTATTTTGAATGCGCCTAATATGTTCTTGCATGACAGGATCAAATTCAGTAATCATTTCCACTGTGGCCAGAAAATTACCATTATTTGATTGATAAAGTTTTGCATTTGTTCCTCGGAAGGCAAGATTTTGTTTAGCAAGAAACTTCACAGCAGAAACTATTTTTACCAAAACTTGTCTCCAACGCTCCTTCTCTTTTGCAATTTCCCGCTGTATTTCATCCTCAATTGTTTTATTTTTGCTCAATCTAATCCGAAGATCATTCCATGTATTCATATTTGTCAGATGCTCCACACTGTTCTCATGTTGTTTTAGTTTCTCACTCAAATGCTTCCAAACCCTCACTCCATCATTTGCTAACAAAGAATTGTTATGATTTGATTTGAATAGCTTGCAACAAAAACAAAAGACCTTGTCCACATGTTTACAGGAAACCAGCCACTTCCTGTCAACAACCTCTCCATTAGTTAACTTTCTGGAACAGTAAGCATATGAAAAACGCCTATTACTAGGATCATTAGGAAATTATAAATCCATCTCTCTCACAGGCCCTTTCTCAATTAAGATATCTCTTTTGATATTGTTAAGATTTTCCCATGTCCTAGGATCAAAGATAGTCAACATTGATTGTTCGTCAATATATAAATTTTTTGGCTACAAATTTTCACCTGATCCCAAAATGTCCTCATTAGCATCACTATGCATCTAAAATTTTCCTCCCTATACCACCTTCATTAGCATCAGCTTGCATCTAAATTTCCTCTCATCTAACACCTTCAACTTGTGCATCTAAAATTTGCTCGTCTGTACCATCATCATTGCCATCAGCTTGTGCGATTATTGGTTGATCATGTTCCTGCCCTTGATCTTGACTGACTTCGGCATTTCTTGATGTTGGAAAAAACCTATGCAACGCACCCTTTTGCGATTCTCTGGATTGAAGTTCTTGTTTTCTTTCTTTTCTTTTTTGAGCACCGGACTTATGTTTCTTTGGCAACATCTAACATGATAAAAAAATATTGAATTACAAATCAAATCCCTGAAGCCTAGCCATATCCCCGTAAGCAGGTATTGATCTGTACACTAAAGTACTGAACTGCAATCAAATTGACATCTCTTATGAATAGTTCTTTACTAATTTTAGTTTTGAGAAACAATTAGTAAATGCAATTTCAAATAATCATGAGGAAGTCGATAAGTCAGAGGAGAGTCGCGTGATCATGGACTCCTGAACAGGATACAACTTGTGCATCTATATCTGTACCCTCATGGGCCCCCAGCCTCATGGGCCCATGGGCATCGCACAGGCTGCCCCCCCCTCCAATAGAACGGGCCTGCTCGTAAAGTACAACCAAACTCTGCAATTAGTTTTTAATTTCGTCTATTTTTAATATTTTATGCATATATCGTAAGTTTGATGTGACGAAGAATTTTTTTTTTTACGTAGTGCGGAACTAAACAAGGGCCAGGTTCCTTTCATGGGTCCGGGAGGCAAGGCGCGTCAGCATGACTGCGTAAAAAGGTGTAAAACTGACGTAGCCCACTACCGATGCTTGCTTATCCAGATTCCTAAGCTTTCACACCATTTCTTAAGCAGGACGATGGCAGCAACGGTTGTATAGAAAGCATATTGTCAGACGCCGTTTTCACACTGCCAGAGTATTTTCCTCTTTAGTTAAGGCCCGTTTAGCAAAAACGGTTGTATAGAATCTTAAAGCGTGTATGGAGTATTAAATGTAGCGAAAAAAAACTAACGCCGAATCTTTTAAGCCTAAATAATCCATAATTAGAGTATTTTCCTCTGAATGAAAGTTCTACAGTAGCCAAAAGCCCAAAAATTTCGGAACTAAACACGCCCTAACAAAAAATTCTAAAGCACAGCTACAGCCTACAGGTCCGGCATGTTACTTCATACTGGGAATTGGGATAGAGAGGATCGATATATAAAAGGGTAGTTATGCTGAGCACAAGAATTTGACCGTATTGTTTTAGCACTGATCTTTGAAAAACTACTCTTTGCGAGTGTACTCTCAAAACCCCTGTCACTGACAAAATCCACAGCATGCTCAACTAGTTCTTACATACACCTGTAAACTTAAAATATTTCAGATTATCCATTGCTCACCAAAAGCATCAGCCCGAATTTCACGACGCTTCTTGTTCTCTTATACAAATGGCCTCTCTGAAATTATTTCCGTTCTCCTGCATGACAGCAAAAGAACAATTTAAAGTGTGTTAACTGTACAATAAGAATTCAGTGCCAACTCAGACTTGCGTTGGTTGCTTTAAATTTGTCTGCTCAAGCAAACTTCTAATACAAACAAGCAAGCTCCTTAAATCAGGAAGATTGAGTCGTCAAGACGAACTGGTCACGGTTCTAGTCATGTTTACCAGGCAAACACTGTATCTTGTATGCTTATGAGACACAATTCAACCCCCTTTTTTCGTTTTTTGAGACTACAATCTTCAGTTAGCATCAGGAAATGACTACGCGGTTTCCAGAATAAGCAGCAATGGTATTCTTTCTTGATGCACTGTACATCAGATGGTGGCAACACATTACTAGATGATTTACCATTCAACGCAACGGTTCACATTGTCTTCTAGAATACGTGGGAAATCTGTATATCTTTCCATAAAAACATTCAAAGATAATTGTTCAGATGTAACAACAGCAATAATACAATACACGCTTTGCCAGTGGACATTTGACAACAGCAGTAGCACCTACAGAAGATGCCTCTTATCAGAGTGACAGTAAAGAAAGCAGCTTTCCATGTGAACACACCACTTATATCTTGGCGTGAGAAGTCATATTTAGATCACTGCTAATTAATCGATTAGCTACCATTGTAGTATGTTTAAGTCATTTGGAATAATCAACCAGTATAACCTTTTGTTTCCCCAAAGTGGGAACTGAATTTCACAACAGACACCAGCTTGCAGGTCAATTTACCTTAGTAGATGGATCTTTCCTTTTGTCTTGTGTTCAATAACATAAACCATCATTTTTAGGCTAATATTATAGTAACATTCTATATTCAGACCAGCTGATATCACCCAATGCAGGATGAGACCGATTGAACAAAAGCTTCCACCATAAATCCAACTTAAGTTTCTAGGGAATTATGATGCGAACTTGGTAAGTAGGAGAACCACTAGAACAAGTACAACATATTTAATTAAGCAGTAGGAGAACCACTAGAAGCCAAGTTGTAATCTTCTTTATTTTCCTTGTTTCCTTTTTGGTTTCCTAGTTCTCCCTTGTAAAACTCTCCTTTTAATAAAGCAGTAGGGGATCACCCCCACCTGATTCCTAAAAAAAGTAGAATATATTTAAAGTATTTTCTGTACTAATGAAATGCTTAAACGACAATCGGCGCATTAAACTGCTGTTGATCAAGTGATTCAGTCATATGGTATTTTTGGCATTAACAGTAAAAGTACAAAACTTAGGCAATACCGTCATGTGTCACCATCCGTTTGAAGGCCATTTTTTATAGTGCCCCTGCTTTTGAAGGTCGATTGTGGTTTATCCCTTGCATTTCCAAACCCAAAGAATGGTTGGGAATATCACATAGTTGGAAAAATGAGGGAAAATCACGTTTTCTTTTCAATAGAAGGGGCACCAACACCATTGTCCCAACAAATAAAAGTTATTACTTAAGGTTGTAGATTGTCATTTCTTTAGAAAAAGTAAATGAATGGAGTACTGAGTAGAATGAATATAGATAGAAGGATAAAAGCGAACACAGGAGCAAGCATGTGCATTCAACATTCAAAGAATCAACGTTGACTAGGGAAAAACATTGACGGTACAATGATGTAAGAGCTGCCAGCGTAAGCAAATTGTGTCAGTATCACGATTCCAGCACAAAAAGGCAGCATTCACACCCTGCATGGCCCAACATCATTTCCAGGGCGCATAACCTAATGTCTCAGTTAGGCCCCGTTTAGTTCCATCCAAAAATCAAAAAAGTAGTTATCAGTAGAAAAAAAAATTAATTATCATAGGTGAGAAAATCTTAGTCCATAATTGACACTAATTGCTAAATTTAACAAACCCAAAAATTTTGGATCTAAACACGCCCTTAATGTAAAAGTAGTTATCAGATTATCATCGAATCTTATTGTTTAACAGCAAGTAGCCAATTTGCGCTGTACGCCACCTAATGTCTCAGAAGGAGACAATGAGTGTAGCCAGTAACGATAGAGCAGTTGGGTTTGGGTCCAGAGGCCAATAGAAGGGCTGTTCTGGTTGTTGTAAATGTCTGGAAATCCTGATGATTATATAAAAATTGATGTCAATTTCTAGTTAAACAAGTACAAAAGGCTGAAGGAATCAAAGTCGCAAAGACTTGGTTAGTCAAAGGCTGAATGTGCGCGACCAACCTCAACAGGTTACTGGTAGAGATAAGATAAACATGCACTGGCAATGGCACTAACCACTGAATTAAAACTGATTTCAGAATGATGTTTGATAGCCCCGCGTCAGAGTACACAGTTCGGTCGATACGGACAAGCTTACGGTTCGCCGTCATGTGCTGGCCGAACAAGGCGGGACTGGACAGTACAGATAAACAATGATTATTTCCGAAAGGAGACAGATAAACAATGATCGATCAGAGAGGTGGGAGGTGGAGACCGACGTGCTGTTGCTCGATCGGAGAAAAGCGCCGTTAGTCTGAAAAAAGAATGGCTCCCCGGCCCCCGCTGAGGCAGTTCAGCGAACTCAGCGAGTAGCCGAGCACCCAAGCGGCATGCCGGCATGACACCAAGCGGGGCGCTTGCGCACGTCGTGCTTCCGTGAACTTAACAACATATCAAAAGGCCGGAGCACGGTTGGGTTTGGTCTAAGCATGTACTACGTGCACGATCAAAAGTTGGAGAGTAGACAGAGATGGCACCGTCGAACGCGAGCTTGATAGCGGTTGAGCGCAGACAGCTCCTCCGCCACCGCCTTTCGGGCTCCGGTAAACTCTGCCATTTAGGAGTAGCCACCATAGCTCATAGCCGTTGTCGCCTGTCGGGACTCGGGAGGAGGGAGAATCCGTCCGAACCTGATCCCCGGCTCCCAGTCCATTTTCGCAGAATCGCAGACGAGCGACGAAGCGCGCTCGATGGCTCGCTTCGCGGCCGAATCAGTGGCCCGTGGCCGTGGGTCGGGGATCTGGTGCGCACTAGGCCCCGCATCACCGCAAGCAGCCCGTATGGTCGTATCGACGCTTGCGTGAGCCTGTGAGGCCTCAGTTTATTGGGCTCCAGCCTACCGCGCTAAGGCTGGAAACTTTGGTGAACTCGGGCTGGTAAAGCCGATAACATGGGCTCTGCTGGGCGCCAGAGGCCAATGGAGGCATAATGTACTTCCTTCCTATTGTCGAGGGCCTTATCCAAATTCTAACGATAATGTCATCACGGCCCACGGAGACAGTACCGAACAGTGCATGTATAACTGAAGCTAGGATATAAGCAATACCAGACGTGCCCTAATTTACCTCTCATCACCGTGTGAGTGAGGAGCTAGTGTTTCTGTTGAGTGAATTTTTCTGAGAATAGAAGTTCCAGCATGTCTAATCCTAAAGCGGCATGCCTTCTGTGCATGGAATGCCCTCCAGCCTCCAGGGCAGAGGCTTCTCGTGCAGTAGGTTACGTTTCAGTATTCCACTGCGCAAAGATTGCCTGACTTTCGTAAAAAAATAAGATTGGAGATACTGCCGTTCGGACGCCCAGACAATTGCCCGCGCGTGCTAGCCCTGCACCATATTTCCCGCGTCGGCTCGTTTCGCGTGTCCACGTGCCCGTGCCGTCCGACTGCAGGCGAGGACGTCTGTCTATGGCGGCGCCCAACAGCTGCACCAGGCGGTTGCGGTAAGTGCGTCCCGTTCAACATGTGCAACATCCGATCTACTTTTACAAAATTCAGATAAAACACCTACAACATACGTCCGAAATAGCTAAAACACTTGCAACATACATACGAAACACACGTAAAACACCAGAAAAATTTAAAAACATGTGTGTAGCCATTGCAAACATTGCAAAATCTAGATGCAAACACTTGCAACATATGTATTAAAACACTTGAATATATATGCAACATCTAGATGTACTTTTGCAACATCCAGATGAAACACTTGCAACATATGTTTAAAAACAGATGAAACATTTGGAACATACACCTGAAACATACGTGTATAGCCATTGCAACATGTGCAACATATCGATCTACTTTTGCAACATCGATATAAACACTTGCAACATATATTTGAAACATCTAAAACACTCAAAACATACGCTTGCAATATGCGCTTTTAGTGCAATGTCACCTTGCTGCCTGGATGAATGGAGGCTCGTCATTGCAGAGCTCGACGCGTGGCGCAGATGTCTGTGGCGGAGCATGGAGCTGGCGGCGGCGCGGAGGTCGGCGGAGCATGGAGCTCACGGTGGCATGGAGGTCTGGCGCGGGCATCTTGCCAGCGGATGGAGCGCAGCCACGGTAGGAGGCATGACTCTGGGTGGGGGCTCGCGGTGGCGCAGAGGTCAGCGGCGGCGCATGGAGCTTGCGGCGCGGAGGCCCGACGCGGCATCTCGTCGGTGGACGGAGTGCAACCGCAGCAGGAGGCGCATATCCAGGAGGGGGGGGGGGCGGCGGTGGCGACACGAGCTGGGGCTTGCGGCGCGTAGCGTGGACGGGCATGCCCGTCTGTCGGTCCGGACATCCTGTGGGGGAGCATTTTCGAAAAAAGATTACCATAAGACATGGTTCACAAATGCAAGTTCTAGCAACGATACACCTAAACTGGCAGCCACCAACTGGTTCAACTTCAACCAGACTCCTGCAATGTCTTTGTTAATGGCACACCACCACGTGCCGAAAGAACACGTGCAGCATACACTTTGTTATTATTAATTTTGCATCAACAAAACCTTTGGCCCGACGAACAACAACCCAACCGCAACGAACGAACGGCAAACGTGGCGCCACCACCGCGCGGCGCAAGCGTCCCCCGTGGCCCCGTGTCCACGCTAGCTTCTCCTCCCCTTTTTCTCCTACGTCACCCGGCTCCGAGAAGGCGTGTCCCCTTCACACGGGGGACGAGGACGACGACGCGCGCGGTAGTAGGTGAGCGGCCACCGGGACACGCGCGGTCGTGCCGGGCCGCGAGATTCCGGCGCAGCGCCGCGCGCGCGACCGCGAGAGAGGAAATCCCGTGCGTGACGCGTCGTCGTCGCCTCGGCCTCCCCTAGCTCGAGCGCCGGGCGCCATGTGTTCCAGCATCGCCGCACCTAACCCCCTCCTCCCACCCTTGTGACAGGTGACAGCTCCCGTCGCGCGGGCAAGCCAGCGAGCGGCCACGCTGGGGCGGGCGGTGCGGGCCGACGGCGACGGCTACCGTGGCGTGGTGACCTGGCCTGGTCCTGCCGATCGAGCCCGTCACCTCGGGCCAGATTTGCGGTTGAGACTAACACGCAGATTTAGCGTCGGATTCGCCCGCCAATGGGCCTGAAAATTCTAGAATGGGCGTCAAATGTCAATTCGAGGGGGGAGTTTTCAGGTACCACTGCAGCACTGCTAGCTGGGCGGCAGACGCTTTGGTGTCGAGTTCGTTGAGCGGAATATACCTGACAGTGAGGGGGCAGCGGCGAGCGATCGCACCAAAATATTTTGTTCACAGGTCCGGACAAAGGCAACCCCGCTGGAAAATCGCATCGCGTATCCGTACACACCACCACTTCATCAGATGCTAAGCGCGTTAGTTTATCCACAGTTCGTTCGTGGGGCAAGGGAATCTAGGTTGTCTGCAACAGGGGGCTGGCGGTGCTGCACGGCAGGCGGTGCAAACAAACAAGCACGCTCCTGTTTCTCGGCACAAAACCACGTCCTCGTGTACGCAATGCCCAGCGATCTCGTGACAAATCCCCAAGGTTTTGTATTAGTTAAACTGCGCTTGATTGGTCAGCCACCAAACAAACTTTCTGCTGCCTGATCGCTGGTAGTATGCCATAGTACTTGTTAGCTTCAGTATATCCCCTATACTTTTGTCAGAGCAGTGTACTCCTACGCCATTGTCCATTGACGAAGCGACCGGCCAAACTGTGGCACTATTCAATACGTAATGCAGACATGCAGTTACGTATGTACCGTGCTTGCCGGCACGTAAAAGCAAGTAGTGTGTATATATATATACTACTACTAGTAGTACATATACAAATACAGAGCAGGGCGCAGGGCGCACGCATACATGTCTGCGACTCACCCTGTCTACTGGCCAGTGCATGGGTAGGAAGGTTGGTCGACGATCGCCCAGCCAGTTACGCGGAAGGAGACGGCGGCACATTGGCAGAGTGGCATGGCAGCGCACGAGAGCCCGATTCACATTTTACAGGGCCAGGTCACTGTCCCTGGCTTTTGCTTGTCCGTAATGCGCTCGCCCCGGCACCCTATCGCGTTAAACCCATAAGCTAATCCTGTCATGTCCCGGGACCCCCCGTCACTTTCAGAAAAGGCCCGATTCAAACCTACCTTCCTGCCGTGTTCCCTTGGCCACGAGCGCGCTCTATATATAGGAGGGATCCCTCCTCCGGCTGGCCGGCCACCACTTGACCTGACCACCAGCAGCACCACACCACCGGCACCACGCACGCATAGCTCACACGAGCCTGCTGCACGAACAGGACAGAGAGACATTGCCGGCTTGCCGCCCTCTGCCTCTGCGTGCCATACACTGATACACACGATCGAGTTCCAGCTGCTGTGCGAGCGAGCGTGGCAATAATGCAAGCAAGCAGGAGCAGGATGGGTTCTATGCATCACTCGCAGTCGCCGGAGAGCTACGTGAGGCTGCAAGGCCGGCGGTGGCGGCGGGGCGCGAGGGGGTTCCGGCTGTGCCCGAGGAACCGGTTCTCCGTGCGGCGGCTGCGGGCCGAGCTGCTCACGTTCCTGGGCCTCGTCGGCCGCTACGTGCGCCTGCTCGTGCGGAAGCTGTCGACCACGAGAGGCGGCAGCGGCGGCTGCGCACGGACCGGCAGCAGAAGATTTCTCGTCGTGACCGGGGCCGGGAGAGACAAGGCGCCGGCGGCGGCCGCCAGCGGAAAGCCGGCGCCGTTCATCGCGCGGTCCAACTCGTTCCACTCGCAGGCGATCGCCGATTGCCTCGAGTTCATCAAGCGCAACTCCGTGCCCGTCGAGGACTACGGCAGCGTCAGCGCCCGGAGCGAGCAGGGACACAAGATCGAAGAAGAAACAGTACACGAATGGCGTGGCATGGATGCGTGTTCCCAACGGAGCCTAAAGATGTGAATCTGATACCTACACGTACCACACGGATGGATGTAATAGGGCGTTTGAAATTTAGAGTTGCAAATGTTGAACTTTTTTATGGCATGTTCATTTGCGCACGCTACGACATTTTCCATCTCCCGCGTTTAACTAACATTGTGTTATTAGAGACTAGAGAGTAGACTTTAAACCTTGAGGACAGTGTTATTTCAGCGAACAACCGTTCAGGTCTCGGCGATTAAATTTGGGAGAAAAGGACCGGACTCGAATGATCGATGAATTTTCAAACTCAGTTTCGTTCAGCGGCGTGTAGAGAGGAGTGGTAGTACGACCGACGCTCTGGAGCCATTTCTTAGCACAATTGCTATAAGTCAGTCTGGTTGATTTAGCCCCTGCGACATGCGATTTTGTGGCCGTCAGATCTGGAATCGCACGGTCGCGGTGCTCCGTCAGTTGGTCGTGCGAGACGGGCTGCCAGTGCCCACCACATGCTCGTGCTCCAGCGTTCCAGGTCTCGGTCGCCCAGAATACACGCACGTATGTCCGTGGTTGGTCCGTGTACGCCCGCGTCTACGCCCGTGTATAGCTCCAGCGGAATACACGTAGTATGTACCGTGTACGCCCAGCCCACATGTATATTTGTATTTTTTCTGAAATTTGTGAATAATTTGTGAACAATCTGATGATATTTGTGAACAATTTGATATATATTTCTCTGATATCTGGAATCCATATAAATAATTTGTAATTTTTTCTGAAAAAATTGGCATATATTTTTGTTATTCTCAAATTACACCACTATGTCAATAAATTATACTGAACAAGTCATTGTAAATATAATAATAATTTAATGTAAATATAGGTAGAAGACAACGTAAGTGTATGAAAAAAATACAGTTAATAACAGGGCCAAAAACAACTGAATCTTACGTAGACAGATCCTTTCTTAATTTCCCCATGACCCGTGTGCATTATTCTTTTCCTAAACAATAAGCAAGTGATGACGACGAGAGTGATCTTTTGACGAAGCTTCTTAAAATTTTCGTTTGTGTCCAGCTAAAAATGGATTGGTTTCAGAGTTCCGACCAATGCAATTCCAGAATAAATAACAAAGTCTAGCCTGCCAGTACTCTATTTTCTAATGACTTGTTGGAGTGGTGTGGATAACGCTGGCTTGTCATTGGTCTTAGCTACTCTGTATTGGACGATTGGTCTTAGCTACTTGGTATTGGACTATTGGTCCCTCGGCCTCGGGTATATATCACGATTCTAGTTGGCGATTTAGCGTGACTGCCATTGTATCGTTCCAAAAAAAAATGTACATGAAAGTCTTTTTTTTTGCGATTAATGTGTATGAAAGTCTTACACATTAATCCATGATTTCCGACTAATTTACGAGATGAATCTTTTAAGCCTAATTAGTCTATGATTTGACAATGTGGTGCTACAGTAAATGTGGTGCTAGCGACTGATTAATTAGACTTAAAAAATTAGTCTCATAGAGTACTGACGGATTATGTAATTTATTTTTTTATTAGTATCCGAATACCTCATGCGACATTCTCATTTGATACCTCCTAAATTTTAGTCACCGGATCCAAACACCCTCTAAATAGTCATGTAAATACAGTTACAGTATGAACTAGATTGTTTCGATTTCACATTAAAACGTAAATTATATTATATTTTTTTATCGATTACGCAAAAGGTTTGCGCGTCTTTATATTAATGTAGAAATAATGTTCGTTAGAACACGTCTTAGCTGCGCCCTAGGAGGTCAATAAATTTTACATGGACGGTCAGAGCCTCAGACCCTCTAGTGTACTGAAAGTTATGCTGTTACATTGGCACTGGTCAAAAATATATTATAATTGATCATCTTTTGTGAAAACTAATGTAATAACGATGTTGCGAGCATCACACTTGGAATATCATTTTTAATAGTATAACACACGTTCATATTTATATTATTATAGTATTATTTATTTTCCGATGCAACACACGATTACCTATCTAGTAGTTTAAAAATGAGGCTCTTGCGTTTGTACCCTTATTTTGTATCGAAATTATGATTTTGCTTCTGTTTTTTTGACTTTGTGAATTTACCCCTATGATTTCAAAACGAAGCACCAGTTTGTCCTGCTCCGTCATCCACCTCTAACGGTGTTAAACTTTGTACAAAAGGACATGAATGCCCATGCGATTTTGCCCATGTTTGTTATGCCTAATTGTGATTTTACCCTGATTTAGAATTAGACCTTTTTATTGTATGCTGACAATTAATTAAATTTGGTCAAACAT
Source organism: Miscanthus lutarioriparius (assembly GCA_904845875.1). NCBI lineage: Eukaryota > Viridiplantae > Streptophyta > Magnoliopsida > Poales > Poaceae > Miscanthus > Miscanthus lutarioriparius. The sequence goes on along the minus strand of CAJGYO010000007.1, from coordinate 16,257,640 downwards.
ATTTGACACAACTTAAAATTATTTGAACTCAGATTTAATATTGATAAATATTCAAACATATTTGTCATCCGCTCCTATTCTTGCTGCTCGGTCGGAGTAGGATAAACTGAACAAAAAGAAGCTTCTTTGTGCTTTCAGATTACAGAGAATCAGAGATGGGGTGTGTGTCGTCCAAGATCCTGGCGAAATCAGGGAGCTTTCAGGAGAAGGTGAGCAAGCAGCACTGGGCCACAGACTTCGGAGAGGCAGCAGCGATCGAGGAGATCATCCTGTCCACCTCTAAGAGCAACGGCGACCAGTTCCTGGCCCCCCTCCGCAGCTCCACCTCGTTGGTCAGGAAAGCCAAGGAGCCCGCCGAGGTGCATAGCCCCGCGACGGCGCCGGCGTCGGCCGAGCCGCCGGCCAAGATCGAGACGATCGACGTGTCATAGCTGCTCGCCGGTCTAGAGGAGGAAGAGGGCTGCACGGCGGAGCAAGCGCGGGAACGGCGGCAGAGCAGTCGCGACGAAGACGACGCTCCGTGGTCCACGTCGGACGGGAGAGCGAGGAGCTTCCGCACGATGGAGGAGTTCGACGCGATGGTACTGACGCAGCAACAACAGACGCAGAGCGAGAGCGGCTTGCCGTTGGAACGACCGACCGCGCTGGCAACCGAACAGGAGGAGGAGCTCGCTACCACCACGGCGGCGCATGGGGCGGCGACGGCCTCCTCGACCATGGGAGGCAAAGCTATCAGCGGTCCGGGTCGAAGGTCGCCGTTGGAGCCAAGAGGCGGGCGAGGGCGCAGTAGCGGTGGCGGTGAAAACGTCGGTGGCGGTGTTCGACTTCTCCATCTCCAAGTCCGTGACCTACGGATCGGCTGCGCTTGGCGGCAGATCTTCTCGCCGGGCTCCTCGTCACGCCCGATTCGACGCGCCACGGCCGAAGGCCTTGAGGAGGCTGCCATGAAAGCAAAGCAGCAGCAGAAGCGCGTATTCGACCGAGCTGGTCGCGCAGATTCGAAAGCGCCATGGAGCAATTGTCGGTCGGAGGGGCAGCAAGGCATACTGGCTGGCCATGCCGCGACGCCCGCCCAGCGGCACCCGGTGTGAATGGGATAACTGTGACAAGGACATTTCAGTCATTTCACATCTAATTTTATGTGTTTTATTTTTTTTAAATCGTTTAATCAGTCTCTAAATAATGGACATCCAAACCGGGACAAACTGCTCATTCGTTTCAAAATAACAAAGTTGAAAAAATAAGAGTAAAATCATAATTGAACTTCTGGACAGGGGCAAAAACATTGTTTTTCCTTTAAAAATTGCGAAACGTTTCTAAAATTTCAAAACTTACTTTTTAGCCCACCAAAAATGTTAGTTTGATTTTTTTGACACATGTTACGGTGTTACCGCGACCATGATGAAGCAACTTGTTTTCGAAAAAACAAACAACAACGCGGTCACCGATTGGCTGGTCAGATGGTGTGGGCTTGTACACTTTTGTGGTGTTCCAGTGACCAGGCTACCAGAGACCGACGAGGTGTGAACTGTAATTTCAGATTTCAGAGCGCGCAGGCGCCCCTCTTGTGTCTCGAGTCTCGACCGCCGCCGCCGCCGCCGCCCTGAAGCCAAGCCAAACCGCGTAAGAAGCCATGGAGGGATCCGCCGCCGCGCCGCTCCGCACGCGCGTCTGCATCATCGGGAGCGGCCCCGCGGCGCACACGGCAGCCATCTACGCGGCCCGCGCGGAGCTCAAGCCCGTGCTCTTCGAGGGCTGGATGGCGAACGACATCGCCGCGGGCGGGCAGCTCACCACCACCACCGACGTCGAGAACTTCCCGGGCTTCCCCAACGGCATCATGGGCGCCGACCTCATGGACAACTGCCGCGCGCAGTCCCTGCGGTTTGGCACCAACATCCTCTCCGAGACCGTCACCGCCGTCGACTTTTCGGCCTGCCCCTTCCGCGTCACTGCCGACTCCACAACCGTCCTCGCCGATGCGGTCATCGTTGCCACGGGCGCCGTCGCGCGGCGCCTCCACTTCCCCGGGTCCGATGCATACTGGAACCGCGGCATCTCCGCCTGCGCCGTCTGCGACGGTGCCGCCCCCATCTTCCGTAACAAGCCCATCGCTGTCATAGGCGGGGGCGACTCCGCTATGGAGGAGGCCAACTTCCTCACCAAGTACGGCTCCCACGTCTACATCATCCACCGCCGGAATACCTTCCGTGCTTCCAAGATCATGCAGGCCAGGGCTCTCGAGAACCCCAAAATCAAGGTCGTCTGGGACTCGGAGGTTGTCGAGGCCTATGGCGGCGCAGACGGCGGCCCATTGGCTGGCGTCAAGGTCAAGAACCTGCTGAATGGTGAGGTCTCGGATCTTCAGGTGGCCGGCCTGTTCTTCGCCATCGGGCACGAGCCGGCGACCAAATTCCTGGGCGGGCAGCTCGAACTCGATTCAGATGGATATGTGGCAACCAAGCCAGGTTCCACTCACACCAGTGTCAAAGGGGTCTTTGCTGCTGGCGACGTGCAGGACAAGAAGTACCGCCAGGCCATTACTGCCGCTGGATCAGGTTTCACTCTACTTCTCTATGATAATATGATTTTGTCTTTCAAAGTGATTAATGTTCATACATATCAATCAGGGGAGCTTCTATTCCCCAGTGAGTTTCAGTAGAAACCATGAATGTTCAGTGTCAGGCTCAGTTTTTGTTAGCAATGTAGTGAGACTGAGAGTATGAGGCTTCAAAGAGGGAATTTGTTAAGACATAATAGCTTATTCTTGCTTTCCAGTAACACCAGATGCATTCCTTGATGATCTGAAGCAATTTAATCTCTGTATCTATGTCACAACATTATCCAAGATGGGACTCTTATAGTTATACTTTTGTAACTTATAAAAATACGAGGAAGTACAAAACAATGCATAAGGTAGTTTAAGATCCTCCAGCAGTCCCCTGATATCTCCCCTATCTGCATAAAACTGTCATATTGGTGGTAAATATATACTTTTTTCCTACTCCAGCAGTCTCCCCATGGGCTTGTATCTCCCCCAATAGCATGTGGCCCACCCCAACCATAACTTTTCAGCCATCTTTTCCCCTACACACATGTGGGCACCTTTTATATGGGTATTGGGGGAGATATATTGGGGGTACTGCTGTAGCAACTCCCCCAATATCCACCAAAATAGTATTGGAGGATAGATTATTGGGATACTGCTCGAGATGCTCTAATGACAAATCTGGTGATTTGGTTTCTATATAGGGTAGTTTTCAACGTTGCAGTTAACTAAAAGATTCCTGAACTTAGGGCAACTGAGCATATGGGGATCATTTTTGGGATTCCAAGTTGATGAGGTTTCAGGATTGTCCAGTTGCTACTCCTGCAATTTTATTTGTACTGCAAATCATATGAGACAATAAAATCAGAACTTATTGCATTCATGGATGAGGTTTAACAGATAAGTTCCAAGTTCAAGTCTCCTGTGTTCTTGACTTAGAGCTCTGGATGGGCATAAATGTAATAAGACTAAGAGCTGTGCTGAACAATAGCAAGTAGAGTCTTGGTTGAGAAATACCCCAAAGAAAACATTTAGGTGGCATTTGGATACACAGCGGGATAGGGATAAGGATATAGGCCAGGATATAAAAGGTTGGGTTAGGGATAACGATATGTATATTCAGTCCCTGTCTAGTGTTTGTTTTGCACTGGGTTAGGGAATGGGAAATAATTTTTGAATGGTCAAAATGCCCTCACCAAATCAACAGAAATTATTAGCACTGTTAATTGGATATATAATATTTTCTTCATGCCTTCGGTTGAGGACGGAGATCCTATCCCGGTCGTAACCCAACCCTCCCAACAGGATACATTCGGTGGGAAATGACGCGCTTATTTCCCTAACCCTTTCCATCCCTGTTTCCATTCCTGCGGAACAAACATCAGAAAAGATTTCCAAACCAGCCACATTTCCCCTTCCTGCCCTCAAAATCCCACAATCTAAAGTGCTTGTTAGCTTAAAAATGCTTCAGTTATACCAGATCATTTGAAATGCTTTAAATCAAAGGATTGAAATTATGCTTTAAATCAAAGGGTTGAAATTATGATAAATTCGGCTTGGCAAAGTGCTCATGAACTGCACAAATAATTATGCTTCATGCTTGAGTGGTTTGTTAAACTTGAAAAATAAAACGAGTACAGTACTACAGTGTATCTTGTATATACATCAAAAGAGTTAAGAGTTACCATCCTCTGTCCCAAATTATAGGTATTTTTGGCTTTTCTAGATGCATAGCTTTGCTATGCACCTAGATATACGATATGTCTAGATACATAATAAAAGTTGTTTATCTAGAAAAGCCAAAATGACCTATAAATTGGAACGGAGGGATTACATGTTTTCTGTAGGAAAGTCTGCATACTAGATGCATCTGCTCTGTACAAATCTGTTAGTCATTTGTTAGCCTAAATTGCCTAGTAGCTCAGTTTTTGGTTTAGCAATGTAGTGAGAGTATGTGGCTTCAAAGAGGAACTTGATTCAGGTACAATAGGAATTATTCATGATGATTTGAAGCAATTCAATTTCTGTAGTTTAATGATAAATTATCCAATATGTGACTTTAAAATACGAGGAATTTATTCAAAATAATGCTATAAAGTACTTTAATGACAAATTTGGTGATTTGATTTTTTTATGTCCATCATTATAGTATAGTTTTATACACAGATAAAAAAGAAAAAAAGGTACATTTCAGTGTGCGGTTAACCAAACGATTTCTGATTTTAGGGCAACTGAGCATATGGGGAGTGCTATTGTGACGTGGTAATTTGGGCTGGTAGACTCATATTTGGGTTGTTTTATTGTATTTCTGAGGTTTCACGTATTCACGATTATCTAGTTGCAACTCCTGTTCACTTATTTGAGGCAAAGGCTAGGTACTACTCCCTCCATTCCAAATTATATGACGTTTTGGCTTTTCTAGATTAATTGCTTTTACTATTATCTAGACATAGTGTATATCTATGTGCATAGCAAAAGCTATGTATCTAGAAAAGCCAAAACATCTTATAATTCGGAATGGAGGGGGTACAGTTGTACTGCAAATCCTATGAGAAAAGAAAGTCGGAAATTATTGCATACATGGATGAGGTTAACAAACAAGAGTTTAACTCTCATGTGTTCTTGAGAGCTCTGGATTGACATAAATATAATAAATTAAGATCTGTACTGAACAATACTACAATATCAAGTAGAGTCTTGGTTGAGATATGCCCAAAAGAAAACCATTTAGTTAAAAAATGCTGCAGCTAAGATATACCGGATCATTTAAAATGCTTTAAATCAGAATGAAATTATAATAGCTTCTATACGGCAAAGTGCTCCTGAACTGCACAGATGATTATGTCTACTTCATGCCTGATTGATTTGCTAAATGAAGGAATAAACCAGTGCAATGACTCCTTACACTTTAGAAAGAGTTACCTGTTTTCTCTAGGAAAATCTGCACACGAGATTCATCTGCTTTGTACAAATGTATTAGTTATCATTTAACCCAAAAAGAAATGCATACATTTACTTTTGGTTTGATTTTTACCCAAAATTTGATGTGATTCAAAGTAACGAATATAATTCTGAGGACCGAGCGGGGGCTCAATTGGCTAGCTCCGACTGGGGTCGAGCTGCCCACCCGCGTTTGAGCTTTTGGCTGGTGCGGGTACCTCACCTTCTTAAGAGTGTCCTCCCACTGTGCATTCTAAAAAAAAAAAATTCCCTGCAAATATAACTGTGCATCCGTGAAGAATTATTGGTAGAAGTTTAAGAAATGTGATTCAAAGTTCTGACCTCTGATCCTGTTGCTAGAGTCGTAAGTCGGAATGGGGGTTGCGTCTCAGTCTCTTGATAAGATCAATCTAGGAAACTAGCACTTTGTGGATGCGCGTGACCAATAGCTAATCCTTTATTTACTTGCGGATGTTGCAGGGTGCATGGCCGCATTGGACGCTGAGCACTACCTGCAGGAGATTGGTGCACAGGAGGGAAAGTCTGATTGACTATATTTGGGTGGAGCAACCAGCAGTCCATCGATTGGTCAGTTGCCGGTGCTGAAAGCTGCTCTCTGATGTGCGTTTATGCCATGGGTTGTCATGAACTCATGATTGAAGAACGTGACGATTTATGCTGCTTAGGATCACACTATTCTTATTATTAGGATCCAGAAGTACGTTTGAACTCTGTCTGAGCTTCTATTTACTGGATACCGATTCGTGATTACTGTTTTGAAGTTTTTGGCTTAGATATCTCTATGGCTCAAGTCTCTCATTATTGTGTTAATGGTGGTGTTATGCTGAGCTCATCTCCGTCAATGTCGAGCCTCTCAGCTTCAGGTCAGTTTCTTTCTTTCTTTTCAGAGTACGTTGATATTTTCATTTTTGAATGCAAACATTGATGTTGTCTCGATGGTCTCATATAATGCTACAAAATTTTGAGTCAACTTATTAGATTTCTGCACAATGAGTTGTTGTTTTATGTTTTATTGTAGTAACTTATAATTCCTTAATTCATGCATAGAATAAAAGGAACATTGTGAGTTGCACGACAATAATAACGAATACAACGGTGCATAAGCTGTATCATAGTTCTAAATTTTAGGTTATATATGAGGCTGTTGTTTTATAAAACATCTTTCTCTTACCTCCTATATATCATCAAAAGTCCTATATATGTGGCTATGGATGAGACGACATATGTGACCGCTGACATGAAACAATGTTACATGCTTATTTACCTTCAGTAAACAGAACTGCAGAAGAATGAGAGAGCCATCATCCCCAAACTGCGCATGCACATCAGCACATGACCAAACCGGCCTTCTGTAGTTCTGTTGATATATGGTCTTTCATCATCTTACATTCAGTAAAGCAGCGGAAGAACGAGAGCTTCATCCCCAAACTGCGGATACACATGACACAACCGGTCTTCTGTTAGTCTAGAGTACTCTAGTCTATATATGGCCTATCATCATCCTAAACTTTTGAAGTGATATACGAGAGATCCATATTCGTTTGGCTCTTAGATTAGGCCCTTAGATTAGATCAACATGGCGTGTACAATCAATAGCTAGCGTGGCAGAGATATCGCTTCAGGCCCTGTCAGCTCTACTTCTTTCTCTCCGTCTTCTCTCTTCATCGTCTCTCATGCCCTGTGCCCCTGTCTGGCTGTCTGCCCTCGGCGACCCATCCAGCATCAGCAGTACTTCAGCACCAGGCACCAGCGCCGCGGCTCTGGTCTTTGGGATTACACGAGCTGCCCTACGACGCAGCCGAGGTTGCATTGCATGGCCGGTCCTCAATCCTCATCGATCTGCTTGCTCCATGGCCACGGTCTGGATCCACGGCATGACTATAGGGTCAATATGCATGTAAGGTCTCCCTAAATTCTGGATTTAGACACAGGTTTGGGGAAGGAGGAGCCAGAACAGGAGGGCAGAAAAGGAAGATAAAAGACGTTTACAGAATAGTTCGTACTCCCGCTGACCACAATACACGGGTATTACACCGTCCTTGGTTCACAGGACCGCACAGTTGGACTTGGCCCATTTTCTCGCACAAAGCCCACCACTTGCTTCATCCTTCGTCGACCTGTGACAGTTCCATGGCCGGCTTGGATTATATTATATAAATTCATAAATTGTGGTGGAGGAGCAGCAGCCTGCTGCTTTGCTCGATCATTGGGGAGGGAAGATTGGAAGCTGCTGCTTCTTGCTCTTTTCTGTTTTTTATTCTGATTTGGGAAAGAGATGAACAGAGAAAGCAAATTGCAGGGAGATTTGATTTTGGCTTTGATCTAGTTCTGCTACATCTCACATCTCAGCTAGTTCACAACCTCACTGAGCCCATCTTGAAGTGTTCGAAGGAGGTGCACCCCTGACGGTGACGCTGGCAACAAGACGGGAGTACGCATGGGGATAATTGACAGTCGTCCAACCTTGCTCCACACAGCCAAATGTTGCAGCTCCGCGGCGCTCTTCTTCACCGTCCTCCACAGTCCACACAGCGTTCACCACGCCGGGCCCGTGCGTCACCCGGGTTCCGGGCCGGGGTTCACCTTCGTCGTGGTGTCAAACAGGGGCCTACTGTCAGACGCCATCCTGGATGCCATGGGCGCCACCACCAATGGCATTCCCAAGATCCTCGCCGTGGACGCCGCCATGTCGGCGAGTACTCAGGAGCTCCAGCAGCGTCGTCGCGAGACCGTGCCGTGCGACTCCTCGTCGGCGAGGCGGACATGTTCGTCCCCCTCGTGTCCTCGTCCCCCTCGTGATTACCAAAAAAGATTTGGATCAATGTCGTGAATATGACTCCCCAGGTATGAAGATAGGATGGGCTAGGTGCCTAGGTCAACTAGATGGAGTCAAAAAGATATCTGAGAATCTCCACCGATGTGATACACACAACATAGATAAATATCATCTCCAAATCCTGGGAGGCCTTAATCTCCACCGATGTGATACACACAACATAGATAAACATCATCTCCAATTCTTGGGAGGCTTTGTTGCAACCAACTAGGAAACAAATCCTAGTAGCACTAGTAACCAAATCCTAGTAGGACTATGAATAAAAAATTCTTGAAAAGAAAACTAACATGTAACCTTGCTCCCAAACTATATAAGAAGGGTAGAAGCCCCAAGAGCCGGGCAATCTCTACATAAAGCCTCATCAGACAAGACAATCCCAATAGACATCCTTGTCCTAGAGCTTCATCAAGCAACATCATACACCTCAACATACAAGGTGTGAAGCAATACATGTCCACCAACACACAGGATATAGGGTATTACCTTCTCAAGATGGCACAAACCTCTATAAACTTTGAGTCTCGTGTGCCACCATCTAGTTTCTCAAGCCACACAATGCCAAATTCAATATTGCTGGATAAAAACACCGATGGTTGACTTGCCAAGTAGGGGTGTGTGCGCGCGCATATCCCATCCATAAGGAAGCTAGAAGGCCTAGACGATCAATATCAATTTTGATTTTGCTCGGGGTCAGGCCATTTGCATTGGCAGTCTGAACTTCATCATTGACTCTGTGGGGGCACCTAGCTCTCGATGTCGTTAGGCGTCCCTCGACATCCTTCAGTGTTCGTCACCGTCCATCGACGTCATGATGATGTCGCTCAACGCCCTTGGGGTCACTCACCACCCTTCAATGTCACTTGGCACCCAACGCCGTCCTTCAACATATCTTGACAAATGACAACCCTCAGCGTCTCTTGACATCCCCTAATATAACGACCCCTAAGGTTCACTCCATGTCCCTCGGTGCCCTTGAAGTCCCTCTATGCCCTTTGGCATCCCTCGACGTCCCTCAACATGGCCACAACTGACACCATTGTCACTGCCGACAGTGTCGCCAAGCTCAATCGGAGTCGATCATGCCACCACCATCAACATCACTACAAACAACAAATGTTGTTATGATTGACCCTTCCAAATCAGTCACGCCGCCACCAACAATGTTGCTACCACATACAACTTCATCGTGCTCGACTAGAGTCGACCACACTACTGGTGATAGCGCTCTCGCATGCTTGTCCAGAGTCGACCATGCCACCACACACAATGTAACTATGTTCGACAATGCCAACAACTTCATCAAGCTCGACCCCTCCAAATCAATAATGCCACTGACAATGTCACCAGGCATCTCATCGAATCAGATAAGTTACTTTCATAACTATTTTTAAAAGACTTGTGCATTTTCTATCCACCACTGAAAATAAAAGGAGTTGTATCCAAAAATTGTTTTTTGTAGCAGTGCCTCATCCAAAAGCCTTATCAGGCAACATCATACATGCACCACGACATATGAGGCGCGAAGCAATACTGTCGGTGTTTCGAACAAACACTGGCCAGTAAATTTATAATTGATGCGCGTTAGGCCCGGATGGTGCACTAAAGGACACGAGGTTTATACTGGTTCGGGCTGAACGTCCCTACGTCCAGTCTGCTGCTGCTCGTGTTATTAGTACCGAAAATGGTTCATAGTAGGGGGTACAAACGGTCGAGAGAGGGACGAGTCCCAAGTCTTTGATGGATTGGTCGAAAGGTCGCCGAGAGCTTGGTCGCTGCTCAGCTGTGTGTGATGTGTGTTGTTGAGTCGTGTCGGTTGATCTCTCTATGAGCTTGTCCGTCGAGAGTCGATCCCCTTAGTGGGGGGGCCTGCCCTCCCTTTTATAGACCAAGGGGGGAGCAGGGGTTACAGATGGAAGGAAAGAGAAAAACCAGAGGCCAAGAAGCCCCCTCCGAAGGTGTTGGGCTCTCCTTTCCCGCTGAGCCAGCCTCGCTGACACGGCTAGACGGTGTCAGGGATTGGCACGTTCGCCGAATGCCTGTGTGCTGACGATGCCATGCCCTTATAGGATCAGCAAGTGGTCACGTCCCGTCCCGCCCCTTCGGGCGGCGTGTCGGACAAGGGTGTTGACCTGTAGCCCTGTGGGGAGCGGACGACGCGGTGACTGTACGTTTGTCACTGTAGAGGGCGCGAGTCTCTTCTTGGACCATAGTGGTTGTTGTATGTCTATGTCAGGTTCCGTGTCCGAGGGCTGAAGGCGGCACCTACAACACTATTCGGACTCTGCCATGCCCGGAATGGTCTAAAGCGCCCATCTCATCGTACCCTGGCGGTACTTTCCTGCCGCAGTGCAGGGCATGGTCCTTGGTGCTGCGTTTGACTCGAATGTCATGTCGTACCCTGTGCTCATCATTATGAAGGCGCAGGGTGTACTTGCCGGGCGAGGCGGAGTCTGCCGTCGGCCGTCGGGCAAGGCGGAGCCTATCCTCAGCCATCGGGCGAGGCGGAAACTGCCCTCGAACATCGGGCGAGGTGGATCCAGCCCCCGGACATCGGGCGCGGCGGAGCCGACCCTCGGGGGTCGGGCGAGGCGGAGCCAGCCCTCGGAGGTCGGGCGAGGCGGAACCAGTCTTCCGTCGTTCGGACAAGAAACGCAGTAGCGTTCTCGTCTGATCGGAAGTGTCAACGTTCGATGGTCATTAGTTTCACCTCATTAGGTACCCCGATATTAGGTCCCCGATAGTAGCCCCCGAGCCCCTGGGTGATTCAGGCAGAATCGCCCGGGAGGTGTTTCGGTTCGCCAGAGGGTGCGCGCCAGCGCACCCGATGGGTGTAGCCCCCGAGCCCCCGGGTGATTCGGGCAGAGTCACCCGGGGGGTGTTTCGGTTCGCCAGAGGGGCGCGCACCCGATAGGTGTAGCCCCTGAGCCCCCGGGTGATTGGTGCAGAATCGCCCGGGGGGTGTTTCGGACCCTTCGTGGGTAAGGCTATGAGTCTCGGTTTCTGTCAACTGGATAGCTTTAAGGGGACCCTAGTATCCCGTTCGCGGGGATTTCGTCTAGGGTCAGCCTGGCTGGGGCTCGACCGTGGATCGAGGCCCTACTGATGTTCGCGTACCTGGGTGTTAGTCGCCCGCGGGCCTGTCCCTCGTTGGGACGGCCATCGAGACTGTCGGGCCGACCCTTGGGCTTTCTGGGCCCACACAGGCCAGAGAATAGATTTTCTGGCTCGTATCCCCTCCGCGAGGAAAGAGTCCGATCCGCTCGGGAAGGCGAACCGTCCGGGGAGATTTTGGTGAGAAAGGATAGGGATCGCGGGTGCGTATCCCACGACGTGATGTGGCGGCATGTCGTGGCGGGCTCGAATATCGAGGTGGACGGTTGCGCTTCTCGCATCCGTCGCCCCTATAAAACCACGGGGTTCTCCCCCAGGGTTCCTTACTCCACCTTTTCGCCCTCGCATCGCCAACCTCCGCCGCCAATCGCCAGAGCCTCCCGCACCAGTACTACTGCCACCGTCAAGCTTGCATCCGCATCATAGCCGCCGTCGAGCCTGCATCCACCCCCCTTTCTCATCGTTTCAACGGAGCCGTGGTGCGGATCCAACATTACCTCTCAGCGCCTGGAGGGCCTCGTCCGTCGCGGCCTCCTTTGCCCGTTGTCCGCCTTCGCGGAGTGGCTGCTGCCTGGTGATGAGGACAAGCCGTCGCCGCCTGAGGGATATGTTGTGTCCTTTGCTCTCTTTCATGAGCGGGGATTCACCGTTCCTGCCCATAAGTTTCTTCGGGGGGTGTTGGCTTACTACCAGGTGGAGTTGCAGCATCTTAATCCCAATGGGATCCAGCATATTTGCGGCATTCGTCGCCCTGTGCCAGGGGTTCCTGGGGATTAGTCCCCACTTCGATCTATGGCGTCACTTCTTCACCGTCAGTCTGTCAAAGATGCGGGTCGGGAAGCAGGAGTTGAGCACGCCGATAGGTTGTGCCAGTATTCATCTGTGCAACACCCGGGCGAACGACTACTCGTTGATGCGCTTGTCGACCTCCAACAAGGGGTGGCACTCGTAGTGGTTCTACGTCAAGGACGACGTGACCGCCCCCTTGCCGGTGTACACCGGGCGCCTCATCGAACAGGCTCCGGGGTCGTGGAGGTGGGGTGTCCTGGACAAAGACAAGAAGAGGATCAAGGACCACCTCGCCGCCCTCCAAATTCTAAAGGACAGGGGCGTGAAGGGGTCGGGGATCATCGGCGCCTACCACACACGGAGGGTGGCGCCGCTGATGAGCCGCGCGCTCCCCCTGTACCTGATGGCGCCTAGGGCATCGCTTGAAGGGACGACGCTCGCCGATGGAGCGCTCCCTCCCACCGAAGTGGCATAGCTGATCAAGGAGGCGATGGAACCTTTAAAGGACACTGCCAGCGTTGTCCTTGACTTCGTGTATCCGGTGCTGGAACATCCTCCGATGCGTCCGGAACCGGGGTTCATCGATTTCGTAAGTTCTCCTTTGCCGTGTCTTTTTCTTTACTTGAACTTTTGACCCCTTGACGCTGACCTCGGGATAGCGGGACCAGCCAAGGAGTCTTGTCCTCGTGGATAGCCTGGCTCCACTGCCGAAGGACCGGATCCTGGCGGCCACGAATCGTATCGCGACCGACTAGGACAAAAGGACGAGGGAGCTCTAGAAGAAGAAGCGGCTACGGAAGCAACAAGCGCGTGATCGAGGAGAGGAGACAGGCAGTGATGACGACGACGACGATGAGGTAGCCGCTGGCGTGGATTGAGACATCCTAGAGGACGAGGATATGCTGATAGACGCTCACCGGCCCATGCAGGGACCCTTCCCGTTCCATGCGGAGGGAAGCGAGTCCAAGAGCTTGGTGGAGGTGGGCTGGGCCATCGGCCCGTCCTCGGGGCCGGTGGGAGCCGAAGAATCTGTCGCCCCATCCGGGGTGCCGCCGGAGGATCGGTGGATGGGAGGAGGCGGATTGGCCGCCGCCTCCGAGGTGCTGATGGAGGGGGCAGCTCTGCTGTCGTGCCCCACGAGCCGACGGGGGCGGGCGGGTCCGCCGCCACGCCCGAGGCATCGATGGAGAAGGGCGGCTCTGTTGCTGCGCCCTCGGAGATAAGGGAGACGAGCCCCCTTGCCCGGGAGCAGGGGGCAGGCTTGAAGCGGTCCTACCTAGACGAGTTGGGGCAGGGGTCTGGGGGTTTGTCCCCAAAATGTTCCCGCCGCCCAAAGGCGCTAGAGTAGGCCACTGACTCCCCTGTTTTTCCCCCATTTTATTTTTCTGTTTTGACCTTATGCCTTTTTTCCTCTTGCAGATTCTTGCGACGGGGCCACTCTCTGGGGCTGGCGCCCAAGAAGAGCCTTGCCCTTCAGGCGGGATGGACGGCGCTGCCCGACGTCGCCCCTGTTTTGGGCAGGAGCGGCGCTGATGCTGCGGCCTCGTTAGTCGATCCGGCGGTGCCCGCGCCCTCGGTGGTTGCTGAGCAGGTGGCGTCTTCCGTGGTAGGCACGGCACCGCCAGCCGAGGGTCTGGTATCGCCAGTGTCGGTGGCCACGACCGCGCCAAGCCAGGAGCAGCCGGACGCAGCCATGGTGGTGTCCGAGGGGACGGCGCAATCCGTGCCTCCGGCGGCCCAAGCGACGGCGCCCGACGCGGGTCGGGCGGAACAGGAAGTAGCTGGAGGGTCCCCAACCCTAACGAGCCAGGCGCAGTCGGACGTAGCCATGGTGGCGTCCGAGGGAGCAGCGCAGTCCATGCCACCGGAGGCCCAGACAGAGGTGACCGTGACCGCGACAAGCCCGGCGGGGCTGGATGTTGCCATGGTGGCGTCTAAGGGGGCGGCGCAATCCGTGCCACCGGCGGCCCAGGCTGCGGCGCCCGAGGCGGGCCGGATGGAGGAGGACACGACCAGAGGTTCTTCGGGCGTCATGGCAGTGATGGAGAGGACCCGCAGGAGGTCGCCCCCGGCCCTGTTGTCGGGGGGCAGCCGCTCCCCCGCGCGGGGGGAGCCGCCGCTCCAGTGGATGGCCGCTGAGGACCCAACGTCGGCTCTTTTCTCGCTTGACGATGCTGCCGAGAGCATGGAGCGGGAGAATCTTGACATCGAGTTCTCGGCTATGATGAATGCCATGAGCCAGGCCAGTGGTGTCCTACGTGAAATCTTCGTTCCTACTGGCTGGGTATCCGCTTAATCTTCTCCCTCGTTTTCCTCTTTCTTCATGTATTTTTGTGTTTTCGTATTTTTGATACCGGTCTTCTTTTCAGTGTATCGTTGCTCGTAGCCGAAACAAATCCCGGTTCCTCCACGAGCAAAAGGTGGAATGGGACTGCCTTACCAAGGAGGCCCGACTGCGAGGAGATGTGGGCGCGCAGCTCGCTGCCGCCCAGCAGCGGGAGGCCGAGGCGCGTCGGGACGCGGAGGAGATCCATGGGATGTGAAAGTGCATCTAGCCATTTAGTGGGTTTTGGATGATTGAATGACAACGTGATTAAATGTCTAACCCGTTTGCTAAGTGTGGACAGGTGATAGGTTATCTCACAGGTACTTAATGAAAGCCAAAATGATGTGTTGTTGTATAAATAATCTAGTTCAAGCACAAGACAACAATGCAAATGGAATTCATGCTTAGGCTTGTTTATTGTGGGATTTCCATGTACTATGTAAAAGCAAGCTTGTGAGAATTAATTAATGAGACATAAGGGATTGCATATGGAATGGTCTCATATTTGAAGCTTGCTAAATTGAAATGAAAAAAAGACAACAATACAAATGAATGGATGATTCAACACAAGATGTGACTTGATGGCTTGAGATGGTGAAGATAGCAAGGAAAGGCTTCGAGGTAGTAAGCAAGGGTGAAGGGCAAGCGACGGCTTGGCGGCCGAAGAACCTCGCTAGGGTGAAGAAGAAAGTACTTGCATTTAGTTGAGGTACTAATCAAGCTACGATGATCATATTGATGTGAAGGATCAAATCACTATTGGAGTGTTTGATAGAAGTGACTTGATACATTTGG
Organism: Miscanthus lutarioriparius; assembly: GCA_904845875.1. NCBI lineage: Eukaryota > Viridiplantae > Streptophyta > Magnoliopsida > Poales > Poaceae > Miscanthus > Miscanthus lutarioriparius. The sequence continues at coordinate 16,242,274 of CAJGYO010000007.1, read as the reverse complement.
GATTATTCAAATTTGATAAATGGAATCAAGTCACGTGCTCAAGAAGGCTATGCTCAAGTGAAAAAGATCAATATCAACATGTTGGCACCCTCACTTGATGAAGATTGGAATACACGGCTTCGGTTCAAAAAGAGCAACTCAAAAGGTTTAAATTTGTTATACTTTTAAATTTGAGTAAATAGGAATGCCGTACTATTAAGAGGGATGCACCATGTTGATAGATAATGTTTCATAAGTGCTCAAGCCAACCCAAGTGAGTTTTGAGTATTTGAGCGACAAAAGAGCTAACTTTATTTTTGCTGGTCTGGCTATACCGGACGTGTCCGGTATGCATACCGGACGTGTCCGGTATTTGCCCAGTAACTGTAAAAGTGTTGTTCTCGGGTTGGTTCGTCGGGAGTTCCGACGTATGTCGGGAGTTCCGACGGTCGGAAGTTTTGGCAATGGTCGGGAGTTCCGACGTCTCGCAATTTAAATAATTTGGAGAGTTCACTGTCCAGGTCATACCGGACGTGTCCGGTATGGACGACCAGAGGCTAACGGCTGGTTTTCCAAAGTCTTGAGGGTCGGGAGTTCCGACGGCCGGAAGTTTCAGCATGTGTCGGGAGTTCCGGCACCTCATATTCTTTAACTCGTTACATGGTTTTCAAATTTGCTGAGGATCGGGAGTTCCAACGTGAGTCGGGGGTTCCGGCGGTCGAGAGTTCCGACATTCTTCGGGAGTTCCGACGCCTCACAACTTCACTGTAACTTAGTTACCGTTGGGGTAGTGTAAGTCATACTGGACGTGTCCGGTATTGCAACGGCTATAAAACGGCTAGTTTTTCAAGGGGGCTTTAAATACCCCCAAGCCTCCACCTTTGGAGGCTGCTGATTCTGCTGATATACACACATGTTTTTGAGCCTTGCCTAGTCTCCTAAACCCTCTCTTAGTGAGTGTATGATCCAAATTGCAAAATCAATTTGTGGGTTAAGAGAGAATTTGAAAAAGAGAGCAAGCCACCACTTGAGCACTTGTGCATATTATCAATCTCGTGATTTGCATTTGTTAGTCTTGGACTCTTCGGTCCTAGACGGCTAGGCGTCACTGGAGAGCAACCGAGAGATTGTGGTTGCTTCGAAAAGTTTGTAACGGTCCATTCCGCCGCCTCGGAATCATTTAGTGGAAGAAGGAAAAGGAGTTGAAAAAGACTCCGGCTAGAGTGACCTTCGTGGTACCCTCTAGGGCTGACCTTCGCTGGGTCGCCCGCAGCCCCCTCAACGGAGAGTAGGACTTGGACGAGTCCGAACTTCGGTAAAACAAATATCGTGTCTCAATTCGCATTTCATTTGATATTTGTGTTGCTCTAGCTATTCTATAGGTTCTCTGTGTATATTGTCATCTCCATTAGGTGCCTGCAGTTTGGTTTGAAGATAGAAATCGAAAGGAGCAAGTTCGGGGCCGATCTGCAGAAATCGTGTATCCCGGACACGTCCGGTATTTCCTGTCTGCACTAAAAATATTTATTCTCTGTTCTAACTTGGTGTTGCAGGGTTGTAACTTCTAGATATATTCTTTATACATTGTTTACTCTGTGGCTAACTTGTGAGGGGTGGTAGTACTCTTAATTTAGAGTTTCCATTTTGGAAACTCCCCTTTCTAATTGTTTCCGCATTCAAAGGTGTTAATTTTTAGAAACGCCTATTCACCCCCCTCTAGGCGACATCCTAGGTCCTTTCAATTGGTATCAGAGCCTGGTTCTCACCTAAAGCTTTACCGCTGTAAGAAAAGGATGTCGACGTCTATCGAGTTGGAGCCGGTGCTTCTCCAAAATGATGGTTCAAACTTTCTACCTTGGTCAATTCATGTACTCAATGCTTTTAGACATATTAGTTCTATTGTTGAGCATATTGTGTTTGCAAGCATACCTCTTCCTATAGTTGATTGGAGCAACTATAAGAATTTATCAAAAGAGGAAGAGATATGCGTGCAACTCAATGCTCAAGCTATTAATATCATTTTGAGTACATTGAGTGCAGAGGTTCAAGATGAGGCAATATTCAATGGACAACCACCTCCGGAGAGTGCTCATCTCATTTGGACCAAACTCGTTGAGTTATATGGAGAATCCAAATGCGATGATGCACTTGAGGTCGAGTCAATGGAAAGTATGTCCATTGTGTCTTCATGCAGCAAAGAATCCTCACAAGACCTCAAGAGCGCCGAGCCGGAGCAAGAAGTGCAAGCAGCACATGACTTGCTGTCTACCTGCACATACCGGACTACCGGACGTGTCCGGTATGGCCGAGGCAGCAAACCAGCAAGTAGTTGTTTGCAGCGATGCTCAAGCCCGGTGGCGACCAAGTGATGAGTCAATCTTAGTATCTCATGATACTCATCACTTGTGTCTCATGGCCAAGAAAAGTAAGAAGAAGAGTAACAAGAAAGATCAAGAGAAGGAGAAAGCACAAGTAGATGACCAAGATGAGAGTGACGTTGAAGTTGAAGATAACTACAACCTTGATCATCTCAACCACAAAGACAAGTTCATCATCATGAAGATAGTTGAAAAGAATGATGAGCTTGAAGAAGAGATTGAGAAGCAAGAGCAATCACTTCAAAAGCAAGAATTGTTTCTCATCTCTAAGATGGAAGAACTAAAGGCTATAAGTGAAAGGTATGAAAAATTGTCAATTGAGCATGCTTTAGTTACTAACTCCTCTTCTAGTGTTTCCCAACTAGAGAAGGAAAACTTAGAGCTCAAGGCAAGGCTAGATGAACTATCAAGCAAGTACAATGTGCTACAAGCTAATTATGTTCATCTAAAGTGCTCTCATGAAGAATTAGTAGAATCAAGCAATATGCTTGAGGTAGCACATGAGGTTGTGATCACATCGATAAAATCCTCTCAACCTCTCACACATTCACTCACTAGTACACCATCTCAATTAAATGTTTCTTGTACTAATGAGTGTGCTCCTCAAGCAAGCCAATCTTCGATTGAGCTAAATCTCATAGAAAACATAGAGCTCAAAGAAGAAGTGAAAAGATTAAAGAAAGATGTGATTCGGTTGAAGGGTGAGGAGAAATCACAACCTTCTCAAGATAACCGTGATTACATGGTGAAGAAGCTTGAGAAGGGTTCAAACCTTGCTTCCTCCAAAACTCAACAAAGGAATCACATTTCAAGCAAGGTCAACACAACCAAGAGCAAGAAACATGGAAAAAGGTTATGCTATGATTGTGGATTATATGGACATGAGTGGGCTATGTGTCCACATAAGAGTTGGGCCGACAAATGTGAAGTGGCCGAACAAAAGGCCTCAAACAAGTTGGCCAACCAAGTAAAGAATGATGGACAAAGTGCTTGTCTCATGAGCAAGAAATTGGGGCATCCTACCAAGAAATGTCCAATGTACAAAGAGGCAAGAAAGGAAGCCCAAGTTGCAACAAGAAGATGCTTTGGATGCAATGAGAAGGGCCATAAGGTTGATAGGTGTCCATACAAGCAAAGCAAGCATAGAGCAAACAAAGGCCGCATATGCTATGCTTGTAGAAGAAAGGGGCATCTAAGCTATGAATACCCAAATGGTAACGCTCCTAAGCCAAACACATATGTTTATAATGATAAGCTTAGGAAGACCACAAATGGAGTTAACACTAGCAAGGTGATGTGTTCACCACAAACTAGTGCTAAAGCCATTTGGGAGCCTAAGCACTTGTTGACTAACTCAAAAGGACCCAACAAGAGTTGGGTACCAAAGTGTGCTTAGGTTAATGATGTAGGTACTTGGTGATGAGATGAAGGCATCGGGGTGGTTGAGCAAGCAATTTGACAATATTCACTCAATCTATCAACCAATTCTTATCATAATTCCTTATATGGTTGACCCGAAGATAAGTTAATGAATATATCATATATTTCATCCTCACCATTGATAACAAGTACCTAAACCTAAACCTTATAGGATAACCACTTTGTTTACTTTATGCTCAATGACTCACAAATAGGCATGTTTGTGAAATATTGAAAGTGGCTAATTATCTTTACTTGATAGTTATTATGTTTGCCATATGATGTTTCTAATAATTCTCTAATAGAGCAATTTATTTGTTGAGATGCAAGTGTCAAATAAATAATAGAGATAAATGAAGAATCACGAGTAGTGAATTAATTGGTTCTGTCCTACACCTATCGGACGTGTCCGGTATTACTATCAGACGTGTCCGGTATGGCCGGGGACAGAAAGTTAGTGTTTCTGTTCTGTGTATTCCGGACGTGTCCGGTATTACAGGAACCAGAACACTAATTGAATTGCAACTGAGTCTTTGATTCGTATATGTTCATATATCTCTAATTTACTCAGAAGCTTGTGATTTATTAAAATCTAAGTGGATTGTGAGCATCTCCCGAACTCAATTTTAAATATGACAAACTTATTTGATTTATGGTCAAAATAGAAAATTGGCTCCCGATTTCTTAATAGGATAAAAGTGCTTGTTGAAAGTTATTCAAATTACTTAAAGCACTTATTTAGGGGGAGCTAAGTTTCTATTTTGTACCAATGTGGACTAACAAATCTATCTAGCATTCTTGGTAGTCCTTTGGATGAAAAGTGATTTAGAATCTAGCATGATTATTTGGCAATCAAGGTCAACATAAAGATTATCATGCCATGAATTTTCTTAGTGGTATTCTTGTGGGCTCAAGGCAAAGGTATGTATTTACATATATACATTGCAAGTGCATCTAAGGCCCTTTATATGTTAGAATGTGCATTTGTGTGACATAGGAGAGATGTTTTTCAAAAACCCCTAACTAGCATGAGTAGGAAGTGTGAATTTTGAAAAACTATTTGAATCTTGGTCTTTGTGACCTAGCCTTGTTATGTGATGATTATAGCTCTCCTTGATTGTTTGATCGGCTAATCACACATGACATGGCTCTCTTAAGTCCACAATCTACATTGTCTCACTTTATCTCTCTCAAGCAAGCAAATTATTGATTATGCCATATATTTGGAAAAGAGAAAATCAATTGATGGCATTGGATAAGAGAAGTGATCATATTCAGTTTGGATCAAAATTTTATATCTTTTTGGACTGAGAAATAATAGAAAAGGGGATTGGAAGAGAGAAAACACATTTTGGAATAGCTTGGGCCAGCCCGCGTATACCGGACGTGTCCGGTATGCTACCGGACGTGTCCGGTATGAGCGGGACTATAAAAACAGAAGTACCCCTTCGGCCCAGACCAGTCTCATCTTCTTCCAAGCCACCCAGCCGTCGTCTTCTTCCTCACCTAGGGCAACCGAGGATTTCACCAACAAAAGAGAGAGAGGGAGATCGCATTGGAGAAGGCTTGTATCAAGATTGAAGGCCCGAGGATCTGATTTCACATTGCCTTCTCATCTCTTCTCTAAAGGTACCCTAATCGCGGACCTCGTCCGATCTACATGGTCAATGCATGATTTTGAAATACCTCCGGTCAATATGCTGCATTGGTGATATAGAAGCAATGCCCAAAGTTTGGAATTGATCTGTGATGTTTTGAATCGAGGAACCCTGGTTAGGGTTGCTGGGCGCCCATATCGGACGTGTCCGGTATGCTACCGGACGTGTCCGGTATGGCTCAGCAGAGCAGCTCCTCTGCTTCCTTTTGATTCAATCCGAGCATAGAATTGTTTGTTAGGCTTAGATTCTTTTGTATCTTCATTTTGCAAACTTATTGACAGTTGTATGTCAAGATAATTGTAGAACCATGGATCAAAGATTCTACGTCTAAATTGCAATTCAAGATTAAATTTTGGGCACGTATCTAAAATTTGTTGAAAATCTTTGGATACAGGACAACAGCCTTGAGTGGACGACAGGAGCCCAGATCCAAGCATAGGCATGATCCAGCACTAGAGAAGCACAAGAAGGCAAGACAGGAGATGCATCCTGGATTCTAGCCGAGCAGCAGGAGGCCTACCAGAGCTACCTCTAGTGCAGCACCTCAGTATGTAGAGGGATCAGGGAGCTCTTCCTCTAACACTGACACTGATGAATTCAGAGTGGAGTCCAGAGAATAAAGAAAGAGGAAGAGCACTGACAGAGGTTCAGATGGTGATAGCTCATATGAGGAGCAGGAGATTGAGGAGGAGGAGCCAGTTCCTCCAATTCAGCACCAGCCTGGTCAGGGGATGCATTATGGTCTCCTTGAGACACGTTTGCCCAATGTGCCCTCTTATGTTCCTAGAGTTGACTTTAGGGGAAAGGGTATGACCAGGAGAGCTAGAGATGAGCGAAGGGTTGATCTGAGGGGCTTACCTAAGGTTCAGTACGATCACCGCTTCTAGACAGCCTTTCACCTGGACTTCTACTCCAGTTTGATTCTCACCAGGAACCCTGTGATTGCCAGGTCTTAGTGGATTGACTGGCAGTACGTCAGAGAGTTGTAGAAGGCCTCAGTTGATCATGCCATTACCCTCTGCCAGAGCACAGGAGTTTATGAGATCATGGAGTTCCAGCATGACTGAAACATAGAGGTAGTAGCTCAGTTCTATGCTACTCTGTTCGTTGAGGAGGATGACAGGCGGATGCACTGGATGCTTGAGGGCCAGTGGTACAGTGTTGACTATGATGTATTTGCCACCCACCTTGGCTTCTCAGAGGATGATCTCCAGAGGGACAGGATCCACACCGAGCAGGTGTTACCTCCTAAGCAGCTCGCATATATGTATCCTCCTGGTGGTGAGAGAGGAGCAGTGGGGAAGGTTCTAGGTCTTCACCCTACTTATAGATACCTGGACAGGATGTTCAGGAAGACTATTGACTACAAGGGTGGAGACAAGGGCAACATTGCTGATTATTCCAGGAACCTACTCCATAGGATGGCACCTGATGCTCGGCCCTTCAACGTGTTTGATTTTATTTGGTCCGAGATCAGGAGTGTGGGAGAGAGGCCCCTCAAGGGCTGTGGTTTTGCTCCTTATATCATGCATATGATTGAGCAGGTGACAGGGCACACATTCGAGTATGACAAGATTCACAAGGCCCTGAAGATTGTTGCAGATATGCCTGAGATAGGGTTACCTCTAGCAGGACCAGGAGGAGCAGCAGCAACACTAGAGGCAGATGCACCTGGGAGTGGTGCACCAGCAGGAGCTTCACCTTCACCACGTGCTCCTTCACGTTCTACTTCACGCCATGACAGTCCTCCCTCGCCTATCCGCATGCTTTTCAGCTCCATATTTGGGATGTGCAGAGACATCCAGACCAGGCAGCAGAAGGAGAGGGAGGCTAGGAGGAAGGACACTCGGACTTTGAAGCAAATTGCTTCTAATCTTGAGCTTGATCCTCCTAGATCTCCTCTATCAGATGAGGCAGCTAGTGAGCCTAAGACTGAGGAGCAGCAGCAGGCCAGATATGATAGAGAGTATGTTGAGTTCATTCAGCGACAGCAGCAACAGCAAGCACTAGAGCACCCTGACACTCTTCCACTTCAGGCTCGTGTGCCTACTCACTCTCAGCCACGTCCTAGTACTACAGACGAGTATGCTACAGATTGGTGGAGTGACCTCACAGGTGGTGGCGGCTTCTATGGGTCTAGTGGCTATGACCCGTCCGGCGCAGGAGGTTCTCGTCCAGCTGGTGTTACACGCTCAGATGACGAAGATACTGGGAGAGATGATGATGATGATGCTGAGTGATGCCAGAGATTAGATATAGCTTGCAGCCCCTTTTTGTCCTTAGTTTGTCATTGTTGGACCTTTGTGGTGATAGATGACAAAGGGGGAGAGAGACTGATTAAAGCTTCGGGATTTTTGTTTCATTTGCTTATCTTTGTACCTGAAGATATGTACTGCAGGCTGTAGTTATTGTTTATGAGCTTCATTGATGTATCTTGAGTTTGAGATTGCATTGTATCATATGAGAGATGAGACTCACTTATGCTTTATCTATGGATCTATTGAGATATGATCTTTATTATCTGTGGCTTGTGGACTTGAGAAAATGTGTAATGAGTGCTATGTGTGGCATACATGTGTTGTATTTATTTTTCATAAGGTCTATGCATGATAGAATGAAAATATTTGATGTGATGTCTTTATATTTATTCTGTGTGATATATCATGTCATATGCATCACAATTCTATTTTGTCACACACACATGCACCCCACGGATGCAATGATTTAGGGGGAGTCTCCTATATGTTTTAGTATGTGCAATTGACAAGTTGAGGTCATTTTGTGAATTCCAATCACAAGCACATTAAGGAGGAGCCTCTTATAAATCATTGAACCCAAAAGCTTAAATGTTTATATTCTTTTGTAAGCTTTAATCAAGTTGTAATCAATCACCAAAAAGGGGGAGATTGAAAGTGCATCTAGCCCTTTAGTGGGTTTTGGATGATTGAATGACAACGTGATTAAAGGTCTAACCCATTTGCTAAGTGTGGACAGGTGATAGGTTATCTCACAGGTACTTAATGAAAGCCAAAATGATGTGTTGTTGTATAAACAATCTAGTTCAAGCACAAGACAACAATGCAAATGGAATTCATGCTTAGGCTTGTTTATTGTGGGATTTCCATGTACTATGTAAAAGCAAGCTTGTGAGAATTAATTAATGAGACATAAGGGATTGCATATGGAATAGTCTCATATTTGAAGCTTGCTAAATTGAAATGAAAAAAAGACAACAATACAAATGAATGGATGATTCAACACAAGATGTGACTTGATGGCTTGAGATGGTGAAGATAGCAAGGAAAGGCTTCGAGGTACTAAGCAAGGGTGAAGGGCAAGCGACGGCTTGGCGGCTGAAGAACCTCGCTAGGGTGAAGAAGAAAGTACTTGCATTTAGTTGAGGTACTAATCAAGCTACGATGGTCATATTGATGTGAAGGATCAAATCACTATTGGAGTGTTTGATAGAAGTGACTTGATACATTTGGGATTATTCAAATTTGATGAATGGAATCAAGTCACGTGCTCAAGATGGCTATGCTCAAGTGAAAAAGATCAATATCAACATGTTGGCCCCCTCACTTGATGAAGATTGGAATACACGGCTTCGGTTCACAAAGAGCAACTCAAAAGGTTTAAATTTGTTATACTTTTAAATTTGAGTAAATAGGAATGTCGTACTATTAAGAGGGATGCATCATGTTGATAGATAATGTTTCATAAGTGCTCAAGCCAACCCAAGTGAGTTTTGAGTATTTGAGCAACAAAAGAGCTAACTTTATTTTTGCTGGTCTGGCTATACCAGACGTGTCCGGTATGCATACCGGACGTGTCCGGTATTTGCCCAGTAACTGTAAAAGTGTTGTTCTCGGGTTGGTTCGTCGGGAGTTCCAACGTATGTCGGGAGTTCCGACGGTCGGAAGTTCCGGCAATGGTCAGGAGTTCCGACGTCTCGCAATTTAAATAATTTGGAGAGTTCACTGTCCAGGTCATACCGGACGTGTCCAGTATTCATACCGGACGTGTCCGGTATGGACGACCAAAGGCCAACGGCTGGTTTTCCAAAGCCTTGAGGGTCGGGAGCTCCGACGTAAGTCGGGAGTTCCGATGGTCGGAAGTTTCGGCATGTGTCGGGAGTTCCGGCACCTCATATTCTTTAACTCGTTACATGGTTTTCAAATTTGCTGAGGATCGGGAGTTCCGACGTGAGTCGGGAGTTCCGGTGGTCGGGAGTTCCGGCATTCTTCGGGAGTTCCGACGCCTCACAACTTCACTGTAACTTAGTTACCGTTGGGGCAGTGTAAGTCATACCGGACGTGTCCGGTATTGCAACGGCTATAAAACGGCTAGTTTTTCAAGGGGGCTTTAAATACCCCCAAGCCTCCACCTTTGGAGGCTGCTGATTCTGCTGATATACATACACGTTTTTGAGCCTTGCCTAGTCTCCTAAACCCTCTCTTAGTGAGTGTATGATCCAAATTGCAAAATCAATTTGTGGGTTAAGAGAGAATTTGAAAAAGAGAGCAAGCCACCACTTGAGCACTTGTGCATATTGTCAATCTCGTGATTTGTATTTGTTACTCTTGGACTCTTCGGTCCTAGACGGCTAGGCGTCGCCGGAGAGCAACCGAGAGATTGTGGTTGCTTCGGAAAGTTTGTAACGGTCCATTCCGCCGCCTCGGAATCATTTAGTGGAAGGAGGAAAAGGAGTTGGAAAAGACTCCGGCTAGAGTGACTTTCGTGGTACCCTCTAGGGTTGACCTTCGTTGGGTCGCCCGCAGCCCCCTCAACGGGGAGTAGGACTTGGACGAGTCCGAACTTCGGTAAAACAAATATCGTGTCTGAATTTGCATTTCATTTGATATTTGTGTTGCTCTAGCTATTCTATAGGTTCTCTGTGTATATTGTCATCTCCATTAGGTGCCTGCAGTTTGGTTTGAAGATAGAAATCGAAAGGAGCAAGTTTGGGGCCGATCTTCAGAAATCGTGTATACCGGACACGTCCGGTATTCATACCGGACACGTCCGGTATTTCCTGCCTGCACTGAAAATATTTATTCTCTGTTCTAACTTCGTGTTGTAGGGTTGTAACTTCTAGATATATTCTTTATACCTTGTTTACTCTGTGGCTAACTTGTGAGGGGTGGTAGTACTCTTAATTTGGAGTTTCCATTTTGGAAACTCCCCTTTCTAATTGTTTCCGCATTCAAAGGTGTTAATTTTCAGAAACGCCTATTCACCCCCCTCTAGGCGACATCCTAGGTCCTTTCAGGATGTTCGAGGACCTATCGACGAGGGTGAAGCTGGACGAGGAGGCGGCCTCCGAGATCCGAAAGGAGCATGATGAGCTGCTCCAGAAGGACTCCGCGACCAGTGAGCGGGCCGTCGAGGTCCTAGCTGAGCTAGAGATAGAGCAGGATCTCAGGCGGAAGGCCGAGGATAGGTCCACGGCCCTACAGCAGAGAGCGGACTAGGACGCCGAGGTGATCGCCTGGTTGCGCGGGGAGCGGGACGAGCTATGCCGGACCAAAGAAAGACTTCGCTCGGAGCGCAGCATGGCCCACGAGGATCGTGACCGAGCCATCCGAGAGCGCGACGAGGCACGTTGGGAGGCCAGGGCCCTCTAGGCGGATCTTGGAGACGCGGTGGCCCGAAGGCTGGAGGCCGAGGAAATTTCTGCCGGGCTGGGCACAGAACTCGCCGAGGCGCGGGGGCTTCTTCAGGTCGAAAGCGATCAGCATGATCTCCTGTGCTCTGCCGTCATGGCGGTCTGCGACAACCTGCAGGTGGCGCAAGAGGAGGGGACCAGTTCCCTTACGACTCGTGCCGCTGGCATAACGGCGTGGGTCGGCCGGCTTGAGGAGGACGCCTTTCACGCCGGGATCACCCAAGCCTTCACTGTTGCCCGTTCTCATTATGATCAGGAGATCAACCTAGAGGTAATGAGCCTCGGCTTTGCGCCTATCTATGAAGACCTCGAGCTAGATGAGATCGAGAAGGCTGTGACTCCCCATGCACGGAACCTAGCGAACAGGCTGAAAGAAACGATTCTCCCTCCATGGAAGTAGTTAGTTGAATAAGTTTGATAAACACTTATCTGTAATATGTGAACAAGTATCGGTACTTTTGTGTCCGAAAGCGGATTCGTGACTTTGTTTCGCACTTTTGTTTCGTTTGTTTGATCTTACCTTCTTCCCTTTTTGCAATGAAAAAAAGATTTACGCGACCGACCCTTCCGTTTGTTAAGACCGTAGGGCCCGAGGTTTTTAGGGGAAATTTTGATTATGCTGGTGACCAAAATTACCATAGACGTATGGGCGTGGGCTTTTTTTCAGTCTTACCAATATGTTCCCCCGAACCTTGCCGCCAGTCTTTATGTGAGGAAGAGGTATGATGCAATGAATGTTTCAAAAAAAGAAAGGGGGTACCCGTACCTTTATCATCCCCCGAGTGAGATCCGACCCCTTGCGGTTGCTAGGATCGGATGTTACTGGAGACCGGAGCGAGGGTAGCGAACTTACGTTTGTATTCGCACGTACCCCTTACTTAGGATTTTGGCGATCGCTGCGTGACCGTGCGTTTGGTCTTATTGCTAGTTCGGCCTTCCCCGAGCCCCCGCGCGTGGTGGGGATTCGGTCAAGGGTTGGTTTGTCTTGTGACTGTCGCCCCGTCCGTAGTTTTTCGCAACTAGAGGGGTTAAGGCGACGTCACTTGCCTCGATGGCTCGAGTGACGTGCTTCATGAGCTCGCTAACGGGGATGTTTGGGCGGAATCCGATCCCGTCGCTTTGCGACAGAGCCAGCAAAGCCCTCGGGTGGCATTCTCCATTGCTCCTTGCCCCGCCTTCCAACAGATTCCCCCTCAATGGGGTTTCTATGGGCTCGGCTAGGGGCTGGATTGAACTAGAAGGTTGAGATGACCCTATCCGCCTCAATGCGGGTTGGGCAAAGGCCACAAGGCGGCCTCGGACCCTTCGTGGGTCAGCCTTCGAACCTCGGTCTCTTGATCTTGGATCGAGCGGCTCGAGGCCTCGAGCCCCTTAGGGTCTGATAGGGGTCGGCCGTGTTTTCGAGCGTTATCCCGTCCTCGGTTTCCGCAATCGGAGGGGCTGAGTTAACGATACTTGCCTCGATGGCTCGAGTGTCGCACTCAATGAGCTCGCTAACGGGTATGTTCATGTGGAATCCGGATCCATCATTCGCTGATGGGGTAGGCAGAGCTCTTATGTGGCATTCCACTACTTCTTAACCCACCTCCCGGCAGATGCCCGAGCCGTTCATTGGGCTCAGGTGGCCCGTTGGCCTCTCCTCGACGGAGATTCTATGGGTTTGGCTCGGGGTTAGAATCAAACGAGAAAGGTCGAGACGTCCCTGTCCGCTTCTGAGCGGGGTCAGGCAAGGCCACTGGGGCTCATCTTTGTTTTTCTCCCCTGGCTCTATTTGACGCAAGGTGGCCTCGAGCGCTTTGCGGGCCGGCCTTCGAACCTCGGTCGGTCACCGCTCATATTGAATGAGGCGGCAGCCGCTTCGTGATGCGACATGAAGCGTTGAGATGCAGGTATTTGCATATGCAACGTTTGGATGTATGGATTTAGTGTATCACTTAATTGAAACGAAAGTGGGGGTTGGTAATGTTACCTTGGTGATATGAGTGATGGGAAGCTCCTACCAGACGTGTCCGTGCGGGGTTCGGGCCCGATGTTTGCGATGAGGTCGGCGTAACCTGCATAAGCATCGCTATTTTTTGTTCTTGTCTCTCGGCGGCGATTCGAGCCGCTCGATTGATTTAGGCGTCCTAGCAGCTTCTCCTCGAAGGAGGTTCTGCAGGGGGACCCTTCCGAACCCTTCTCGGGAAGGCGGGAGCTGAGGCTTGCGGTGCGGGGAACTGTGAGTTCGATTATGCTGGTGAACAAAAAATACCGTAGCCGTCGAGGCATAGGGTCTGGCGGTTCGTCCAGTTGTATTCAAAGTTTTATACCCACACACCGCGCTTCTGGTTTTAAACGTATGGAGGGGTCAGGCGAAGAGGGTGTCTAAACAAATAGACACCCTCGGCAGCCCCTGAGCAATGTCCGTGCCTTTGTTGTTGCTGGGGTCGGAGGCTCGGTAAAGAAATTAACACTCAAAGTAAGTAAACAGAGGTGCTTATCTTTTAGCGGTCGTTCGTTCGTTGTTTTGCCTGGGCCACCTGATCGACCTAGGAGGCCCGTTGGGCTCCCCCTGGATGGGGGTTCCATCGTCGGTCGTTCCAGTGTCTTGCCTGGAGAAGCGGAGAGTCACCTGCATGCGAGTGTGCCCTGGTTCTCGTGCCCGAGACGCATTAGTGGCGGGCCACGCCCAGGCAACGTCCTGTTTGACCAGGTGACGTCTTGTCAACCAGAGCGCGTCCCGTCGGGTTCGGCGCGTCTCCTCGGATTTCTGTCAGCATTGATTTCGCATTTGCATTTAATAGGAGAAGGTAGAGAGGTTTTCTTCCCAACCTTTCGCTTTTCCTCAGCTGCTAAGCCCCTTCTTTAAATAGGGGGGAGGGGAGTTCTCGTCCCACTTCCTCGCCAGCCCCTGAGCCGCTACCTCTTCTCCTTCCTTTCTACCGAATGCAGCGGTTCCTAAGTAAGAGAGGGTAATGCCAGGGAGAGAAGAACTCATAGATCTGTTCGTGAATCTGGAGCGTGATGTCGAGCTGGAGGTCATCCAACGTAGATGAGACGGTGTGGGCCGCCTTTGCTGAGGAGGGGCCGCTGCTGCCGAAGGAGGAGGGGCACTGGGGGGTGTCGAGCATCGCCGGCTTTGCCGTCGTTCGTTGTGGCCTTCCTTCGGCAGGAGGCGCCCCCTGCCCAGACGCCGTTGTTGGGGTTGCGGCTGATGACGATGGCGTAGTCCTTGGACGCCCCGGCGGAGGCGCCGTTGTTAGGGTTGCGGCTAATGACGATGGCGTAGTCCTTGGATGCCCCGACGGAGGCGCCGTTGTCAGGGTTGCGGCTGATGACGATGGCGTAGTCCCTGGACGCCCCGGCGGAGGTGTCGTTGTCAGGGTTGCGGCTGATGACGATGGCGTAGTCCCTGGACGCCCCGGCGGAGGTGCCGGTGTTAGGGTTGCGGCTGATCACGATGGCGCAGTCCTTGGACGCCCCAGTGGAGTGCACCACAGTCGCCGGTGTGGTGTTCGATGTTGCAGATGACGATGCCTTTGAGGATCCCGCGGTGCGGTAGGACGTCGCCGATGGAGAGCATGGCGCGGTGACCGCAATAGTACCCGTAGTAGGGCTGGTCAGAAACTGTAATTAAATAAGTTTTTGGGGGAGCCCCCGAGTGAACAGTCCTTTGAATTAAGAGTACATTAGTCCTTTTCGTGATGAAATCACTTTGTAAGCAGTGAATTTGTGCAAGAAATGAACAAATTTTCATCTTTTGTTATGGCAAACAGCTTCTCAGCTTTCTCTTTTTGTAGAAGAGGTTTTGGTGCCTTCCGACCCTTCCCATGGTTCAGGTCACAAAAACTAGGAGTGCGGGCGAATCGATTCTGATCACATTAGTGAGCAAGGATGCCGTAGTCGCTGAGGCGTGGGTTTCCCGTAGTCCTACCAGTTGTACTCAGAATTTGTTCCCGAAATCCTAGATCTTAGGACTTTGTTATGAGAAGAATGGAAAACTTAGAGAATGTTTGCAACGGTAACACAGGAAGTGTTCACAAGATAAACGTACTTATATCAGCCTTCGAGTGAGGTCCGACCCCTGGCAGTTCACAAGGGTCGGATGTCACTAAAGATCGGGGATTTCTGAAGACAAAACCTGATAAGGAAAAGTATGCATTTATTTAAGGGTAGAAACGACGTAGCTGCTCAATGTTCCAAGCGTGTGTGAAGACCTCGCCGTTGATGGTTTTCAACTTGTAGGCGCCTGGCCGGAGTACTTCCACGATGACGTACGGCCCCTCCTAGGGTGGGGAGAGCTTGTGGCGGTCCTTATTGCTCTGCATGAGGTGGAGGACAAGGTCCCCGATGTTGAAGGCTCGGTCCCGCACCCATCGGCCGTGGTACCGTCGCAACGCCTGCTGGTACTTGGCTGAACAGAGGAGGGCGATGTCGCGGGCTTCGTCTAGTTGGTCCATGGCGTCTTGGTGGGATGCCTCGGCTCCCTGTTTGTCATATGCTCCAATTCTTGACGCTCCATAGTCAAGGTCCATCGGGAGGACGGCCTCGGAACCGTAGACCATGAAGAAAGGTGTGTAGCCGGTGGCCCGGCTGGGAGTTGTCCTTAGGCTCCAGAGTACCGCCCAGAGCTCGACGACCAAGCGCGCGCCGACCTTGTCCAACAGGTTGAAGATCCTAGGCTTGAGGCCCCGTAGGAGCATGTCGTTTGCGCGCTCAACCTGCCCGTTCGTCCGGGGGTGCGTGACGGCCGCCCAATCGATCCGGATGTGTTGTTCATCGCAGAATCAAATGAATTTCTTGCCGGTGAACTGCGTGCCATTGTTTGTGATGATGGCGTTTGGTACTCCAAAGCGATGGATGATGTCGAGGAAGAATAGCACAGCTTGCTCAGATTTGATCGTGGAGATCGGTCGAGCTTCGATCCACTTCCTAAACTTATCTACGGTGACATGTAGGTGGGTGAAGCCCTCGAGCGCCTTTTTGAGTGGCCCAACTAGGTCGAGCCCCCAGACCATGAAGGGCCACGTGATGGGGATCATCTGGAGTGCCTAGGCCAAGAGGTGAGTCTACCGAGTGTAGTACTGACACCCTTCGTAGGTGTGTACGATTTGCTCGGCGTCGGCTACTACAGTGGGCCAGTAGAAGCCCTGTCGGAATGCGTTTCCAACCAAGGTCCTTGGCGTGGCATGGTGACCGCAGACCCCACCGTGGATATCGCTCAGCAGAAGTCTTCCCTGTTCACTGGGGATACAGAGCTGCAGGATTCCGGTGTGGCTCCGCCTGTAGAGTTTGCCCTCTACAAGAACGAAGGACTTGGTGCGACGTGCGAGCCGTCGAGCTTTCGTCTTGTCTGTCGGCAGTGTGTCACGGAGGAGGTAGTCGAGGTAGAGCGTTCTCCAGTCGTCCAGAGGGTCGGGCTCAGTTACTGGATCCTCTTCAAGTTCCATGACATCAGGACCGAGCGGAGCCGTTGGTTGGTCAGCCCCTGGGGCCGGATTACATGGGCCATCGTTGGCCTGCTCTGACCCTTTGTAGCGCACTGAGGGTTTGTGTTGGTCACTGGTGAAGACGCCCGTTGGCACCGGCTCTCGACCAGATGCCGCCTTCGCGAGTGCGTCGGCCGCCTCGTTGAGGCGCCTTGGGATGTAATTAAGTTCGAGGCCGTCGAACTTGTCCTCTAGTCATCGGACTTCTTGGCAGTACGCAGCCATCTTGGCGTCGTGGCAGCTTGACTCCTTCATGACTTGGTTGACGACCAGCTGAGAGTCGGCCTAGATGTTCAGGCGTCGAATGCCCAACTCGATGGCGATGCGCAGGCCGTTGATGAGTGCTTCATATTCGGCCACATTATTTGATGAGGGGAAATGGAGACGAACCATGTACCTCATGCGGACCCTGAGGGGTGATACGAAGACCAGCCCCGCGCCGGCACCCTTCTTCATCAGCGACCCGTCGAAGTACATCATCCAGTACTCTTGATCGATGACCATCGGTGGCATCTAGACCTCGGTCCATTCCACGATGAAGTCAGCCAACACCTGGGACTTGATCGCCGTTCGGGGGGCATACGTGATGCCTTGATCCTTCAGCTCGAGTGCCCACTTTGCGGTTCTTCCCATGGCGTCCTGGCTATGGACGACCTCGCCGAGGGGGAATGATGTTACGATTGTCACGGGGTGTGACTCGAAGTAATGGCATAGCTTCCTCTTAGTGATGAGGACGGCGTATAGCAGCTTCTGGATTTGGGAGTAGCGGGTTTTGGAGTCGGATAGTACCTCGCTGATGAAGTACACAGGGCGCTGCACCTTGAGGATGTGTCCCTCTTCTCCCCGCTCTACTACTAGGACGGCGCTGACCACTTGTGTGGTGTCCGCTATGTATAGCAGGAGGGATTCTCCGTCGCTTGGAGGAACTAGGACCGGGGGCTTTGTCAGAAGTAGTTTGACCATGTCAAGCACCTCCTGGGCCTCGACTGTCCACTCGAAGTGGTCGGCCTTCTTCAGTAGTCAACAAAGGGGGAGTCCTCGTTCGCCGAGGTGCGAGATGAATTGGCTGAGGGTGGCGAGGCACCCTGTGACTCGTTGAACCCCTTTATGTTTTAGATCGGGCCCATCCTCGTGATGGCTGAGATTTTCTCCGGGTTGGCTTCGATGCCCCGCTCGAAGATGATGAAGCCAAGCAGCATGCCCCTCAGGACCCTGAAAACACACTACTCGGGATTGAGTTTGATGCCATTTGCTCAGAGTTTCACAAAGGTTTGCTCAAGATCGGCGACAAGGTGGCCAGCCCGTCTGGACTTAACTACGATGTCGTCGACGTAGGCCTCAACGGTCCACCTGATGAGATCCCCAAAGCAGTTGAGCATACATCGCTGGTAAGTAGCCCCAGCGTTCTTCAGACCGAACGGCATTGAGATGTTGCAGAATGATCCGAAGGGGGTGATAAAAGACGTCGCGAGCTGGTCGGACTCTCTCATCGCGATTTGGTGGTAGCCGGAGTACGCATCAAGGAAGCAGAGGGTTTCGCACCCTGAGGTAGAATCGACTATTTGGTCTATGCACAGCAAAGGAAACGGGTCCTTTGGGCATGCCTTGTTGAGACCCGTGTAGTCGACACACATCCTCCATTTCCCGCTCTTCTTTCGTACAAGAACGGGATTTGCTAACCACTCTGGGTGGTGTACTTCCCTGATGAATCCAACGGCCAACAGTTTTGCTATCTCTTCACCGATGGCCCTGCGCTTTTCCTCGTCGAGGCGGCGCAGACGTTGCTTCACCAGCTTAGAGCCTGGGTGGATTTTCAAGGTATGCTCGGCGACCTCCCTCGGGATGCCTAGCATATCCGAGGGTTTCCACGCAAAGATGTCTTTGTTGTCGCAGAGGAAGTCGACGAGCGCGCTTTCCTATTCGGAGGAAAGCGTGGTACCAATGCGTACCGTTTTACCCTCGAAGTTGCTGGGATCTATGAGGACCTCTATGGAGCCCTTTGCCGATTCGAATGACCCGGTTGATTTCTTCGCATCGGGCGCTTCTTCGGCGACCTCCTCCTTGAGGGCGGCGAGTTCGCCGGAGGCGACGATTGCTGTGGCATGGCCACAGCACTCGACCTCGCACTCGTAGGCCCGCTGGAAGGAGGTGCCGACGGTGATGACCCCGTGGGGGCCCGGTATCTTCAGCTTGAGGTATGTGTAGTTGGGGACAGCCATGAACTTCGTGTAGCATGGTCGTCCCAAGATGGCGTGGAAACTTCCGGGGAACCCAACCACCTCGAAGGTGAGGGTCTCGGTCCTATAATTGAACTGATCCTCGAAGGTGATGGGCAGATCGATCTGTCCCAGTGGCATGGCCTGTTTCCCGGGCATAATGCTGTGAAAGGGTGCTCGGGTTGGGCGGAGGTTCGTCCGGTCGACGCCCATCTCGTCGAGCATCTTGGCGTACATGATGTTGAGGCCGCTGCCTCCGTCCATCAGTACTTTGGTGAGCCGCTTTAGGCCGACGATCGAATCGACAACAAGTGGATACCTCCCTGTGTGCGGGATGGTATCCGGATGGTCGGTCCGATCAAAGATTATGGCGGACTCTGACCACCTGAGGAAGGAAGGTGTGGCCAGTTGGGCCGTGTAGACCTCGCGGCATGCGACCTTCTGACGGCGTTTGGAGTCGTAGGCCGCCGACCCTCCGAAGATCATAAGGCAGCCGTTCGGCGTTGGAAAGCCGTCGTCCTTCTCCTCGCGTCGTCGGCAGTGGGGGCAGGTTCCTTCCCCTGCTCCCCTTTGTTGGCGCTTTCGGCCAAGAACTTCCGCATGAGGCCGTAGTCCTTGAGCAGATGTTTTACGGGAAAGGCGTGGTTCGGGCACAGCCCTTCGAGCATTTTTTTAAAGTGATTCGGAGTGCCCTCTGTAGGCTTCCGACCACCCTTGCGGTCGGCAGCGGCCACGAGGGAGTCATCGCGCCGTTGCTTCTTATTCTTCCTATTGGCGGAACGGTTGGAGGCGCCTTCGCTGGCGCCCTCGTCCCACCTCGCCTTGCCATCGGAACGGTCGAAGATTGCTCCAACTGCCTCTTCTCCTGAGGCGTGGCTGGTGGCGATGTCCAGGAGCTCCTTGGTGGTCTGCGGGCCCTTGCGTCCCAGCTTGTGAACCAAAGACTCACAGGTTGTCTCGGACAGGAAGGCTCCTATCACGTCGGTGTCGGCGACGTTAGGGAGCTCGTTGCACTGTCGGGAGAAGCGTCGGATGTACCCGCGGAGGGTTTTGCTGGCCTTCTGGCGATAGTTCTTGAGGTCCCAGGGGTTCCCAGGACGCTTGTACGTGCCCTGGAAGTTCCCCATAAAGATCTCCCTTAGGTCCACCCAACCTTGGATGGCGTCGGACAGAAGGTGCTCCAACCACGCTGGTGTCGAATCGGCGAGGAACAGTGGAAGGTTGCGGATAATGAAGTCATCATTATCCGCACCATTGGCTTGATAGGCAAGCCGATAGTCTTCAAGCCAAAGCTCGGGGTTTGTCTCCCCGGAGTATTTAGGGATGTTGGTAGGTGGTCGATACCCTAGCGGGAACGCAGCGTTGAGGAAGTGGCGGCCGAAGGCCTGAGGGCCTGGCAGGCCAGGGCTCGGGCTCCAGTCCTCGCTGTTGTCGTAGCGTCCGCCGCGTCAAGGGTGATAGCCGCGGCGGGCTCCTTCCCTTGGGTCGCCGTAGGTGCGCCTACGGGCATCGATGGTGTTGCGTGCGTCGCGGTCGTGGCCGAGACGCCGATGTATCTGGGTCGCAACGCGCTGCCCGCCGTCTTGTGGTGCTTGGTGGACTAAGGCGTCCCTGGCAGGACGTACTGAGGGCGTACGCTGGCTGGTGTCGAGCTCGCGTCGTCGAGACAACGAGCTTTCCGCCTGCTGCGCCGCCGCACGCTCGAGCAGCGTGCGGATTTCGCGGTGGGCCCGGCGATCCTCGGGCGTTGCGGCCTCTAGAAGGCCATGGACCAAGGCCGTGGCGGCGGCGATGTTCTTTCACGCCCGAGCAAAGCGAGGAAGGGTTTCATCGTCGGCAATGATCCTTCGGTTCACGTCGTGGTCTATGGCGCATGCGTGCCCACCGTCTCCGCGGCGTTCGATCTCGCGATCCACCAACGCGTATTCCCGAACAAGCTATTGTCCGGCTTCGTTGATCTCCCGTTTTCAGGCTTTCAGCTGCTCCACCCCTACATGAGGTGGGGCCACTGCTCCCCCTTCAGTTTCATCACCGAGGTAGCCTGCCAGGGTGACCTCCTTCTCAGAGGCGCTTTCGACGTGTCCCTCGGAGGTTTCTGCCATGAAGCATTCCCGGGAGGGATGATGGCTCCCCCTGCCAGAGTCAGAGCTAGAGTCTGACCCCGGACCTTCCGCGAGGAGGCCATGGAGGGATTCTGTGACGCTTTTGATCATCCCCACGAACTCGTTGTTCGCGGGGGATGGGATCACGCGCTGGGCCACAAGGTGTCTTAAGGTCGCCGCGGCGTTGCGGAGACCGAACGGAAACACCGTCAAGGCGTGCCGTGTGGAGCGTTCTGGAGAGAGGGTGAGGAGGCGTGGGGCCTCCCTGAATGGCTGGGGGTCTAGGGGAGACACCGGGCTGGCCCTCAAGCCTCTGGTAGCCGAAGCCGATGGGGGGAGAGATTGGATGGTGAGAGGGGCCAACGCCAACTCTCCTCCCACCGTGTCGATGAAGTCTAGGTCACTGAAACGCACGTGTGTGCCCAGGACCCAGCTGATTGCGTGGTTAGCCATCCGAGGCCTGATTTGGAATGCGCAAAGGCCCCTACCTGGCGCGCCAACTGTCGGTGTTTCGAACAAACACCGGCCAGTAAATTTATAATTGATGCGCGTTAGGCCCGGATGGTGCACTAAAGGACATGAGGTTTATACTGGTTTGGGCTGAACGTCCCTACGTCTAGTCTGCTGTTGCTCGTGTTATTAGTATTGAAAATGGTTCGTAGTAGGGGGTATAAATGGTCGAGAGAGGGACGAGTCCCAAGTCTCTGATGGATTGGTTGAAAGGTCGTCGAGAGCTTGGTCGCTGCTCAGCTGTGTGTGATGTGTGTTGTTGAGTCGTGTCGGTTGATCTCTCTGTGAGCTTGTCCATCGAGAGTCGATCCCCTTAGTGGGGGGCCCCGCCCTCCCTTTTATAGACCAAGGGGGGCAGGGGTTACAAATGGGAGGAAAGAGAAAAACCAGAGGCCAAGATGCCCCTCCGAAGGTGTTGGGTCCTCCTTTCCCGCTGAGCCAGCCTCGCTGACACGGCCAGACGATGTCAGGGATTGGCACGTTCGCCGGATGCCTATGTGCTAACGACGCCATGCCCTTACCGGATCAGTAAGTGGTCACATCCTGTCCCGCCCCTTCCGGTGGCGTGTCGGACAAGGGTGTTGACCTGTAGCCCTGTGGGGAGCGGACGTCGCGGTGACTATACGTTCGTCACTGTTGAGGGCATGAGTCTCTTTTTGGACCGTAGTGGTTGTCGTATGTCTATGTCAGGTTCCGTGTCCGAGGGCTGAAGGCGGCGCCTACAACACTATTTGGACTCTGCCATGCCCGGAATGGTCTAAAGCGCCCATCCCGTCGTACCCTGGCGGTAGTTTCCTGCCGCGGTGCAGGGCATGGTCCTTGGTGCCGCGTTTCACTCGAATGTCATGTCGTACCCTGTGCTCATCATTATGAAGCCGTAGGGTGTACTCGTCGAGCGAGGCGGAGTCTGCCCTCGGCCATCGGGCAAGGCGGAGCCTGTCCTCGGCCATCGGGCGAGGCGGAAATTGCCCTCGGACGTCGGGCGAGGTGGAGACAGCCCCCGGACATCGGGCGCGGCGGAGACGGCCCTCGGGGGTCGTGTGAGGCGGAGCCTGGCCCTCGGGGGTCGGGCGAGGCGGAGCCAGCCCTCGGAGGTCGGGCTAGGCGGAACCAATCTTCCGTCGTTCGGACAAGAAACGCAATAGCGTTCTCGTCTGATCGGAAGTGTCAACGTTCGATGGTCATTAGTTCCACCTCATTAGGTACCCCGGTATTAGGTCCCCGACAAATACAATCCACGAACACAGAACACATGGTATTATCTCTTCACAAGGGTTCGAAACTATAAAAACTTTTGTGTCGCTTGTGTCACCATCTAGTTTCTCTTGTTGCACACGCCAAATTCATTGGTGCCAAATAAGAGACACCAACAAGATGAATGGACTAATATTTCCAAAGCACACTTTCATTTTGGGATTTCATATAGTAGCCATAGTATTTAATTATTGCACTATGTTGTCATCGATTTGTTCACAATTGGGTTTCATTTTCGTTTCCAAGGCATATGATGAAACAATCTGGTCACAACGGGTTCCCATTCCATTTCCAAAGCATAGCACAAAATGATTGTCACATTGGGGTTTTATTTCATTTATAAAGCATAGTGAAGGCCCTATTTGGTAGAGTTTCAGCTCCTAGAAATCCATGGATGCCTTGGAGCTAGGTATTTATAGCTCCAGGAAATCCTATATCTAAAGTTATAGATACATTTGAGAGCCTTTAGATGATTCATTTTAATTTGTCTATAGTTTAGACTAGATACAAATATCTAAACCACTTTAACTTAATTTATCCAATCTGGATCCCGGAGCTGGAGCAGGAGCTATAGCAAATGGACCCTAAATTTGTATACCATGTTTCATCTACATGAAACTCATTCCCTGTCTCCACATAAAGTTCTTGCTATTTTAGTAGTTTAGCGAATGTTCCATCTCAATTAATGAGAATGAAACTCTTATAAAACTAACACTGACAATGCTTAATTTCAAACATATTATGTGTTCTCTATCATAAGCCCTGTTCGTTTGGCTTATAAGCCGTACTTTTTCAGCCAACGAATAATATTTTTCTCTCATAACAAATCAGCCAACAGTACTTTCAGCCATGACTTATCAGCCAAGCGAACAGGGCATATAGTTTAGATATGTTTCACAAATTTCTAGAGATTCACAGGAAAAGTATGTTAGTGTGAGTTCAATGCCGCCAATTTGTAGGATAGTGGCATGTATATACACAGCTATCTCTAGCATTAAGTGTGTGGTAAAGAAATACTACCCCAATATATAAAAATAAAAATGTGTCATTTACAGCACGATTTAGTCAAAGCTTATAAATTACAAACATCAATACTTTTAGACTGTTTAATTAGTCTAGAAACTTATATGTGTAGAACTGGATGGAAAAAAATACTTGCAACTTTCATAAACTTTAAGCATTTAAGGAATATATCCTATAAAAATTAGTGGTAAAAGATATGAACTCAATTGAAGACTCTACACATATAGTCAAATATGACAAGTAACTTTGACCGAAATATATATATCAACTGGCAACAACGATATAATAGCATAAAAATTAAAAGCATGCACATATATAAAGAACATAGATAAAAAAAAGTTCTTTCTGCGCATGCATGTGTCAACTTATTTTGTTAAAAAATCTCTCCGGCCACTTAACCCCGGCCTTTGCTAAAATATACATATCATAACTTATGCAAATAATGCAAATAGGTCAGAGAAAACTCTTATTGTTTTGTAGCACAATATAGGATATATACCCATCTTGCTCGTTTTTTCATATTAAGTAAACTTGTAGAAGGAGAAGCAAAATGAAAAATGCGATTACGAGCTAGTGAAGTGATCTGCAGGTTGTACTTTACCAGTTTGAACCTCGAGGCATAATGTGAGGCAAAAAAAAAAAAAGGTTCGAGAGACCAAGTTGACACAGCTGTGAAGTCCTTTACAATTGTATTTGGTACATAACAACTTGTTATATTAGATGACACCCCTCGCGTTGCTGCGGAAATTTATATTGTTATATGTCTAATTGAACATTCGGTGGAAATGTATTTTGTTACATATATAAAACTCAAACGGATACATGGAAGGTACAAAATCATATGTAGTAAATAGTGACAAAAGCATGGTTATATTATATATGAATGCAGCTGTAGGAGCAAAATATATGACTGGAGGTAGTTACTTTGGACATATGTATTAGTTAATAATAATATTTTATTTACAAATACACACAATGGAAGTAGACGCTGCTAGACAACTTATTGAAATTACAAAAACATTGGATTATACATGAAGGAAGTATGAGAATTGTAAATTGTAAATTAAATAATAGAACAGGCAAAGTAGCCACTCAAAAAAGAACATGATGAATTCAGAGAGGAGTGGAAACGTGTGTGCTTAGACATCACACTCCCATCTGTACCTAAAATACAAAAGTGAGATTTTACTAATGATCACTACGGGATACAATCGTTTTGCCGAGTGCCAGGGGCACTCGGTAAAGTTCCAAAAACACTCGGCAACTGCTTTGTCGAGTGTAACACTCGGCATTCAACACACGGCATATGTGTGTCAGCAAACAGCTATTTGCCGAGTGTTTTTTATCGCGCACTCGGCAAATGGTTTGCCGAGTGTTTTTCAAAATACACTCGGCAAACCTATTTTCAAAGAAAAAAAATAATTAGCCGGACAGCACAGCCCCCGCCTCATCCGTTCCCGACCCCACCAGGCCCGAAGTGCGCCGTGGACTGGGCCGCCGCCCCCGACGCCGGTGAAAGCTGGAGAGCACCGCCTCCGACCCGCTTCGGCTCAAACGCACGGAGGGGGCAGGGATGGTGGATCCGCTCGCCGCCGGTTGAGCCACCCCCCTCTCCGAAGAGCACGCAGAGGAGCCCCACAGGGGAGACACAGGAGCAGATCCGGACGGGGGAGAGTAGATCCTGGCGGGGGAAGGAAGGATCCACCCGCCCTGGTGCCGGAGGCGCTGCCGGCCGAGGTCCCCCGCCAAGAATTGCGCCGGAACCAGCACAGGAGCTTCGCGGGAGAGAGGAAAGGAGGAAAAAGAAGCCCGGCCGCCACTGTCCTTGCCCTTCGCCGTGATGGCCGGCAAGGCCAACATGCACGAGCTCGGTGCTGGCACCAGCGGCATCAACCCGCACCACGTCTCCACGCACAACCCCTACAACGTCGGCAGGGTCTCCGGCGGCTCCTCGGGCGGGTCCGCCGCCGCAGTCTGCGCTGGGCTCTGCCCCGTCGCCCTCGGTGCCGACAAGGCCAACATGCCCTCGGAGGGCCTCCGGCGTTGAGCTCCGGCGGATCCGGGCGAAGTGGCTGAGCGGGCGAATCGAGGCTGAGCGGGACCGGAGCTGGTGCTGCTCGCGAGAGATCTGGGAGTGGGAGGGGCGCCGGGAAGAGAAGTGTGGGGTGCTCGGGAGGGGCGCTGCGCTGGGCCGGTTTATTAAGTGGATTTTTGTGCTTTGCCGAGTGTCCCAGATCTGGACACTCGGCAAAGTGGATTTTTTTTTTTTTGTCTTTTTATTTCTCATAAAAAAGATTTTTATTTTTTTGTCGAGTATTCTAGATCTGGACACTCGGCAAAGTTTTTTTATTTTTTTTATTTCTCAGAAAAAAAAAGATTTTATTTCTTTGCCGAGTGTCTTAGATGTGGGCACTCGGCAAATTTTTTTTTCTCTCCTTTTTTTCTAGAAAAAAGATTTTATTTCTTTGCCGAGTGTCCTATATCTGGACACTCGGCAAAGTTTTTTTTTAATTTTTTTCTCTCCTTTTCCAGAAAAAAGATTTTATTTCTTTGCCGAGTGTAAAAAATAAAACATTCGGCAAACCCTCTCTTTGCCGAGTGTTTTTTTTACACTCGGCAAACCCTCTGTTTGTCGAGTGTTTTTTTTTGCCGAGTGTTTTTAGAGCAGCACACGGCAAATGACATGTTCGTCGAGTGTCCGAGTAAATACACTCGGCAAACATAAAAACACTCGGCAAATTTGACGTTTCCGGTAGTGATGTATTGCATCACAACCTTTTTGATCAACATCACACCTCGTGTCCTAGTGTAGAGGGCCTCCAGCTCATAGCCGTCGAGCGTCGAGAAGCTGACATATCAAAGCCAGCTTCTACGCCATCGTCACCCTGTCATTCTTACAAAGGCCAATCAACAATTTATCACTAAATAATGTCAGGCATACAACCATCTAGATTATCCTCTTCATGATCCAACTTCAAGTCTACTTGGCAGGTGGCCTGTTGTATCCTCGTTCAATGTTATCTGAAGAATGTCTCAGCCTTGGTGCACCTGTTGAGCCAACAACCACGCTCGGTAAACTCGATAAATAAAGAGGTCGTTGGAGCAGCCTGTTGAGCAACAGCCAAACCCGATAAACTCAATGGAGAGATCGGAGCAGCAGGAGGTTAATGAGTTGGATGCATGCCGCCGCGATTTGGCTTCAACTGTGTGGAGATACTGGTGGTACACTAGCTCCGGCCCCAATGGTCTCAGCCTCTCCGGACCACCGCGCTTCACGCCTCCACGGCACGGCCTGCTTCAGCTTCGTGCGTCGTGCGGAGCGCTGGGCCACCCCGTTTCCGCCTCCATGCCGGCCAGCGGGGGAACTCGTCCTTGCAGTTGCAATTGCAGAGGATGGTGAAGAGCCGTCAGCAGAATATGGAAAGCGCAACTGGCGGCTCTCCCGTCCTCGACCTGTCGAAGCTGCACACGGTCACGCGGCACCATCGACAATCTGCCGACTGCCTGCCTCCACTTGCCTCAGGAAAGATTGGGGAAGCTGCACGCGGCCGCGAGGCACCATCGACGATCTGCCTACCTCCGCTGCCTCGAGAAAGATTGTGGAGGGGAGATGAATAGCTTAGCCATGCGAATCCAATAAATAGTATCATCAGTGGACGCCTTGGCTGCCCGGTGGTTTCAAGGTGCAGCAATTTCTGTCCGTCGGTGTCTCTTCTCATTCCGGGAAGGCAACTCGGCAGAGGATGGAGAAAGCCAGCAAATTTGGGTGATGTTGGTTGTGGGACCGTTGGATGACGTGGCTTAAGGAGAAGCCAGCAAAATAAGCTACTTGGGTTCTCCTATTTAGTTATAGAATATGTACTAATGTTTCACTTTATATTTTATGCTAAATGATACCCTTGTTATAGAAATTGAGATAAGTAAAATATAGTTTATCAATTGTTGTAGGTATAGCGTCAAACTAGATTCGCATGGCGGCCGCAGTCAACAACGACGAGGCCATGTTAATTTTTTCTGGGGAGCAAGCATTTTATCATGTATTTTCTTAGTCAGGTAAATCTTCAGTTCAATTTAAATATTATCACTTTATGTTATTTGGATGACAATTTTGACAGAGAAGCATCTAATAATAAGGATACTACTGAAAAATCTGATCATTATATTGCATGCAAACAATTTCAGCAAATACATTATAGTCAACGAGTTTTATATCGGGTTAAATTTCAACTGATATACTAATCACAAGAAAGGGCAACATAACTTCATGAAGGACCATATTGTTGGCAAATTAAGTTCAAAATTAACCAACATACACCAATTCAATTAAAATACAGTTTGTCATATGTTTAGGAGATCTTATTAAGACACATACTTATGATAGAGAAACTAGCTAGAAAATGTGCATCTTGGAGCAAGAGCAATACACCTCATCTGAATCTGCTAAAAAAATACACCTCATCTGAAGTGCAGCGGGTCGACAAGGGTCGACAGAGTGGACAGAGAGAGAGAGAGAGAGAGAGAGAGAGAGAGAGAGAGAGAGCACCTTTTGACCAGGTCTAGCCAGGCGCATTGGCATCTCTCCAACGACAAAAGTTTACAAGGCCATGAGCAAGTTCCAAAGCTGGAGGCTTTCATCGCGCCCACAAATTATGCAAAAGCGAAAGCTTCCTCCCCTTTTCCATTTAAGGGCCAGGGCTGCAGGGAACGGACCCCCCTTTCCAGAATTGTGCATTTGTACTTGGAGGGTGCAACATGCAGATGCAGCAGGATCCTGTTGGGCCCGGAATCTCCCGCATGGGTAAGCCGACCGGTCACTGGATAAGCCGATCGGTCACCGGCGTTCTCGCACACACACTATAACTGGAGGTAGAAGAAGCAAGGAGAACAGCGCGTGCACACACAACACAAGCACCAGCGCTGGCCGAAGCTCTGCAGAGGAGATGACAAAACTGAACTCGCTCACTTTACTGAGTTGCAGTGAAAAACTATATATACAACTTTACCCATCTAATTTTCAGTACACGACATGACGGTGTCATCATGTTGCTCTAAAGGACTAGACTTTGGCGTTAGGGGAGCCTTTTTGGCGCCTACCCGCCCCATGGCTATAGTGCAAAGAGAGAGAGTCATTTCGGCGCCGCCCCTGCTATGGCTTCTACATCAGGCGGCGGGGAGCCTTTTCGGCACTCATCATCGCCACCGCAGCACTGGCAGCAAAGAGAGGAGCCCTTTCGGCGCCTGCCCCTGTGGTGCGTTCAGAGATGGGAGAGCAACGGATTACTTTATAATTCTTCCCCTAATCCTGTTGCTAACCCTAGAACCTCCACCATGCTGATCATTTTCTTTAGCTCCGTGAACCGAAGGCGGCCGAGCGGCTTGGTGAGGACGTCCGCGAGTTGCCGACCAATTTCGACGAACTCGATGACGATTTGCCCTCCATCGACACAGTCCCTAAGAAAGTGGAACTTGACGTCGATGTGCTTGCTCCGGTCGTGGAGAACAGGATTCTTCGCGAGGGCGATGGCGGGCTGGTTGTCCACCATCAGTGTTGGTGGGTGAGCTTCCACACCGGTCAGCTCGCCCAGCAGCCGGCGTAGCCACACAGCTTGGCACGCCGCTGTGGCCGTTGCCACGTACTCTGCCTCACACGTGGACAGCGCCACCATCTTCTATTTCAGCGATAGCCATGAGATTGGAGCCGACCTGAGGAAGACGAGCACACCAGAGGTGCTCGGCCATCCATTGATGTCTCCCGCTATGTCTGCATCGCTGAACACAGTGAGCTGCAGCCCACTTCCTCCGGTCTTGGGGAAGACGATCATCTGATCCACCGTCCCCTTGATGTAGCGCAGCAGCCGCTTCACCGTGACCCAGTGATCCTCTCAGGGATCCTCCATGAAGCAGCTGACGTAGTCCACGGCGAACGCAATGTCCGACCTTTTGTGGACTAGATAGCGCAGACCGCCGACGATGCTCCAGTAGAGTGTTGCATCTACCTTCACCACGGTACTGGCCTTCGTCAGCTTCAGCCGCTCCTCCATCGGAGTCACGCATGGCTTGCACTCAGCCATGCCGCTCCGCTCCAATAGCTTCGAGGCGTACGTGCTCTGACCGAGCGTGAGCGCCTCCTTCCCCTGTCTCACCTCGATGCCGAGGTAGTATGAGAGCGCGCTGAGATCGCTCATTCGAAAACAAGCATGAAGCTATCGATGTCCTCCGCATGCGCGCCGGTGACGATCAAGTCATCCACATATACGCCGACGACGAGCTCTTCCTTCCCCGTCGCCGCATGTAGAGCGCGTGCTCGGTTGCGCACCGTGTGAACCCAAGCTCGCCCAGCGCAGCGTCAAGCTTGGCGTTCTATGCTCGCGGGGCCTGCCACAGCCCGTAGAGCGTCTCACGTAGTCGGAGCACCCTGTGCTCCGCTCCCTTGATGGCAAAACTCGGAGGTTACCTGATGAAGATCGTCTCCGCTAGCTCGCCATTGAGGAAGGCCGATTTTACGTCCAGGTGATGGACGCGTCAGTCCTTCGCTACTGCTAAAGCCATCAGCAGTCTGATAGACTCCATGTGCGCTACCGGCGTAAAGACTTACTCGAAGTCGATGCCCTCGCGCTGGACAAAGCCTCGGGCGATGAGGCGCGCCTTGTGCTTGACAATAGCGCTGCGCTCGTCCCGCCTGACCTTGTACACCCACTTCAGACCGATCGGACGACATCATGGAGGTGGATCGATGAGCTCCCAAGTCTCATTTTCCTCGATCGCCTTCATCAACTTCAGCATCGCCCGTCATCAATTTGCATCGCGCTCAACCAGCACGAATGTGGGTGGTTCCTCTGCGCCGATAAGAAGCAGCTCTGGGTCATTGAGCAGTCGACTCGCCAGGCCTGAGGACCCTGTGCCACGGATGATGTCGTCTAGCCTGAGGAACCGCCCCTCCTCACCGTTGTGGAAAGCATCCACGAACTCTGTGATGTCGCTTGGAGGTGAGGTGAACTCGATCGACATTGATGGAGTCGCCTCTTCTACGGAAGTGGTCGGCACAATACCTAGAGTGATCGGCACCCCGGCTGCAGTGCTCGGCACTACTCCTGGAGCGCTCGTCACCACTCCTGGAGTGGTTGGCACCACTGCAGGTGTGGCAGAACCGCCCAAAATAACACACTTTAGGAGGCGCTCATCTTTCACTAGACACTAAGCACCCCGAAAGTTAGCTACATCAGACAGTTTCGTTGAGCACACCCCAAGGGAGAACTCAAACAATCCACATTTTACATCCAGGATCTAATAATGAGAACAAGTTTACAACACTTAGTTCATTTTATACAACAAGAGTTCTCGAAAATACATTATTACAATACCAAATTCAGAGTGCAGAATTTAAATAGCGGAATTGAAATAAACGTCTAACGATAAGATACAAGGATCCATCTGTGCCCACCAGAAGAATCCTCCACACAACAGCCACTCCTCAAGCTGCACCTGCAACAGGGGTAAATAAACCCTGAGTACACAATGTACTCGTAAGACTTACCCGACTAGTGAGAATAATTTCCCGACTCCAAAGGATATGATAAGCTTTATGGTTTGTAGGTTTTTTTTTGTGAAAAACATTACTAGTAGTGAATCCTTATATATGTTCCTTATTAGCAATCATGATTAGTTCATTAGCTAACCATTCTATGTAAACATCTGTTCTACTTTCAAGCAAGAGTTGAGCAATCAGATCCATTTCACCATCTTTCATCTTCCAGTTCTTACTACGGTGCAAGAACATACAGAAGTCGTACTGTATCACACGGCGGTTCACGAACCAATGTATCTCAGCTGGGTATCCTGAAACACACGTCCCGCTTGTACCGCAGGCACAAGCAAGACCAACCCACCACCGTCCTGTCAAGGGGTTCAGGTCCCCGTCCAAACTAGGACTCTAAGCTCCCACTCCTTAGTCCCGAACTCAGTGTGGTGCTTAGACCTCCACCATCCCCGCCTCCAATCAATCGGTCTGGAAAGAGCCGAAACCCACGACAAGAGAACAACGAGCCTTCCCGCTCCCATAAGCAAGTATGTGCTCAGGATAATAAGTCTATGACCTGACTAGAATCCACAGCAACGAACAATCCTTAACCGACACGGACATAGAAAATAGTGTAACTAAGCTATGCCCCATTGGCCGCGGGACACAACCTATTACACCCTTCAATACTCGTACCATATTCCTACCCGGTCTCCATTTGCTTTCACCATTTTATCATGAGAGTAATAATAATAATCACCTATTGTGAGTAACGGCAGGTTACTCACGCTACAGATAGCCTAAGCATAGTAACTACTCGACCTCTGCTAGTAGGACTCATGGGTAGGTTTATCTATGCATGTAGTTTTAATATACATCATGTACGTAAATGCACACACACACACACACACACACACACACATATATATATATATATATATATATATATATATATATATATATATATATCAAGTGATAATTTAAAATAAGGGTTATGCACCGGGGCTTTCATTGGGCAGGCGCGGTGTCAGCTGAGTCAGTCAGTGGTGGCTCTAGGACCTCCTCCTGCATAAGGATCTCCTCCTCATACTACTCGATGATTTCCTCGAACTCGTGATCGCCGATGGTCACGATCTCCGCCAACTCGTTCTCTACATGCATACGATGATGATGCAACACTTAGAATTTTAGCAACAACAACTCTTAAATAAGAATACACATGTTAAGCCACTAAGCTAGCTCTGATGACTAAGATACTACGCTAATCATTATCTCTGTCAAATAAATTTGAAGCTCCCCCTATAAGTGCTTAACTTTTATAAATTAACATCATGCCATTATTCCTTTAGCCTTAATGGGTATTTAGCTACCATATTAAGTAGTCTATTCTAGGGCTATAAAAAATTACAATGATCACATAATAATACAATGAAGCTACTATAAAAATTTCAGGGTTAAAGCTATCACCAATCTACCACAAAAATTCCTACCATAATTAACTTAATAATATTGAGCACTTTCAAATGATTTAATAGCTCCTGGTATCAACAAGCACATATATGAACTAAATACACTAACAAATAAATCATAATTTTATAAACCTAACAAAATTTGTTTCATAATTTTTTGATATATCTACATTATTTTATATTAATTACCAAAGTTTAGCTCACAATTAAAATGAGAAGCTATTTCTATTTTTCCACGAAAAAGGTAACCGATTTCGGCCCAACACGGCCCACGCGCGGAGGTGGCCCGCGGCAGGGAGCCCACGCGTGCCCTGGCATTCTTGCAAAAATGCCCTCGCGTTCTCAGACAATAGCACGAGCACTACACGTACTATTTTTATAGACAGCGACTTTGCAACGGAGCCCTCGTATCTTTTTGTCGGGTTCATAAACACAGGGTCCCTCACGGACCGACTTCCCAACAAAGCCTCGGCCCAGCAGACAACGTTGCAAACGACACGCAATTCATGGGCCGGCCCAAACACCTAAACAATAGGCCCAAAGGACAATCCAATCTCCGACCGGAAGGCCTGGCCGAGAAGGAACGTCATCCGCTTCCGACTCTGGCCCACCTCTCTGACCGGGATGCCTCACAAAGGAGGAACAACGCCCGCTTCCGGTTCTGGCCCGCCTCTCCGATCGGAAGGTCTGGCCAAAACACCACTTCCGACTCCGACCCGCTTCTCTGACCAGGAATGCGTCGAACCCCTGCTTACAGCTCCTCTCCGACCGACGCAATCAGAGCCTACTAGGACCAACCGACCAGGGATGCTCGCTCGGTTAGGACCAGGAAACGAACGAAGAAAGTAAGGCAGGGCACTCAAGTCAACTGCAATATCAAGGACCATACCATGTACACCTGTCGAACAGTACCCTGCGACCTTCCTGGCACGATAGAACCCAAGCAGTGTTGTAGGCGCTGACATTTCTCCTACAATGTTGTGGGCGCCATCAACTCCCATACCAAACAAACATGGTAAGGCTCCCCCACGTGCCTCTGAGGCATCAACAGTGTTATGGGCGTCGGCATTTACCGTACCAGGCGAACATGGTAAAACCCCTTGCATGCCTCTGGGTATCAACAGTATGGCAGGCACCGACGTCTGTCATACCTGAAAAAGACAACGCGACCTCCCACATGCATCTGACATTAATAATGTTATAGGCGCTTACAATCATCATGTACCCGATAGCGTGGGCAACAAGACTTAGCATACGTACACTCCCTCCCTCTTACTTGTAAGGCCATTCCCTTCATCTATAAAAGGGGATGCGCTCTCTCCTAAACAGGGGAATCGATCAGTTCACTAGTACACAATAACAGAACCACCAGGTTCAAACCTCGAGCACACGCTCGAACACTTAGCACATAGCGGAGCTCCCATCACTCTCGTCCCTTCAGACCAGAGTCCGACCGGACCTCTTGTGCCCCCCATCTTTCTCCCTTTCGTTTGTAACCCCACAGCAAACTTTGAGCACCTGGGCTCAGGAATAAAGTCACCGACCGACTCAAACTAGACGTAGAGCACGTTGCCTGAACCAGTATAAACCCTGTGTCATTGAGTGCTAGGCCACCTCCGATTACAACGTACGGCAAAACTATATATATTTACGTTGTTGTGGGGTTACTCCACGTCAACAGGGATAGCTCCACGTCGCGGCCCTGTCCGTCACTGGCGCCATGCGTAGGCGTCGTCTCCCGGTCGTGGCGCTTCACTCCATCCTGGCGGACGTCATGGCGAACTGACGTGCCTATCAGTGCTCGTACGAGGGTTAGGCAGAACAACACCGGTACGCCCGATGCTTTCCTGATGTGAATCCCTAGATATGGCCCATCACGGCCACGGGTTATATCAGGGCGTGCCGGTCACCTCCCTGGTGTCAAAGCTTTGACCCAGGGCAATTCGCTTAGACCTAGAGTGGTTGGCGGCAGTATGGGTCAACGTCGGGCGAGACGGATCCGCCGCTCTCGGGGTCGGTCGAAGCGGAGCGCAAACCCAAGGGTTGGGCGAGGCGAAGCCCGCCCTCAGAGGCCGGGCGAGGCGGAGCCAGCCCTCAGAGGTCGGGCGAGGCGAAGCCTGCGGCCTTGGTGTCGGGCGAGGCGGAGCTAGTCCTCAGAGGTCGGACGAGACGGAGCCAGCCCTCAGAGGTCGGACGAGTCGGAGCCTGCGGCCTCGGTGTCGGGCGAGGCGGAGCCCGCCCCCAGAGGTCGGGCGAGGCGGAGCTAGTCCTCAGAGGTCGAGCGAGGCGGAGCCCGCCCTCAGAGGCGGGGCGAGGTGGAGCTAGCCCTCAGAGGTCGAGCGAGGCGGAGCCCGCGGCTTTGGTGTTGGGCGAGGCGGAGCATGCACCCAGACGCCGGGCGAGGTGGAGCTTGCGCACCTGGGGGTCGGTTGGAGCTCTATTCGCGCCCTTGACTGCTCGGATGAATCAATGTTGATGGTTATTAGCTCCTCTTCGGGTACCCTAATATCGGCGACGGCGCTTGGTCCGACGACGGCGGTTGTACGGCTCCGATACCTTTTGTTGGCAGCCTACCCTTGCCGCTGCTACAGTGCAGTAGCAGGGAACCCTTTTTGCTCCTACCCCAGTGCGGTAGAGAAGTCTTTTGGCGTCTGTCCCTGTTACGGCTATAGTACAGCAAGGAGCCCTTTTAATACCTGTCCCTGTCGCGCGTTCAGAAATGGGAGAGGAGCATATTACTTTAGAGATCCTACCTCGCATGCATATTGTTTGCTAGTTCTGCTTCCTGCAGCGTCAACTTTGGTCTTGGCGTCTTATGGTCGGTGTCCCCCAGTGCAGGTTTGTGATACAGTGGAGTGCTGCAGCGGCAATGCGGCATCACTGAGTCACTGCCACGTGCCACACGCCACAGCTAGCTAGCCATCGTCTTCTGGCTCTACAATCTCCTACGTGTATCTCAGACACATGACTCTAGAGGCCATTAAAATGCAGCAGGCGAAACAAATAGACAGAGAGGGACAGACAAGGCTTTTGGTCCCTCTACTGGACCTCGCATCCTGCGGTCCTGCCAACCTAGTACACAAAAACCAGTACTCATACTACCCTGTGCTCTTCATACAGTAATTCGTGGGAGAAAGGAAGGAAGGAAGGAAGGACTACATGGACTGAGGCGGGCCTCTTTCTTGGGCCCTTGTTTAGTTCTACCCTAACTTCTAAAAAATTGCTATAGTACCTGTCACATCGAATGTTTGCGATCCGTGCATGGAGCATTAAATGTAGACGAAAAGAAAAACTAATTGCACAGTTTGATGGGAAATTGCGAGACGAACGTTTTGAGCCTAATTAGTCCATGTTTGAACACTATTTGCCAAATAAAAATGAACATGCTACAGTAGCCCCAAAATTCGAATTTCTCCAACTAAACAAGGGCTCAATCTTGAGAAAAACACAATGTCCAAAGTCCAAACACATGCACAAGATATCTGTAGTCTATACCTAGCTAATTGCCTACGTTTCAGATATTGGAATAAGGCCTTGTTTAGTTACCCTCAAAATTCCTAGTTTTTTCGCTCTCTCTCCATCACATCAATTTTTAGCCGTTTGCATGGAGCATTAAATGTATGTAAAAAAATAACTAATTGCACAGTTTAGTTGGAAATCACGAGATGAATCTTTTGAACTTAGTTGGTCCACGATTGGACAATATTTACCAAATAAGACGAAAGTGCTACTATTCATCGGGTTGAAATTTTTTTCAATCTAAACAAGGCCTAAGCTAACATATTTGATCCAAGTAACGCTAGCTTGAAACATGAAACATTGACTAGGTTGAACCTTTCAATATTTGACTGAAAATTATTGTGTGAGAAAAATGAAAACATATACGTGAAAGCGACCATGAAAGAGTTGTAATACAAATAGAAAAATGAAAACATATATGGGTACAGCGATTGTAGAGGAAGATAAGCAAATGGTTTATAATATAGAAACATCATTCTACAGCAAGAGATACAATCAGAATATAATAACAAAATACAAATGAAAAATGAAAAAAAAGAAAAGAAAAAGCTGGAAACACAAAACATCGGATCTCACTGACCTTTAGTTTATTGAGCTAGCTCTTGCATGCATCCAATCTCTAGCTTCCTCCTGTCCTTGATTAATCATCGTCACTACCTTCTTAAAACACCTCATGATTTGCAAGGCATCCTCCTCATGCGTAAACGCATCCATTGTAGGCCCTGTTTGGTTACCCCTCCTAAAAGCTTTAGGAGCTAAAATCTAAATAAAATCTGTCTAAAGAACCAAACACCCTCTTCTAAAACCTTCTAAAATTTTAGGAGACTGGTTTTTCTTTAGAAGCTCAACCCCTTCTAAAATACTCTTTTAGGAGGTTTTAAAAGACTGACTAAAACTTTTTGAGGAACTAAAATTTTAGGAGCCAGACCAAACAGGGCCATACTATAGCGCCCAGATGAAAGGTCTCTCCTATGAACAATAATCCAGCATGCAAATACATGTCTCAGCCTCAGCTCCATTCCTAGCTTCAACTCCTGGTTTCGGATGGCAAGAGCTTGCGTCGGCACCATTTGAATCTTGTGACGATCGATGTGGATGAGAAACAGGTGTCTCAAGGCATGGATCAAAACGGTGGCCGGACTCCGCCGCCACCGCCTCCGCTCCAGCCTCCGAAGTTGTCTCCCGGTAGCTGGTAAGCCCCTACATTCCCAGCGAGGTTGTAGAGCGACATGCCGCCACCGCCGGCGTCGCCTCCTCCGGTCACCCCAGAGGACTGAGACGCCGTCGGCTGCTGGCCTGGGGGTCCAGCCGACTGCGCGACTTGATCTTGTGGTTCGGCCCCGGCGGCAGCCGCGGCTGTCTCCTCTTCCTCCCCCTCCAGCGGGAGCCGCTCGTACACGGCGTTCGCGAACGACGCGGCCATCAGGACGACGGGCCCCGCGGCGACCAGCGGGCCCACCACGCTCCCGCCGATGACCTGGCCCTGGCCGCCGGAGAGGAACACCGTGAGGCCGCTGGCGCCGGGGGGAGCGGGCGGCGGCAGCACCGTGCCGGTGAGGGAGAGGATCTCGAACCGGCCCCTCAGCGTGGCCACCATGCTCCCGGGGGGCGACGCGCCGGGCTGCCTGAACGCCACGTTGACAACGGCGCCCCCGCCACTGAGCACGCACACGCCGCGGCCCCGGCGGCGCGCGTACTCCGCGACGCAGTCGACGACGTCGGCGCCCGCCGCGACCTCGAGGACGTGCGAGTGCAGCGCGTTGGGGCTGTCGCGCGTCACGATGATGGGCGGCTTGGGCTTGTTCTTGGAGCCCGGCGGGCGGCCCCGCGGCCGCCGCGTGGGCGTGCCCGTCCCGCTGCCTCCCCCGCCGCTGCCACCCTCGACTGGGACCATGGCCGACGAGGACGGCTGGTCACCGCCGGCGCCGGCGCCGCTCCCGCTGCCGCCCGCCTCGGCCTCGCCGCCGACGGGGCTCTTGTCCGGAGACATCTTGTGGTGCTCCATCTTGACGTGGGAATTGGGCGACAGCGGCGAGGGCTGCTGCTGCTGCGGCCGGAGCAGCTGGTGGAAGTAGCGCGAGCTTCCGCCCCCGCCCGGGTCCATTCCAGGCATGGCCGTGTCATCTGGCCGCTCCCACCACTTGCCGGCCGCCAGCTTCACGGTCTGGTGGATCGGGCGCGCTCCTCGCGTGCAGCAGCTTCGTTGCCTTACCTCGCCAGCTCCAGTCGCCGCCACCAGCACCGCTGCACCACGGCTAGACCTGCCTGGACCTGCACACGGCAGCAAGCATTCGCCCCTTACTTGTAAAGCAGCTTAATTTGCATGCCACAGTGCATCAGAAAGCGCGAAACCGAGAAACAACGATAGGAGCAGCAGCTTAGTACGAAATGAGAGATCTTTTCCTTTCCGCTATTCTGAACCTTTTGACTGTCTTGACAGGACTCTAGTGATGATGGAATTGCAGATGCACTAACAGGTAAAGACTAATCTAGCTAGCTTGTTCTTTACCTCCGGCAGAAGCGAGCTATCTTCTCCTCGACGACGCTGTGTGCTGCACAAGCTTCGTTCTACCTTTAGCAACTCTGTCGGCCGCCTCGCTCCTAAGACGAGAAGCACAGAAGAACCCTCCCCGTGAAAGGCAGAGCAAGCGAGAGGGGGCAGGCAAGGAGAGGCCGCGCGTTTATAGGCGCAGGACGAGCTAGTGGGAAGGAGGGATCGAGAAGAAGCGTCTAGACGCGCGTGGCGGCGGGTGGTGCTATAAGGCAGGCACGGGGAGGATCAGAGCCACCGTACCGGCGCCGCGCGCGGTGGGAGGCAGGAGCGAGACGGGAGAGCGTGCGGCGTGCGCGGCGGCCCCGAATTAAAGGCAGGGCGAGGGCGAGGGGGGACGGCGAGGGATGGGGGTGGCGCTGCTGATAACCCTGCCCGGCCTTTCCCTCTCTGCCCCTGTCCCTCTCTCTATCTAATACTAGTACCGCCTCCGGTCCGGCCGGGTCCAATGATCCAATCCAATCCCTTCCCACCCACCAACTCCCCCGTTTTTACTCGGCGGGCAGGGGGGCGTACGAACGTAACGAACGTGTAGGCCAGGCGGTGGCGGGCCAGGAGCAAGGAAAACCCGGCCCGCGCGCAAAGCAACGCGCCGTGGACTAGTTTGTCGCGTTAGTTGAACGGAAGGAAATGCAGGTAGGCGACTATACGTGATCGAGCGGGCGACGGGCGGGGCGAGCTAGTGGATCGATCAGGCGGCCGGCCTGGTAGGGGTAGGGCAGGCGCCGGGAGCCCTGAACTGGGGGCGCCCGCGATGCGGTCGCCGGACGGACGGGCGGGAAACGTCTGGTACCAGTGTACAACTCGGTACTGGCTGTGGCCGTGTGGGTGGTGGACCACCGTGCCCGCACGGCCGCACGCAGCCGTCCGCTAACGGAGAGCGTCCGTGCAGACGCCGGGCTGGGGCAGGGCGGCAGGCGGCAGGCGGCAGGCGGCGCGGCCCGCGGGGCGATCGGTGCCGTCAATCCGCGCCGATGTACAGCTACTGGTGCGGTATAGGATGCTCGTCACGTCACGTCAGGTCGCTGGACGGCAGCGGCCAGCGCGCGGGGGCAGAGAGAGGGCGCGAGCGCGTTCAATGATGGGCGGTTTGCTGTTGTGGTTCCTGTGTCTTCCTGCAATCGTATCCCGCCGCCGATTTGCAAGTACACACAAGGAGGCCACGACGACGGTGCTAAGGACATTTCGCACGCGTAAAACGACGAGTCCGCAGTTATACTCTACTAGCGTTTAAACTCATTTTGGTACGGAGTTGCAGTTGGGTCGTGCCTGCTAGCACGTGTTAAAAATAGGACTTAGAGTGGGAGAGCCTCTCGCGTTACTACATGCGTACGCATCGTGATCCTTTCCCTCCGTGTAACTATTATATACTTCAATGATATATATATATATATATATGGCGTTGCGGTTGGATGATCCATTCCAAGTGCACCGATTATCTAAAACTCCTAGTAATTATCATCAATGTGTATTATAGGTCACCAATATTGTAGTATATATTTTCTAAATCATTAATTGTATATGTTATGTTTAGGCTCCATGAACTTTGAGTCCAAGGTAGAGTTTAATGTTAATATAAAAAAGGTTGAGCTTAATGATGTAATTTTTTCCTCACAAAAGAAATTAAAAAATTGTGTCGTACTTTAGTAACCAAGATCTTGTTTTGTTTCCACGAAGAGCAGACTTGCGGGTGATTCGCCATACCTGGGAATTTAATATAATTTTGATTCTCGATTTTGCTAGTTCAAAGTTCTTAATAATAAACGGTGAAAATATAATCAAAGTGTTTGATAAAATTGTTGCTTTCTTTTTACCAAGAATCCAATTACAAGTGGGAATAAACAAGCTGGGCCAAGATCTTTTCGCAAACACAAGATGACCACTATTATAACAAGGGGAAAAATATCCACAGAGCGATATGTTCACAAGAGGTGTTAATTTTAGCCAAGACATTGGGCAGCCAAGATCACGTTTAGGGAACCATCAAGAGTACGAGTCAGGTATCGACTCTTAAATTTCATTCCATCCTGTATACTCTAGATGTAAGGTGTTTTTTTTATATATTCTCTCTCCTATCAAGAGACAAATATAGGAGTTTGGGCACCCTAATGATGACTTATGAGCTAGCTCTAAGCGTGTTATCTTTTAGTCAAGAACTAGTCCTCGATCTTGTTTGGATAACAATGAGCAATTAGCCTATAATTATCTATCAATGCAATTATATCTCTCCACCAAAAGGAGCCGATAACACTCCGAGCATATGGAGGTGTGATGTTTGATCTTCAGTGTTCGCCTAAACGGGTTAAACGACCGTTTAAACGGCCACTAAACGGTAAACGGTGGTAAACTATTTTGTTTAGGGGGTAAACGGAATTAAACGGTTAACCGTTTAAACGGTCAAAAAACGAAAAAAAAACAGTCTAAACGACCATAAACGGAACAGAGATAAACAGTATTAAATGGGCTAAACAGCTATTTAAACGGCTGTTTAGGCGAACACGAGATAAATCTAGTTCAGTTTTGTATGGATAAATTTGTATACTTAAGTTTATTATATTTATAAATGTGTACACTTGATATATTACATGCATAAATATCTATATTTGGTTCTTTTCACATGCATAAATATATATACATACCAAAATAATTGATTTTTACTCGGATAAATATGTATAAATGCTAGAATACTTGATTTTTTACATGCACATATATAATTATATGTATTTTTTTTTAAAAGTAGCCTAAACGCTAAACGAAGGGTGGCCGTGTAAAGACTATTTACCGTTTAGGAAAACATTATTGATCTATAAAACTTATCCCAAGTTAATCTCACCCAAGGCTGGTTGCTATGGTTAGAATTTGTCCAGGTATTTGAGGAGGCCGGGAAACATTGTGAGTCTTGAGATCAATCATGCCTAAACCCTCCTGTTCTTTAGGTTTCCTAGCCGCTTTCCATGCTACTAGGCATGGGCCTTTTCTATTGATATCTCCTCCATCCCAGAGGCACAGTACTTGTTAACAATAAGTTAGAACAGAGGGAGTATGATCTCTTGCTATAACCTAGGAATCCAAACATATACTAGATTCCAAATTCTATATCTCTATAATCTAGGTTATCATAATTCTTATAAACGGGCCCTACCTTATGAAATAGAATTTCATGTTCGTTCAGGGGGGTGGGGGGAAGGAAGTGTATTGATGCATGTTCAAGTTTGATTCTGTGACTTCTCTTTTTACATGGCAGAATGGCACAGTGAGACAAATTTGTATTTTATCCAAGCAAGTCTAAAAGGGGTTGTTTGGATGCCTGAAGCTAGAATTGGTTGTCTGGCCACGCATTGCTTGGGAGATTTTCATCTAGACAAGCCTTAGTAGCCCTCCTAGGCGGTTGATTTTTTTTATAAAGATAATATCAGCTTTTACAAAAACAGAAGTGTTATATATAAAGAACTGAGGCGGTCGATTTTAGACGACGTACGGGCTGGAACTGTGATCGCTGCTTGAGAAGAAATTGGAGTTGGCTGGAAGGCGTCCATCCAAACACGACCTCCGGGCCCCATCAGCCGAAATGAAATTGAGCAAACTTAACGAGGAAAGCAGGGGCCTTGCAATTTGTGATCAAGCTTTCCTGGGTGGACATGGCTGACCTTGGCACCTTGTTTGCTCAACCTGACACTAACGAATTTTAAATTATGAGTCATTATCATGTGACGCACCAGAGCGAAAATTGAATGACTAGGCCCTGATTGGTTGGATCTCGAGACACAGCGGCCGGGGGGGTGGGGGGGTGTTAATATACGGCTGCAATCGCGAATAATGATCGGATGGCGACAAATGAGGGTGAGGACACATGATCTAGCTGTGCCTCGCAGACGGATCGGAGCAAGGAACTGAAGTACTCGTGAAGCTCAGTCCATGATAGTGATTTTCTCCATCGCGTCGTTTACTTCAGTTCCTTCTGGTTTATTCTTCTCCATCGCGGGTGTAGCTCAGTCCATGATAGTGATTTTCTCCATCGCGGGTGTAGCTCAGTCCATGATCTAGCTTTTACTCTTTCTGGTTTCTTCTTCTCCCCCTACCAACAAAGAGGAGGACATTGACATCCATGACAATATAATTAATTCAATTAGTAATACTAGTATACTGCAAGGTTGGTACTACTACGTTACGTTCCTGCTGTATTTGAAAATAGGGATACGCGAGCTGTATGGAAATTATGCTGATTTGAAATTCTGAATACGCGAGCTGTATGTGCCAAGGCGCTGTAGCGAAACGAAAGTTGAAAATCTGAATCTGAATCTGTGTAGGAAGTGAGGAAATGTAATTAAGAATCCATTTATTTGCTTTTTTCCTGAATTCTTTCAAAGCGTGGATTATATATGCTTGTGTTCGTACCCTGCAGGCGTACGTTCCAGTCCATCAGTTCGTTGCGCCGCAGCCTGATCCGAATGGATTCGATCGTATCTTCTGCCGTTTCGATCCTCGAAGCACGAGCAGTACTACAGTCGGCAGAGGTACAGTGCTGCAGTGATATAACTACTCGACGGGTGAACAAAAAACCTGTGATCTGCTATGCTGTAGTAGTAAATACAAATTCAATTTTGTATACGAGAATCCCATTGCAGCAGATTGACCTCCAATCCTGTTGGGATCGCACCCAGGAACTAATAACATTTGAACCAAAATAAGGGCGCGTTTAGATGAATTTTTTTTTGGGTTTTGGCTACTGTAGCACTTTAGTTTGTATTTGACAATTAGTGTCTAATTATGGACTAATTATGTTCGAAAATTTCGTCTCGCGATTTCTCACCCAACTGTGCAATTAGTTTTTTTTATCTACATTTAGTACTCCATGTATGTGCCGCAAGATTTGATGTGATGGATACTGCGCAAAAAAATTTTGGTAACTAAACATGCCTTAAATTAAACAAGGGGACCGCTAATCCGGCGTCTAGGCGTTGGGCGCGGATGCGTTTATGTCCGGGAAACCGAGACGACGGACGACTACTACGCGTGGATCGATGATCGCCGATCGAGCACCGTCACGTGCGGTCTAAGTGGGCATGTTCGCTTGAATTTATCAGTTGGTTTATTAATTTAGTATTTTTTTCTCATAACAAATCAGCTTTAGTCGACTTTAATAACGCCTACCGGCGCTCAAAGGGAGGAGCGCGGACCGTACCCCGCCGTACAGCTGTCAGACACGTGGTGGTGGCACCGGGCGCGTGGAGTAGCATAGCCGCCACGTACAGCTCTCCCGGTCTGATTTGGGCCTAGTTTAAA
This sequence comes from Miscanthus lutarioriparius, assembly GCA_904845875.1. Lineage (NCBI taxonomy): Eukaryota > Viridiplantae > Streptophyta > Magnoliopsida > Poales > Poaceae > Miscanthus > Miscanthus lutarioriparius. The sequence goes on along the minus strand of CAJGYO010000007.1, from coordinate 16,198,261 downwards.
TACATGGCTAAACTTTAAAAGTGTTACGTGATGTGTTATATCGGGGTGTCACATAAGAGGAGTGTTCGGACAGTAATAATAAAATAAATTATAGAAGTCCTCGGTACTTCACGAGATGAATTTATTCAGCGCGTTCGGCTGGTATAGTCCTGACTTGTTTCAGCTTATTCTCTCTCACAGAATACTATTTAACCATTCATAACCAGCCGAAATTTACTGTTTTGTGCACCATCCGAACACAGTGATTAAGTCTAATTAATTCGTTATTAGCATATGTTTACTGTAGCACCACATTGTCAAATCATAGACTAATTAGGCTTAAAAAATTCATCTCGTAAATTAGTCGTAATCTGTGCAATTAGTTATTTTTTAGTCTATATTTAATACTCCATGCATTGGTCAAACATTCGATGGGATATGGACTAAACTCTGTGAGAGAAACTAAACAAGTGCTTGATCGCAAATCATTCGAATTAAGCCCATGCCTGCTGCAGCTCGATGCATACACTTACGACGCTGCTGCTGTACTGTATCGTGTTGGGGATCGGATGAGGACATGAGGTGTGAGATGTGATCTCTCTCTCTCCACTATCGATCATGTCCAGTCGCGCCTGCTCATCGTTTGCACGATCGCTTCATTCGATCGGCCGGCAGGGCCACCCCGCGTCACCGCACGATCTGATTGAACGCTTGAGGGGACGTCCGGTCAGTGGTCAAATGAACCTGACCACCTCTCCTCCCCGGCCGGCCCTAGCTTATGCTTATCCCTCTGCGCCTTCCCATTCCACAAGCACCAAAAGCAGCAATGCCTGCCTGCATGCAAAGCGCGCTAGCTAGCTGTAACGGCGCCATATGTATCATCGTCGCCGTTCGAGCTGCAGCTCCACTTGGGGCCGGCCGGGGGCATTTCTCTCTCCGATCAATTGCACGGCCGCATGCATGCATGTCGTCTTCTCCTCCCCGCTCCAGTCCCATGCCGCCATGTCTCCCGGTCCAACCCCTTTCGATCGCCGCATCCATGCATACACTGCGCCCCTGTTTTCTGCCGCAACAAGCAACGCGCGCGTGCATCACATCACACCATCGTCGCCACCGCTACGGACGCCGCACCTTTGATCCATGATCCTAGCTGTAGTAGTAGCTAGCCACTGATCCTCTCAGTCCCCTACGTCTAGAGGTGTAAATAGTGCAAGTATTTTGTACTCTGTGAGAGCATATCTTATTTGAGGTGGTCCAACTATTATATTTTCTAGCCGTCTTTAGAGGTGGGCTAATTTTAGAACGTCTTTACAAATCGATTTCTTGGTATATAATCCTCTTCTAAAAGTAGTTTTTTTAGAAAATACAGAACGGCAATAAAAATAGTAGAGTCTTACCGTCTGTGACCGGAAGGTCCCGGGTTCGAGTCGTGGTCTCTTCGCATTGCACAGGCAAGGGTAAGGTTTGCCACTGACACCCTTCCCCAGACCCCGCACAGAACGGGAGCTCTCTGCACTGGGTACGCCCTTTAGAAAAAGCCATGAGTTAGAATTTAGACACCCTAAACAATTTCAAAAGAAAAGAGACTCAAACTACAAAGTTGTTGGTCTCTTCGAGCTCTGCAACTTTGATATAAATTTTACATTTATTTAATTTGATTTAAAAAGTGAATGACCTTCGGTGTTGCATATATTTTTAGAGGCAGACCATGTATCTAATTGCCACTAGTCTATAAATTGATTTCTAAAGACAATTAGGAAGCCTAGCCGATAAAATCACAATTGTAGAGATGGTTGGTGTTCCCAATTACCTCTACAAGTAGAGGGTGTCTTAGAGATGGCTGAAAACACTAACTGCCTATAAAAATTAATATCCACAGTGGATAGTATCTAGAATATTTTCGAAATCGTTTTTGTCGTAGCATGATGGAAGAGCTTCAGATATATAATGTTTATATGTATTTATATCCTATTCAACATAGCCGACACTACTATTGTCGGTGCAGAAAGTGACCAACACGTAAATATTTATAGTTTTGCTGTACGTTGTGATCGGAGGTGGCCTAGCACTCAATGACACAGGGTTTATACTGGTTCAGGCAATATGCCCTACGTCCAGTTTGAGTCAGTCAGTGACTTTATTTCTGAGCTCAGGTGCTCAAAGTTTGCTGTGGGGTTATAAACGGAAGGGAGAAAGATGGGAGTACAAGAGGTCCGGTCGGACTCTGGTCTGAAGGGCCGAGAGTAACGGGAACTCCGCTATGTGCTATGTGTTTGAGCATATGCTCGAGGTTTGAACCTGGTGGTTCTCATGTTGTGTGTGTTGTTTGAGTTGTTGTGTACTGATCGATCTATTTGTTGGGAGAGAGCGCATCCCCTTTTATAGATGAAGGGGATGGCCTTATAAGTGAGAGAGGGAGAGTATACGTATGCCAAGTCTTGTTGCCCACGCCGTCGGGTACAAGATGATTGTAGGCACCCATAACACTGTTAATGTCAGATGCATATGGGAGGTTGTGTCGCCTTCTTCTGGTATGGCAGACGTCGGTGCCTGCCATACTATTGATGTCGAGAGGCATGCAGGGGGTTTTACCATGTTCGCCTGGTACGGTAAATGCCGACGTCCACAACACTGTTGATGCCCAGAGGCATGTGGGGGGAGTCTTACCATTTTTTGTCTGGTGTGGGAGTTGATGGCGCCCACAACACTGTAGGGAAAATGTCGGCGCCTACAACACTGCTTGGGAGGAAGGTCGTAGGGTACTGTCCGGCAGGTGTACAGGGTATGGTCCTTGGTATTGCGGTTGACTTGAGTGCCCTGCCTTAGTTTCTCCGTTCGTTTCCTGGTCCTTACCGAGCGGGCGTCCCCGGTCGGTTGGTCCCAGTCGGCTCTGATTGCGCCAGTCGGAGAGGAGGTGTAAGCAGGGGTTTGGCGCATTCCCGGTTGGAGAAGTGGGTCGGAGTCGGAAGTGATGTTTGGTCAGGCCTTCCGGTCGGAAAGGCCGTCCGGAGGCAGGCCGAAGTCGGAAGCGAGCATTGTTCCCCTTAGTGAGACCTTCCGGTCGGAGAGGCGGGCCGGAGTCGGAAGCGGACGCCGTTCCTCCTCGGTTAGGCCTTCCGGTTGGAGATTTGGATCGCCCTTCCGGCCTATCGTTTAGGTTTTTGGGCCGGCCCAGGAGTTGCGCGTCGTTTGCAATGTTGTCTGCTGGGGCGAGCCTTTATCGGGAAGCCGGTCCACGAGGGACCCCGGGTTTATGAACCCGACAACTATACATCACCTAAGAATCCAAACTCAAGAAAGGAAAACTACACATATTTGTATATGTAGGTACTTGTGTGTATTCAATCCATTTAGGGTCTGTTTTGTCTGAGGAATCACCTTATCCTAGATGGAGTAATGCATCATGAGTCAATTTCTCAAAATTTGTGGAATGATCACATTCCTCATACTAGTACTAATTATTAGCTTATGAGAAATATGGTGGCCACAGACAACTCATTATATTCCTCAAACCAAACAAAAAACTAAAAAGCATGATATGATAATGGACCATATCATTCCACCAACCAAATACCCCATTAAAGACTATTTGGGTCCCTATGTATAACTAATAGTTAGCTGCTAAAAATTAGATGAGAGATGCTTGGATCCTGTTAATGCTTACCTACCACCCAGCTAACAATCAGTCATTAGCCGTTTTCTCCTAGCTAACATAGCTAGCTGGATTATCTAAATAGGACCTTAAGCACTACATAAGGGTGTCCTTAACGATATGAGATAGCACCTATCTCATACATACTATGTCCCTGTAACTACATTATGTGAGCCCTATGTATAAATGATTTTTTATTCTATATCTCCCTTCCTTCCCTCTCCCCTCACGCAGGTCCGTAAATGGCCGCGTATTCTTAGTGAAATAGATGTAGAGATAAGAGATAGACTTTTCTTTTTTCTACCTTCATTTTTTTCTTCCACGTAAACAAAATACTGATGTGTATTCTACGAGCTAACTGAAATGGCACGGCTAGGGAAGTACCAATGTTGGGGACGCCGCCATAGATGCATGCACGCCGACGCCCGACGCATAAGCGCGTCAGTATTTTATTTCTGCGCGCCCACACAGTGCACAGAACAGCACGAGTACGTAGTGACGTACGCTGTACGCACGCTCCCAGCGCGATCCGTGTCGGTACGTCGTCTGCAACTAAAGCCCCCATCCGGCCAGGAGAGGCGCGCGGTGCCACCGATCGAGCGGCGCGCGGCAGCCGGCAGCGGCAGCCGGCGCGCCCGCAGAGAGTTATTGCATGTAAACCGCCGGGAGCACAGCAAAGTCAAAACGCCAACAGCGACGTCTGGATTTGTTATATGTGCGCGCTGTTTCGTTCGTGCTGTCCAGGCCGGTCGTCGTCGTGGTCGTCGCCTTCGGTGCTTACTTTGTTCGACCTTGGGTGGGTGATGAGATCAGAGGAGATCAAAACTTATATTATCCTTGCAGCTAGCCAGTCTGTTCGTTTGGTGGTTTCAGTCAGAGTTTATCAGCAAGTCAACAATATTTTCCTCTCACCACAAATCAGTACCAGTCGAGCTTATCAGCCTAGAAACCAACCAGCGAACAGGCTGGCTAGCATCTCACACAGCTCCATGCAGTGATTGTTGATTTGTCAAGGCGTAGCTTAGCTCCGATCCAAACAGTGCATGACCCTCATGCGCGTGGCCTCGATGGATCTATACTCTTTGTTGCGTTGCAGTGGATGAAAGAATTAAATTATGGAGATAGATAGATATATTATATGTGCAATCGTGCAGCTGTTCAATGGTTTGAATACTGGTGCGTGCATGCAGCATGCCCAGCAAATTAGATGGCAGTACAGGACACTAGAGCAAACAAGAGCTAGCTAGGGAGCAAAAGTTTGGAAGTAGAGCAAAAGATTGCATTGGTAGTGGACAAAAGCGTGTGAACGATCTTCACTACCCAATCACCCCCAGTGGGCTGGCCCTAGCAGTAAAATATTGCATTGAGCATCAAAAGCCTGTTCGCTTATTCGTAAACGATCGTAAATTTTCAGTCGGGAATAGTGTTTTTCTCTCACACCAAACCAATCAGCAGTAAATAATCCACGATACGACGATACGGCCTCCCGAACATGCTCAAAGCTTTAAGATACTCAAGTCTGACGGTGTTGGTTTCCTCAACTAAACCCATTTGTTTATGTGCTGAAACCTATGATTATGTTATCCAGGGGAGTATACAATTGGCGCTCCATCAGCAGAGCTAGAGGACGGGCCAATTCCATCGGCTTCACCTGTAAGCCCCCCTGATGTGACGCGCCTTGGCGTGTGGCGACAAATTATGCCTTCCATGCCATGACCTACTTCTCCTCACTGTACGTACAGTTGGTGCTGTATGTTTACATTAATTGTGTAGGTTCAATGGGTTTGCTTTTGATTATGCCCTGCTTCATTAGGTCAAGTAGAAAACAACTCAACACTGTACACAGGTGTGTACGCATCGATTATAGTAGAGAGAGGTGCTTGATGTTTTTTAAGTACGTACGCAAGGAAAGGAGAGACGACCTGACAGTGAGTGACAGGATTTTATTAGTTAGCGTATGAGCTCTCATATATAGTTAGCTGTAAGTCAACTGCTTGGATGGATAAATGCATGACCTAAGAGTCGTTTAATTTGGAGTATTATTATGGTAGCTCCATACACCTTCATGGGGCATCTGCCTCCGAATTTCCAATTCAAAAGCGACGTGTTATTGGGTCAGAGATATTCAGCTAGCTAGGCATACTTGTCGCTAAAAAATATTTAATTTAACAAGCTTTAGTTCAATAAGCAAACAGTAAACAATAGGAAAACACAACTGTTGCTAGCCGGAGTAGTTGCAACACAACATACGTTGGAAGGAGTATATAACAAGGTGCAAGCTATATATCTAATAAAATTACCTGGCCTATATATATTATGTATATATATGTGTGTAGGCTAGCTAAGCGATCTATACTGATGATTGTGTGTACGGTGCACCAATAAAATTCGGGAACATTGATGTATCGAAGAATATAGTGCATGTTACCATGATGTCGCGCACGCAGCTGCCAGGAAAAGATATATATATTTAATGTTTTATTGACAGTAAAATGTAAATTACTCAAAAGTCACAAGAAATCATAACGAAATCCTCTTCAATCGGAGACAGGTACGATTTTGGTGGGCGTGGGATTACAACACAGATGCTGTCATGCTGTGAACAGCTCAAAGCTATAGCATGCATGTGTCAAAGGCGACACCTTTATAAGAATTGCTGTATCAACAAGATGAAGTAGCCGTGTGCAGCTAATTTACTGGTGATGTTATTATTAATTTAGGTTTGAATCGATCTTGCCCTGCAGTTTCAAAAGGTTCAGTTTCTTTCTTCTGACGAATGATTGCTTTGTTGCTTTATCAAGATTACAATCTATGCATGACATGACATGACATGATCTTACAGCTCAAACCTGGAATTTGCATTGCACGTTTCGTTACATATGTATTTAAAAAACTCTAATTTGTCGTGGATCACGAAAATAGAATCTGAAATAGTATTAAACGAGACTAGCCATTTCTGGAAATATGGCCACGCCAATTATGTATATATTCCAGTTCAGATGAAATATATACTACTCCTACGTACACAGACGGTTCTAGTTTACATAATCTGCATTCCAAGTTGATCACGCTTACTTTTCGTAATATGGGATGTTGCCCAGTTAGGTCATGCCAATGCCAATATATATAATTACGACCTCAATCTCAGGGAAGCTCATTCTTTACAGACTGTCTGCCTCGCCGTCGCTAAAGCAGCTAGCAGCCGTCGTACCAGTAATAATCAATTATCAAGACACCAAGAAAGCTTGTCATGATACCTCCATCCGGTTTAGCCAGCCCAGAAAAGTGATCACTACTAGCTTGCGACGCAGAATAATAATCTTTGGAAAGGCAAAATTCATAGCTTTCTTCTGTCATTTTTTTTCCCCGACCCCGACACACACCCGATTCCGCCTTTCCGTACGTGCTTGCATGCTCAATGCAAGCAGCAGAGAATCTGTACCAGATGTGCAATTGGAAATGCATGGGTTACGATCAACATTATTAACTAATGACATCACCGACGGATTCCATCTCGTTTTCGGCCGGGAAGAGAAAGAACTCGATCCAATTTGGGATAATTACATTGGTCGCAAGAGACAAGGAGGACGTCATACAAATAAACATGATTTCGCAAAAACGCAAGCTTTGTTTGATCGACACGAATCTGAATTCCATGTCAGCGACGAGCGAGAGAGGCGCATTGCGTGCGTTCATTTTTTTTTAGTGAAATACACCGGCGGTCTTTTAACTTGTCGGCCTGCGCCAATCTGGTTTACGAACTTGCAAACGCGGAAAATAAGCCCTAAACTTGTCAAGTTGTTCACCGCAAGTCCATTTCCCATCCGGCGCGGCCTCCAGATGACGTGGCAGCGCCAGCGTGGCGGACAAAGCATGTGAGCCACACGTTTCAATATAGCCCCCTCACGTCAGGGTCGCCCCCTACCTCCCGCTCCGCACGGGATGAACGCCGTCGCCGGCAGCGCTTGGACCACGCCTGGCCGCGCCCTTCTCCCGCGTCCCCTGCACGACCGAGCACCCCACGCGAACCCTTTCTATGCGTCGTAGCCCCTCGTCCCGAGCCGCTCGTCCCGCAGCGCCGAGTCAGAGATCCACCATTGTCGGCATGGAGCCGAGCTCCTTAACCGACCTTTCCTCTCCTCCCACGGTCTCTCTCTCCCTCTAAAATGGTGCCCAGAGTGTCACGTGAGCACTCCGCGCTCACTCCGCTTCTCCCCGTGCTCCCTCTCTCGCTTTACAGGCGTCGCCGCCTCATCCCGAGCTAGCAGTGCCGCCGCCACCGTCGATCTCCTCCTCTGCCGCTTCCCAGTCAGACGCGAGCTTGTCGACGAGCTTCGGGGCGTGCTAAGGCACCCTCTAGTGCTCCCGCGCTCTTCCTCTCCCTCTCTGCGCGTCACTCCGGCTCGCCGGAGCTGCAACGCCGCGGCCGAGCCGCCTCGCCGCACGTACCGCCGCCTCCGGACGTCCTCCGCCGCGGGGAATGTCCTAGGCGAGTTCGCCTCGTCGCGCTCTCCACCCCCGTGTAACCCGCACAGGCGCTAGCACAGCGCCACCCCGCCGAGCTCACCGTTGCCGGCCATGGGCGCCGCTGCGTCTCGTGCCTCCCGGTCCACCAAACAGTGTGGACGCAGCGCCACCCCGCCGCGTTCGGTATTGAAACGAGCGGGTCACGTGCTTCGTCCGCCACGCTGGCGCTACCACGTCGCCTGGAGGCCGCGCCGGATGGGAAATGGACCTGCGGTGAACAACTTGACAAGTTCAAGGGTCAATTTTCCGCATTTGCAAATTCGTGGACCGGATTGGCACAGACCGACAAGTTAAAGGCCGCCAGTGTATTTCACTCTTTTTTTTTTTTTTTTTTTTGACCGGGGAGATCCCCATTCCCATTCATTTGAACGGAAATACGCTGGGAGAACGATTCGCTCGTTCCCAGTGCGAGACCGGGGTTCGAACCCCGGCCGGTGGGCATTACCTCGAGCAGCCACACCACCTGAGCGTTCATACTGTGCACATTACCAGCTCGCGAGAGCCTTGGATCGAAGGGACAGGCCAGCAAGTGATCATTATACTAGTTCCAGTACGAATTAACAATAGCTTTGGCCGCTGAGCGCTGATTGATTACAGTGAATCAAAGCATCCGATGGCCGGCCGGCTAATTTAAAATCAGTGGCCGGCTAAAGACGGATTAAAGTAGCTAGTAGATAGAGCCCGTATGCAAGTGGGGAGGCGTTAGATTATTAGATTAGATTAGATGGGGATTAAGATAACCCCGAGCGGCGCGCTGTCTCTTCGACGGCCGGGCATGTGCTCGCCCCCGCGCTTGTCGCGTTGCCATCTCCATCGACCGACGACCGACGGCCGGGCTCATCGATCAGCTAGCTCCGGCCTCTCCGTCCATGGCGCCCGCGCCGCCGCCCTGGCTCGTCGACACGTCTGACTTTGACGACTATTCGTGCCTGTTTGGCTGGTATTAAAGTCAGCTGATAAATTGGCTAAAGTTGTTTTATTATAAAAAAAGAACTAAGATAAGCCAGCTGATAAGTTCAAACGAACAGGACCGTTAATGACCCAGCCAGCCAGCAGCCGTAAGCAGGCGACGACGACGTCCGTTGCTTTATCGGATGGTACTCCGTCCATCAAAAGGATGATATGATGCGCTCGCCCAGCTGTCTGCCGCCGGGCCGGCGGTTTTAATCTGCGGTGACCTAATCGGCTAACCGAGGATACCCAAACCCCGCAAAGAAAATCCACTGATACAAAGGGCCGGGAAAGGAAAAGAACATGCAATGATGCGCCACGCTGTTAAGGCAAAGCCAAGGGAGACACGTGTCGACCTGAGAAGATGAGCTGTCGGTTGCGCCAGCTAGCGACGCGGCATGCAGGCGAGTGGGTCCCGGCCCAGCGACGTGGGAAGGGGAGCCGGCCGTCCGGTTCTGGTGCTCGTGCCCTGCCCGGGAGACGCCGCGTGGGTTCGAATCTTTGATGATGCTGCCATGGGCCGTGGGCCACCGACGCGCTGAGGCGGCCCGTGCGGCCACGTGACGGTGCCGGGAGACTGGCCTCCGCCCGCGGTCGCTCGCGCCCCGTCGCGTCAAGTGACCGCTGCGCAAATTTTCCTTCGCCGCAGTGCGGCGCGGAGCACCTCTGGTCTGGTGTTTGGGCGCTGAACCCGTTCGGCCGTCGCATTCGGATCAACTGCACCTGCATTGGCGTGTGGTGCGGAAAAACTGGTCACTGGTCAGGAACGCCGGGGATCACGCTTCGCAAGCACGGATTGCTGCTGATCAAGTGCTAGGGCAATATGCAGCATGTTCGGCTGATCAGTTTGTGGCTGATTTTCCGTGAGTCAACTCCTGCTACTTTCGGCTGATTTCCGTGTTCAGTGTGTTCGGCTGGGCTGATCAGTTTGTGGCTGATTTTGGGTGATTCAATAGTATTATGTAAGAGAAAATAAACTAAAATAAGCTGAAACAAGCTCATAATGGATCAACCGAACATGCTGCATGGATTCTTTCTTTCGAGCCCGGAACGCGGAATTCGGAAACAGGAGTAGGAACCGAGCTTTTGTTGGGCCCTTGCTCCGGCTCTTAGCTGCGCCTGCGAGAGGAGAGAAACAGAAGCCGTTTGAGACCCAAAAATGCATGGGCCGTCATGCGCCCCAACTTTGAAGGACGAGCATACTTGCTTCTAGAACGGCATGGAAATTCTCGCTCGCGGATAGACTGCTTTGACTTATTCTGCCTTTCCGTGCATTTTGAAGTTACGCGCACTCCTGCTGGTCCCTTTTGTAGTCCTTCTCTTTAAGGCTGTGTTTAGTTCGTGAATTTTGAGAATTTGGTTATGGTAGCATTTTCGTTTTTATTTAGTAATTAATGTTCAATTATAAATTAATTAGGCTCAAAACGTTCGTCTCGCAATTTCCAACCAAACTGTACAATTAGTTTTTTTTCGTCTACATTTAATGCTCCATACACGTATCGCAAGATTCGATGTGATGGCTACTGCAGTATTTTTGGGAAACCTTTTGGAACTAAACAAGCCCTACAAAGGGGAAAAAAAAGAGACAGAAGGATCGCTCAACTTGTTCATTGTGCTGCTTGATATGGAACAGTGGGGAGTATATTCGTTGACGGAGACAGGAAGCATCGAAATGCAGATAAGAATTCCTTTTGCCCGTTTGGCACAGCTGTTTTTTTTAAAAAAAAACAGCTTTTTAAGAAACTTTAGAGGTGAAGTTAAGCTGTTTTAGAAAAATTGTTTGGTAAAACAGCTTCCATGAATGAGGGAGAGAAATGAGGGAAGGAGCTTGGATAACTTTTTTTTAGCTTCATCCAACTCATATCTTTATGAGAGGAGGAAAAAGAAATAAGTGTTTAGCTAGGAAAACAGCTAGTGAGCTGTGCCGAATTCTGTGAGCAGAATGAACAAGACCACGTTTTCCTATTGAAATCCGTGTGCTGAAGTAACGGGGGCATGCTCGGCTTGTCGCGGAAGCAAGCGCCTGGAAGTGGCAACAGGAGTTACTTCTGTTCTGAACCTTGAACTCCAGTAACAATCCTACTTTAGGAAAACAGCGTCTGGAAGCTTGAGAGTCAGGGATGGAGGCAAAAATGCAGATATCGGGCAGAGAATGCACACCGATTCTCAAGCTCTTCACGATATAAACATAATAATAGGCAAACTAGTGAACTACTATACTGCACAAAAGGAACACAGATTTAATCTGATGTTCTGCTATCCAAAGCAAAGAGATGTTTAAACGGTTAGAAGCAAACATTAATATACGAAGACTCATACATAAAGAAAAGTTACAGTCAGAAGATGCATAATCTGTTAGGTGCTGTACGTCGCTGACATAACGTCCACAGAACAGTCAAACAGGTTGCGCTTGCTGTTAGGACCTGCTCGCTTATCACTCTGTACAATCGGTTTCTGTTTATCCCATTTGTTTGGCGACGATCTCACTTGGGCCATTGCTGTCTAAACATGTCACTTGGAGCCTTGGAGTACCCGACGAGCTGTTGTATATACTCAAGAAGCAGCACCTTGCACATCTTTGCTTGATCGGTTGTACTTCATGTGGCTCTTCACAAGTTGGCCAGAAGCAAGGGCTGCCATGAGAGAGAGCTCACCAGCGAGCACACTGCCAGCGACGATGGTAGCCAGAAGCTTAGCATTTTCCCCAGGTGAGTCACGATTCGGACCCTTGACACCAAGCAGGTTCAGACATGCGGCCTGTGAAGCAAGACAAGTGCCACCCCCAATAGTGCCTACCTGAGAATGGACAGATTACGAAGACAAATTATTGTCACAAAATACCGTATTCAATCAGATCACAGATATAAAACACGAGGAATAAGTAAATGATCTGGAAGGATAATGGGGCTATTGATTTTATAATTCTCTTGATAGTACTAACTATAAGCCTGTAACCTTACACAGCACAAAAATCATAGTACCTCAATGGAAGGCATGGTCACAGAGATGTGAAGATCACCTCCATCATTCACTGCCTCCATCATGGTGAGGCACTGTGAGCTTTCAACATTTTGGGCAGGATCCTGCCCCGTAGCAATGAACAGGGCAGTTACGATATTGCTTGCATGGGCATTGGAACCTCCAAGAGCTCCGGCTACAGCTGATCCAGCGAGATTTTTTACAATGTTAAGCTCGACAAGTTTTTGCACAGTGGTCTTAAGAACACTCTGCACAACTCCCCCTTTGACTATGGCCTCACAAACAACAGATTTCCCACGACCTTCTATCCAGTTTACGGCTGCAGGCTTCTTGTCTGAACAATAGTTACCTGGCATAAAAAAAAGTCAACGTGCATACCATGACTGGGGAGGGGGGAATGCTGATGGTCACTTCTTTTTCGAACAATAATGCTAATAATAGATCATGATTATTACAAAGAATTTGTTCCGTGTCAAATTGAAACCAGCCAGTAAACTCACTATTCACTGCTGTTTTTTGTAAGAAAAGCAGCTTCTATTTATGCTTGAGCTTGAGAGTGATAAAACAATATAGAGACATACTTTTCTATTTATGCAACATGAAGATTCCAGATTCAGCATAATCTGATACAGAGACATACTTTTCTCAGGTTACAGTTGCAATGATGAGTAAGAAAAAGTGGCAATGGTAGCTGAAGATGCTCAGCCTCAGAACAAGTTAGATCGGGGGCAGATGCAATGTAGCAAACCATGCATTGTGAGAAGAGCAGCTTGTATTCTACACATTGAGCTCTTGAGTATGGAGAGCAAAATGAAAACTTATCAAACGATCTGGTACACACACTTTCCTTGGGTAACACTGGCACAGAACCAATCAAAAGTATGCATTTTCCATGCCTCAGTCAACAGTTCCTTCCGCAATTCATGTGTAAAATTACTAGCAAGTAAAGAGTTCAAACTTACACTGTGTTTAGTTGTCTGAATTTTTTTTTCTCGAACAGTTGTCTGATAGAATAACATGCTAGTTTTATTGAAAGAGTGCAAAACTAGCTTTTCTTTGCTATAACAGAACAGAAGGGAAGAACCAAACCAGATAGGCTGATGATATCCATGTCGGAGAAATCAGTCTGCAGGTAGCCCAAGACATTCTCAACACCTTTTGACACCATATTCATTCCCATAGCATCTCCAGTACTAGAAGTGAACCTCATGTAAAGGTTCCTACCTGCTAGTGCACACTGAATACCCTGAAGCTTCCCAAATCTGCTGGACCTGTGGACATGAAAAAATTTTCATGTCACCTCTAACAGATAAAGCAGATAGCATTTTCTATGAATTGTATTGATTTTATTAAGAAAACAATCACTGAGACATAAAATTGCAAAGATGCAAACCAAGTGTGCACAATTAAAGAAGAAACTAATCGTCTCCTGTTTCTTTCTGAAAAAACTGACCAAGAAATGTGTCCCCTCATACAAGCATGCATATGATATATACATGTCTAACTGGAAGTCCGGAATGAAAATTAGTTTGATGAGATATGCAATACTACTAACAGGGGAATAACAGCAGCTAGGCTTCATAGTTAATCTAGTCTTCTAAAGGAAGTACCAAATCAGCAAATGCCATATAGGAACAACCACGTTATCCAAACAAGTTGTCTGCCAATCGCTACGGCCACAAATGATATTGTAACACTAAGTCTCAAATGCACAGCTTCAATGATAAAAATGCCTGTGGCCTTTTAATATCTTATCCTCAAAAGGTGCAAACCAGCAATGAATCATTTCAGTATATAGTACTTTGAAAGAGTGAAAAAAAAAGTGCCAATATGACTAAATTTGAAAAACTGAAGGAAAAGAATCAACATAGAGAAGTGGAGGAAATCATAATGGACTGGTAAAAGTTTCATAGCAGTGAAATAACGTATTAGGCATAAAACAAAGTGAGGAAGAACATTAAAAAGAATCAGATGTGTTCTTAATTAAATGCGCAGTGATTAAATGCTAGAACACAACATTCCTAAGAAGCTAATTACTAAATGCTAATAGAAATGCCAGATTACCCATGAATGCTTATGCATGCACCAGTAGTAGTGAAGAAAATGTCGCTAGGGTGTGCACATGACCATGATTTTGAAAAAGAAACCTGAGAAAATAGACTCCATATTTTCTTAATATTTTACAACAGAGAACCAAAACATAATCAGGCCCTAAATAATGGACTAGTGTGAACCAAAAATAACCTAAAGCTTATCAAGCCTAGAAAACAACAGAATCAAAAGCTTCTAGTGAGATGAAACAGCAAGTAACCAGAGCTTCCGAACAACGCAATAGAACAAATGTTTAAAGCTTCTGTAACTTGCAGAAACCGGCATTAATTTAGGTTTAGGAAGTAACAAAACCAGTTGCTAGGATCAGCTGCCCTTCTTTCTAAGAAGTAAGAACATATGCCGACAGTTACTAGGAAGTACGGAAACCATATGACGGTAAGCCCACATGCCATGAGTAAGCTTCGCAACCGACAAACCGTTGACGTTCCCTGCGGTTTCAACAAACACAACAGGACAATTCAAGGGCAACACTTCAGAAAGTATAAATTGGTATCATTTGTAAATATCCTGTGGTTGGATAAACGCAACATGACAATTCAACGATGACATTTCTGAAAGTATAAACTGGCATCATTCGCAAACAGCCAATAATGAATCCTGGAAAATAAGGAAACATAAGTAGATAATGCCACTGATACTACAATAGGAGGTAATTGCTGTTGCCTCAGCTAGTGTATGTTGAAGTTGGAATAAGCTAATAAGCTGCGGAGTCCCTCCTATCATCATCAACCAAATAAGAAAAGGACACTTGCTTTTGTGGGCAATCACCTGACCTTAAAATACTAATACCATGTAGTTCTAGCCGTCAACATCATGACAATAGTCAAACAGCACACGGGAAACTTAAAAGATGCACCAAAGGAATGTATTTTTAACTACTGCTATCAGTGTCCCCCCGCACTAAAGTAGTTATGAGTTAAGCAGATTCATATCCCATTTTAAGTAAGCCTGCAAATCTTCAGGTAGACAAATGGAAAAGGATGTCTACCTATTGAAGACAGCAGCCAGAGTCTCAAAATTGGTAAGTGCCTCGACAAACTCCTTGAGCTCCGCTGCCCTCTTGATAGATGGCAACTTGACGACAGGCGCACGAGACATTCCATCCCGGAACAGCGAGCTGACGGCGCCCCCGGACGCAGCGATGGCTCTGCAGCCGCGGTTGACGCTGGCCACGAGACATCCCTCGGTGGTAGCCATGGGAACATGGTACTGTACCCCATCCAGGAGCAGCGGGCCGGCGACCCCGACCGGCACCTGCACGTACCCGACGGGCATCTCGCAGCATTGCCCCAGGATGGCCTGGTAGTCCATCCCGTCGAGTGGGAGCCCCTCGACGTCCCGCCCCGTCATCCGCCGCAGCGCCTCCCGCCGCAGCCTGGCCGCGCGGTGGCAGTCTCCGAGGCGCGACTCGAGGTGGTGCGACGGCAGCGCCCCGGACACCACAGCGGCGACGATCTCCTCGTCCCCGTCCTCCACCCCGTCGTGCAATGCCTCCGGCGCGTCGGCGTCGGCGTCGGCGCGCGTTTGGTTGGGGGAGCCGCCCTGGTCGCGGCTGGCGGGGGTCTCGGTGTTCGCAAGGCTGAAGAGGTACACGATGGATGCCAGCTGGCAGACCACGGTGACGAACTCGCGTCCGCCGAGCGGGAACCGGAGACGGCGGTCCCTGTCGCTGCAGAGGCGGAGCAGGTCGCAGGAGGAGAGCACGAGCGAGACTATCACCAGGCCGTTGGCGATCCACGCCGAGATGGGCCGCGAGCCCCCCGCTGCGAGCGCCCTCCGCGCTGCCGCGATGCGGCCTCCGAGCCGGCGCACGTCCATCCACCACCGCTCGGGCTTAACCGGCCACCACCGTCAGGGGTTTCGAGCGGAGCCCGAGCGAACCGGGGGGCGCGTGCGACGATTGTGTGTCGTGCCTCGTGCGTGCTGCTGGTGGTGCGGGAGGGTGTGCGTAGCATGCCGTGCGGGGCCGGCGCGGTGCGGCCTGCGGGGGGTGGTCGGTTCGTCGATGGGGATCGGACGGACGCGGAGCGGCCGCGGGGTTTCTCGCACCGGTGGTGTGCACGGAACCCGCAAGGCCGCAGCGGCGGAAGGAGCGGGGCTGTTTCCGCCTCTAGCGGGGCTCAGATGTTCAGCGTGACGGGCAAACGAGCGGACGGACACAGGGGCCAGGCGAGCCGACTGTTTCAGCAGCAGGCCCTCTTTTCTTCCCTTGCAAGCAGAGGAGGGGGAGGTTTGGTCAGACTTGTCAGTTTCGCTTTTGCCACTTGCCGTCGTGACGATGGATTGTACGAAGTCGTTCCGCCGAGGGTGCGGCGACCATGACACCTGTCGTGGGGCCGTCTGAAGCGCTAAACGCATGACTGAATTGTTCTCAGCGTAAAGCTAATTGCTGTGTTAGGCGAGTGAACTGTAGTGATAAAGCAGACCACAAAGGCCGCGAAGCGATGGAGTAAGGGCTCGCGAGCGATGAAGCAGACGGCAAGGCATTGGAGCAAGTGCTCCTACGTGAAGTCAATTGGGCACATCATGATCAGGAACCGCTAAAGACATAGAAGTAGTGTTCACTTGGGCTGTTTTTTTTTTTTTGGCACGGCTCCAACGGCTTTTGGCTCCTTGTTACGGTGTACGACAGAGAAAGTGAATGAAGTCAAAGATAGGCAGCATCAGCTTTCACTTTGAGAGAAATGTCTCCTCGCTAAAGTGCACAAAGGAGGAAGAGCTCAAGTCATCCAAAGCTATACCAAACGAGACCTCACCTTGCTCTTCGACTTTTGAAGGTGCAGCGTGAGAGTCATCATCTCCTTGGGCTAATTGCAACTATTTTTTGGCAACGAACCTTGAAAAATATTTTGCAAATCTCTTTGCTTGCAGGTAATGGCCCTGACATTTTGTGCTGGAAACCACCATCCAGTGGTACATGTTCTTCCAAAAATGCTTACAGATCCTTGATGGCTGAGGACATGCACAGCAGTCCCCTTTTTAATATACATATGCTGGCTATTCATATTCTTTGACAGATATGGGCAGACAAGATTATTATCCAACCCCACGTCAAATATATTTGCACGGTTCTGAGTTGGCTACAAGAACTACTTGTAAGGTTCATGGAATATGGTGTTGAGAGTTCTTGCTCCCTCTGTTCTAATCTAGAAGATGATATTTACTTGTTTTTTCAATTGTAGCTTTGCGTGATGGTTTTGTTCGCTTTCCCATAGGTCTCCAAACTAGTGCCTTGCCCTCGTTCAAGCAATGGGCTTCACTCTCATATTATCGATATTCTACAGCAAGGACCTTCTTAAGCTACTGCAAATTTGATCTTTTCCATTATGTGGTGCATATGGAAGGCTAGGAATAATCACATATTTAATAACGCATAATGGTCTGTTCAAAAAGTTTTGTATGAAGCTAAAGCTATTGATGGAGCCTACTCTTTGGCGGTTGAGACGGCCTCTGATACAAATCCTCCTGCACAAATTCATGCTCCGAACTTTGCAAGTCCACCCCAACATAGATCAAATTCACATGTTATGTGTGAGACTAGAATTTTCTGTGATGCCTCGATGGCTATTTAGGGCACCAATCCAAACACATGCATTGGAATTTTAATTCTAAATCAATCTACCACAAGCCTTTCCCATGCTTCCATTTTACGGGTCACGATTCAAAAGGCTTTGGAACCTTTGGAGGCTGAAGCTCAAGCCCTCCTTTTAGGTACGTCGCTTATTGATAATCAAACTCTTGCTGATAGTATGCTTGTGGGGTCTCCACGCACGCGCTATGGGCATTGGTCTTTGCGACCACTCATATCCGAACTGCAGATAAACACTCAAGCAAGAAGACTACAAAATCAGAAGAGACTCCAACAAGGTGTTTGATTCTCTTACTAAGGTGGTGTTTTAGATCCGGTGACTAAAATTTAAAAGGTGTGTCGGAAGGATGTTGCATGTGGTGTTCGGATACTAATAAAAAAACAAATTACATAATTCGTCAGTACTTCACGAGACGAATTTTGTAAGCCTAATTAACCCGTCATTATCATATGTTACTGTAGCACCACATTGTCAAATCATAAACTAATTAGGCTTAAAAGATTCGTCTCGTAAATTAATCACAAACTATGTAATTAGTTTCATAATTAGTCTATATTTAATACTACATGCATATGTCCAAACATTCGATGGGACAACGACTAAAATTTATGAGAGGCAACCAAACACCACCTAAGAAGGCACGACTATCAACTATACTAGCCACTTTTTCTTGTGTGAGGCTTTGACCCATATGCCGAGTTGTATTGTAAGCATGTGCTCGAACTTTTCAAATGGAGCCCCCTCCTCCTTATTTTTGTACCATGCCTATGAAGTAGTGAAAGTTAGGTTAAAAAATAGTGGCACGAGCGGAACTAGGAGTATTTGTCACGGTTCATGAAGCTCAACCAAGCTTGTAAATCCTTTAGTAAAATACCACTATAACTCGAGGAAATCTATGTCATGCAATGAAGTTGACCCCATGATGTTCTTGGCTAGATTCACCCCTGAATGATGGTAATTCAATTGGGGTAGATCCAGGAAATAAAATAGGGGAGGCAGGAATAGACTATACTTATTCACTAATATGACTTCAACATGTTCCATATACGTTTGATATAAAAGTTTCAAGCCGTTTTGTACAGAAACATAGAGAGCTAATGCAAAATACATCTCAAAAGAGGAAGTGACAAAAGATAAATGTTCATCTTGTCCACACCAAACAAATAGATACCACCCGTTATTCTTCATGAAGAGCAACCGATACCGCTATACACGAGGCACAATATATTATTAGTGATAAGACAAATAACTTCAAAACATTAAAGAAATTATAAATAAAGGAATCAAACATACCACTATTTTGTGTATTTTTATCATGTATAATTGTTGTTGGTATTGCCTAAATAATCCTCTATGCTCAAATTCTGGCTCCAACCCTATCTGTAATAGAGTGACTCCAAACTGTCATCATTCATAAAAGATCTCCTTAGTGGGCACACCCTTTTTCATGCTCATTTCATATCAGAATAGAATCGCAAAAGGTCCTACATAGTTCGTGAGCATTTTTAGGAGTTTCCAAAACTCACTCTCAATCTTGATTTTTTGGCAGGATTGAAAACTTTCTCTCTAACAATCATAACTCCATATCTTTTTTGCACTTGGAAAAAATGAACGAGATACGCAGAAACGAGCAGAGTGTCCCACCGATCTAGTTTAGAGGAAGAAAAATGACGTGGGGGAGGAATAAGGAGAAAAGAAAGTGTTCCCAATGAAAATGTATAATAAAGAGAAAGTATAAAAGATGATTATGCCCCTGTTCGCTTCGCTGAAAAAACAAGCTGAAACACTGTTCCGGCTGATTTATTGTGAGAGAAAATCACTGTTCTTAGTGAAAAAACAAGTTTAAAAAGACTGATTATAAGAGAAACGAACAGGGCATATAGTGATTTGATTCGATGCTCTCGATGCAAAATTGTCTTATAGTTTTTTGGAGCATAGTATTAAAAAATGGTTAAAGAAAACCAACAAATATGATCTCTACTTTTTTAGTGATTAAAAAATTATTAATGTAGTAATTGTTTTTTAAACTATATCGTAGATGTTGTGTGGTCTCATTTGAATAGGTTAAAGATTTTGCATTTTGATAAAAAAAATCTATACACTATCTAAATAGGGGAGATAATAAGATATATTCTCAAAATCTTATCATTTGATTAAAGTCTTAAAATCTCATAATTCCGTTCATGCTAGATAATCTATATTCCTAGAATCCTGGTCATTCAAATAACACCTGAAGAGCATTATAAAAAAAAAAAAGAACACCTGAAGAGCTATATGGGCGGCAGCCAAAATGAGCTGGGTTCCCCTAGCACAGACGCGAAAGCCCGGGCCCCCAATCAGGCAATCACAATCCCCTTTCCCCTCGCCGCCGCCTCGCCCTCTGCCTTTTCTCCAGCTCTTCCACCCGCCGATTCACTCAGCTCGCGCGATCGCGCCTCCAGCCTCCCCTAATCCCCTCGCGCCAAGGGAGGAGGCGGGGTCGCGGCGAGCGACGATTCCCTCCGATTCCTCGCTTCCCAGAAGTTCCGATCCGCTCATGATGGCTATGCAGCAGCAGCAGCAGCACGCGGGGTCGGCGTCCGGGTCGGCGTCGGCATCGAGCTCCAGCTCGGGGCTGCACCTTCTCGCCTCGCCCTCGTCCTTCGGGGACACCACCCACACCAAGGTTTTCGTGGGCGGGCTCGCCTGGGAGACCAACAGCGAGAGGCTCCGCCGCTTCTACGAGCGCTTCGGGGACATTCTCGAGGCCGTCGTCATCACCGACCGCCACTCTGGCCGCTCCAAGGGATACGGATTCGTGGGTGCCTCTCGATTTCACTCCTTTTTCGCTGTTAATTTTCGCTTCTGTGTGTGCGCGCGCGTGGTAGATGGGCTGTGAGGACCTGCGTTGATTTTTGCTCGCCCTTCTTCCACAGGTGACATTCCGTGAAGCCGAGTCCGCGAGGAAGGCCTGCGAGGACCCCACGCCGGTGATCGACGGCAGGCGAGCCAATTGTAACCTGGCTTCATTGGGTCGAGCCCAGCATCGCGTGCCCCCTGGTAATGGTATAGTATCCTTATACTCTCTACCGATTTGCAGTGTACTTGTTTCTCGTAATCACATTTCGAAATACTATGTCAAAAGTATTTAATGCCGAGTTAAAGATAAAGTTTAATACACTGGACTATTGGTGTAAAAATGCGGCTTCCGAACTGAGTTAACTAACTGCATCATTGTGCAGTTACTTACTATGGAGTGTGGAATTGTATTGTCCATTAATCACATCAATTAAGAAGATAACGAGCGAAGCTTTCTTACCTTGGTTACTTTTTTTAAGTAACTGGCAGGAGCTCTGCCTTCCCATTAAGAAGAAAGAGTTCTTATCTTATTGTTGATCAAAGTGTTGTTTTCTTACCTTGGTTACCACCATTTATTGATCAAACAGAAAACACTATTGAGCAAGCATTTATGTTAACAGAAGTGCCTATATGTTAATTGCGATTGATGCCTGTTGGCCGTGGACTGTGCTGTTCATGTATTTACTTACTGCTATTACTACTACTAGCTACAACATGCTTATTCTCTGAGTTATATGATGAGCTTAATTATTTCCTTCTGGTTGCATAAACACTCACTCTTCTAGAAATTACCATGTTTATTATTAGGAAGTATATATGTGTATTAGGAAGCTTGTTCATTCCTTCCATGTACACTGATTGTATTCCTTATATACCAAGCCTGATTGGCTATATAATAGAGGTCACCCCCCCCCCTCATTAGGGGTGAGGTGTTTTCCCAATATTCTTTCTACATGGTATCAGCTAATTAGATCATGAGCCTTCTCTTTTCTTCCTGCGCCCTCTTCCCCTGCCTCCTTGCGCCTTCCCCTCCTGGCCTGCTGTGCCATGGCCACCGTCCCCTCTGGATCTGGCGCCCCCACAGCCCCTGCTGCTGGCCATGTGCCGCCCTCTGGCCCGCCTCCTGCTGCCAATGGTGGCACCTTTGTGCCACCCACTGCCACCGGCGGCTTCTCTGGTGCTCCTGCTGGCGACACGCCCGGCGGCGACGGCTTCATCTCCCCTACCGTCCAACCCTATGCTACCGTCAACATCAAGTCCCATATTCCCGTGACGCTGACGATGAAGTCCACTGCCTACTCTAGATGGGCGTCCTACTTCAAGTCTTTGTGCGGTAAGTTTGGCCTCCGGTCGCACATCGATGGCACGATGGCACCTCGCCCCCAGGATCCTGCTTGGGATCAGCGGATTTATTGCGTCGCTTACGGTTCTTCGGCTCCGTCGGCGACTCCGTCCTCGACCTCGCCATGATCGATGACAAACCGGACCGTCCGGGACCTCGGGTCGCCATCGAGGGACTCTTCCGCGCCAACAGCGGTCCGGCGATCTTCCTCGACCATGATTTCCACTCCATGGCGCAGGCGACTCCACCATCGCCGAAATCTGCGGCGCGTGAAGACCGCCGGCGCCCTTCGCGGCGTCGGTCATCCCGTTCGGGACTCGCAGCTTGTCTCGAACTCCTCCTTGGCCTCAACCGCCGCTTCACCACCGGTACCGACGACGACATCGCCAACTCCACCGCCCGGCTTCCGTCCTTCAACCGGTAGCGGGACATGCTCGCTCTGGAAGGAACTTCGCCTCGCTAACGAGGAGAAGGTCCCCAACTCCACCATACGCTTGCGGAACGCCGTCCTCCTCCTCCGGTTGTCAAAGCGGTGTCGTGTCGCCCCTTTGGACTGTTGCCGGCGGCCAGCGGCCTCAATGGTGGCGGCCAATGCGGCGGTGGCTGCTGCGCGGACCGGCGGCGGCGGCGGCAAAGAAGAAGCGGTGGCGGCAAAAAAAAAGCGGCGGCGGCTTCGTGCCCCATCCGGCAACCCTCGCCCCACCGCCCCCGTGGTTGCTTTTGATCTGGCGCCACCTCCTACAACGCTCGAGCTTCCAGCGAAGCGATCGAGCGGTGGGGTGGTGCTTGGCGGCGCCCCTAGTCTCTGGGCTACCACCGCAGCCCACGCCGCTTACTCGTCCCTTTCAGCGCCCACTGGGATCAAGCGGGACTCGTCGCTGCCTTGAACGAGATGGTGACTGAGAATGGTGCATTTGGTCGTTGACTCAGAGCCTCCGGCCACATGTCGTCTACGGATGGTATTCTTCTTTCCGGCCTCCTCCATCTCACTCCTCCATTCTTTGTAGGTAATGGCCACACCTTCCGATCCGCGTGTCGTGGCAACTCTACCCTCACCACCCCACCTCCGGTTTTACTTAACAAACATCCTTGTTGTCCCTTCATTAATCCGTAATCGATTTCCGTTAAATCGATTTACTAAGGATAATAATCGCACCATAGAGTTTGGCGCTTTTGGTTTTTTTCATCAAGGATTTTCAGACAGACGCGAGATTCTTATCTCTGCAATAGCACCGGCGATCTTTACACCATTCCTCCGGCCCTTGACTCTGCAAAGACACCCACGCCGGTCTCGCCATCTCCTCCATTTGTGGGATCTCCGTCTCGATCATCCCGGTCCTGCCGCCATCACTACACTTAGACAGAAAGCATCCATTACTTGTAATAAAGACAGTCACACTCTATGTCACTCATGTCAATTAGGGAAACATGTGCGGTTACCTTTCTCTAATTCCAGCTTTCGTAGTTCCACTCCTTTTGAGTTAGTCCATTGTGATGTCTGGACTTCTCCGGTACCTAGTATTTCTGGTTATCGCTACTATCTTGTCATTTTGGATGACTTCTCCCATTTCTGTTGGACGACTCCTCTTGTTCACAAGTCTGAAGTCACCAAACACATCACAGACTTACGTGCATATGCCAATATACGATTCGATCTTCCCGTTCGCGAGATCTGAGCTAACAACGGAACCGAGTTTGTCAATAAGACTCACATCTTTTTTGACTTCTTGGGGCATCCACCTGCGCCTCTCCTGTCCCTATACTTCTCCTCAGAATGGGAAAGCTGAGCGTGTCCTCCGCACCCTTAATAATGTCACTCGCACCCTACTGATTCACGTCTCCATGGGCGCCCCATACTGGGCCGAGGCACTCACCACCGCCACCTATCCGCCACCTATCTTCTGAACAGGCGCCCTTGTTCTGCTGTTCAGAATAACATTCCCTACCAACTCCTCTATTCCAAGCCCCCCGAATACTCTCAGTTGCGTGTATTCGGTTGTCTGTGCTATCCTAATGTCTCAGCCACGGCACGCCACAAGCTTGCTCCTCGATCTGCAGCCTGTCTTCCTTGGTTACCCTTCGTCCCACAAAGGGTACCGCTGCCTTGACCTATCCACCTGTCGAGTCATCATCTCTCGCCATGTTGTCTTCGACGAGTCCATTTTTCCTTTCTCCTCCCACCCTACTCACCCGTCACAGCTCGACTTCCTCTTGTCGAGCCCCTCTGCTGCTCCTCTTGCCTCGGTCGCTCCGTCCTCGGACGTTGCGCAGCCGCGGCCATCACCTGCTGTTTTGCAGGAACTTCCCAACGATGACTCCGCAATCCTGGTACGTGGCCCAGTCGTGTACCGCGCTCCGTCTGCGGGCGGGACGCCGCCCTCTTCCTCAACTGCAGGACCGGCCCGCTTGGACGTCGCCCCGCTCATGCGATTAGGGTTTCCACCGCCGCCGCGACGCCTACTTACCGGTGGTGGCCGCCCATTGCCTCGTCACTACACCGGTGGCCACCGGCGGCTACGGCAGACTCGCTTTGGCGGCGTATACGCCGCGCCGGCGCCCATGGTCTTGGCACCAGCAGACGGCGCCCACTGCTCGCCGCCGCCGCCCTGCGCCGCGGAACCTCGGCGCGCGCGCGATCGTGGCGTCGTCGCCACCTCCTGCTCCTACACGACCTGTCACTCGGATTGTGACTGGGGCCATTCTGCGGGTGTCCTACCAGGGCTTGACGGCCTCGCCATCATCGCCCTCTCCGCTTCCGGCAAACTACCGCAGTGCTTTCTGGCCGGCGCCAACTAAGCGTCTTTGCCATGGTCGACGAGTTCCAGGCTCTCATGGACAACGGCACTTGGCGCCTCGTCCCGCGGCCGCCCGGTGCCAATGTCGTGTCGGGCAAGTGGATCTTAAGCATAAGTTCCATCTTGATGGGTCACTCGCTTGCGGCACAAAGCTATTGGTGGTGGTCGAGGCTTTCTCGGTGGGCGTGAAGAACGCGTTTCTTCACGGCCATCTCATTGAGATCATCTCACCGCGCCAATGACCTCCGGCCGTCGACCCCGCCGCTCCAGATCACGTCCGTCTCCTCCAGAAGTCCTTGTATGGACTGAAGCAGGCACCAAGGGCATGGTACCAGCGGTTCGCCTCCTACATTCGACAGCTCGGCTTCGTCGCCTCCGTCTCCGACACGTCCCTCTTTATCTACAAAGGGGGGCCGAGCATCACCTATCTGCTGCTATATGTCGATGACATCGTCCTCACCGCGTCGTCCTCGACTCTTCTCCAGCACATCATGGGGTGCCTTCACTCCGAGTTCGCCATGACAGATCTTGGAGCCCTGCATCACTTCCTCGGCATCTCAGTGATGCGTTCTTCCCCGGGCTGTTCTGTCTCGGCGATGAGATATGCCTGATCTTCTTCGTCTTTGGCATGGCTGAGTGTCACTCTACAGCGACTCCCGTTGACACTCATGCCAAGCTCTCGGCACAGGACGGCGCCAAGCTCCAGGATGGCTCTGAGTACCGAAGCCTTGCTGGGGCCCTTCAGTACCTCACCCTGACTAGACCAGATTTGGCATATGCGGTTCAGCAGGTGTGCCTCTTAATGCATGATCCGCGCGAGCCCCATATGGCCCTAATCAAGCGCATCCTGCGCTATGTGAAGGGCACACTCTCCTCCGGACTTCACATCGGCACCGGCTCTGTTCAGTCTCTGACTGCCTACTCCGACGCCGACTGGGCTGGCTGCCCAGACTCTCGACGCTCCACCTCCGGCTTCTGCGTCTACCTCGGCGACAATCTAGTGTCTTGGTCCTCCAAGCGCCAGACCACGGTGTCTCGATCCAGTGCTGAGGCGGAGTATCGTGTGCTGTGGCTCATGCTGTGGCCGAATGTTGCTGGCTGCGCCAACTTCTCCAGGAGCTTCATGTCCCGCTTGCTTCGGCCACTGTTGTCTACTGTGACAACGTGAGTGCAGTATACATGACAGCCAATCCGGTGCATCATTGGCGCACGAAGCACATTGAGATTGACATCCACTTTGTCCGTGAGAAGGTGGCCTTGGGTGAGGTCCGGGTCCTCCATGTGCCGTCCTCTCACTAGTTCGCGGACATCATGACGAAGGGCCTTCCAACTCCATTGTTCACTGAGTTTCGGTCCAGTCTTTGCGTCCGTGGTCCTCCCGCTACGACTGCGGGCGGGTATTAGGAAATATATATGTGTATTAGGAAGCTTGTTCATTCCTTCCATATACACTGATTGTATTCCTTATATACCAAGCCTGATTGGCTATATAATAGAGGTCACCCCCCCCCCTTCATTAGGGGTGAGGTGTTTTCCCAATATTCTTTCTACATTTATATGTGTTTCAACGTTGGCAATAACAGTATGCATTTTTAGGGCGGCCAAGATCAGCTGGGTCCTACTTTGGTGTCCCAGTTCCAAGGGCCTTTTATTTAGGGAGTTATGGCCACCACCGACCGTTTCCACTTGGTTACTACCAAGGATTTCCAGTTCCCCAGTACAGGTAAGATAATTTATGTCATCACTTGTTAGTTTTCCAATTTAACATTCTTTGTAACAAAACATTAAAATTTCCTGCACTTACTTTTGGAGAGTATATCTGATAATAAGGTGTTTACTACTTAAATTAGCTTGTGCATATGGTATCTCCCCTTTCAAATGATGAAATAATCTGATCCAACCATGCTCATGGAACACGATATGACTATTTGAAAGCCAATAGAAATGCATTCAGTTCGTTTTTTTTCCTTTTGCAGTTACCCTTCATATGGGACTGAATACATCTATC
This sequence comes from Miscanthus lutarioriparius, assembly GCA_904845875.1. Taxonomy (NCBI): domain Eukaryota; kingdom Viridiplantae; phylum Streptophyta; class Magnoliopsida; order Poales; family Poaceae; genus Miscanthus; species Miscanthus lutarioriparius. The sequence continues at coordinate 16,171,488 of CAJGYO010000007.1, read as the reverse complement.
CACAGGTTGAAGTGTTAAAAGCTATCAGCTTTTATATTCTTGTGCTGCATAAGCCAGTTACACAAACCTTTGCCTATTCTGACTGATGTTCTCTTTGTAGGGTACATTAAACCCATATTCTGGTCAGCAATATCTTCCTATTTATGGAGTCTCAGCTGCAGCAAACACAGCCAACCAAACATTTAGCCAGTTGAGTCCATCCATTTCTGGTGGGGGCAATGGTTATTTGTCGGTTCATAGTTACAACATGCCTGGAAATCAATATGTACAGCTCACTGGATCAAACTTCAGCAGTGCATCACCAACAGCTCGACCTTCCATTCAGACTCCTTTTTTAGTAGGTAATGTGATATTCATGCTGTGCTGCAGTATAGTAGGATCTGTGTCTTCTTAAGAAACTATGATATGCTTGGTCCCTTTTAGAAATCTGGAAATTATTTAAGGTTCGTGTCATATTTGTGCATCCTTGATAGTTTTTAGTTTGTGTTCAATGTCACGTGCTCATTCTATCCATTATGTTTCTTCTTAGCTTGGGTACATTTTTGTTCGGACCAAGATTATAGCTGTGTTTATCTTTGTCTAAATTCTATCATTTTATGATGAGAGATTTTCGTTTATAAATATGTACTTTATGTTCACAAATTCTTTGTTTTACTAATCGACAATTCGCATTGATCAACTGACCTGGCAAAGAAAAGAGTCAAAATCTGTTATACATGACAAACAAGATCTTTAATTCTTTTCGTAACAATTTTCATGCTGAATTCATAAGGTCCAGAAAGATTGAAAGCATAGAAGCATGCATGGCATAGGCTCATTGTGTTTTTTTTTTTCGCATTCCTAGGGCTGATATAATTGGTCCTCTACCGTGTGACACCAGCCTCTTAAAAATGCCCCTTGTACTTAAGATTACATGTACCTATATAGGTAGTGTTTGTTTATTTGAGTTGAATAAGTCACATGACTCGAGCTACATACACTCAGTAGCCAAGGTAATCATCACGTGAACACAAATGAAACTGTAGACATTTCTTTATGTTTTCGAGGTTTGAGATTTCTATTTTCTCCATCTGTGAATAATCCTGCATTAATTGGCTTTTGCAGCAACACCCGTTCCTGCACATCCACACCTAATAAGCCCAGCCCCCTCACCCCAGTTTGCACAAGCTAGTGGTTCAGACCAGAGAGCAATCTGAACTTTGCATCCAAGCATTTGTACCTTGAGGTTTGCTTTGTTTGCACTGTTATCATCTTGTTTCCTTTCTGACAATTAGGTAACAACTGACTTTAGTGTTTTGGTTCATGGCAGGTACCCTTAGATTGCAGCAGGACTAAAAAGAGCAGTGTTGCTGTATTCACAGCATTTGTTCTTGCCTGGCAAGAAATCATCCTTGCATTCATAAGGTACGAACCTTGTCTTATCTGGTTTTCTGTCCTTAATACCTAGCTCCATGCATAGATGTTATTTTGCATGTCGTTCTTTGTATGCTCACTGCTGTACTCCATAATCTGCTAAATACCGAGCTAAGTATTGCTTAAAAGAAAAAAGAAAGAGAGATAAGTTCTTATTACATGAAAAGTTCTTCAAAAGCAAGAGAAAAGGACATGAAATCAAGATGTTCTTACAAGCAATAAAATCAGGATGTGGGATGCTTATCCAAAATCATTCTGAAACAAAACCAAAAGTGCATTCTTTGTATCTAACTTAATTAGATAGCTATATTGATTGATAGATGCCCTGCAGAGCTAAATAAACCTTAACTGTATCACCACTAGAATGGAAAAGTTTTGCATCAGAACTGTGGTTCCTGTACCATGATGCAAATCTTCATTTATTTTTGCCATTCTGTTTTGGGATGTTTCTTCCTTGCAGTCTGACTATTACTGATGGGTTATGTTTGTTATGGAAAATCCACAGGTTGTCGTTATCATGGTCAACAGATGTACCTGTAAATCGTGAAGTTGCCCCTATGGATGGGGCAAGTGATCCAAGAGCAATGGTTGCTCTTGCAGTTTCGCTCGGTTTAAATCGTATGCGTGATGGAGCATGATGCCACAGATGCAGCCTTATTGATCCTGTATCTGACAGGCTCGTGGAAATGTAGCTTATGCTGGAACGGAGTCCAGCATATGTAAGATGGATTAATCCAATGGGGATTAGCCATCATGGTCTCATGGCCTTCAGGTGATTGTTTATCTGAAAATTCATGTAGTTAGTGTGTGATCCTAGTCCCAGTCACCGCACACAGGGTCTGATGACCAAGTGTATCCAGTTCTGTACAAGCCTGCAGTCATCAACTCATCATCGTGTTGTCTGCATGACTGCATTGTGCATTCATCAATCTTTGGACCTAACTCTGGAGGACCCAGTTATGCTCTTTTCCTGAGTTCCCATGAAGTGTATCCAGTTCTGTACAAGTATATATACAGTCATCATCATGTTGTTTACACTACTGGTTGTAGCCAGCGATGGTCATTCGTCTGTATCAAATTTTTAGTGTTGTATGCCCCCGTCTCCCAATTAAGGTGTGATTTAGCTGCGTGCTGCTCTGTGTTTGGTGGTTCCGAGTATAGAGCGCTTCTCTTGTACTTCAAAATAAAGCCATTTAATGGGAATCCCATGATGCTGGTGCAAGTGATGTGTGCGCTAAACTGATAATGTGTGCCTGTGATTTGTGCTCCTTTTACAGTTCTTTTTGATCAAATTGGTAATATCAATGCCTAAACAGCCTGATCAACTTGGTAGTCTCGGAGCTTTGAAAACATAGAAATTCTTGTTATCGAGAGAGGTACTCCAACTATCCAGTTGATACTACAATGTGGTCTCTGGTGTTCAGCCCGAGCCCAGAGTTGGAATGTCTTAGGTGTTCGTGTTCGGGATTATGGATCGGTCTCTTGACCTCTCCTTTGTAGCCCGTTTTAATTCTTAATAAAATGCTCCTTTGTAGCCCGGTTCACTTCTTAATAAGATGACACACAGTTAGATAAAAAAAAAATATCAGTGCAATGAGAAAAAATCAATGCAATGCAACAGGGTACGTTGCTCGTTTTGCAAAGGAAAGACGTACAAAGCTTCTTGAAGTCTTTTGTGCTAACACCAATCCGAAGCACGGCCCTGTTCGTTTCGCTGAAATTTAGCTTATGTTAGATGCTTATGCTGCTTTGTTATTGAGAGAAAAACACTATTCATTCGCTGAAAAGTATTGCTAAATTAGTTCAAGCGAACACTCATGCTTGGGTCCGAGGTCTGATGAACCTACCAATGCTTAGTTTTTGTTAGTTTTTGTTAGTACAAACAAATGCAGACCAATGCATATCTTTGCATCCAAACCTCGAGGAGTTATACGAGAGCACCTAAAGATGAAAAGATGATAGGAGCACATCACACAAGCATCCAAGCAAAGATGCTGCACCTAACTTAATACTCCTTTCGTTTCAAATTATAAGATATTTTTGGCTTTTGTAGATACATTGATTTTTCTATATAACATAGGGCCTGTTTGGACCCATTAGCACAAAAAATTAGTAGCTAAAATTAGTACCAATGGATCCAAACAGACATGCTAATAAACCTGCTAATTATTAGCTATAGGGCTGCTAACTATTAGTGCCATTAGCAGATTTGGAGTTGCTACTAGATGCTAATAGTTCATATGCACTTCAACTCACTATTCAACCATCTATTAGCAGGTGAACCCAAACAGCTCCCTGGTAAAAAAAAAAAAAGCTAGCCAAAGAATTAGCAGTTATTAGCTATTAGCTACTTAATTTTAAGTGCTAATGGATCTAAGCAGGCTCATAATATATAAGTACGTAGCAAAAGCTACGTATCTCGAAAAAAAAGTCTTATAATTTGGAATGGAGGGAGTACGGAATTCCAATGGTGGGTCTGTGCTCAAAAACATCATAGCTCAAATGCTACGAGCAATTGAATCGATGGGTCTGCACAGCCATTTTATCCCTAATCCCCAGCTGGTAACTGGTAAGAGCTTTTGGTTGGAACAGCACGCCATCAAAGAACTCTTAACCGAAGATCAGGGTATCCAGTTCTGGTCTTGTATTTCTCGAACAGATCTTGCATCGCAACAACGAACTGTCTGTGGACTTCATTTATCTGTTAAGACACCAGAACAAAGTGCACTTTAGAACGCCTCTATTTTTTTCCCTCGGTAAGTTATATGCGTTTAAGTTATAAATAGCATTTCCTGAAAAGTTTTCCACGGTGGATTGCTCGGAAGGGTTTCTTTACCTCGTCAATGGTAGGTTGAGGATTCTTCACAACCTCAATTGGCCTCCCAACCACCACATGCATTGGTGTTGCAAAAGGGACGGGAGTCCTGCATTAGATAGTGCAGTAGGCTCTTAAACTCTTGGATACCATTATGGCAATTAAACAGAAATTTTATCAAATTTATATAGATTAAATATGCAGGACCAAAAAAAAGAGAAATGCAATGCAGTAGAGAGTCACCCCAATTTTCCCCAGAAGATGATTGGAGAAAATTTGATTGCTCTAGCAATCTTGACAATTAACTTGCCACCTGGCCTCCACCATTTGTATACATAGCTCTGGCTCGAAGACAGGAAACATAATCAGGATCAGAAATTGAATATATGGATTTATTGATAGGAACAAAGAATACCAAGTGCGCATTTCAGGATTAACATTAGCTAGCCTCCTGAAGTTTGTAACAGATAACTTTTCATTAGTTGCGTGCTTCAGCGCCTACATTTAAGTGTAAAGGTATCGTTGCACTGCATATCACAAACCAAAAAGAAATGCTGTTACCTGTCCGAAAGCAAAAACTGGGACTACAGGGCAACCCATCTCAATAGCTATCTTAACAAAACCTTTTCTTGATTTAAGAAAAGCAACCTGCCAATTGGAAGGATTGTATGTTATTCAGTTAATATGATATGCTTTCATTCAGCACAAAGTAGTTTAGCACAAGATCACGAGTCGAAAATAGAATGCAAATACTAATAAAACACAAGAGAATCAAAGCAAACCTCTGAATCATGATCCATATGAAGTATTTCCTGCACACCTCCTGGCACTATAATACAGCTATAACCAGCTCCAAGGTAGGAGTAGAAACTCTTTCTCGATGCAGGAGCCAACCCCAACCACGTCCATATTTGCCTTAGGAAGGGGGTGTAGAACACCTAGAACCAACCAAACCACCGGGTGAGAACAGAGCTACACTAACTGTACTTCTTGCAAGCTAACATTGGTGGAGTCTCACCGCACTGCTTGCAAGAATCTTCATCTTTGGTAGCGGCATGAATCCAACAAGGTCCCCGAGGATCCCAACAGCGATGGGCAAAACTGAATGAGGCTCATAACCGAACACTGAAAACACAACAGTAAAATCACCAGTCCAATGGCTCTGTTAAGTACCCCTCACTTTGGTGCTCTTCTAGTCTTCTTTCTTATACGGCTAACGGCTATAGAATCTATTGAAAAGGTTAGATACGAGGATTCTAACATCCAGAAAGGGAAAGAAATGGTTAAGATGAGCTCACCGTAAGCTCTGTTGGAATCAAACGCGCCGTAGTCCTCCACGTGCAAAGTGACAGGAAAATACCCAATCACGAACTTGCTTATGAACCTGCAGACGCGGCGCGCGCCGTCCGAATGTAAGATTCAGGAATCCAGCGGGGGACAATAGGGAGCGAATTAGTCAATAAGAGGAGGAGAACCTGGCGATCTTGCGGCCCAATCTGCTCTTATCATTGAGCGGCACGAACATGAAGAAGAGCTGCGTCGCCAGCACCCTGCAGCACGAAACAAGCGCAAGGATGAAGCGGTCGCGCTGACTGAGACGGGCACGCCGGCACGGCACAAGGTACCATCCCGCCGATCCCGGGGACGCGAAAGAGAGGAGGGAGACGAGGGGCGGCGTACAGTGCGGCGACGCGGCGCGGGAAGAGGAAGAGCGAGGCGAGGACGAGGAAGGCGTTGAAGTGGATGGCCCCGAGCCACAGCGCGAGCGCCACCGTGGTCCGCAGCGGCGAGTACGCCGTGCCCCGGAACACCGTGGTCCCGTCGTCCGCGCGCTCCCCTGCGGCTGCGGCCGCGGCCGCGGACGCGCCGTTGCTCAGGCCATTGGTTCCCGCCCCCATTCGGATCGGCCGCCGGCGGGAGCCCCGAGGGACGGGCAGAGAGATGGAGGCGTGTCGGTCCGGTCGGGCTGGGGCGTGCGCAGTAGAGCCGTAGAGAAGTTTCTAGTGTGGTCCGCCCGCCTCCCCCGCTCGCGTCTGAATCTGGTTGCTGATCACGACGTGTTCCCCCAGGATTTCTTTTCTTCCCTCCGTGCGGTGGGGTCGGGGCTGAGCAGGACTCCGCGGCAGCGCGGCTCTTGCCAGCGCAGCGAGAACGGGAGACCGCTGCGTCGGCCGCCTGCCACTGCCACTGCCAGTGCCAGGCCCGTCCGATCGTGAGGCGTGCGTTCGGATGGAAGCCGATCTGACCGAGCGCAGCGCACCGTTAGCTGCTGAACCGAACGGACAGGTAGGTGCACGGGAGTCGTTGTACGCGGTACATACGCCTGCGCCTGCGTCAGGAGGTCATTTTTTTCTAGCATGGGCGAAACTCTCTTTTATTCTGGTAAAAAAAAACTCTTTTTTATCGTGTCGTGTGTGGGATTGAGGCAGCGACAGATTTCTGGATTTCAGATAGGTTGGTTAGTGGTTAGAGTTAGCAACGTGGCCTATGGCACGGCAAGAATGCTCTCTCTTGTCGCGCCGGACGACGTGAAAACGAATGAAGAGAACGCACGAGACGGCCAGCCGGTTTAATTTGCCGGGGAAGTCTTCGTGGTTGGACTGGCAGTGGCACCAGGGGGGCGCGGGGCGCACGAGCGGCCAAATGGGTCTTTTGTAGACACGCCACACGCTGCGGCAACACGGTAGCACGGGCAGGCCGCGGCAGCGAAGGTGCACTGCTCCCGCACGCTGCAGTGCTCCACCGCGACAGTGACGCTCCGGCGCCGCAGTGAAGAACCAGCACACAAGCAAAGCAACACACGATGCTTCTTTGTTCGACACTTCGATGGTTAATAAATTTCCACGGGTTAAGATGTCCAGAGGAGACAGATAAGAGAGTTGGCAGGAGATGTTGAGCATTCATTCGTCATCCTCATCTGCAACACTACAATCATTCTAATAATCCCACAGAAAACGATGGCTCGCCAAAAAAAATTATAATTTTGTTCCTGCGGGCGTATGTAAATAGTTACTGTGATGTACAACGTTGCCATTTCGTGAAGGACTCCTGGCTGCAAATTGCAAACGTAAGGTCGAGAAAACTTGTGTGAGCAATGGATCCTTCACCAAATAAAACTTCGGTATTGGTAAGACGCGGTCGGTATTGTTAAGACGCCACCTGCTGTGTTCGGCTGATACAGTTGTGGCTAATTTCGGCTGATTCAATAGTGTTATGTGAGAGAGAATAAGCTGAAACAAGCTGAATATGTATCAGCTATAGTTGTCCATGCAGCCCGAGGCACGATGGCACGGCACGAAACCCGCTTTTTTAGCCCGACACGGAGGCTATCGGGGCCGGGCTGGCCCGGCCCGAGGGAGCAGGCCGTGCCTAGGCCTTACCCCAGGCACGTGGGACACCTGCACACGCAGACGACCTGAGAGCTGGCCGGCCCGCTAGCGGCCCGGCCTGCAGCCACGGCCTCACCGCGCCCCTCCCTCCCCAAGGCCCATGCCGTCCCCGGCCCGCTACCCCCCTCATATATAAGCGGCCACCGGCGCCGCTCCCTCACGCCTCACCCGTCACCCCGAACCCTAGCACCGGCGCCGCTCGCCCGCTCCCTCTCCGCCTCATCCTCACGCACTCACGCCTCACCCGAAACCCGCTCCTCCCGCTCCCTCACGCTCCCGCCGCTCTCCTCCGCTCGCCTCCTCTCCCCTCCCCGCTGCTCTCCCGGCTCTCCGCCCCTCACGCTCTCCTCAACCCAACCCGACCGTGCAGACCCCGACGCTCATCCCGAGATCGAGATCGTGCCCGAGATCCTCGTCCTCCTCATCAGTGCAGGCTGTCCTCCACACTCTTCCTCCCCTCTCCCTCAGATCCAGCGAGCCAGCGACGGTGGCACCCTCTTCCTCAGATCCGGCGAGCCAGCGACGGTGGCGCCCTCCCCCACCCTCTCCCTCAGATCCCGCGAGCCCAAGGCGGCCCAGGCGGTGGCATCTGCTGCGGGCGTGCTCACCGGTGGCGGATCTAGGGTTCAAGCAAGCAATTGCGTCTTCCTCCTCAGCTGGCCCCACCTCCGTGGCGAAGGCTGGCGCTTAGCGGCCGGATTCGCGCCGCAGGCGAAGGCGGCGGGCCGGCCGGCCCCGTGGCGCTGGCGCCTCCCTGCTCTCCCCTTCCCTCTCTCGTGGGCCTTGGGCTGACACGGCCTGTGAAAATGGCCGTGCCTCGCGGGCCGGCCCGGCACAGAAATCGGCCCATAGTGCCGTGCCTGGGCCGAAGGCAAGGCACGAGGCCCGCAGTGGCACGGCGTGCCGTGCCGGCCCGACATCCTCCGGGCCGTGCCTGGCCCGTGCCCGGGCCGTGCCGAGCCGGGCCGGCCCGATGGCCAAGTATAGTATCAGCCGAACAAGCTCGAGCAGAACAAAATTTCGAGGACATCAATCATCGACAAGTGCTGGTCGATAAACATGGTCCATAGCGGCGTAGCGTCTTACACCTGCGAATGCAGAGGCGGGCGGTGTTGTTTGAAGTACTGACTGAAGACGCTGAGCAGACATAATTTTAGCTCCAAAAAGAAAAACGTAGACACGATGGAGTAGGTCCAGCAACACAAGACATGATGGAAATCATGGAATAGGTCTAACAGTATCAAAACCTTCAGCATGCCACGTTGGAATTCCGCTAAATTTAAACGGCTATAATCGCAGTCGCAATCACGATCCTACATTTATGTCCCAGGCTTCAGTTCAGCTAAATACCTAATCTTGCATTAGACATGTAGTACACCTAGAGTTATACTCTACTCCATGAACGAGATTACTCTCAGACCAACGATCAAGTCGCTTGAAGCCTCCATACACAAAGCAACTAGTAAACATCGTCAGATGAAGAGATTGCTCGCAGACACATTTTCTAATTCAGATGACTGACACAGAAATGTGAATGCAGTCACAAAATTTGGTTTATTAAGATGTCACAATCCGGCTGTTTCAAAAATTATTTGAGCTCAAACTCATCAACAACAAGCCTTCATAAACTACCGAAATCAAAACTGGTAGAACTCTCCAAAAGCTACAAAAGAATAACCCGTGTGATACCAGGGTCACTGTTTCTAACCTTGATAATCGCCACCATGGGAAAATGGCACCTAATAAATCAGAATGGAGTCTGGCCATTGGACGATGAAGTCATGATGTTCAGTGTCTCCGTCACAGAAGACATGGCACTCAGCGCCGCTTTAAGAACATCCTGCGAGCACCCAGGCTTCACAATGCTCTTCACCTGCACCACATAGCAAAAAGAATAAGGCATGGCAAAGGCAAAACTTGTTGTCAATTGTGGCTTCAATTGTGGCTTCCTGTGAGTTTGAAGCAAAAATATGTAGGGGGCATCAAAACTACCTTCTCCAAGTATTCCTGCAATTTCTTTATCCTGCCCATATAGTCTTGATCCTCAACGCACAATGAAATAGGCTTTGAATCGGCACCTGGTCCTTCAAACTGGAGCGGGCCTGGGTTTCTGTAGACATCTTCCAACAAAAAGCTGGAAGAATTCTGTCTCAACACACTGCAAAAATACAAGTGTTGTTGAGGTCAGAGGCCATATGTACAAGATACTTCCAGATAAGAAGCTAAGGCAGGTGCCCAGAGACCAAGAGTAACTGCTTAACAACATGGCTCGTGTATCCACTGATGAAAATATAACAAAAGGCAATTCTTAAACTTGGTAATGGATGAGGTTAAACTTGCTCAATCCACTGATGGTAACACAGATTACTTCCCGATTAAAATTGGACTTCATCAAGGGTCAGCCTTAAGATCATATTCTCTTTGCCTTGGTAGTGGATGAGGTTACCAGGAACATACAATGGGATATCCCTTGGTGTATGTTGTTCGCTGATGATGTAGTGTTAGTGGACGAAAGCCAAGCGGGAGTAAATAGGAAACTAAAGTTATGGCAGCGGCCCCTTGAGTCTAAAAGTTTTAGAATGAGCAGAACTAAAACCGAATACATGAGATACGACTTTGGCGGAGTTGTACAGGAGGAGGGAGATATGAGTTTGGAAGGTCAAGTAGCGCCTAAGAAGGATACCTTTCGATATCTGAGATCAATGCTATAGAGGGATGGAGATATTGATGCGGACGTTAGCCATAGAATCAAAGTAGGGTGGATCAAGTGGCGACAAGCTTCTGGCATTCTCTGTGACAAGAGGATAACACAAAAGCTAAAAGGCAAGTCCTATAGAACGGTGATTAGACCGGCTATGGTGTATGGAGCAGAATGTTGGCCTACAAAGATTCGACATGTTCAACAACTGAGTGTTGCAGAAATGCGTATATTGCGATGGATTTACGGTCACACAAGAATGGACCGAGTTCGGAACGATGATATACGTGATCGCCTAGAGGTAGCACCAATTAAAGAAAAGCTTGTCCAACATCGGTTGAGGTGGTTTGGCCATGTCCAAAGGAGACCTCCATAGGCACCAGTGCATTGTGGAGTCCTAAGCCAAGCTAATAATATGAGAAGAGATAGAGGAAGACCGAAATTGACATGAGGGGAGGCAATAAAAAGATATTTGAAAGCTTGGGATATACCTAGAGATCTATGTTTGAATAGGAGTATTTGGAAAGCAGCTATTGAAGTGCCTGAACCGTGACTTGGGGCTCTTGGTGGGTTTCAACTCTAGCCTACCCCAACTTGCTTGGGACTTAAAGGCTATGTTGTTGTTGTTGTTGCAATTCTTAAACTTACTCGTATGCTTTTCCTTTCAAGTCAACGCTGGCCATGTGAACAGCGGGCTTTCCAATTTGGGTGGCTGAAGGGCCACGCGACCATCGCTTCACAGTCATCATAGACTGCAGGGATACAGACATGGGTTAGACGCTACTTTCATACTTATCCTAAACTATTAGGCATATCAACACAAATCTCACCGAAATAGGAGCCGCACCACACCGCCACTTGTTCACTGGACTCTTAAGATTTGTAACTGTAGCCATGTAACCGTTCAAACCGGCAGCTATGATGTGGTAGCACACATGCCCCAAAACCTGAAACCAACAATCACATGTTAAACCAACAGCGAGCAATGTGCTTTATTAAATGAGCTGGGGAGGGACTTGCATAGGCATAATCGCAGTCAAATTTTGAAGGCAGCGCTCCCCTAGCTTGGTAGCCAAAGAAGTGACAAATTGTATTAAACTTCTTTCCTTTGTAAGTGCCCTCCTTCTGCAAAAATGGCCAAGAACATTATGAACTGATGCACTGATAAAACACTATTTGCTTGCTACACGAGCAGATATGCACATATGCCTCTCAGTTAAACTGGAAGTTACTACAGAGTCCAAAGAAAGCGTACCAAACGTCTGTTCATCTCAGTCTCAACTAACTGAGCTAGAAGCTTTTCGGTCTCAATCTGCACAAGTGCACAGAAAAACAACTCGAGGTCAACCAGAAGTAACGATTTAAAACAGATTTGACAGTTTACATAGTCCATGCTCTACTGTACCTGAGAAAGTTGAGCTGAATCATCAGATTCGGGATGGAGAAGTAGCTGCATCAGAGAGAAAGATGTTGAAGCAACTGAATTCTGATGTGAACTATAGACATCCTAGAATTATCAAATGAAAACAATACCTACCTGCTTCCTGATAAAAGGGGGCAAAAACTCAAAGAGTGCAGATGCCCAAGGTGAAAGCTGAGAAGAGATATTCTCAACAGAAACACCTTGGCCGTGGAGACCATGGATTTCCTATAAACAAATAGCTCCAGTCAGTAAAATTGTAAATAGGTAGTCATAAGACATGTAAACGTACCTGAAGAAGAGCATATAGTTCAGGAATACTCTCCACAAGGCCCTCAGGAATAAGAATAACCCCATGGTTCTTGTCTGTGAAAGGTACAGGGAACATCAATAAATTGTCATTATCATTATAAAGATAAAATAAAACATGAACATATCAGTGTCTCATAGACAACAGAGATGTAGACCAACCTTTTTCAGCCCTTGCCTGAACCGCATCACAAATCTGCTTCGTAATATCAAAAATTGTAAGTTTGGAAGCAGCCACCTCCTCTCCTAGGATGACCTGAGCATATGATACAGGTTCAAAAGAGTGTAAGCAAAAAAATTGTGACAGGTCACAGGCAAGTGCGGAAAACAACATACCATGTTCGGATGTGATTGAAGAGCACATTCCAATGCCACATGAGAAGCCTTGCGTCCCATCAGGCGAATCAAGTAATAATACTATCATTTAGAATGCAGACAAGGCAGATCAGAAATTGGATCCAGTAATTCAAATTCATAAGGGAAAAAAAACTTTTATAGGATCTTCAGTAAAACTTCTGCTCAGCTAGCATTGCATCCTACACCCATGTCCCCACATATGGGGTCTGATATGTAGGCTCCATCGCTAAAACCAAGGATGAATGACCCAGTGACTATCCTAGACTTTTAAAGGTTCATTCTGTATCGAGACTTAACAACGTTGATCAGAAATTCATCTGTTTCCTTTTCATTTGAACCTGAATAATTATCATGGCGAACTAATTTAGTGCAGGGATTGCCTCGAAACATTTAGCAAGACGATGTGACATAGGTAAATTTTAGCAATTCATCCAATAATATATGATAATGGGCAATGTGCAAGACAGGAGCCTGCAATGCTATCTATCATGTGTTATACGTACCTTCTCAGCAGATAGAGCATCAGTGCACATATTGCTGATAAGCTGTGCGTTCACCTGATAGAACAACAAATAAGATAAAGGGAACCATTACAAACTAGTAAATAGTAACAGAACATAAAACACTACATGATAAATACATGCTAAATATGGCAGTAAACTGCAACTGTGACAGACACAGTATAGTATCACATCAAAGTCGGGTACGGTTAACATGAAACATTAATGGTGAAAACAACTGTACAAAACACATAATAAGCAATTTATAAACTATAGAGAAAATGGAGCACCATAAAACAGTAACTACAAAGCTTGTGTTGGGTCCAAGCATAGTGATGTCAATTCAGCAGCTCCTACCTTGCATATGGTGTCAAAGCCAACAGTAGTCTCAACAAACTGGTTCTTAAGGTCCCCATTCAAAGTTACAGGAACACCTACAACCTGTTCAATAGATGGGATCAGTTCATCCAAAGACAAGGAAATGTGATCACTAAAACTAGACAGAAAGGAACAAGAAAAGGTGGTGATATATATTAAAAAAAATTGGAAAAAATCTACTTAAACCCCCCACCTTTCATACTTGGTCTACTTCACCCCCCCACTATGAAACCGTCTGTTTTACCCCCTGAACTTTCTAAAACCGTCTATTTTACCCCATGGGCGGTTTTCAGCGGCGGGTTGCTACAGTAACGGCGGGTTGCTACAGTGCCGGTGGGTTTGAATTTTTCCCCGGTGAATTTTTGAAAAATCATAGTAAATCATAAAATGAAAAATCTAATTTTGTTGGACTCCACATGAGTAGATCTACATAGTGAATATATAATACGGTATGCTTTAGTACAAAATTTTTACTGTAGCCTTAGATTAATTGGAATAATTCATAGCTGCAGCTTCTATGGTCCAATTGTGGTGAAATTTGTATGGTACGCTAATTATTGTATGCTTGAACTATAGTAAAAATTTCGTACTCATTGGACTATGTATAACTTAGTTATAGATAAATTCTAATTAATTACAGAAAAAATTAGATTTTCCAATTAATCTAAAGCTACAAAAAAAAATTTGTACTAAAGCATACCATATTATATATTCACTGTATAGATCTACTCATGTGGAGTCCAATAAAATTAGATTTTTCATTTTATGATTTTTCTTTGATTTAATATGATTTTTCAAAAACTCACCGAAAATAAAAAAAAAAAAAAATTCAAACCCACCGGCGCTGTAGCAAACCCACCGTTACTGTAGCAAAGCCACCGCTGAAAACCGCCCAAGGGGTAAAATAGACGGTTTTAGAAAGTTCAGGGGGTAAAACAGATGGTTTCATAGTTGGGGGGTGAAGTAGACCAAGTATGAAAGGTGGGGGGTTAAGTAGACTTTTTCCAAAAAAAATCATTGTACCTTTGTTGCACACTTTGCCTCAGCAAAAGTCTCAGCAAGTTGAGCAGCATCAGTGTTGGAAGTGACACCTTCATAAGATGAAAATCAAAATTTTAATGAAGCAAATGTACACTGTACCGAAATCTTAGTAGATTAAAAATACCTCCAATGATAACCAGAGCATCCAACTTCAAAGCCTGGCAACTAGCCATTGCACCATTGACCTGCTCGGTCGTCCTAATCTGATCCTTTGTCCGACCAAGCATGTCATATCCACCTTGATTTTTATATGAAGCAAGAACTTCATCAGTGATCTCCAATGTTCTCTGCGCTAGTAGACCATCTGATCCACCTGTTTCAACATAAGACGAATATGTTAGAAAACATCAAAAGAATTGCAGTTTGTGTTAAGCATGCATCTAAATGTCAGCTCTGGCAAGCAAGAGGAAGCAAGGGCCAGACAAACAAAAGTCCAAGGAACTCAGGGGGCAGGACATAAGGTGTCTCCCAAAATTTTGGTGTCTATATGCATATTAGTAATGTCATCAATTTTGGATTGCAGCAGCAACAACAACAACAACAAAGCCTTTAAGTCCCAAACAAATTGGGGTAGGCTAGAGTTGAAACCCAGCAGAAGCAATCAAGGTTTAGGCACGTGAATAGTTGTCTTCCAAGCACTCCTATCTAACGCTAAGTTTTTGGGTATATTCCATCATTTCAAGTCTCATTTTATTGTCTCTACCCAAGTCAACTTCGGTCTTTCTCTGCCTCTCTTCACGTTACTATCCTGGCTTAGGATTCCACTACGCACCGGTGCCTCTGGAGGTCTCCGTTGGACATGTCCAAACCATCTCAACCGGTGTTGGACAAGCTTTTCTTCAATTGGTGCTACCCCTAATCTATCACGTATATCATCGTTCCGAACTCGATCCCTTCTTGTATGACCGCAAATCCAATGCAACATACGCATTTCCGCGACACTTATCTGTTGAACATGTCGTCTTTTCGTAGGCCAACATTCTGCACCATACAACATAGCAGGTCTAATCGCCGTCCTATAAAACTTGCATTTTAGCTTCTGTGGTACCCTTTTGTCACATAGGACACCGGATGCTTACCGCCACTTCATCCACCCTGCTTTGATTCTATGGCTAACATCTTCATCAATAACCCCGTCTCTTTGTAGCATTGATCCTAAATATCGAAAGGTATCCTTCCTAGGCACTACTTGACCTTCCAAACTAATATCTTCCTCCTCCCGAGTAGTAGTGCCGAAGTCACATCTCATATACTCAGTTTTAGTTCTACTGATTCTAAAACCTTTGGACTCCAAAGTCTCCCTCCATAACTCCAATTTTGGATTGCAAACCTAAGAAATTCCTGCATATGCTGCTAGTTTGGATAAAATGAACCCATGAAAGTTGGGTCGAAGATTTTCAAAATGGCATTTACATTTATCACTAAACGCAAAACGATACATCAATTCTGTGTGGTTGATTATCTGCTAATATAATTCAAACAAACGAACAAAGTTATTAGTATGAGCCAAAACAACAGCAGTTACTAGAAAAATTCAGCGACAACCAAATGCACTACGTTTTTTTTTTTTTGTAGGACTCATGTGTTGAAACACCTGCTAATCAGCAGAAGCGAATTGGGATTAACAAGTGAAGACAATGTAGATGATATGATGCTCCAAGGTGATTATTGAAAAGTATCAATTTACTCACCCAGAAAACCAATGAGTTTGCTGTTTTGGTTGTGGGCCTTGATAGCCTCATAGAGTCCCCAAACAACATTGTGGCCTCCTGGGGATTGCCTGCCACAGAAGACAATGCCAACCCTGCGCTTGGAACAAAAGGGATTAGATTTACATCTTTGAGAGATGATTTTAGAGAGGCAAAAGATTTTTCATGTACAGGAACATGAAAGATGTACCTGACCGCCAGGTGTTCAGATATGACCTTAGCATCAGGGACAACAGCCGTCTTCCTGAGGAAGTGTGCAAGGGGCTGCCCATAGGTGTGAGGGAATGCATGGCTGATCACATGAGCGCCTGCCAGGTCAGCTGCAATTGCAGCATCACCATACTCCACCCTGACAGTAGTGCCCTGAATTACATACAATCAATAAATCCATTCCTCAGTGTGTGAACTGAGCTAACTCTAATAGAAACACACAAGAAATCTGTTCTGAAAAGCTATTGACAATTCTTCCCGTCTACTAGGAACCAGCTAAAAAGTGCCCCCAAGAAAAGTCGATTTGATGCGGGAAATTATTGAGAATCTACCTATGCATACGAGTTCGACAGTGATTCCAGACATGAGAAGGTCGATTTGATAGCGACTACCGAATCCTAAGTGTTAAGCCTCTAAACAACTACAATTTTAGGACACGTGAGTACAGGTAGATAGGTCCATGATCATTGCTACAGAATAATTTCGTCAGTTAACTCCCAGTTGCAATTGCAACCAGCCACTGCAAAACAGATGAATCACGAGTCAGATATGTAGACCGATCTAAAGTACAGGACAGTGACGCGGTTCACATGCGACGTTTTTTTTTTTTTTTGGGGGGGGGGGGGGGGCGGGGGGTGTAACAACTTGCGACGTAACTCAGATCCAGTCTCAGTAACGAAAGCGACAGCTGATACTGAGATACGCACTGTGGCCTGATCCCGAGTAAGGCCCGATGCGCATCATTCGTCTCAATCTACACGTGTCGAAGTGGATTGAGGTATAATTAAACTAAATTACATGTGTCGAAGTGAATTGAGGTATAATTATACTAAATTCCATTTTATTTCAATCTAGCCCACATAAATTGAGGTGGATATATATGCATATTAAAAAAAAAAGGCCTAAACATATCGGGAGTAGGTGAACGGTGAACCGTAGAAATCAGCGCCGCGCCGACGGAACAAACCGATCCGGCCGGAGGACAATGCGGGATCTGGCGCCGCTTGACCCGAGAGACCGCAGATCTGTACCCGGAGGCGGGCAATGGCGCACGCACGGAACGTAGCAGGAGTGATGGGAGGTGCGTACCTGGAGGCAGGGGGGCAGCTCGGGCTGGTAAAGCGCACGCTTCTTCTGCACCTCCGAAAGCTCGCGCGGCACGCCGTAGTCGGAATCCATCGCGGCGAGCGCTACACCTCGTCGCCGGCCTAGCTTCCGATTGGTTTCGTTGGGTGAGGGTGTCGCACTGTGATGGGAGAGATGCGGGCGCGGTGTGAGAGGATTTTTATACAAGAGGGCGGAGGCGAGCGCTGCCTGCAACCCCTCGCCCACGCCAATGCGAATGTGTGATGCGCTCTCGCGCTCTCGCCTCGCCCCGCTCTCACCTCCGGACTCCGGTGGTCTCGGTCGGTCCCGACCTGCCTCCCGCTCCCGGGCTCCCGGGCTCCCGGCGATAGATGATGGGCCTGTTTGATTTCGGCTCCGGAGGCTCGGCCGCGCCCATGGGCTGCAACTACGCGTGTTTGATTACTTGGGTCCACCAGCGAGCTCGGCCCCTGGGGTGCAAAATCCACTCTTTCATCTGGCTCCTTCGAAACGAGATTCAGGTCATGTTTGGCTTATTCCATGTCCGATTTATTCGGCTTTTTTTTTATCGTGTTTTTCTTTCAGACCAGCCTAAGTTTCAGTCTTTTTTTTTTTTGCGCCCGGCCGGCTACGGCGCATGTTCGCGTCACCTTCGACTGCCTTGTCTCTCACCCACCGCTCCCTTGTCTTTCACCGCCGAGCAGAGCAGGCCGAACGACGAAGACCGCGCGATGGCGGGCATCCTGCGGCTGAAGGAGGTGAAGGCCGGGGAGATCGAGGGCGAGGCGGCGCACGACGTCCGGCGCGCAGCCGCCGCGAGCAGGTCCGCAGGCCCTTCTTCTCCCCTCGGGCAGCTCCCCCATCGTGAGGAATGCCGAGCTCACGGGCGGCCCCGTCGCCGGTGATGACATGAACGGCGCGCTGCTCTTGTGCGCCGTGGCCAGGGAGAAGGCCGTGCCCCCGCGCCTCTTCGTGCGCGTCCCCCACGTTGGCGGCGCCGCGCAGGTGCTCGCACTCCACGACGACGCCCGCCTCGTGCCGCTGCTGCCGATGCTAGCAGACCGCGAGACGAAGCACCGCCCCGGCGGCCGCGTCCTTTGCCCTCGGCTTGGGCTGGTTCTTGGGTCGCGGCGGCTGGCTCCCGCGCTTCCCTCCGCCTCTCCCTCCCCATCTTATTCCTCCTGGCCTGCTGGGCGTATGCCACGGCGTCCATCACGTTCGCTGCCGCAGCAGTGGCGCGGGAGAAGGGGAACGGCGGCGATGTGCAGGTCTTGGACGCCGACGCCCGGCATCTGTTCGATGACATGTCAATGTCAATGTCAGGGGGTAACCTTACCATGTTCTTAAGTCCAGGGTCATCCTACTCTTTTGTCTAGGCAATCAATCACGTTCTCACCTGAGCTCGGCTCTGCAGGAAATGGGCAAATGGCAATCAAACACAGGCACTTATACCATTTGGACCTGGCCTAGATACAGGAAATCAAACAGGCCCGATATGTCGCGGGCCGACCGGATTTGTCGTACCGCATTGCGCCTTGTTAGGTTTTGGACCGGTGTGCTGGTACATAAGACGAGAGGTTTCGAGCCCATTAGGCCCGGTGGGCGCGTCCACCAGAAAATATAGAAAGAAGACGCACATAGGACTTAGGAGCAAATTCAGACGGTACTGATTCATTGCAGAATTCAGATTGAGCTTTGCCAAACTTATATATTAGAGAGATAATAAAATTGGTCGATTCAAATATATATATATATGAATTTAAGCCTTATTTAGCTTGGCTTGGGCATCTCTAAAAAGAAAATAGAGAAAATCACGTTTTCGTGGCTTTATTAGCTTCTAATAGGTGACAACGGGAGCTGCTATGCTCTCTCATATTTTTAAAAATTCAATAGGAGGAGCTTTAACTTTGGATTATATTAAGAAAAAAAAGTTTATATACAAAAACGTTGTGATATACAAAAATGTTGTGCCAAAAAGATATTCCCTCAATTTTGGCTTTTCTAGATACATTGTTTTTAGTACACATGTAGACATATTGTATATCTACTAAATGCATAACAAAAGTCATAAATCTAGAAAAAACAAAACGTCTTAACGTGGAATGGAGGGAGTACATGCTAAGCAGGTTTAGAGCGTGTGAGCCATCATATGCTAAGGACCTGTTTAGATGGCGAATTTTTTTGCAAAACGACACTGTAGCAGTTTTCGCTGTTATTTGACAATTAATGTTCAATCATAGTCTAATTAAGCTTAAAAGATTCGTCTTATGGATTTCGTCTAAACTGTGTAATTAGTTTTATTTTTTATTTATATTTAATGCTTCATGCATGTGTCCAAAGATTCGATGTGACGAAAAATCTAGAAAAAAATGGCATTTTAGAGTGAAACTAAAGCCTTTCGGAGGTGACATGTGCTAACGAACATAAAATGTGTGCGCACGTATATATATATTAGTACCACCTGCATCGATTTGCTTCTTGGTCCTTCAGGTAATTGCTTTTATTTTTCGATTTAATTTGCTGGGTCTGACTCTGACAGACAACCAGTAAAATGGAATTATGTCCTCGGAGCCATTGACTTATCAGCCAATAAATAGTATTTTTCTCTCACATCAAATCAACCAATAATACTTTCAACCATGGTTTATCAACCAAACCAGCTCAAACGAACAGGACGATAGGCAACCATTTGTATTCTAAATTTCCAATACAAATATTGAAAAAGAAGCAGTCTACCAACTTTTATTTCACAAGTCCACATGTTGATTTCATGCATTACCCAATCAAGTCAGATAGTAATCATGTTACCATCGGAAAGCCGGAGACAACAAAGACATTAAAAAAGGATATACTCTAGACATACTCATGCCCCAATCTCTATATAAGAACTTTATAAATTAGGCAAAGAGGATCTCATCCCTTCACATCTGAACGGTAGATAATTCGGAGAGCCTTCTAGTCCTTGTTCATAAGACAAGATGATCACTCATGGCGATGTATGAAGAATCATTTCACTAACGGTTGGTAATACAAACCGACGGTGAAAATGGCGGCGGTGATTATCAATTCTGTAGTAATCACATCTGAATGGTAGATAATTCCGGGAGACTCCTCAGCCTGTTCGCTTGCTCGTAAACGATCGTAAATTTCTAGCCGGGAACAGTGTTTTTCTCTCACACCAAACCAGACAGTAGTAAATAATCCACGATACGATACGGCCTCCCGAACATGCTGCTAGTCCTTGTTCACAAGACAAGATGATCACTTGGCGATGTATGAAGAATCTATATACTAAAAAAACATATATCACCGCTGAGGATGTATGAAAAAAAACGTATACGCTTCAGCCTTTCAGAAAGCAAGTACGTTGTTGACTTGTTGCTATCCAGTGACAGATGCTCACCCGAGTCATCCGTGATCTCACCAAAAGCCAAAAGGCCCCTGCCGGCTGCTGGCGTGCGAGATCGCTTCAAGTCTGTCCCCGACCATTCGCAAGGCCGTCGCATCTTCCCTCGTCAGACAAAGCTCTTGCCTTGTATTTAGCGTCCGGTCGCTGGCGACATCGCCGGACGCCGTGACCCACGAGAAAGCTCCAAGCGCGTCGCTGAGAAACTGTCGCAATCGCAACATCGACACCGTATTTTAGGATGGCGAATCAGCTTCTGCACACAATATATACATATACTCCTCGGTCCCAAATTATATGTCGCTTTTGATTTCCATGTCACAAATTTAACTTGATTTATAGAAAATACGTACAATATTTATATCTTCAAATAATTTATTAAAAAACTAGATTTAAAAATCTTTCTAATTATATCAATTATATATCATAAATATTAATATTTTTAATATATATTTTATTAAAATTATTTCTTGAAAAGCGAAAACAACATATATTTTAGAACGGAGGGAGTACACGCATCACACTGGCACACACACGTACGACGACGGCATCACAGCAGTACTATCCCGTGCGGATTGCAGCTTGCTTCGCAGGGTGGGTGCACCGCGAGTTCTCGTATCCTGTTAGCTGCTCGACATGGGCACGGGAGCTGCAGCGCTGGTTGCCGCCGCCCTCGCCGTGGTGGTGGTCACGAGGCTGTGGACGGTGCTGGTCCACCTGGTGTGGCGCCCGTACGCCGTCGCGAGGGCGTTCGGGCGGCAGGGCGTCCGCGGGCCGCCGTACCGTGTCTTCGTGGGCAACAGCAAGGAGATTCAGGCGATGCGGGCGGCGACGAGCGGCGACACGCTGGACCTCACCTCCCACGACTACATCCCGCGCGTGATGCCGCAGTACCGCGCGTGGATGTCGCTCTACGGTACGCGAGCGGGCAAGATCAATTCTGAATTCTAACAAGTTTTCGCTGTGGTCGTGTCACACGGTTGGCTATGTCTGTCCAGGCAAGGTGTTCCTGACGTGGTCCAGCTCGACTCCGGCGCTGTTCGTGGGCAGCTACGACATGGTGAAGCGGGTCCTCTTCGACAAGTCAGGGCTGTACGGCAAGACGGACCCGGGCCCCACCATACTGTCCCTGATGGGCATGGGCCTCGTCTTCACCGACGGCGACGACTGGTCACGCCATCGCCGCGTCGTGCACCCGGCGTTCGCCATGGACAAGCTCAAGTCGATGACGGGGGCGATGGCGGAGGTGATCCGGGGTGAGGAAGCGCGCGCCGCGGCGTCGGCGAGCGGGGAGGGGGTAGTGACGGTGGAGGTGGGGCAGCAGTTCACGGAGCTGACCGCCGACGTGATCTCGCACACGGCGTTCGGCAGCAGCTACCGGCAGGGGAAGGAGGTGTTCCTGGCGCAGCGGGAGCTCCAGTTCATCGCCTTCGCGTCCATCGACAACGTGTGCGTTCCGGGCATGCATTACGTGCCCACCAAGGCAAACGTGCGCCGGTGGCAGCTCGAGCGCACGGTGCGGGGCACGCTCATGGCCATCATCGGCGAGCGCCTCGACGCTGCAAAGGAGGCGAGGGGTTACGGCAGCGACCTGCTCGGCCTCATGTTGGAGGCCAACGCCGCCGGCGACGACGGCAAGAGGCAGCAGCAGGCCATGAGCATGGATGAGATCATCGACGAGTGCAAGACCTTCTTCTTCGCCGGCCACGACACGACCTCGCACCTCCTCACCTGGGCCATGTTCCTCCTCGGCACGCACCCCGAGTGGCAGCAGCGGCTTAGGGAGGAGGTGATCCGGGAGTGCGTCGGCGCCGAGGTGCCCCTCCGTGGCGACGCCCTCAACAAGCTCAAGCTCGTGAGCCTCCTCCACCTTAAGCTTATTGAGCTAGCTAGCAGGTGTATATCCGTTCCGCACGGTGACCGCCGTCGAGCGTGCGTCACGGCCATGTTCTTATGTTGTTTCGCAGGTGACCATGGTGCTGTACGAGACGCTCCGGCTATACGGCTCGGTGCCGATGATCGCGAGGCAGCCGACAGCGGACGCGGACCTCTGCGGCGTGAAGGTGCCAAAGGGCACCCTCCTTCTGATCCCGATCGCGATACTTCAACCCGCTCCGGTTCCGGGACGGCGTGGGCAGGGCGGCGGCGCACCCGAACGCGCTGCTGTCCTTCTCCTTGGGCCAGCGGTCGTGCATCGGGCAGGACTTCGCGATGCTGGAGGCCAAGGCCACGCTGGCGCTCATCCTGCGGCGGTTCGCCTTCGAGGTGGCGCCGGAGTACGTGCACGCGCCGGCCGACTTCCTGACTCTGCAGCCGTCGAAAGGGCTCCCCGTCGTGCTCAGGCTCTTGGATCCGCACACTTTGGCCAGTTGAGACATTTAAGATTTCGTAGGCAAGACACATGTTGCAGTCCTGTTGGCGTCCATCTCCAGTTTGACGACAGTAGTTTGCTGTGATTCCTCACGAGAAGGAGCAGGTAGGAAAAGGGGAAGAAGCCGGAAGAAAGAAGCGGAAGCCGGCCATATATTTGCTGTCGCAGCTCCTAAAGAGAAGCCAAATGGAACACGTGGAACCGAAAGAAACCTGAGGAGCCGCTGCCCGCTGAATCCGGTGGAAGAAACCGTGGCCCGATGGTAGATCCGACGGCAGAGAGAAATCGGGCCGACGTGGACGGGGCTTTTTCCGGAGGAACGGGCGGGTATATTTTAGGAGAGAATACAAGGGCGTGTTTGTTTGTCTAGAGGAGGACCAGACGGAGGCCCACTAGCTGCATCCCACCATGTTTGTTTGCCTCGACATCTCCTGGGGGGTCGTTTTTCCTGGGCTCCGGCCCTCGCAGTAGTTCGCGTCACCGCGCTGCTCTCACCGACCGCTCTCCCTCCGTCTCCCGCCCCGTCACCGGCGGCCAAGGACACCATCTCCGACGTGGCCTCGCACCAGCGCACCGAGCTCCATCCTCCCCCTCCCCCTCCCCCTCCCTCACCTCCTCCTACCGCGATTTGGATGGTGGAGGACCTCGATTCGGTGGAGGGTAGCTCGATTTGGTGGGGGAGCCCGCCGGGATGGTGAAGCCGCCGAAGCCGGACGCAGCCCCCAAGAGGAGACGGCCATGGCGGCGATGGCCGCGCGTGCTACTTGGCCGCGGCCTGCTCCACGCGTCCATGGCGGGGTCATTCTCCAAGATCGGACGCGGCGGCATGGACAAGCCCGAGCACAACCCCGCCGCTACAGTAGCTTCGACGACGGTGCGCCTGCTGCCTACTTGTGCGCCTGCTGCGGCCGACGAAGACAGCAGCATGGTTGCAGCCATGAACGGGCATGTGCGTCCAATCTAAAGACAAGAAAGCGTAAAGAGTAGCCGGCCACCCAGCGTGCCACGTCATCTGCTTTTCGTGGCCGTTCGATCGGCCGCGCGGACGGTCCAGATCGGGCGAGCCGCGGTTATTTTTTAGAAAACCCTTTTTTTCGGAAATCAACCCGCGCTTCTCTCAGGATATTTTACAAAAAACACCTCAGATTATTTTGAAATCAACCCGCAGTCCAGAACGGATGGCCTCCGGGTTTTTTTGTAAAAAAAACCTTATCTTTGTCGAAAATCAACCCACGCTCCACAGACCCTCTCATCATTTTTTGCGAAAATCTCATCGGATTTTTCTCAAATCAACATACAGGCCAACTTTGATTATATCTTTTTTTTCCAAAAAAAATGTGTGGCCAGTGGCCTGCGCGCATGGGCGCGCCCGAAGGACTAGTCTAAAGACAAGAAAGCGTAAAGAGTAGCCGGCCACCCAGCGTGCCACGTCGTCTGCTTTTCGTGGTCGTTCGATCGGCCGCGCGGACGGCCCAAATCGGGCGAGCAGCGGTCATTTTTCAAAAAAACCCTTCTTTTTCCGAAAATCAACCCGCGCTCCAGAGCCCCTCTCATGATATTTTGCAAAAAACACCTCAGATTATTTTGAAATCAACCCGCGGTCTAGAACGGATGGTTGTCGGTTTTTTTTCCAAAAAAAACCCTTATCTTTATCGAAAATCAGCCCGCGCTCCACAAACCCTCTCATCATTTTTTGTGAAACCCTCCTCGGATTTTTCTCAAATCAACATACAGGCCAACTTTAATTATATCTTTTTTTTTCAAAAAAAAAACGTGTGGCCAATGGCCCGCGCGCAGGGGCGCGCCCGAAGGACTAGTGTGTTTGTAGAAATGTGTGAAAGAAGAAAAGAGAAGGAACTAGATCATGTTACACTGGTGACCGCATACCAACGTGCAGGCAAACAAACAAGATCTCTGTGTCTAGACCGGCTCTGCTAGAAAATGGAACCAAACAAGCAGGTGTACATCTGCTGGGCCTGTCCTCAGGTACCCTGGCCCTCATCAACCAGTCTGGCAACGTCAAGGAAACAAACACGCCCCAACTGTTTATGTTTCTGTAATTCGAAAAATTGAGCCAAACAGCGGAACCACACTCCTTTTCTGAAAGGAGCACCCTGGGCTTCGAAAGCCCGTGTATGGCCGTACAAATGACAGGCACAAGGCTCAGGTAGCGGGAGCTTTTGGCTGGTCTTATCAGCCACCTTATTCACTTGCAATCAAACTGTGTAATTAGTTATTTTTTTATCTATATTTAATACTCCATGCATGTGTCCAAAGATTTGATTTGATGGAGAAAGAAAGTGAAAAAACTTGCAATCTAAACAAGGCCCTGCTTGTTTGGTTCCATTTTCTAGCAGAGCCGGTCTAGACACAGAGATCTTGTTTGTTTGCCTGCACGTTGGTATGCGGTCACCAGTGTAACATGGTCTAGTTCCTTCTCTTTTCTTCTCACACATTTCTACAAACACACTAGTCCTTCGGGCGTGCCCCTGCACGCGGGCCACTGGCCACACGTTTTTTTTGAAAAAAAAGATATAATCAAAGTTAGCCTGTATGTTGATTTGAGAAAAATCCGAGAAGGTTTTCACAAAAAATGATGAGAGGGTTTGTGGAGCGCGGGCTGATTTTCGACAAAGATAAGGGTTTTTTTGGAAAAAAAACCCAGCAGCCATCCGTTCTAGACCGCGGGTTGATTTCAAAATAATCTGAGGTGTTTTTTGCAAAATATCCTGAGAGAGACTCTGGAGCACGGGTTGATTTCCGGAAAAAGAAGGGTTTTTTTG
The DNA here is from genome assembly GCA_904845875.1 of Miscanthus lutarioriparius. NCBI lineage: Eukaryota > Viridiplantae > Streptophyta > Magnoliopsida > Poales > Poaceae > Miscanthus > Miscanthus lutarioriparius. The sequence continues at coordinate 16,145,603 of CAJGYO010000007.1, read as the reverse complement.
AAAAATGACCACGGCTCGCCCGATCTGGGCCGTCCGCGACGGCCGATCGAACGGCCACGAAAAGCAGACGACGTGGCACGCTGGGTGGCCGGCTACTCTTTACGCTTTCTTGTCTTTAGACTAGTCCTTCGGACGCGCCCATACGCGCAGGCCACTGGCCACATGTTTTTTTTAGAAAAAAAAGATATAATCAAAGTTGGCCTGTATATTGATTTGAGAAAAATCTGAGGAGGTTTTCGCAAAAAATGATGAGAGGGTCTGTGGAGTGCGGGTTGATTTTCGACAAAGATAAGGTTTTTTTGCAAAAAAAAACCCGGAGGCCATCCGTTCTAGACTGCGGGTTGATTTCAAAATAATCTGAGGTGTTTTTTGCTAAATATCCTGAGAGGGACTCTGAAGCGCGGGATGATTTCCGGAAAAGAAGGGTTTTTTCGAAAAATGACCGCGGCTCGCCCGATCTGGACCATCCGCACGGCCGATCGAACGGTCACGAAAAGCAGACGACGTGGCACGCTGGGTGGCCGGCTACTCTTTACGCTTTCTTGTCTCGTAATTTACTCTTTACGCTTATTCGCTCGCTTATAAGCTATGGTACAATATTTTTCTCTCTAAAAAAATCAGCCATACAAATCATCACCAGCGGCTTTACAGCCAAATTTAACAAGCCCTAGTTATGATGCTCTATGGCCATACAAATAAGCTTTTCAACAAGCAATTGAATTCAAAATCAGAATAATTTCTTTCGCTGCAACAAATGGAACCGGCGTTATGCACTGAAGCAATACGATCCACTGAAACACAGTTGAGACTTCTATCACATAGAGACAGCAATTAACTTCATAAACCAGACGAACCGGCGTTATGCACAAAAATGCAACTTTAGGGTGCCCTGGAGTGACCCAGAGAGGCATTTATAATACAGAAGAAAAATAATAAAGAATAATAAGTAATCATAATGTCAAATTAGCCCTACTACGACCAACATCTCCTTTTTCTATAAGATCTCACCATGAAACTGGAATACATGCATGAACCAGCTAATTTTATGACCACTACTGTAATAATAAACAAAGTGATAACAGATCGCAACACCAGCAAACAGCATCCAACCACAGAACGGTTCTGCTAAGTCAGAACGTATCTGCTCAAATGAAATCCTATTTCCTCAACAGAACTGACATAAACCCTGCACAATAAACAAAATACATGAAATCAAAGAAAACAAGATAAATTTTGAGGCAAGGAATGCCTGAGAGGCCACAAATCACGGACCTAGTAATATCAAGTAATATCACTGGTGAAGAGGCACCGCAGTCAACAAAACTGAAGTAAACAGGATTCCATATCTACATATCAGGATGACCAAACGGTGCACGCACGAATAGCTGACCATGAAGCGTGACAACAGCGGATGTTTGGTGAGGATCGATTCTTGATGGCAAGTTGACCACCTGACACAAAAAATTCACTACATGTTAAACTGAGTTCACAAATGTGTTTGTGTTAGCGTTCAAAGTGAAGCTACCACCTTCTTGAACGGAGTGATCCCCCAAGGATTATCAGGCTGCTCTGGATCCCCTGTGATAACCAGACGTCCAGCAGGATCTGATTGAACATGCACCTGCTACCATCAGATCAGAATAAAAAAAAATTAACAATTTCCTCTATGGCATAGCCTCATTTCAAGGAAAATTCCTTTTGCTTATCTTCCATTTATCTCCGAAAGGATTTATTTTAGGCCAATGAAAAGATTTAAAGCTAGGCTCTCCACATGAATGGCACCATACTTCCTCACCTCCTCACGTAGAAGTCCAGGAACTAGTGCATAGACTTCAAAGCAATCTTTCTGCAGGGAAGCAATAACCAAACGGTGTAACTTCAGTTCAAAACTCAGTGGAAGTTTACTAGAAAAGCTACCTTGTGAAAACAATCATTTCATGGTACAGGCTATAGTCAAAACATACACATAATACTCTGCACAGTATTATTAACAAAATAATACAAGCTGAACTTACAGTCTGGCGCACATTGATCTTCACCCAGTCGGCCGGTTCTCCAACGTCAATGACCATAGAATCTTCCCTGAAATTGTGCATTCCATTACATACGAGAACAGGAATCACCACACCAGAGAAACTGTCATACAGCATCCGAATATATGGACAAAACTTCCTCCAGATGAGCTCAATTGCACTACATGGCGCTACAAGATTTTGGATTTCTCTTGTTAATTGCATAGTAGCAGCCATGTCTTCTTCATCTAACATATTACATACAATACTTAAATATATAGATGTAGCCAAATGAATGTACAGGGAGCCTTAACTGTGATTTATTTAATTTTGAGCGGGACGACTTGAGAGCATACTCTGGACTAGATGCTTTCTTTCTCTTGAGCACCCCTAAACATATCATGAAAGATACGTGAGAAAAAATAGCATAGTGCACATTAGCAACAGAAAATCGTGAAGCGTGTTGCGTTAAAAAAAATAATCGTGAAGCGTACCAAAGCCTTTTAGGTTTTTATCACGACTTGAAAGTGGTATTGAATCTTTGTCCTGTAGAAAAGTGAATATTTTTTCAACGAGAACAGTAAGCAAACAAAATGTGAATCCCAGTAAAGGAAATTCTATTACCTTCAAAATGTTATCCCCGTGAGTGCCATTGGCAAGGAGGCGGTGAGCATGCCAACCCTGCATAGCACGCGCTGCAGCATCCCTTCTAACTCTGGCAGAAGATGATTGATTTACAACCACCTACAAAACCGTCAGGGAACTTGTCAAAACAAATTAAAATTAGCAACTTGCACCTTTCAATAACAGAACATTTTCTGCAGTCTCAGATATATTGACGGGGCCTTAGCAAGCAGCCTCCTTGAATAGTGCGCACATTACAATATTACATAGATTCACAACTGACACCAGGTTTCCAGCTAGAAACAGGGCAGCGATTCAGTGACTAAATTCGCTTATGTCTACCTGAATATAGATTGACTCTGACATTAATCTTCAATTATATCAAAGTACTAATTCTACACAGCTAATGAAAACGAATATATAAGGTGATAAAATCTGTGTACATTATATTTAAACCAATAAGATGAACCCATTTAAACAATATATAGATATGTGCTAAGTGCTAACTAGAAATATATAAGTTAAAGCTGCACTGTTTATTCTTTCTTTAAAAAGAAAAGGGTTTACCTCACGGTCAGCACCACTAGGCGGTGGTAAACCAGGCGGTGGTATCTTAAGCTGACCAGTCCGGACTTTGTGTTTTTCGTATTCAAGAAGTGCCTAAATTCATCAGTTAACAGACCAAGGAAACCAATGAATAGATATAACATGAGACCTTAGAGCAATGACTACTGAGTACTATATTCAATAGAAAATCTGGCATCTAAAGCATCAACAAGGATTTGAAGGAGTAAAAGAAGTATGGCTAGCATCTAAAGCATGTCAAACAGCTAACCTCCATATTTGTTCCCACAAGGCAAGAAAACATAAGAAAAAAAACACTTATATTTGTTTGGCTCTAAACAATTAACAGCATAAAGTATCATTATCACGAAATGGATAAAAAAATCTGTGGCACTTCGAGGTTAAAATTTATTCACTGACAGGTGTAGTACCTCTAGCTCCATATTTATATTTGTTAGGCTGAGTCCAGAAAAGATTTATATCTATAACTTAAAAGAACCAAACTAAGTTCGAGTGATGTAATTTTTTGTTCTCCAAATTAACTGATGTAAGGTTGAGAATTACTACAGTTCTGTTCATGGATAAAATGCTCCTCAACTACGCTATAATGGATAAAGTAAACAAAGGCCTTCCTTGGAAATTTATGGGGAAAAGACTGCAGCCAGTGCATCACCTTCTCATAGAAAATTCGAAATGACCAAGAAACAGTCGTGCAGGTCCTGCAAAAGAATGTAAATCAAAGGATGATTACATGGCATAAAAAGAATCATCTACAAGGTTGCATTTAACATGTATTGTGAAAAGAGGCCCTTACTTTGGCGGCCTGAAAGTCTCTCCAACTTGACGCCATAGTTTACAAATCGTTACCTGAATAAGCAAAAATATTCAACTGAACTAATGCCCACAGACAAAGTGCTGAGCAGCGCAATAATGAAAAAGAAGTGAAACCTGTTACAGATCATCAGTATTTTACTAGCTTGTAATTTCAGTTGTCCGAGGAACGGATATCAGTGATACTATGGAAAATTTCACTCTGTTGTATCTACAGCAGCAAGGAACTGTGCGTGATAACGAAATCAGCCGTACCTGCTCGTGGCCTCCCAGGTGGGCGACCTGCCTCCATAACCTGGATTACAACATAGCAAACAGGGGCCAAGTGCGTTTAGACAACAAAAGATGGTACAGGAGTAGCTCAGAGAACGAGAGGTATAGTTAAGATGCACACTTGAGGCAGTTGAGGCCCTTGCCGTAGAACTTGGGCGGCTTGAACTCGAGACTGTGCTCCCTATGGAAGCGCTCCAGCTCCGCCATGAACGCGGCTTGCTCCTCCTCCGTCCCAGAGTCATCGCCGTCGAGGAAGGGGTCCGGTTCCACCTCCACGCGGTGGCCGGCGCCACTCTGGGCCATCCCGGTGGAGCTCTCGCCCTCCACCTTCACCTCAGCCCTCGGGGACGCATCCGGGGTGGAGTCGTCGTCGTCCTCCTCCTCCTCCTCCTCCTCCTCGTCTCCATCATCGTCGTCGTCCTCCTCCCCGTCGGCGTCGTGGCTGATGGCGTCCTCGCCGTTCGTCTCCACCTTTGCGCCGCCAACGATCCCCTCCAGCTCCTGGGCCGCGGCAACGGGCGGTGCGCGCTCCCCGCCCGCATTGGGCTCCGCCTGATCCGGGGAGCCCACTCCTCCCTCTCCGTCATCGCTCTCCGGTTCGGCGTCCGGGGTCGTGTCCCCGCCCTGCGCAGCCGCCCCTTCCGACACGGCAACCGCCTCTTTCTCGGGCGTCTGCCACGCTTCCTCGCCGTTGGCGTCCTCGGCGAGCGGGAGGTCGTGCGGGTCGTCCCCGTCGCGGTCGGGACCGGCGGCGCGGCCCCGCGGGTCGCTCATCGCGGGAGGAGTGGGGAGAGAGCGAACGGGCGGCTGCTATTTTCGCGGCAGGTTTGCACCCGAGGTCTGAGGCGGAGGGGATGGCCTGGAGTTGGAGTGGGACGGATCTCCACGGCTCGCGACTCGCGGAGGAAGGGATTCCTCTCTCGCCGCTTCGCGCCCACGGGCCGCATCACATGGGCCTAACCTTCCCCCTACGGCCTTCGCGTGTGCTTCTACGGGATAACTAACAATTTATATTAAAATCATATGGATCGCACGATAAAATAATAATACTATAAAAAGTAAATACCAACGTTAAAATAACATTTAATTTAAAAAGCAAAGTTTATAAATTTAACATAGTTACGGAGTGCGCGACGTCGCAGACTCACAAACTCTACTTTATAGACTTTTCCGTGATGCGGCTAAGATAATATTTTATATTGACGGAAAAAAATCTCCGATATCTATTTCTTTCATTGTAATCCATTTATCTGGACAATGTTTGAGGTAAGAGCACGATTACAGTTTTTATTAGCTTTGCGATATTATCCGAAGCTATGAGATAATTGATGTCTTGCAATGATCCTTTCATTAATTTAGTTTTCTATCTATGTTTAATTGTTTATTCGGTCTATTTTATAGACACGTCGGTAGATAATGGATGACTGTAACAGAACCGACCAATTATACGAAATTAAGTAAGAAAATCATCCGCCAGAGCAGACGATTTAGCAAACTTAAGCCCGTATAACCCGGTAGTCCGTGAAATCACGAAGGATTTCAAATCAACTTACATCCCAGCCAAGATCGTAATAAGTTTAGCGGTCACCATCACATATTACATAAAAGTTCACATCTCAGATACATCAGAGTTTAAACATAGTTATTACAAAACGAGTTCAAATAAGAGTAGCGGAAGCCATTTGTTTAAAACAACACACACTCACACGGAGTTCAAATATAGTGCCAGCTAATGATCATCTCTAACAAAAGCATCAGACGAGACGTAAGGAATGACCATGCCAATGGTCCTAAACATCACACATCGTAGGATAAAGGCAGTTGATACAGTAGCCGTAATACATCTGCCCATCTGCAACAAGTGGGAATAAAACCCTGAGTACGAGAAGGTACTTAGCTAGACTTACCCGACATAATCAAAAATAAAGTGACACCAAGGATTATGAAGGGCTTTATAGTAGGGTAGCTGACTCATTTACAAAAAAAACATTTTAGCATTTTAAGAACCTTTCAAAATCATTATTGTCAAGTTAATTATTTATAACCTATCGACTAGATTTGCACCTACACTAGAGCAAACATGATTAAGCAAATAATGATAACCAATGATCATTAACAACTTTCATATTGTCATATTCATTATAACTGTCCAAGTGTTCCATCAACATTACTACGATAAAGTCACTCAAGTCAAGTGCTCACTATCCAGGAGCGATGGCGATTCGAATCGATTCCTAACCAGCTGTTGATTTATTCCTTACACAAACCTTACTCACCCGCTAAAGTGAGGTATTGATCACCGAGTCAACTATCCAGGAGTCTCGAATTTGCCAGGAACCACATGTACCCGGGGGCCGACCGACTGCACTTTGGTCTTATCATCTTGCCCCCGTGTCCTACCACACTTGCTCCAGCACAGTGCGCTGCGGGCAATCTACTCGGCCCGAATAATCTCCCAGCTTCGCGGTCGGAAGGTACTTTATCCGGCTAGCTAAATGTAAGGCATGTGTTCAACATGACTCGAGGCTCAACAACGGTCGGTCCTTAATCGACACAGACGGAAAGCACTACAGTTCAAAACTCTGTAAGTCTCCGTCCGGTCTCAACTTCATTTAACACTTAGTTATACCATGACTACATAGCTATCCAAGCAGATCCAGGTAACCACCTATAGCTCGCAGGTGATAGGAAATCACCCGACTTCTACCGGTCTAAGCCAGCTAAGCATTGACTCGACTGTGGATACCAGGGTAACAAGGATATAGTATAACAAAGATAGACAAGGTATAATGCAGCAACGGTTGTAAACAACTCCTGAACGTAATGCATCAATTAAAGTAAAGCATTTAATTAATAATTGCAAACCGGGAGAAATGCTCTAGGGCTTACCTCTCTCGAAGGAGCTCAGGCGGTGATCGAGGCACTCCGGAAGTTCCTCAACGTCCTCCTCGTCGGCTTCGGGCACTTCCTGCGGCTGCACCTCGAGCTACTCCTCGGGTATGACGACTGGGTTCTCGGTTTGTGATCCTGTATAATGCAATGTGCGTAAGTGCTTATGCAAAAGTGCATTGGATGAAATGAATACAATGGATATGCTTGAATGCAAGGTAGTCAACATCATCTAAGAACATATATTCTAAGCACATGTCATCTACTGCATTCTCTTCTACTACTAATATGCGAAGTCAACACATCTTATTAAAATGCTTCAAAGATATACCAAAGCTTCACTAATTTCTTAATCACACATAAAGCAACACTCGATTAAACCCTAATTAATAAGAGGTTTGAATAGTAACATCTATTTTTATTGCTTAGAAAAATCTTAGAAAATTACCATAGCACAGTACTACCCTAAGTAGTCTACTATCATATTTTCATGGTATTTGAATGAGTGGATTAGCCTACACAAAAATAACAAGCTATGTCATGATTATGAACATGAAAATACTTTGTACTGTGAAAAATGTCAAACAACAGAGGAAATATTTTTTCTATGTTCTACACAGCAAATAATCACTGTACAAAAATCATCACATGCATGTTTTATACAAATTTTGCTCTCTAGCAAAATTAACAAAAATCAGCCATCAAAGGCACTTGAACTACACCTCATAAGTTTTCTACAGTACATGCATGACACATATTTTTCCTAGGAAGTACATTACATAAGAAGATTAACAAACTTGGAAATCATATTTTTCTGAAGCCTACAGGTTTTTCTACACATTTTTCAAGTTATCAGCAATATCAAGGATTAAATAAAGCTCTACAGAAAAATATCTTAAAAATGACATGCAATATTTTTTTCATGTAGATCTGGTGACAAGGAACCTAGAAAAATTTGTTTCAACAGATTTGGAGCAAATTTGAGTATATACAAACATTTTCCAAATCATTTCTCTTTCCAAATAATAAAAGAAAATTGAAAACGAAATCTTCCTACTACTGGACCGGCCCGTGGGAACCATCTGGCCCACGGCCACACTTGGCCCGCTCAGACCGAGCAAAGGGGAGAGGCGGCCTGGCTCGGGGCTTCGGCCCATGGCCACTTGCCCCAGCTCGGCCGAGGCGAAGGGGCCATGCCGGCGTCGAGACGCCACGGCGGCGCGGCTCTGCCAGCGGGCCGGCGGTCGTTGCCGGCCGGGTCAGGGCAAGCGGGTGAGCGCACGGGATTCGCAAGGAGGTGGCGAATGCCAGCAGGCAACTAGGAAGGGTGGAGGAGGGGAAGAAGGATGCATTCCACGGCGGCCGAGCACGGCGGCGCCATGGCTGACGGCGGCGAAGCGTGAAGAAGGCTCTACCTTGGCTCAAAGGCGTCACAACCGCGAGCACCAGGTGCCGGAGAGCGAGGCGGAGCTGGGTACGCTTGATTGCTGGCCGTGGTGGAGAACCGGCGGCGAATTCGACCGGCGGGGCTGCGGTGGCGCTCGCTGGCGAGAGAGCAGAGCGTGTGCGGGCGGTGCAGCGAGGCAGCGCGGGAGAATGGAGTGGTGAGCGCAGCGGATTCGGCAGATGAAGGCGGGCGCGTGGGAGCGGATGCAGGCCGTGGCTGCCGCGCGGCGAGCGTCGACGGCGCATGGCCGCCACGCGGTGGTCGCGCCCTGGCGTGGTTGGGACGCGACGCGCGGGAACGGGCGCGGCGCACCGCTGGGCTGGGCCGAACGCGGGGCATGTGGGAGGCGGGCACTACTGCAGGCCGGGTCGGCTTCGGCCGTGGGCCGAGAAGGGAGGCGGCGGCCCGCGAAAGGAGAAATCATTTTTCTCAATTTCCATTTTTAAGAAATTTTTAAATACCAGTTTTCAAATATCATTTTGAGCAAGAAAATGACATCTTTTGAAAATGTCCCAAAAATGAAAGTTGCTTAGAATTTAATTCTCTACAACTTTGCTTTTATGACCAAAGTCCAATTCTTGATAGATTTTGAATTATAAAATTAAAGTCAATTTTAACTCAAAACCCTAATTTTTGGAGAATTATTTTTAAAGCAAAATTTGGCAATAATTTGAATATAAACTTTGCTCCAAAAATTGCGCTAAATAATTCTAGATGATTTACAATCATAGCCAAACATGTTTTACTAACCTAGCAGGCATAATCATGGCAGAACAACTCTAAACAAGTGTATGCAACATTTATGTTTCACGAGCATGTTTCGTATGTTTCGAAGTAGGGTTTTAGTTATTATTTACATGATTAGGCATGTATGATTAGGATGTTTGATGATGCATAATATGCATGATTTGCAGTGCCTAAATGCTGGTCATAACACCGGGGTGTTACAGCCCTCCCTTTATAAAAATCTTGTCCCGAGATTTGGGTTACGAACCATTTGTTATAAAAATCTTCATAAGTTTTTTGTAGATATTCTCCCGTTTTCCAAGTTGCATCTCCCTCATCATGATGATTCCACTGTATCTTGTATGTTTTCACCACACTATTCTGAGTAGCACGTTCTTTAGTGTCTAACACATGGATCGGTTGCTCACGATACACCAAATCTGATTTGAGTTGGATGCCTCGAGGTTCTATTCTTTCCTCCAGAACACGTAAACATTTCTTGAGATGTGATACATGGAAAACTGGGAAGACGGTACTCATTGTCTTAGGTAATTCTAACTTATAAGCTACTGGACCTCTTTTTTCCAAGATCTTGTATGGTCCTACGAATCTAGCGGCAAGTTTTCTCCGGACTCCAAACCTTTTCTTCTTCATTGGCGTGACCTTCAGATAAACATAGTCATCAACTTCAAACACAAGAGGTCTCCTTCTTCTGTCTGCATAACTTTTTTGACGCGATTGGGCCGCCTTCATATTTTGCTGAATAATATGAACTTTCTTCTCGGCTTCTTCTACAAAGTCAATGCCATAATACCTTCTATCTCCAGGCTCGACCCAATTCAATGGTGTTCTACATTTTCTGCCATACAAAGCTTCGAATAGAGCCATCTTGATGCTTTCTTGATAACTATTATTGTAAGAAAACTTAGCTAATGGTAACCATGACTCCCATGATCCCTTAGAAGACAATACACAGGCTCTTAACATGTCCTCCAAAATAGCATTCACTCGTTCAGTCTGACCATCTGTCTGAGGATGATAAGCGGTACTACAAATCAAACTAGTTCCTAAGCCTTTGTGCAAATGTTCCCAAAAGTGAGCCGTGAACTGTGACCCTCTATCAGATACTATAGTCCTTGGTATACCATGCAACCTCACAATTTCTGCGATATACTTCTCGGCATATTGAGGTGGTCGATAAGTTGTCTTGACAGGTAGGAAATGAGCGGTCTTAGTAAGACGGTCCACAATCACCCAAATCGAATCATATCCCTTTTGAGTAGTGGGCAAACCTGAGATAAAATCCATACTTATATCATCCCACTTCCAACTTGGTATGGACAAAGGTTGCAATAAATTGGCAGGTTTCATATGAATAGCTTTCACTCTACAACATGTGTCACATCTGGCAACATATGCTGTAATTTCTTTCTTCATTTTGGTCCACCAATAACGAGGTCTTAGTTCTTAATACATCTTACTACTTCCTGGATGGATAGATAGCTTAGAAAGGTGAGCTTCATCCATGAGTTTATTCCTAAGCTCTCGATCCTTGGGAACCACAAGACGGTCGTCAAACCACAACACGCCCTGTTCATCCACTTTAAAATGCTGAGATGGCTTTTCTTTGATTTTCTCTTTGATGTGGAATATTCCCTTGTCGGTTTTCTGGCCTTCTATTATCTTACTCTCCAAAGAACAACTAATCTGAATACTATGTAACATAGCAGGATGCATCAGATCGAACCCATCTTCAAGTAATGGCTGCACATTCAAGTAATGTGACTTTCTGCTCAAAGCATCTGCCACTACATTGGCTTTTCCAGGATGATATTGCTGTTGACACCAATTTTGGCATACCCAAAAATGTGTGAACATGTATACCATATTAAATAAAATGGTATAGATGATCAAGTTTTATATGAATATGATATAGGAAAATAAGAAATAATATAATATCGCTAAAGAGGAAAAGAAGATGGAGCAAAAAGAAAAAGGGTACACACATGTACATATATGCATGAGCGTGTTCACGTCCGGAAAGAAAATGAAACTATAATGTATGTATGTATATATATATATATATATGAGGTTGGCTATGAAATATAGTGCATACAAATATGCACGACAAGCAAAGGTGTATGCTCGTGTATTTCATTTGTGTAAATCAAATACCATGTACTCATGTGAATACGTGGCCGGCTGGCAAATCATCCGAAGAGCACATATGAAAATAAAATACTTTGTTGATTCACTAAAATAATCAATCATTTTCAATGTCAAAACATGATGTGGTGATTAGTGGAAAATTACGAAGAAGAAAAGAAAGCTAGAATAAAGAAAGGAGAACATATACGCATATATGCATGAGCATGACTATACCTTGGCAAAGTATAGTGACAAAAGCACAGCTATTACATGTCATATTAAAAACGCTCGGCCGTAAATACATACACGCTTCCATACACATGGATTAAAAAAAGAGACCATGCAAGCACGCGTGTGTACATACACATCAAACGATAGCACGACGTGCATGCCGTTACCGTGCAAGGAAGAAACTGTTGTGCGGCGCTTGGCATATTCAAACATGGTCAAAGGCTCCAAATCGCTGCCGCAAGACCAAGTCATACAACTCCCATGCACGAACTCACGTTCAACGAACACTCGCGCCTCGTTCAAAAAATCACAGCCAAGCGCCAGGTCATTAGAAAATACAAAATTAAACTCAAAGCGCTAGCAACCACTCCCGCCGCTTTACCTTGACGTGATTTCAAATCAAGAGAACCGCTGGTTGCTTGGCTCTATAAGTAGTGTGCTAGTGCAAGCGTTCGAGGTCTCCCCAGCATATATACGCTGGTTCCACGAGTCACAAAGTGCCGCCAGTCGCTCCCCACACATACACACATACATTTCCGTCCTTGATCGAGTAGCAAACACCGGACTATTACGTGCTCTCTCCAACACATACACTGCTCCTTCATCGAGAAGCAAGTTGCGTTGCTCTTCCATATACATACACATACACCTGCTCCTTGATCGAGAGAAGCGAGCACCGTTTATTCTTTGCTTTGTCCGAGGTCCACGAAGAAGGTGAGGCCGCATGGTGCTTCTCGATCCTACCCCTCCCATCCCCGCTTCTCATCTCCGACCGCTTCATCCACGAGCGTCTTCATCGGCAACTCTCGCGTGGCGAGCCTTGCGTCCTCTATTCGGTATAAACAGGGCGGTGAGGACGGTGCTCGCATTACATGGGCATCATGCCTTGGTAAAGGTATAAGGGCCAAATGGCCACGCTATGCGCATGGGCTGCAAGCCCCGGTGAAAGGTCGGCCAATAGTGCCACGACCGCGCTATGCGCATGGGCATCGTGCCCCGGTAAAGGTGTGAAAGGCCAGCAAATATGGCTCGGTGAAATTTGGGTCGGACGCTACTTTGTGGCTCCACCCCCGTTACGTTCATGGTGAAAATTCGGTTGGACGCGATCTTGGCTCCCCGGTTAAAGGTTCATGGTACAAAATTGTTGGACGCGCTCCACCCGGTTCATGGTAAATTCGGTTTGGACGCGCTTTGGCTCCATTCGTCGGTTGAAATTCATACTAAAATGGTGGACGCGTTTTGGCTCCACCCGGTTGAAAATCATGGTACAAAAATGGATGGGTTAAATTGGCTCCACCCCAAATAAGTCTGTGTTGATCACGGACATAGTTTTGCCAGCCTACCGCATTCATACGGTTTATAACTTTGCATGCTATAATCACCAAGGTCTTGCATGCCAAAAGATAAAGTCTTAATTAAAACCGATAGACAAAATAGCGGTGTTGTCTTGCATCTTGCACTTGTGCATCACGTCATGTCTCTGGTTGGACGATGTGCTCAAATTACTAATCAAGTTGCATGTTGAAAGTTTAAAACCCTTAATTAAATAAATGAACCGAGCAAAAGATGTTGCATATGTGCAAGCCATAGGCTAGTTAATTAGCATCCCTCTCGCCGAAATGCAAACTAGCTCGCCTGCTCTCGTCTTGCATGAACAATGCATGATCAAACCGCCTATACCACATAGACAAAGCCAATTAGTGTTGCATCAAAATCAACACGGCTATGCGATGATAAAATCAAATAGCCACTCACATGGTGTTGACCTAATTAAAATTAGGAAGTAGATAGGAAAACACGCACACCATGTCATGGTCATGCCGGAAATCAAATATGTCTAATCATGCATTAGATGAAATTACTCCATTTTAAATTACGGCTAGACCTTATACATAAACTTAAACTAAATTCATTTCATCATATCAAATTCTATACCATGATCGCCCATGCTAATTAACACCTTTCTGGCGCCAAGGTTAGAATAACCAAAGTGTCATGAACATCGATATAGACTTAGCTAAGTCGAATAAGCTTTGTCATATTTATCATAATTTCCAAGCACGTCATCCATGCCCAGCATATATAGGCCTTCCAAGTGCCATGCATAATGGGTAAATTAAATATTGCATCTTAGCTAGATTGCATCCATGAACGCTCAGGCTTAGACAAGTTGTTAAAAAGGGTAAACCAAATTAAATGGGATCATATAGCATCGTGCATGCGAATCCCTGGCCAAACTCCATACCATGAGTGTGTATGCTAACCTTGATAAAATGAATTAATTACACGTTCCCCGGTCGAGCTAGGCGTTGCAACATGTCTTTTGAGCCTTAGCAAGGTCAAAATATGTTGTCTTAGCCTAAATAAAATATTGCACCAAATGCTGAGTGCATCCATGAACATGCATATCAAAACATGCTAAATCATGATCTTAAATGATCCAAAAAGACTATGTCAAATCTAGTCTGCAAAGTAAATTACGTGCATACATACATGACAATGCACCAAAGAAATGTGTATCACTCAAACAAATCAGTTTCTCTTTGCTGACATATATGCGTGTTGCATCATATAGTGTATAAATTAAATACATGTATATCATGGTCTGCTAAGAAGCTAAACACGCTATCAACCAATCATATTGATAAAATAAATTAATTGCACGTGCCTCGGCCAAGTCGACGATGCAACATATCTTTTTAGGCCATGGCAAAATAAATACTTTGGCTTAGCCCAAATAAAATATTGCACCATATGCCGAGTACATCCATGAACGGGCATATAAAAACATGCTAAATCATGATCTTAAATGATCCAAAAGACTATGTCAAATTTAGTCTTCAAAGTAAATTACGTGCATACATACATGATACTATGCAATCAAGAAATGTCAAACAAACAAACAAATCATTTCCTCCACGGTCCTATATGCATATGGGGCATGGTCAAGATGTCTCATCTTTGAGTTAGCCAAATTTAGCGCCATATCATGATATAACAAATAATAATATATTCATAAATGCTTTGCATAGATTAACTACATGCATATCATGGGTCGCTACAAAGCTAAACAAACTAGCGACCAAGCGTATAAAGAGTATATGTTAGCTCCTCAACAAATGAAAATGTCATGTTTAAATAAAATAACATGCATCAAGTTCAAGCCTATGCCAAGCATGCATATTCGTCCATCTGCAGCTACAAGACCGAAGACTTTGTTTTCTTTTGTAGTTTATAATAGGAAGCCATATGATGTAATCTTATTTTTCATGTACTCATGTTGGAACTTTCGATCAGGGGTGTTCTCTACGGAGATGTAATTAACATAATTTTTATGCAAATATAAGAATTATGGAAGTATGGACTTGCAATACCTGTTCTTTTTCTATTTGTCCCAATTAAATTTAACCAAAACCAAATTTGTCTCTGCTGACGCGGAGGCGGGTCATAGCCGCCCGTTTCCCCGCCATCAGATTCTGGCACGCCCAGTGGGACCTACTTCTCCCCTCATCTTTTGAGTTCCAACATGGTTGCATCATACGGCTTTGACCTAAATTGTCAAATGAAATTATATGCACATTCATATTTGCATTCAAGAAAACTCATATATGGTTTTCTTATATGAAGGTATGGCTGGACGTGTTCAAGACTTCATCACGATCCGCATTGGTTCCCTCTGGGTCGATGTTCCCATGGGTCCTGTTCAAGCTTCCAATAGTGCGGGTTCACTGCACACTACAGCTGCGTCGCCGGCTGTAGTTGCTCATGACCAAGAGGTCAATTCCAAGGCTGAGGAAGGGTTCACCCCTGTCATGTCCAAAGACGCAAAGCGGCGGGCAAGAAGAGTTGCTGCCAATGCAAGGATGATGGCCTCCAATGAGCGTGCTACCAATGTGCGCAAGGCCACATCCTCCAATGTGGTTGCTCCTGGCTCATCCAAGCCCAAGAGCACCAAGTCCCCTAGTTCCAAGATGGCGCTTAAAGTTTCGCTTCGCCACGCTTGGGGAGTGGCCTATCTGTGCCAAAAGGGCATCGCCAACCAAGTCGACGCCACCAATGATGTCCTCTTCATCGACTCCAAAGACAAGGGGGAGATGCCACCTTCAATTACTCATGATAAGTTGAAATTTGGTTCCTCCAAACCCGCCCCAAGCATACTTGGGGCACCTTCGACAAAGAATACATCGACAATAGCTTTCCCACCTCCGAATAGGGGGATAGTGTCATGGGATCAACCTCAACGTCCCGCACCCTCGCAATAAAGAAAGGGTTGTAGCGGTAGGAGAGATGGATCACCCACATCATTCCAACAAAGGAAAGGCCTTGGCGATAGAATATAGTATGTCGTCCATCGAAAGTGATTCATCTACAAAAAGCCAACTTCGGGTGAAGCTCACGAGTTTATTCCCACGTTGGTCTATAATCCCAATGATGATCGCCCAAGCGTGAGCTTCGGTGGCAAAGGATTCACCTCTCCTCAATGATATAAAGAGGGACATGTTGATCCAATTGCGACACTCTCGATCCTATATCATCGAGAGGTGGCACCGTCATGGCCTTCAGACAAGATTCGTGGTCTCCAAAGCGACACCATCGTGAGCAACGCAAAATCCTTCAAGCATGGGCCAACTTCAACAATGCAATTGACTCTATGACTAATGCACAACGTGCTTATGTTTGTGATTCAATTTTGGCTCAACAAAGCAGGGAATATCGTAGGATCCAAAATGCTGCGAGGCAAGCTTTTCAAGCTTCCATTGAAAGGACCATATGCCAGGACCTAAGGAGCTTGTTGCCTGGAGCATCCACATCCTCAGATAATATTGAGGGTGAAATCATGCCACGCGTCGAAATTTTGGCCAAACTACCCGAGCATCAAGAGTTCATAAAAAAGAATTCGAAGCGAGGGAGATATGCAAAGCAGGCTGCCAATGTACGTGCAAGACGTGCTAGCTTAAGGCAAAGGGAGATGGCGATACCAACTAACTCTACGTCTAGTTGGGTACGAGGGAATGCGTCATCAAGCCATGCTGGTGGCACCCGAGGAGAAATAAAAGCAGCTACTCCAAAAGTGGAAAATACAACCACACTAGCTTATCGGCCTCCTCATAAAAGAGCCTCGAGCAACCGTTTTGAAGTATTCTCTTCAATGCCGGTGAGTGTTGAGGAAAAAGCCTGCAACACGAGTGATACTTCCTCCGCTTCTGCACACTTCAAAAGAAAGAAGCCTCGCAAACAAATTCCGGTGGGTCATCGTCCGGTGACTCGAAGCTTAACAAGCTCTGGTAATTCAAGAAATAATACGATCTATGTAGGGTCTTATAACCCCCTATTTGATGATCATTCTAACTTTGAAAATGAATTATTGGACACTGCAGGTTGGCTGATCTAAACCCATTAAATGGTGAAGATCCACAAGCCTCAAGCGGGAATGGCTCACCATCTTCGTATAGTGAGAGTGAGCCTAGCAGTGCTGAACAAGTGCTTGCCACAAATCAAGGTCAATCCGTTGAAGAGCAGATGAACCAAATGATGGCTGCCTTACAACAGAAAGAAGAAGAGTTGGCCGCGCTCCGCGAGCAGGTGGCTAACACCAGAAATCGTACAAATGATGTGAACGCTTCGACCAGTCATAATGGTCCCCATCACCAACCTGAAATCACACTCGAAGCCATACAAAGGATGATTTCAGAAGGCGTAAAGGCTCAATATATGCAAACGCATTATTCCATGCGTCCGGGGTATGTGAAACCATATCCGCCGGAGGTGGACATGGTACCATTTCTGAACAACTATCGCCAACCGCAATTTAGTAAATTTAATGGGACCGGATCGCCACATGAACATGTGGCCCATTTCTTCTTTGCATGTCAAGATACGTGACCCACAATGGAGCTCTTCTCCTCCGTCAATTTGTACAAACATTATCAGTCCAGCTTTCACATGGTATAGCAAGTTGGCTTTGGCTCCATCCGTACATGGGAACAAATGCAGGACGCCTTCCTAGAGCGCTTTTATAGCACTCAAAGAACGGTGGGAATAATCGAAGCTGACTCAAACCTTACAAAGGCCAAATGAGAAAGTCTGCGGATTTCATCAATGTGTGGAGGAATTTAAGCCTCCACGCTTACGACCAATCACCGAACGAAGCGATTCAGTATGTGTATGAATAACTTGAGCCTGGACATGGCCATTCACCTGCAGGGTGTAAGGCCAATAACTTTTGAAGAGTTGTCCTCAAAGGCCACAAACATAGAGAATTATATGCATCACATGTCTCATCCGCCGAGGACGTTCAACAAGGCGCCATTGGATAAAAACAATCCACGAGATAAGCCCACACCTTCTAAGCCGGAAGCAAATGCAAAGCCATGGAGACAACGGTGGGTACTCAAAAGTTCCAAGCTGGGGCACGCCACAAGATTACCAAGCAAAGGGGTGCACTAGCTCCTAGAAGGCCAACTCTTAGCGAGCGACAAAATCAAGTACTTTTTCCCCGACGAAGAAGTGGAGGATCTCTTCATGGGCCCTACGGGAGTTGAAACTCATCGAGCTCCCCAAACCGAAAAGGCGGAAGAAGCTTCTAAATTCAATGAGCCAAATTTCATCACTTTCATCGCATTTTGGGTCATACGCTCAAAGATTGTTTTTGTGGTCAAAAACATGATACAAAAGCTCATAGATGAAGGCACCATAGATCTTTGATCTACTCAAAAGCATGACAAATGGAAAGAAAACGGCTACATCAAATGTCGCCACTTTTCAAAGTGATCCGGTGAGTTGTGCAACTCCAAAATACGCGCCAACTTATGATCGATATATGATATCAAAACCGAGCATGTTAATATGTCTTTCTTAGGGCATCCACAACAAAGCAAGCTAAGCGCCAGCATGAAAGCAAGGCTTTCCTTCGGTGGATCCACACCCCAAAATGTGGACCATCAGGCTCCCAAAGATCAGGAGAGCGTCGACAGCAACTCTCAAGACGATTTGCTCTCCGACGAATGATGGAAAAAGGCGAAGGCCCGCGCTTCTACCAAAATATAGAGAAGCGCGAGGACAACCCCCTCGAAGAATATGCTGCTTTCCCCATCGGAGTTTTTGAGGATGATGAGGAGTCTCTTCACTTCCCTGAAGAAGAGGCACCTGAAGTTGCTGAAGTTTAGCTTAGATCAGGCCGTCAACTACCTAGGCCATCTCCTCAACAAAGAAATCCCCCAAATGTAACTCCGAATGATGCGACTGACCATACTCCTAATGTGTCGGTCAAGTATGATGTAATCTCGCACTTGAGGAAAATACCAGCTATGCTTTCTGTGTATGATGCCTTGTGTCTCTCTTCTGATTTGCGAAATGCATTTATTACTGCACTTTCCTTCCCTTAAGATTATAGGGTTGAGGTTTCACAAGCAGAAGTAAAGTTATCCCAAACTCAAAGTATTACGTTCAATGATGAGGATCTGTTGTTAGGAAATAAAAAGCATAATAGACCCCTTCTTATGTTCGGCGAGATTGATGATCTCCCCATTAATCGCATAATGATTGATGGTGGTTCAGCCATAAACTTGTTACCCTTGCGCACTCTTAAAAAGATTGGGTATTCTAAAGGAGACCTATGTCGCTCAAATGTTGTCATTCATGGCTTTAACCAAGCTGGTCAAGAAGCATTGGGTACCATATCTCGGTTCTAAAGTTTGAAAATCTTATGACATATGTATACTTCCATGTCATTGATGCGGCTACCTCATATAATGTTCTTATCGGTCGCCCATGGCTGCATGAAAATGGAGTTGTTCCATCTACTCTCCATCAATGCATCAAGTATAAAGATCCTTCAAGGAGCGTAATAAGGATTTTTGGCGATAAAAACCATTCACTATAGCGAATCCTTTTATCTTCGATGCAAAGTTTTATTTTGAGCCTATTGATAAAGTCTCAAAACCAAAATCATCATTGCCGTTGGAACAAAATATCCCAAAGATAGAAGATGTCAAGTCTTCATCCAGCCAAAAGATATACCAATACATACCAAGCAATCAAAGGAAGGAAGGCGATCCGATATTTCGCATCATAAGTAAACCCTCTCAAAATAGAGGTATTTCATTTCCAACTCCTTTACCTCCTTTGGTGCAAAATAAAATAAAACAAGCCCAAATTGAAAGGGATAATAAGAGTAAATTGGTTACACAGGTCACTTTGTTAAATAAAGATGATAAAACATTACCCATCTCTTTATATGACAACAAAGTTCTTTATATTATGCAACAGATGGGCTATGATATTTCTACCGGTCCTTCTTTATGCGATGGCCGGGGGCAGCTCGCACCATTTGAAAAGTTGATGTCTCAGGCTCAGCTTGAAGCCTTGCACCAAGATCAAGCATTAAAAGAAGAGAAATATGGGTTAGGCTATGAAGTTAATATGACCTCTGCTGAACCTCTTGATGCTACAGAAGCATCTCCACAAATGGAAGATGGAAATCAACCAACTGTTGATGAGTTGGAAGAAATTAATATCGGCACGGACGACGATCCTCGGCCAATCTTCATTAGTAAATATCTATCTAAAGAAAGTAAGGAAGAATACCATAAATTTCTTTCTACAAATAGAGATGTCTTTGCTTGGTCTTATGAAGAAATGCCAGGTCTAGACCCAACAGTGGCTGTGCATAAATTGGCCGTTCGAAAAGATGTTCCTCCGGTGAAGCAAGGACAAAGAAGATATCGTCCAGAACTTCTCCCACAAATAGAAGCTGAAGTTGATAAACTCATAGCTGCTGGATTTATTCGAGAAGTGAAATACCCCAAATGGGTGTCTAGTATCGTGCCCACGAAAAAGAAAAATGGGCAGATCCGTGTATGTGTGGATTTTAGAGATTTAAATAAAGCCTGTCCAAAAGATGAGTTTCCAATTCCAATCTCTGAAATCCTTATTGATGCCACTATGGGATATGAAATATTCTCCTTCATGGATGGTTTCTCTGGTTACAACCAAATAAAAATGTCACTAGAAGATGAAGAGTTGACAGCATTCCGTACACCCAAGGGCATATATTGTTATAAAGTGATGCCCTTCGGATTAAAAAATGCAGGCGCCACGTATCAACGTGCAATGACCATTGTCCTTGATGGGTTGTTGTATGAAATCGTTGAGTGCTATATAGATGATATCGTTGTAAAATCTAAGCACGAGAAAGATCACTTAAAACATTTGGAAATGGTGTTTGACCGCCTTAGAAAACATAAATTGAAGATGAATCCTATGAAGTGCGCCTTCGGAGTATCTTCGGGAAAATTCCTTGGTTTCATAGTCACCAAGCGTGGAATTGAAATTGACCCTACTAAAATAAAGACAATTGTCGACATGCCTCGACCAACAAACTTGCATGAATTAAAGAGCCTCCAAGGCCATTTAGCATACATTAGAAGGTTCATCTCAAACCTGTCCGGGAGGTGCAAACCTTTTTCCCGACTCATGAAGAAAGGAGTCCCGTTTCAATGGGATCAAGCATGTCAAAATGCATTCGAGGACATAAAAAAATATTTAACAAATCCTCCTGTCCTAGGCGCGCCAATTAAAGGGCGACCATTAATCCTCTATACTGGCGACCATGCCGACTTCATTAGCGCTCTTTTGGCACAAACCAATAATGCAGGGAAAGAAGTCTCCCTATATTATTTAAGCCGCACCCTACAGGGGGCAGAGTGCAATTACCCGGATATAGAAAAAATATGCCTGGCACTTGTATTTGCAGCACAAAAGCTTCGCCATTACATGCTAGAACATACAATACATCTTGTCTCGAGAGCTGATCCACTCCGACATATCTTAAATAAAATGACATTATCTGGTAGATTGGCTAAGTGGGCAATGTTCCTTTCACAATTTGATATTGTGTTCGTGCCTCAAAAAGCTATTAAAGGTCAAGCTTTGGCTAATTTTCTAGCCGCACATCCCATACCTGATGACTTTCCCATTGATGATGATCTGCCAGATGAGGTAGTCTTCACCACTACGGTGTCTAAGCCTACATGGCAAATGTATTTTGATGGTGCTTGCGGAAATCAGAGCAAAGCGTAGGGTCGTGTTTGTCACACCGGACGAAGCAATACTTCCATATTCCTTCACATTAAGTTCAGCGGTTTCAAATAATGCTCTTGAATATGAGGCTCTAATTATTGGGCTTGAAATGGCTCACAATATGGGTTTAAACACACTCTATGTATATGGAGACTCCCAATTAATAATTAACCAATTGTTGGGAACATATGCGGTAAAAAGCAAGGGCTTTTGCCATATTTTTGGAAGGCAAAAGAACTAATGGCTATGTTTGTTGATCTAAAAATTCAGCATGTTATGAGAAGCCAAAATGAGAAAGCAGATGCATTGGCAAGCTTAGCTGCCAGCATGTCACTAAATCCATATCAAACCGTGGATGTTCACGTAGAGGAACGAAGAGTCCTCCCCATACTTACTGAGGAAGAATACATACCATCTACTTCAGCCATGACTATAGATACGTACGAAATTGAGATAGGTGATTGGAGAACACCTTTTCTTGATTATCTCCTTCATGGATATTTGCCCCTAGATTCTAGTGAAAGGTCTAGGATTGAAAGAGATCACTTTGAATTATACATGTATAAATGACACGCTCTATCGGCGTTCATGCGATGGCATTTACTTCACGCCTTTGCGAGCAACGAGGTAATCAAAGCTTTAAATGAAGTTCACTCGAGGGTGTCTGGCACACCAATCTGGACCCAAGCTACACTACCAACTAAGACATTTGGGTTATTATTGGCCTACAATGTTTGATGATTCTATGAAATTTGCGAAGAAATGCCATGAATGCCAAATACATGGTAATTTCATACATCAACCCCATGAACCATTACATCCGACTAATATGTCTTGGCCCTTTGAAATGTGGGGAATGGATGTAGTTGGGCCAATAAATCCCCCGTCTTCCAAGGGACACAAATTCATTCTTGCCGCAATTGATTACTTCTCTAAGTGGGCAGAAGTTGTAGCACTAAAAGAAGTCAAAGTGGAAAATGTTGAAAACTTTATAAGAACCAATCTTATATATCGATTTGGGGTTCCAACCGAATGATATCTCGATAATGGCACGTCTTTTAAAATAGACAAATAGAGAAGATGTGTGCTAAATTCAGAATTAAGCATCACTTCTCCACTGAGGTTATAATCCGCCGCTAATGGTCAAGCGAAGCATTCAATAAAGTGCTATGCAAGTTGCTTAAAAGATGGTCTCACAAAATAAGAGACACCGGCATGAAAAGTTACTCGAATCCTTGTGGGCATATAGGACCATGACTCGGACGCCAACGAAAATGACTCCTTACTCACTTGTGTATGGAGGAGAGGCGGTCCTGCCACTAGAGGTGCAAATTGCCTCCTTAAGAGTTGCTATCCAAGAAGAACTCAATGAAGATGAATCGGCAAAATTACGCCTAAGAGAACTAGACATCCTCGAAGAAAAACGTCTTCGTGCATTGCAAAACTTGGAGGCATACCAAGCTAGGATGTCCCGAGCTTTTGACAAGCGCGTAAGGAGGAGGTCGTTCAAAGAAGGGGATTTGGTTCTAGCGGTCATTCGCCTATGAATATTACTCATCGAATGCAAAGCAAATTCGAGCCTAAATGGGAAGGTCCTTATATTATGAAGGATGTCTACTCTAGTGGCGCTTATAGAATCATATCCCCCAGATGGCAGTATTGCCCACCGCCAATAAATGGAAAATTTCTAAAGCGTTACTATGCGTGAGGAAATATGCATATTACGCCCATAGCTTCACGAGCCTAAATAAGCTCAAGTGAAGTAAAAAAAGATTCATAATGCTCCATTGCTACAAGAGCCTAAACTGTTAGCACAAAAAAAGCGCTCCTTCATGAGCCTAAAGCTGTAAAAAAGACGACGCTCCATAGCTTCACGAGCCTAAATCAAGTCAAGTAAAAAAAGATTCATAATGCTCCATTGCTACAAGAGCCTAAACTGTTAGCACAAAAAAATGCTCCTTCATGAGCCAAAAGCAGTAAAGAAAACAAATGCTCCATAGCTTCATGAGCTTAAATCAGTAGCGTAAAAAAAAAACCAATGCTCCATTGCTTCATGAGGTTAAGCTGTAGCATCAAGAATAAACAAAATCACAAGGCTCCATTCATTCACGAGTTTAAACTAAAACAAAAAAATGAAGTTCCACTTTGCTACAACCTCATAGCACACACAAAAAACGTACTCCTTCATGAGCCTAAACCGTAAGCGAAAAAAAGAGAAGAAATGTTTCATAGCTTCATGAGCATGAACTGAAGCTAAAAAAATATATATATAAAAAGGATGATCTATTGCGACATGAGCCTAAACTATTGGCATGAAAATAAACAAATGCCCCCATTGCATCTTCAATGCATCATGAGTTTAAACTGAATGCAACCAAAAAAAATCCAAAGTTCTTAAAATTAAACTACAACCATGAAACAAACGTTTAAAATGTTATGTCCTCCAAGAGTTTGATATAAAGATCAATATAACGTGAGACTATACGTCATTGCTTGATAAGTATCATTTATATGCATAAAACCTCCATGTGAGTCAAGTGCCCCAAAGTATGTTTCCAAAAGAAAAAGTGAGATCATAAATAAAAAAAAGCGAGATCATAAATAAAAAAAAAAATCTCAAGTTTCGAGCTCCGGGATCTGCCAACATATACAAAGTAGTTTTCAGATCCAGGACCTTGAGGGGGCATCTGTTGACACCAATTTTGGCATACCCAAAATGTGTGAACATTTATACCATATTAAATAAAATGGTATAGATGATCAAGTTTTATATGAATATGATATAGGAAAATAAGAAATAATATAATATCGCTAAAGAGAAAAAGAAGATGGAGCAAAAAGAAAAAGGGTACACACATGTACATATATGCATGAGCGTGTTCACGCCCGGAAAGAAAATGAAACTATAATGTATGTATGTATATATATATATATATATATATATGAGGTTGGCTATGAAATATAGTGCATACAAATATGCACGACAAGCAAAGGTGTATGCTCGTGTATTTCATTTGTGTAAATCAAATACCATGTACTCATGTGAATACGTGGCCGGTGGCAAATCATCAAGAAGAGCACATATGAAAATAAAATACTTTGTTGATTCACTAAAATAATCAATCATTTTCAATGTCAAAAGATGATGTGGTGATTAGTGGAAAATTACGAAGAAGAAAAGAAAGCTAGAATAAAGAAAGGAGAACATATATGCATATATGCATGAGCATGACTATACCTTGGCAAAGTATAGTGACAAAAGCACAACTATTACATGTCATATTAAAAACGCTCGTAGAAATACATACACGCTTCCATACACATGGATTAAAAAAAGAGACCATGCAAAGTACGTGACGTGTGTACATACACAACAAGCGTGTATAGCACGTACATGCATGCCGTTACTGAGCAAGGAAGAAGCTGTTGTGCTTGCGCGCTTGGCATATTCAAACATGGTCAAAGGCTCCAAATCGCTGCCGCAAGACCAAGTCATACAACTCCCATGCACGAAGTCACGTTCAATCGAAACGCCGCGCTCTCGTTCAAAAAAATCACGGTAGCGCCTGAGGTCATTAGAAAATACAAAATTAAACTCAAGAGCGCTAGCAACCACTCCCGCCGCTTTACCTTGACGTGATTTCAAATCAAGAGAACCGCTGGTTGCTCGGCTCTATAAGTAGTAGCAGCTAGTGCAAGCGTTCGAGGTCTCCCCGGCACATATACGCTGGTTCCACGAGTCCACAGATGCCGCCAGTGCTGCCCCACACATACACACATACATTCCCGTCCTTGATCGAGTAGCAAACACCGGACTATTACGTGCTCTCTCCAACACATACACTGCTCCTTCATCAGAGAAGCAAGTTGCGTTGCTCTTCCATATACACATACACATACACCGCTCCTTGATCGGAGAAGCGAGCACCGGTCATTCTTTGCTTTGTCCGAGGTCCCGAAGAAGGTGAGGCCGCATGGCGCTTCTCCGATCCTACCCCTCCCATCCTCGCTTCTCATCTCCGCCGCTTCATCCACGAAGCGTCTTCATCGGCAACTCCGTCGGCGAGCCTTGCGTCCCTCTATTCGGTATAAACAGGGCGGTGAGGGCGGTGCTCGCACATGGGCATCATGCCTTGGTAAAGGTATAAGGGCCAAATGGCCACGCTATGCGCGCATGGGCCGCAAGCCCGGTGAAAAAGGTCGGCCAATAGTGCCACGACCGCGCTATGCGCATGGGCATCGTGCCCGGTAAAGGTGTGAAAGGCCAACAAATATGGCTCGGTGAAATTTGGGTCGACGCGGTTGTGGCTCCACCCCGGTTACGTTCATGGTGAAAATTCGGTTGGACGCGATCTTGGCTCCAACCGGTTAAAGGTTCATGGTACAAAATTGTTGGACGCGCTCCACCGGTTCATGGTAAATTCGGTTTGGACGCGCTTTGGCTCCATTCGTCGGTTGAAATTATATTAAAATGGTGGACGCGTTTTGGCTCCACCCGGTTGAAAATCATGGTACAAAAATGGATGGACGCAAATTGGCTCCACCCCAAATAAGTCTGTGTTGATCACGGACATAGTTTTTGCCGGCCTACCCGCATTCATACGGTTCATAACTTTGCATGCTATAATCACCAAGGTCTTGCATGCCAAAAGATAAAGTCTTAATTAAAACCGATAGACAAAATAGCGGTGTTGTCTTGCATCTTGCACTTGTGCATCACGTCATGTCTCTCTGGTTGGACGATGTGCTCAAAGTACTAATCAAGTTGCATGTTGAAAGTTTAAAACCCTTAATTAAATAAATGAACCGAGCAAAAGATGTTGCATATGTGCAAGCCATAGGCTAGTTAATTAGCATCCCTCTCTACGAAATGCAAACTAGCTCGCCTGCCCGTCTTGCATGAACGGCGGCATGATCAAACCGCCTATACCACATAGACAAAGCCAATTAGTGTTGCATCAAAATCAACACGGCTATGCAAATGATAAAATCAAATAGCCACTCACATGGTGTTGACCTAATTAAAATTAGGAAGCATATAGGAAAACACGCACACCATGTCATGGTCATGCCGGGAAATCAAATATGTCTAATCATGCATTAGATGAAATTACTCCATTTTAAATTACGGCTAGACCTTATACATAAACTTAACTAAATTCATTTCATCATATCAAATTCTATACCATGATCGCCCATGCTAATTAACCTGCTACTGGCGCCAAGGTTAGAATAACCAAAGTGTCATGAACATCGATATAGACTTAGCTAAGTCGAATAAGCTTTGTCATATTTATCATAATTTCCAAGCACGTCATCCATGCCCAAAGATATATAGGCCTTCCAAGTGCCATGCATAATGGGTAAATTAAATATTGCATCTTAGCTAGATTGCATCCATGAACGCTCAAAGCTTAGACAAGTTGTTAAAAAGGGCAAACCAAATTAAATGGGATCATATAGCATCGTGCATGAGAATCCTCGCCAAACTCCATACCATGAGTGTGTATGCTAACCTTGATAAAATGAATTAATTACACGTTCCCGGTCGAGCTAGGCGTTGCAACATGTCTTTTGAGCCTTAGCAAGGTCAAAATATGTTGTCTTAGCCTAAATAAAATATTGCACCAAATTTGAGTGCATCCATGAACATGCATATCAAAACATGCTAAATCATGATCTTAAATGATCCAAAAGACTATGTCAAATCTAGTCGCAAAGTAAATTACGTGCATACATACATGACAATGCACCAAAGAAATGTGTATCACTCAAACAAATCAGTTTCTCTTTTCTTTGACATATATGCGTGTTGCATCATATAGTGTATAAATTAAATACATGTATATCATGGTGCGCTAAGAAGCTAAACACGCTATCAACCAATCATATTGATAAAATAAATTAATTGCGTGCCTCGCCAAGTCGACGATGCAACATATCTTTTAGGCCATGGCAAAATAAATACTTTGGCTTAGCCCAAATAAAATATTGCACCATATGTCGAGTACATCCATGAATGGGCATATAAAAAACATGCTAAATCATGATCTTAAATGATCCAAAAGACTATGTCAAATTTTAGTCTTCAAAGTAAATTACGTGCATACATACATGATACTATGCAATCAAGAAATGTCAAACAAACAAACAAATCATTTCCTCCTAGTCCTATATGCATATGGGGCATGGTCAAGATGTCTCATGCTGAGTTAGCCAAATTTAGCGCCATATCATGATATAACAAATAATAATATATTCATAAATGCTTTGCATAGATTAACTACATGCATATCATGGGTCGCTACAAAGCTAAACAAACTAGCGACCAAGCGTATAAAGAGTATACGTTAGCTCCTCAACAAATGAAAATGTCATGTTTAAATAAAATAACATGCATCAAGTTCAAGCCTATGCCAAGCATGCATATTCGTCCATCTGCAGCTACAAGACCGAAGACTTTGTTTTCTTTTGTAGTTTATAATAGGAAGCCATATGATGTAATCCTATTTTTCATGTACTCATGTTGGAACTTTCGATCAGGGGTGTTCTCTACGGAGATGTAATTAACATAATTTTTATGCAAATATAAGAATTATGGAAGTATGGACTTGCAATACCTGTTCTTTTTCTATTTGTCCCAATTAAATTTAACCAAAACCAAATTTGTCTCTACTGACGCGGAGGCGGGTCATAGCTGCCCGTTTCCCCGCCATCAATTGCACATTCAAGTTGTAATCTTTGATCAATTCCAACCATCTTCGTTGTCTCATATTCAACTCTGATTGGGTAAAGATGTACTTGAGACTCTTGTGATCTGTGAAAATGTTGCACACATTACCAAGTAGATAATGTCTCCAAATTTTTAGGGCATGCACAACTGCAGCAAGTTCAAGATCATGTGTTGGATAGTTGACCTCGTGCTTTCTCAATTGACGTGAGGCATAAGCAATGACTCTCCTTTCTTGCATAAGAACACATCCCAATCCAGTTTTCGATGTGTCGCAAAACACATCAAATAGTTTCTCAATGTCCGGTTGTGCGAGAACAGGAGCAGTGGTCAACAGTTTCCTCAAAGTGTGGAAAGCTGCTTCACACTCCTCTGCCCATACAAACTTGTGATCCTTCTATAGCAGACTTGTCATAGGCTTGGCAATCTTCGAGAAGTCTGGTATAAAACGACGGTAATAACCGGCTAGTCATAAGAAACTTCTAATCTCAGGAACTGTGGTCGGTGCTTTTCAATCCATAACCTCTTGCACCTTACTTGGATCGACTAAAACTCTATTTTCTAATAGAATGTGACCAAGGAAAGGAACTTTCTTCAACCAGAATTCACATTTGCTAAACTTAGCATACAGTTGATGATCTCTAAGTCTGGTCAAGACAATTCTCAGATGCTCTTCATGATCCTTCTCGTTCTCAGAGTACACCAGAATGTCATCGATGAACACGACCACGAACTTATCCAATTCTGGCATGAAAACTGTATTCATCAAAAACATAAAGTATGCAGGACCATTTGTCAAGCCAAAGGACATGACAAGATACTCATACAACCCATATCTGGTGGAAAATGCAGTTTTCGATATATCTTGTGGCCTAATCTTGATCTGATGATAACCGGATCTCAAATCTATTTTTAAGAACATCTTAACCTTAGCTAACTGGTCAAACAGAACATCAATATGAGGCAAGGGATACTTATTCTTGATGGTTACAACGCTAAGTGGCCTGTAATCCACGCACATTCTCAACGTGCTCTCTTTCTTCCTCTTCACAAACAAGGCAGGACATCCCCATTCAGACTTGCTTGCCTGGATAAACCTCTTTTTTGATAACTCTTCTAGTTGCTTCTTCAGCTCAACTAATTCATCTGGAGGCATCCGATAGGGTCGCCTTGAAATCGGAGCTGTTCCAGGGATTAACTCAATTCCAAACTTAATATCCCTATCTGGCGGAAGACCAGATAGCTCGTTCAGGAATACGTCCGAAAATTCACACACTACCGGAATCTGATGAATAGGAATAACTTCAGTAGCACATGTAACATTTATAAGGTCTGTTCTCCGAGGCAATGGTACTTGGAAAGTACCCTCACCCAGGGGATCCTTAAGGGTAAGTACTTGACTTCCGGTATCTATGACTGCTCCCCAATCCTTCATCCAATTCATTCCTATAATGACATCCAAAACTAGTCCAGACATAACTATCAAGTTCACTCGGAACTTCCTGCTACCTAATTCAAGGGTTGCCCCTCGAACCATCCGGTTGGTCAAAACATCAGCCCCTGCTGAACTTATACGGTAACCATAACCCAATTCTGTGCATAGTTGTTCATGTTTCTGTGCAAATGCTTGACTCATAAAAGAATGCGATGATCCAGAATAAAAAAGAACAACTGTAGGGTTTTGGTTGACAGGAAACTTACCAGCGGTTATGGGCTCTTCTTCAGGAATCTCATCCACAGTCGTACTATGCACCCTAGCATTATAAGTCTGCTGCTTCTTCTTGGGCGGATAAGGACAGAACCTTGAGAAGTGGCTAGGTTGATCACAATTATAGCAGGGTCCCCTCACTGTCCCAGCAGATCCCACAGCTCCCTTGGAACTGCCTTGTACCGCAGTTGCAGCTGCCTTGTTAGACTGTACTGCCATCTTGTAAGGCTTCTGGGGTCCATGGAAATTCTGACTTCTCTGCTGAGGTGGCCTGAACCTAGCGCCGGGTGCAGATAGACGATAGGGAGGACGACCTCCCGTAGGTGCTCGTGCTTGGGAAGGACCACCTTCTAGGGCTCTCTTGCGAGTCTTAGCTGCGGTGCTGGCGTTGTTATTCTTTTTCTGCTTCAGACAATCGCTGATGAAGTCATTGAACCTGGCACGGTTATTGGTACCCACATGCTTCATCATCTTTGGATTGAGTCCCCTCTTGAAACTGGCTATTCTCTTCGCATCGGTGTCAACCATGTCGGGAGCATAACGACACAAGTTGTTGAAGGCATGCAAATATTGTGTCACAGTCTTGGTGCCCTGATTCAACACCAAGAACTCTCCCAACTTCATCTCGGTCAGCCCAGGTGGAATATAAACTCCACGGAAGGCCTCAGCAAACTCTCTCTACGTAATCTGAGCATTTGGAGGGAAGGTTGTGCGATGGTGCTTCCACCACATTCCCGCTGGTCCTTGCAACTGAAGTGTAGCATACTCAGTTTTCAATACCTCAGTCATCCTCAACACACGGAATTTATCTTCCATAGTGTTGATCCAATCCTCAGCATCGAGTGGCTCTATTGTTTCCTTGAATATTGGTGGCCTGGTGTCCATAAAATCTTTGAAGCTACTATATTGATTCACCCCAATGCCACCACCCTGATTGTTACCGCACTGAACGTTGTTGGCGATGGTACGCAGAAAATCCTCCATGTTCTTCTGGGACTGTTTCGTGTTGCGCTGACTCCCGAGCAATTGTGCGAGGAACATCTATGGGGTAAACAGAGGAGGAGGTGGCAAATGCAGTTCATGGGGAGGCTCATTGTTGTTGCCGTGGTTTCCACCACCACCACCGGTCCCCACACCGTTAGCACCGGGCTCAGCGGCCTCATACGTGGTACGACGAGTATTTATCATCTGTATATTTTAGCAACAAGTAATGATTGAGTGAAGCTGTAATAATTATGAGTGAAGGAAAAATTATGCTGTACTGGATTTACTAGAGAGAATAAATTCATACAATAAAACAGAAGCACAACAATCGCATCCCAATTAAAACAACATCACTTAATCAAATTACTTCGACAGCAAACATCGCGTCCATACAACCAAATTGCCAGCATACATACACTAGACTTTTATGCATTCAGATATCGCATTAATAGCCAAGTTTCAATCACATGCCAAGTCTCATTAGTTCGAAGCAAAATACATTAGGTTACATGCCAATAAAAGAAAGGTCATCACGATAGGACCTAGATACTAGCGCAAGGCAACTAGCCTACTCCTCGGGGCCATCGTCGGGATCGGAGACGTCACCATCGCCCCTAGGTGAAACTACAGGCTCGTCCTCGTTGTCGTCGTCGTCGATGTCCATGCCAGCGGCGTCTGGTGGAGCATATAGGCCAACCCCATTGTAGAGCGCGTGAAACTCCTCGTGCAGGTTGACGTTGTACTCCTCTAGCTCATCGACCCTCTGCAGCAGAAGGTCCCTCTTGTCCCAGGCTTTATTCCTTTCCTGAACTAACTGTCCAATCATGCGGTCTGTATTGTTGTTGGCTTGAGTCAACGTATGCACCCATCGCATAGCTCTATCACCTCTCTCAATCGCTTTGGTCTCATTGTAAGCTCATATCGACCAATTGCTCCTCGGAAACTAGCTATAGCACGTCTTGGGACTTGTATGGACTGGGCTAGGGCCGAACGCGGGCTCAGCGGGAGGCGAAGGCCGCTTGAGCAGGGGCCGGGCCGCCAGCCGGGGTCGAAAGGAGGCGGGGGTCATGAAAGGAGAAATCATTTTTCTCAATTTCCATTTTTAAGAAATTTTTAAATACCAGTTTTCAAATATCATTTTGAGCAAGAAAATGACATCTTTTGAAAATGTCCCAAAAATGAAAGTTGCTTAGAATTTAATTCTCTACAACTTTGCTTTTATGACCAAAGTCCAATTCTTGATAGATTTTGAATTATAAAATTAAAGTCAATTTTAACTCAAAACCCTAATTTTTGGAGAATTATTTTTAAAGCAAAATTTGGCAATAATTTGAATACAAACTTTGCTCCAAAAATTGCGCTAAATAATTCTAGATGATTTACAATCATAGCCAAACATATTTTACTAACCTAGCAAGCATAATCATGGCAAAACAACTCTAAACAAGTGTATGCAACATTCATGTTTCACGAGCATGTTTCGTATGTTTCGAAGCAGGGTTTCAGTTATTATTTACATGATTAGGCATGTATGATTAGGATGTTTGATGATGCATGATATGCATGATTTGCAGTGCCTAAATGCTGGTCATAACACCGGGGTGTTACAATGACAAAATTCAAGCATCCATAATTTATCTCCTTGACTTTGAGCATGGGTTTTGTTTTTATTTTTTAATTGATATATTGTCCTTTTATTTTTACCGTAGCGTTAGCACGGGCATGCATGAAAAACGAAGATATCTTTACACTGCAAAAATCTTTCAAGAAGATCATGCATAGATTATTCTTGTATTGAATATTATATATATACAATCACCTAAATATTCTAATTAAACTATAAAATTTTGAATTAGGATACGAGGTAACACATGCAAACATATATTTTAAAATTACCTGTAGAGTCAAAGAATTTAATAAATAAATTATTTTAGAGGCAATGCAAATTCTCTCTAATCTTTTATTTGGTGTAGTTAGTGTTATCATAGTAACCGCCTGTATTCATTGAAAATAAATCGTGGATACTTTTTGGTGCGATATTCCAACATGGGTCCATCGTCCTACCAATATCTTTGAGGTAGATCACATAAAGGATGAGAGTCCCTCTATGAGATTGCTCACGAGAGACTCAAACTTATATCTGATCATGGTAATGTTGAATTGCTTTGTATCAAAAGCATCGATAATGATAAACGGGGACATAGGTTTTAGTTTGCATAGTGGAGGAAAACTCAACATTGGCCTTCTCAGCAGCTTTTCTAAGCTTTTGCAGTGCTAACTTGTCCTTACTCAGATAGTCAAGATGTGCACCATAAAATTATGCACCACTAAGAAAAGTGTCACCATTGGTTGTCTTGACCTAAAAAATGTATCGAAATTAAGAATTACAACACCTAATTCAATATCTTGGAGCAGACACTCAAGTGGATACCTTATTCTACAATATATGTCTGTGTGGAATAGTCCTAAAGGCACACATATTTATACGGTGAGTATAACATACTTTGTTTTAAAATTTTATGAGAGATTTTTTAAGACACGCAGTATTATCCATGTGACAGGCACTAATATTTATATATATATTCGAACCTGTGTGTATAGGATTATATGGAGATGCAGCGAAACTTTTTCATGGATTTATTAGCGTGAAAGAAATGGATATCAGAGAATTCTTTCTACCGATATAAAATATTATCTTAGTCATATCACGAAAAAGTCTATACAGTAGAGTTTGTGAGCCTGCGACACCGCGCTCTCCGTGACTGTATTAATTTCACGAACTTTACTTTTTAAATTAAATGTCACTTTAACATCGGTATTTAATATAACAGTATTGTTATCTTATTGTGCGATCCGTGTGTTTTTAGTACAAAAGATTTAGTAGTCCCGTAGCAACACACGGACACGCTACCTAGTTGAATATAAAAGGTGAGAACTGGCTGCATTCATACATATAATGTACGTCGGTTAAGGTTTTATTTGAATTAACTCAGTTTGCAAACCAATAGTAATAACTAAATATGGCATATATCGAATTCTTTTAGCCACTGCTTGTGTGCAGAAGCGAAAAACATCCCAACCGTGCTTGTCCTAATATGAGTATTTGAAGTAATAAACCTTTGAAGAACATCAACGTACCTCCCCTCCAGAGATTGGGTCAAATCCAACCTAGAGCCTCGAAACCCTGCACCTTTTCCTAGACGGGCTTCACTTTGGATGCGTCGGTAGCAATATCAACGATCTCCAATCGATGGAACAAGTCGTATGGATCCCCATACAATGACTCAGATATGTAGATTTTGTTCTCCTTGTACTTGGATACACTTGTTCTACTGAAGCTTTCATTGAAATGTTTAGACACGAACAGTATCTGATCATCGATGTCCCTCACCCTGGACCACTCTGGCGTACGGTCGTGGAGGTTGCACTTATAGATCGCGCTACTGTAGGTGAAGCTCTGTGTCTCATAGAACGTGCTCACCATGGCATCCACAATGTGCAGCTCACCGTTTGATTCTAGGTAGCTGCGGTGGTAGAGCCCTGCAGGTGGCGACAGCGATGGTAGCAGCGTCTATGCACTGTCGACTCCAACCTGGCAGAACGTGACCTCCGTGGAGCTCACCGTTTGTTGGAGTAGCGCCGGTGGCATTGCTGCTGCAGATGGAGATTTTTCAAGTGCAGTCGATCGTCAAGAACTTGTCTTGACAGTGGACGATGGACCCCATGGAGAACTCCAGTTTGGTGTCGAGCAACGTCCATGCGCTGTCGACTCCAACCTGACAGAACGTGACCTCCGTGGAGTACCCAAGCATGGCCATGGCCACGCACTTGCGATCGGTGGCGTCAGACGACGCCAAGAGCACGATCTCACGGAAGAACACGTCTCTCATGTCTTCCAGCTTGATGGCTCTGCCTACGGCATCCGCGTCTCCGTAGCCGTTGGTGGGATGGAGGACCCACCGGCCGTGGACCCTAGACACGTATTCTGATGAGGACGCCGCCGCAACGTGTTCGCCTACTGGTGAGAACTCAACGCAGGGGGCATGGGCATGACCAATGGATTCAGCAGTGTCACGGACATCGCCTCGTCCATGAGCGCCAGCCACCTACACGAGGAGCCACATGCCACCTTGCCACGCACATCGAGCAGCGTCTTGGATAAGACCTTCTTCTCCGTAACATAGTAGAAGCCGACGCGGTCCGAGTCGGGGTCGAACGAGAGCAGCAGGAGTGGCCCGAAGGTCACGAATGGGACGACGGCGCACCATGGGGACCAAGCGAATCGGAAGGACGCCGCGTCGTGGCCTAACGCGAGATGATGTCCGATGGACTCAATGAGATCCTCTAACAGATCGGATCTCCAGTTAGGGAGAGGTAGAGACGTTCTCTTGGGATTAGGATGCTGAGCCATGGAAGATAGATGACATCAACTATGGTTCACGCAAGAAATGGTGTCTGGTGTCTACTGTCGCGATGGACCATGGATTAGGGAACGGGGATATGGGGAAAGGATTCAAAATGAACAAACCCAAGGGCAATTTCAGCAAGAAAAAGCAAGCGAGGGCGATGGAACACGTGAGCGTGAAACCAAATGAAAGGAAAAAAAGTTGTCCCTTTTACAAAAAGTAATTAAATATAGGCAGATTTGACAAGGTTCTTAGAAATGCAAAGAGGTTTCTTTTGTCTTTATTCTCTTTCCTTCTGTGTTAATTCTCTTTTCTTTTGCTCATTGCCATATATGCTGGTGCATACAAACATACAATGTGTATATGGATAGCATAATAATTTTCTACTTCCTATTTTACCGTGATTCCTCTATCACATGACAGGCAATATTCAATCAAAAAAAATGGCACGATCAATCAGTATTTAAGATTAGCCTATAATCAATATGTAATCGGTTTGACCAGTCCTATAGTACGCTGTATATTTATTTATATGGTAGCGTGCCCATGCTAACGCTACGGCAACATTCGGGTGTGCAAATTAGAACCACCGAAAGATATCACAAACTGTTACTTCCTTAAAGTAGGTTTCAATGGTTTCCTTTATAGATAATTACATTGTAGCTCCACTAATTACCATACAACTATATATATAATTGAAAATATATATATACTAACCTCTAAAATTACTTTGACTAAATTGACCAAATGTTGGATCAAGAAAACGAAGAAAAAATATACATGGTGCATTATCATATTCTAACGGAAGAGCTTACGATTTTATATATCAACACATATCTACATAATGCCAATCTTATTTTAGGCAATGAATAAATGAATGCACACAGTACCATTAACATAATCAACAAAATGAATCAAGCTAAATTGAAAAAATAAAAAGAAATAAAATCATGACTTAAAGACTATACGCACGTCACTCACGGTCACCTAGATTGGGAACGCCTGATGCCTTCATCTCAAGCTGCAACTTTTTCTGTCTCCATGCGAAACTAAAACAATCAATATTTTTTCCATCCCTTCCTGCATGCAAATAAAAAAGAGAGATATGTTAGGTACCTAGCCAAATTATGTGTCTTGTGCAAAGATGGTGGGTAGGACTCTAGCGAAGAAAACACTTTGTAGCTTGGTGTTGAGGATTTGTCGACCACAGCAGTTTATTAAGTACGGTATTTGTTAAACTAAACATCAGCTCAACCATTCAAGTGAACATGAGAACAAGATCATTTTTTATTTCTTTTGAGCAAACCTATGATACACAAATGTACACTCATTAACTGAAAAAAATAATAACCTATGATAGACAAATGTACACTCATTAACTGAATAAATAATCAGACAAAGACATAATCAGTGCCAAAAAGCAAAGTTGACTATTAGTACGATGTCTGTTGGAAATACATACGTTTGTTAGTTTCTTGTGGAGCAATTTTTACATAAATGTATAGCCATGAAT
Source organism: Miscanthus lutarioriparius (assembly GCA_904845875.1). Taxonomy (NCBI): domain Eukaryota; kingdom Viridiplantae; phylum Streptophyta; class Magnoliopsida; order Poales; family Poaceae; genus Miscanthus; species Miscanthus lutarioriparius. Next base: position 16,108,437 of record CAJGYO010000007.1, on the reverse strand, counting down.
CTGGCTAAAGCTTGAGAAGATAGTGATTGCAGTACATAAACCGGATGACCAATCTTGATAAACGTTCCAAAAAATGCGGGATATAAACTGAGCCCGTGCGTTGTTACGGGACAACTAATTTTTATATTAAAAATATACAGATCGTACAATAAGATAACAATACTGTGAAATTAAATACCCATATTAAAATGACATCAATCTAAAAAGCAAAGTTAATAAAATTAACATGGTCACGAAGAGCACGGCGTCGCAAGCACACCGACTCTACTATATAGACCTTTCCAAATTTTTGTTGACTCAGATAATTAACAAATAAGCAATGCCCCGCCACATTTTCGTTGACTATTCACTGTGTTTTTTAAGAAAACATGTGATAGAGAGATATTGTTGGTTTTTAACTTTTTTTTACATCATCACTAATCCAATTAAAGAGAGAGAACCATATTTTTTTAAGAAAACAATGTATATGAATTGTCACATTCTCAGAAAACTGAATTGGTTGTTATCTTCCTATTTTTACCAGTAAAATTATCTGAGCTCTATATGTATAACCTGAAAACTCAACTGCTTGTCATCTTTCTATTTTTTCAGTAAAATTATCTGATCTTCATATTTATAACCTGTACTCAATATGGCCATGCCCAGACATAAAAAGTTACCTTAGTTATAATGTCATTATATTAAGCTCAATAACATGGCAGCTGATTGTGCTCTGCATCAAGCATCACTGTATCAATGCCAACCATTGACTCATCCTCTAGAGTTTACAAATGTAAGCCATGGCAACAAATTACAATAATTTAGGGCAAGTTCAGTGAGAAATCTCTCTTTTTCAAGGTTTAACTTCAGTGAGAAATCATTATTCTTTTTTCTTGCCTACCTACATCAGATTGTTCAAAAATAAACAAAGATCAATACACGGACATTTTACAGTGCAGAGATAACTTTGTGACCTGACTTGGTGTTGCTGTTACGGGAACACCAATTCAGCGAGCGAGGTCTAGAGGTGCAAAGGCCTGATGACAAACATCTGAATACCATCCAGTGTAATAAAAAAATTAGCAAGCTAAAAATTCAGTGGCCATAAAAAAGTTGATAAGAAAATAGTATCTAATATATTTTATCAGTAAAGTATCTAACATTGGTACACCAAGCTCATAAATTGAGACTATCAGTAAATAAATAAGGCTCGAACTACTTGAAACGAGATTGGTACAGACAAATGGCTAACTATGCTAAAAAACAATGGCATCTAATGTGTAGGCACACAATATCGAAAAAATAGATGATTAACTATATAACAAGAACGTCTGCAGCATCATGAACTATAGTTGTGTAACATCATGAACGGCGAGCGATGGAGGACGGGCGACGTCAATCGGTCTACATATGCGAAGACGACGGCTCGGGTGCATGACTTAGGTGGCGTCGAGGTAGCAGCGCGGTAGCCGAGGATGACGGCTTGAGTGCATGGTGCGGGTGAACGACGAGGACTACGACGCGGATGTTGTGGAGGCGGTGGTGTTTTTAGGTGCACGATGCGGGCAAACGGCGAGAACGACGGCGCAACATCATGGAGGCGGTTGTGTATGTGGCGCACGAGGAGGATGACGGCGCGAGCGCATAGACTAGATGATGGAGCATGTCATGGAGGGGAGATCGCACGGGGAGGTGATCTTACGGCGACCTTCCGATGATTGATGATGTAGCCATAGGTGCATCCACTGGTAGGCAGATGATGGATGATCCATTGCTGTTGCTTCTCCACTACACGACGAGGAAGAAGTAGGGGTGGCTCGATCGTGCAGGGGCTTGAGGAATGGGGCGCGCGACGATCGTCTCCATGCAGCGACTAGTGACGCGCTTGAGTCCTACCAAGAAGACACGTTCGATTATGCAGCGACGAGCGACGATGGTCTTCCGTGTTTGTAGCGCATACAAATCAGGGTCAAGAATTTCATATTTATGGCACGAGGGCGGTATGATCGAGCGTGAGACGTGGGTGATCGCTTTTCTTGTTTGAGGCAATTATTTTCAAGACTTTCCATGTTTGTAGCGCATGCAAATCAGGGTCAAGACTTTCCGTATTTGTAGCGCATGTAAATCAGGGTCAAGACGTTCCGTGTTTTCTTCACACCAAAGGACGCAGCATGCGCAAGATGTCGTGGGATCGCAGGCGTGGGCAGACGGACAAAACAAAACAAATGTCGTACCAAAAAATATCCACACTTTGTTCTTTTTAGTTGTAGAAGATAACCGTGTTCATATCGTCGTCGCTGTTGTGAGTTCGGCTGATGGACCAGTTTATTTTACAGTGGGCGTGTATGTAGGAGGATTTTTTTATTTTTAATCCTTTTTTATTTAATATTTTAATAATAACCTAAAATTTTTTGTAGATATGACCCCTCGCGACCAAAGAACTAGTCTCGCCACATGCACTGGCGCGGCAACATATGCCACTTTAGATAGCGTTTCCGACATGGAAACGCGGTCACGCAACTCCCTGACGTGAGAGTATTGGTCTGTCGCGCCACCGGAAGTGGTGTGACAAGATTAAACCTTTGAAAAATTATAACTCTTTGATACGACATCGGATGAATATGAAATTTATATAAAAATTGTAGCTCTCGATGAGATCTATAACTTTATAGTTTTGAGTTTTTTGTTTGAAAAACGTTAAGATGCTAAAAATAATATAAAATTTAAAGAGCATAATAACCGAGTACTAGTGCTTATCGTATTAGACAAATAATATCATTTTTGTATGATGCCAAATGAAAATATTTTTTACATCAAAGTTGTAGTTCTCATTGAGATCTACAACTTTATAGTTTTGAGTTTTAATGTTTGGAGTCGTTAAGATACCAAAAAAATAATATAAAATTTCAATACATAATAATCGTGTACTAGCATTTATTGCATTAGAAAAAGTATCATTTTTGTATCGTGTCAAATGAAAGAACTTTTTATACCAAAGTTGGAGCTCTCAATGAGATCTATAACTTTTATTAAAAATTATTTTTATGCGACGTCAAATAAGAAATATATAATTTTTATAAAAAGATAAGCTTTGATACACGTTTAATAAGCTCTTAAATTTTGTATTATTTTTTGGGTATTTTAACCATCTCAAATGAAATACATTAAAACTAAAAGTTGTTGATCGCATACTTGCTTATAACTTTGATATAACATGTATCTTCATTTGATATAATACAAAAACGATATTATTTTTTGGGTAAAGTACACTTTTAAATCTCTAACTTGCACTGAAATTCGATTTTCAACCTTAAACTATGAAACTGGATAACAAACATCCCCAACTATCAAAATCGGATAAATTTGGTCCTCGGCTGGTTTCAAAAGCGGTTTTCTATTTTTGGGAGGCGCCGAAATTTTATATTATTTTTTTTGAGCCTCTTAACGTCCTCAAATGAAAAAACTCAAAATTATAAAGTTGTATATCTCATAGAGAGCTATAACTTTGGTATAAAAATTATCTTCATTTGAATTCATACAAAAAAATATATTATTTTTCTAATGCGGCAAACACTATTATGATGCTGAAATTTTATATTATTTTTTGAGCAACCTAACGTCCTCAAATTAAAAAATTTAAAACTAGAAAGTTGTAGATATCATCGAGATCTATAATTTTTATATAAAAATCATCTTCATTCGACGTCGTATTAGTTCATTTTTATATAAAACAAGCTTTTTCATTTTTGAAAGTTGTTTTGTCGCGTGAGAAGATTATTTTTATATAAAAATGAACTAACACGACGTTGGATGAAGATGATTTTTATATAAAAATTATAGATCTCGATGATACCTACAACTTTTTAGTTTTAAGTTTTTTAATTTGAGGACGATAAGTTGCTCAAAAAATAATATAAAATTTCAGCATCATAATAGCGCTTGCCGCATTAGAAAAATAATATATTTTTTGTATAGAGTCAAATAAGATATTTTTTATACCAAAGTTGTAGCTCTCAATGAGATCTACAACTTTATAGTTTTGAGTTTTTTCATTTGAGGACGTTAAGAGGCTCAAAAAAACAATATAAAATTTCGGCACCTCCCGAAAAAAGAAAACCGCTTTTGAAACCAGCCGAGGGCCAAATTTGTCCGGTTTTGATAGTTGGAGGGTATTTGTTACCCGGTTTTATAGTTGAAGGTTGAAAATCAAACTTCAGTGCAAGTTGGAGGTTGGAAAGTGTACTTTACTCTTATTTTTTAATGCGATGAACGCTAATACGCGATTATTATGCTGTTGAATTTTTTTCCATCTTAACTATCTCAATTGTAAAAACTACAAAGTTGCAGACCTCATTAAGAGCTACAATTTTGATGTAAAATGTATCTTCATTTCACAACATACGAAAAAGATATTGTTTTTCTAATATGACAAGCATTAAGTACGTGGTTATTATGCTCCTGAAATTTTATATATTTTTTAAGAATCTTAACGTCGTCAAATGAAAAACTCAAAACTAAAAAATTGTAGATCTCATCGAGAGCTACAATTTTCATATATACTTTATGTTCATCTGACATCGTATCAAAGAGTTATAATTTTTTAAAGATTTAGTCTTGTCACGCCACTTTCGGTGGCGCAACAGAATAATACTGTCATGCCAGTGGGAGTGGTGTGATATCGTTTTCCACGTCGGAAACACCATCTAACATGGCATATGTTGCCGTGCCAATGCATGCGGCACGACAAACGTTATTTGATCGTGCCATCGGCATTGGCGTGACCAAAAGGGTCAGATCCGCAAAATATTTTTAGGAGCGATTATTATTAAAATATTGAATAAAATGGTTTAAAAAAGTTCTCACCAACTGCTAATCTAATTTTGGCATGTTGGGTTGTCTGTTTGGACCACCTGTTAACCAGGCCTCACGGAAATGAGGGTGTGGTCGTTTCCGCGAAGCCAGGCCCTAGGTGCCGCTCGTCTCACCTCTCCGTGACCCGCCTCCCCAACTGGTCCTCAGCGTCCGCACAACAACCACCTGCTTCCTCGGGCATCTCATTGGTGTCCACGCATCGCCAAGCCGAGAGCCTTCCCCACCCATGAGGAGATGCAGAAGAAGCATTAGCACTCTCGCCTCTGCCTTCCCCGGCCACCTCACCTCCGCCGTCCACATCCTTGACCCTGGCCACCTCGCCTCCGCTCGCGTGTGCCAAAAGAAGAAGAAGCAGTAGCAGAGATGGCACCCTGGCTTCCACCGTCCCCACCCACTTCCCCGCCCACCTCACCTTCACCCGCACGCTCTAGAAGAAGAAGTAGTGGCAGCAAAGATGGTCACCCTCGCCTCTGCCTTCCCAACCCTTGGCCCCGACCAGGTCGCCTCCACCCACGCACGTCGCAAGAAGAAGAAGAAGCAGCAGCAAAGATGGCACCCTCGCCTCCGCCATCCCCACCCGCTTCCCTAGCCACCTCGTCTTTCGTCCGCGCACCGAAAGAAGAAGAAGAAGATTAAGTAGAAGCAGTAGCAAAAGATGGCCACCCCGCCTCTACCCCACCCGCATCCTCGGCCACGTCGACTTCGCCCGCTCACGCTAGAAGAACAACAAGAAGAAGAAACAACAACAACCGCAGAGATGGCCATCCTCGCCTCCTCCTTCATGGCCTCCCACGCGTGTGCCTCTCTGTGGCCTGTTCCACCACCGGCGATGGGAAACTCCAACAGCAGCAGTGTGTAGCTTGCGTCGTCTGTGAAGACGTTGTCCACTACGCTGGCCAAAGATGTTCTTACCTTCAAAGATCACCCCTCATCATTCTTACAGACTGAAAAGGCTGACTCACTTGGATGACCAAAGGATTTCCACACCATGGCAGCATAAGCTCTCACCAAACTTATGGGCTCATCTTACAAGACCATGTACAAGAAAGGTTCTGCCAACAAGGTGACAGATGCACTCTCTTGAGTTTCCAAGGCTTCACCTTATGAAAATATATGTTCTCTCTCTATTATGAAGCCTTTATGGTTGTAAGATATTCGAGTAGTTTATACTCAAGACCCTAAGCAGTCAAGTTGTTGTTAGAGTTATCCATCTCATCTCTTGTGAGTCATATTCCCTCCTTTCAAGCATAGAATACATTATATTGTAAAATTATATTTGTAAAGAACTTTTGGTAAAGCAGGTTGAGAGAACATTTTTTAAGAGAAAAAGACAAAAAACTAAAGACAAAAGTTTTTTTTGGGAAACAACAAAAGACAAAAGTTAGAAAGGTAACTTTTAAGCAAAAACATAAAAGTTACAACATGTCTAGAGGCTTGTTTAGATGCAGTCGGATTCACCTCAATTCATATGTGTTAAAGTGATTGATGTAGAAATTAAACTAAATTGCATTCTAAAACTCTAATATACTCCAACACATATAGAGTCTGTTCGCTGGTTGTTTTCTGGACTGATAAACTCGGCTGATGCTGGTTTGTGGTGAGAGAAAAACACTGTTGGCTGGCTGATAAGCCCTGGCTAAAACCAACAAACGAACATCAGTGATAGATTACGATAGATATGGGAGCATCAAACAGGACCTAACATTGTTTCACAAGTTATTAAATGTGTGTTCAGAAATGAAATTCACTTGGTTCATATTTTCCTCCATCCCCTTTTCACCATAGTACTACTTGCATTAACACTGTTGCGTACTCCCGCTGTCTCAAAATAAAAAATTATTCTCGCTTCTTTAGATGTACTTTTTTTTTAACTTTAACTAATTATATATAAAAGAATATTAATATTTATAATACATAATTTGTATCATTATATGGATCGTTGAATATACTTTCATGATAAACTTATTTGGAGATATAAATTATCGGTGTAAAAAGTGACCAACAAGTAAATATTTATAGTTTTGCCGTACGTCGTGATCGGAGGTGGCCTAGCACTCAATGACATAGGGTTTATACTGGTTCAGGCAATGTGCCCTACGTCCAGTTTGAGTTAGTTGGTGACTTTATTCCTGAGCCTAGGTGCTCGAAGTTTGCAGTGGGGTTACAAACGAGAAGTAGAAAGATGGAGGGTACAAGAGGTCCGGTCGGACTCCTGTCAGAAGGGCCGAGAGTGATGAGCTCCGCAATGAGCTAAGTGTTCGAGCGTGTGCTCGTGGTTTGAACCTATTGGTTCTGCTGTTGTGTGCTAGTGAACTTGATCGATCTCATGAATCTAGAATGACTTGAATCAACCTTCCCTGTTGAGAGAGAGCGCATCCCCTTTTATAGATGAAGGGGATGGCCTTACACGTGAGAGGGAGGGAGTACGTATGCTTCTAAACCTTGTTGCCCACGTCGACGGGTACAGGATGATGGTAGGCGCCCACAACACTGTTGGATATTAGATGCACGTGGGAGGTCGTGTCGTCTTGTTCGAGTATGGCAGATGTCGGTACCTGCTATACTGTTGATGTCTAGAGGGATGTGAGGAGTTTTACTATGTTCACTCAGTATGGTAAATGCCGATGTCCACAACACTGTCGATGCCTAGAGGCATGTGGGGAGCCTTACCGTATGGCAGTTAATGGCGCCCACAATACTGTATGGAAAAATATCGGCGCCTACAACACTACTTGGGCTCTGTTGTGCCAGGGAGGTTGCAGAGTACTGTTTTTACAGGTGCGCAGGGTACGGTCCCTAGTATCGTGGTTTGACTTTGTGCGCTCTGTCTTGCTTTCTCCGTTCGTTCCCTGGTCATTTCTGAGTGGGCGTCCCCGATCGGTTGGTCCTAGTCGGTTCTGATCGCGCCAGTTGGAGAAGAGCCATGAGCAGGGATTTGGCACATCCCCGGTTGGAGACGTGAGTCGGAGTCAGAAGTAGTGCTTTGACCAGACCCTTCGGTTGGAGAGGCCGTCCGAAGGCGGGCTAGAGATCAAGCCAGTGCTCCAGTCGGAGAAGTGGGCCGGAATCGAAAAGCGGGTGCTGTTCCTCCTCGGCCAGGCCTCCCGGTCGGTGATTGGATCGCCCTTCTGGCCTGTTGTTTAGATACTTGGATCGGCCCATGAGTTGTGTGTTGTCTGCTTGGGCCGAGCCTTTGTTGGAAAGCTGGTCCGCGAGAGACCCCGTGTTTATGAACCCGACATAAATATTACACATATTTTCTAGAAATCTAGTTAAATTTAAGAAAGTTCGACCTACACGTATCTCATAACGACTTCTATCGTGGGGCGAAGGGAGTATCTCTCACAAGTTCAGGGGGTGTTTGGTTTCACCTCCTAAACTTTAATTCCTATCTCATCGGATGTTTGACACATGCATGGAGTATTAAATATAGACTATTTACGAAACTAAATGCACATGTTGAGACTAATTTGTGAGACGAATTTATTAAGCTCAATTAGTCCATAATTTAACAATATTGAGTTATAGTAAATATGTGATAATGACAGATTAATTAGGCTTAATAAATTTGTCTCGTGGATTACTGAGGACTTATGTAATTTATTTTTTATTAATATTCAAACACCCCACGTGACACCCCATCAGACATTTAACATGACACCTCTTAAACTTTAGTCTCAGCTTCAAACACCCCTCAGTTATTTAGCCAAGGAATTCTCTAAAATCACACCAAGGTCCTTCCAATCTTTGCTAAAAACACCCATGGGGAACTCATTATTACACGCGCCTTGCTTTTACTTCATCGTCCTCGGTGACGCAGACTCGTCCCTGTTTCTCTGAAACGAACCAAACAGCCACCGCAGATCCGAGCACTCTTCCGTCCTCCCGGGCCACGGCGATCACCGCCGCCGCGGCGCCGCCCATATCCACAGCAGAGACACTCGCCCGGTAGCTTCACCTCGGGCGCGCGTGGGGCGGCCATGGAGGACTACCCGGAGGAGCTGCGGACGCCGCCGGTGTCGCTCGTGTCCATCGTGGGGTGCCCAGAGCTGCACCCCTCGATCTCGGCGGCACTCAGCTCCCAGCAGCCGCCCATGAACACACTGGCCCTCCCGGACTTCGCCAAGGCCTCCATCCTGGCCCGCAGCGGTAAGCCCCGCGACCCTCTCGCACCGTCGCAACCCCCCGCGGGAATCCTCAAGAAGGACTGGCTCCTTAAGCACCGCACCCGCGTCCCGGCCGCCGTCGCCGCGCTGTTCCGTGCCGACCAGGTCTCCGGCGACCCCGCCCAGTGGCTCCAGGCCTGCTCCGATCTCGAAAACCTCAAGTATGTTATCTAAATCGTTGCGTTGTTGATCCCAAATTGACTTTGCACGGTCAGAGATTTAGTTACGAGTCTTAAGATGCAAAATGGACAACTTATCAACCATCTGGGACTTAGGAAGCACCACCCACACTTTATTGACAGCAGCTAGTATAACCGAAGTTGACGCCAAGTAATTTTCGTTTGATGCACAGGTCTGCAATTCAAGGGAAAAACACTAAATTAGTGGTGGTCCTTGTGCAGGCTCAAGCTAGTGGTAAGTACCAACTTAGATAATTTTTGGTCTTCTCTTCTCTCTATGCAGTGACTAGTAGACTGATTATCTCTGGGTAGTTGGATGCCAACTATGGTGAAGGTTTTAAGTTGCACCTAATAATATTTTCTACAGATGAGCTGAGTGAGGATGTAACTGTTGCCCTGAGGAAACATGCGGAAATCGATTCCAAGCACTTGGTTGTGTTGGTTGAGCACGATGAAGCAGAATGGAACAGATCTCTGAACAAGTCTGTAACTTTTCTTTTCCTGTGTTTTTACTGTTGCACTTTGTAGAACAATCCTAACCATTTTCTATGCCAAATTCTTTGGAGGTGTGGATGATTGTAATATTCTGTATCTGCAGATTGAAGAATGTGTTTGTGGAGTTATGTGCAGCATTCTATAAAGAGGAAGGGCGAAGGATAAAGGCTCGCATTGAGAAAAGAAACTTTGCTTCTGTCGAGCTGAGCATCCGGTACTGCTTCAAGGTAAGGACCTCTCTCTCCTTGAATTTAGTGCTATTAATCATTGTAGGTGCAGTGTAAAAGCATGGAAGCATAGATAATTTTGTTCACATTTGGTTGATAGTAATTTGATTAATCTCTTTCCCACATTGTTCTGATCTATCCATTTGCTCCATTATTCTAATGCACCAGGTTTCTATTTATGCGGAGTTTAGAAGGGATTGGCCAGAAGCATTGAAGTTCTATGAGGAAGGTGTTCGTGTTTTGCGTGAGGTCTGATCACATCCCTTTCCTTATCCTTAATCAACACGTGGCATACTGAATCAATTATCTCATAAATAAAAGATAAACTGTGGCTATCATAAATCCAAAAAAAGCTCACTGTTAGCTGATGCGCCACTGTTTCTTAAGAAGTTTCTATTGGCTTTGCATCATCCATTGATAATAATGTGCTTATATTTAGATGATTGGTACTTCGACAAGGTTGCCTCCAACCCAACGCCTAGTTGAGATAAAAGCAGTTGCCGAGCAATTTCACTTTAAGATATCAACCTTGCTGCTTCATGCCGGGAAAGTGGTAGAAGCAATCACATGGTTCCGTAAGCATATCAGAAGCTATGAACGGGTTGTTGGAACACCAGAAGTCGCTTTTCTTCACTGGGAATGGTTTAGCAGACAGTTCCTCGTCTTTGGTGAGCTGATAGAAACAACATCTACAACTATTCCAGATACATTATCTCCTCGATTTGGCACTGCAGACAATGCATTGACTGAGTGGGAATTTCAGCCAGCATACTACTATCAGGTTCAACCTACATCTTTGCACAGCACTGCGATAGACACTCCATTTACTCGATTTCACTAACAATTGACTTCTCATACATTTTCTTTTGACAGTTAGCGGCAACTTACTTGAGAGAGAAGAGGTATGCCATCGAATGCTCATCATCAATGGCTAACCTTACAACAGAAGTTAATGGAGTACCTGAGTCAGTAATGCCTTCTGTATATGTTGGCCAATATGTGCGCTTGTTTGAGCAAGGAGATACAGTTAGTGTACTACCGTAAGCTTCTTGATACTTCTTTTCAAAAAGTTATAACATATTCTTTATATGAATATGAATATGAATAGTTATACCTCAATCTGGTTGCAGCCTTTCTGATACTGAATATACCAGCTATGCTTTGTCAGAAGCTGAAAGGTTTCAAGATTCTTATGAGATAATAGCATTGTTCAGAAAAGCTTATGAATCATTTCAGAGCCTAGGTGCTACAAGAATGGCTTCTGCCTGTAGCGGTGGAATGGCCATAGAATATTACGCAGCTGGGGATTTTAGCAATGCAAAACAGCTTTTTGATAGTGTTGCTGGTCTATACCGCCAAGAGGGTTGGACCACTTTGCTCTGGGAGAACCTAGGATACTTGAGAGAGTGCTCAATGAAACTTAATTCTCCAAAGGATTTTATCAGTTACTCCCTTGAGATGGCTGCATTACCATTATTTTCTGGTAGTGGAGCGGAAAATCGAGAAAACAAAATTAAGAGTGGGCCTGCAGGTTCCCCTACCATTTCCAGGAGAGAGAATATACAGCAGGAAGTTATTAATGTTTTGGAAAGAAAACAGTCATCAGAAGGAACCGATGATGGATTTAATAATGCGATGGAAGAAGTTACTCACCTTGATATTGATCAGATAAGTCCGCTAAGAATGGTGCTTACTGCGTCTGTTGCTTTTCATGATCAATCTGTAAAACCTGGTTCACCTCTGCTTGTCAGCGTGTCACTCTTATCTCATCTTCCTTCTCCAGTTGTGGTTGATCAGTTGGAGGTTCAATTCAATCAATCTGACTGTAACTTTGTGATACATAGTACACAGGAAGATTCTCCTCCTTTAGATTCAAATTTGCGTGACCAAGTTGTTCAAGATACTTCTCTTACACTCTTCACCAATAGGTGGATGCGGTTGACACATGAAGTAAAATCAGGTACTATTGGTATATATACTTGTCATGATCAGGAACCTTGACAATACTTCATTTCATTAAGTGTTCATCCACTTGTGTTACTGTTTTAGCATATATTGTAAATTAAATTGCGCTGGTTGCCTAGCCCTGTTTTTGATGTAAAATACGTGAGCTAGGAACTCCATGTGGGGGACCTGGATTAGCAAAAACCAGATACTTTATGTATTTTAGTGATAAAGAAAATCAGAAAGCCCAGAAATATTATTTTGATTTATTTGAGCCAAAATCATTTCTTTTAGGATGTTATTGCCATGCCAAGGGAAGGATAAAAATTCTATGGAAGTCACCTCTAGCCAGGGAATCTGGGAAAGTAAATATAATGTCAACTGAAGAGAAAGATCTAATCCTTATGTTATCCTCAAATGAGAGATTTTTCTTAAAATAAAATAGCATGCTCCATACCCATGGCATATTATGGATTCATGATAAATACATAGTGATATGATGTTAATGATGTATCATGTGACACGTATGATAAAAAAAGTGTATCATCTATATTTTTATCAAACACGCAGGAGAGCTGCACAACTTTGTATTAGAGATAGGAAAGAAAGTACTGGTCTCTTACAATCTCCAAGGGGCAAAGCTCAAAGCCTAACACTCACAGACACATACCATGCACACCGCCACACGGACACTCAGCAAAAAGAGCTCGCCACTTAAACAAGAGAGTAATGACCAGGGATACATGCAGGGGGCCTCCAAACTTTCTTGCATCTGCCATGATCTAGAGCTGCACCTTATCATAGATTTCATGCCGAACTGAGCTAATATTTGGAGTACTTGAACATGCAATATGATGTATGCATATACTGATATGCCTAAGGTAGATCAAAGTTGGGAAAACAAATCCGGTGAGAACAAAGACTTAACATTATTGTGTAACAATGAAAAAATTGGAGGAATAGAATAACTGAGTAACTATTAGCTATTGAGGAACTATTCATGCGATATGTCCCTTACTTATCTAGTTGTGGTAAAAATGGAATACATCTATTTTGAGTGTCATTCTCTCAAAAGAATTGTCGTGTTATATGCCATCTGAAGCCAAAACTGCAGTGATTGCTTAACATTTACCATCCATGTGTGTTCTTACTCTTAGCATTTACATGTACTGTTAGCATGCCATATGACGTATGCATATACTGATATGCCTAAGGTTGGGGAAAAAATACGGTGAAAACAAATGCTTATATTTTTTGGTAAAAGAAAAACACAAGTGCTTAACATTTTCGGTTAAAAAGAGAAAATGCTTAACATGAATGCATAGCATAACAATAATAATTTGTTTAGGAAACAGAACCAAACTGTTAAGCTATGAAGGAACCAGCCATGCGATATGTTGGTTAGTTATCTAGCTGTGGTAAAAATGGGTATGTCCATTTTGAGCAATAGGCGGCATATAAAGAATTGTCATGTGATGTTCCATCTTGAAAGCTGAAACCACAGTTATAGCTCCCTTTTTTTTTAGTTTGCTTAGTTTTATAGGGCTTTGCCTATTTGTTACTTGGTACTCGAACATTTGAGCCGAAACTTTCCGTGACATATGTGTTTGGTGATAGTTTTCCTACCACTAATTCCACAGTGGAGCTAACATTATGAGTACGTTCTGCAGGACAGAGTGGAAAGCTAGAATGTTTGTCTGTGAAGGCGACAATACACAAACACCTTGTGATTTGCTGCCACGCTGAAAGCCCTGCTTCCATGGAAGACTTCCCATTATGGAAATTTGAGAACCAAGTGGAGACACTACCCACAAAGGACACTGCTCTTGCCTTTTCTGGACAGAAACTTATTCAAGTTGAAGAGCCAGATGCTCAAGTTGACCTTGTCTTAAATTCTGCTGGCCCTGCTTTAGTTGGAGAGTTATTTACTGTACCAGTGACTATAGAGTCAAAAGGGCATGCAGTCCATTCTGGCGAGCTGAAAATTAACCTCGTTGATGCCAGAGGTGGTGGTCTGTTGTTGAGTCCAAGGGAAGCAGAAGATTCTGAAAGTCATCATGTTGAACTTCTTGGTGTATCAACTGTGTCCGAGGATAAAGAGTCAAAGGAAGAGGCTGATAGCATAAGAAAGATCCAGTATTCATTTGGGGTTGTATCTGTTCCCACATTGAGTGTGGGTGATTCCTGGTCATGCAAATTAGAAATCAAATGGCATCGAGCAAAATCAGTCATGCTTTATGTTTCACTTGGTTACTCCCTAGGCTCAAGTGAAGAAGAAGCATTGCACCGCCTTAACATCCATAGAAGCTTGCAAATTGAAGGGCAGATCCCCTTATTAGTTAGTCACCAGTTTTTGAGACCATTTAGGCGAGAACCGTTATTGCTATCAGGGATCAGGTCCTTAGGAAGTGATGATAAAAAATGTTCTCTTGCTATGAATGAGTCTAACATGCTTATTGTGACTGCTAGAAACTGCACTGATGTGCCTTTGTGTTTGCATTCAATGACCATTCAACCTGATGGTGATGGAGAGCAGCTCTGTTCAGTGCCACAGATCAGTGGAATTTCCAATGGTCATGCAGTTGTTGCTCCTAGTGAGGAATACAAAGGAATATTTTCGGTCAATCCACGGGCTATCAGTACAAACTTCAATCTAGGTGAAATTTGCCTGAATTGGTCAAGAGATTCAAGCCTTGGTGAGGATCAAGATAGGCTTATTATTATGAAAGAACAATTACCTGAGGTCAGCATTGAGGAGCCGCCGCTTGTTGTGGGCATGGAGTGCCCTCCCTATGCAATCCTTGGAATCCCTTTCACTATCTATGTGAAGATTCACAACTCAACGTCTTTGCTTCAGGAAATCAAGTACTCCCTTGTTGATTCCCAGAATTTCGTTTTTTCTGGTGCTCACAATCATGCTGCTTTCATTCTGCCGAAATCAGAGCACATTGTTAGTCATAAGCTTGTACCGCTTGGTTCCGGCTCTCAGCAGTTGCCAAAGATCACAGTGACTTCGGTGCGGTATTCTGCTGCATTGACTCCTTCAGCCTCAGCAGCGACTGTCTTTGTGTATCCCAGTGAGCCTAAATTCAACTTGGAAACCAGCCATTCAACATCCGATGAGATCGTGAGTTGAGACCTGAGCAACCCTAATTCTCCCCTCTCCTGACAAGCTCGGCCCAGGCTGCATGCTACGCAAAGTATGCTACTGGAAAGACCATCAGTTTGATCTTTCATGTTGATGTTGAAGAGACGAATTAGATTCCTGTCGGCAAGAAGGGATTGTTGCTGTGCAAAAGTTTTGGCATTATTATTTTTCGAGGTTTCGATTTTGTAGTGCTTCTGGATTAACCACATATCTGTAACTTATGATTACTTCATTGTTTTTGACCCAAGGGTACAACATACACAGGAGGATAGGCTATTGTAAATCACCATCCCACCAGTCAAGTGGGGAATAAACCAGCCCCATGGCTCAGTTTTTACTCTTTGATGCTTGCCAAATCGTCAATTCGTCTTGGTTCTTTTGTTTCTCTGAAGTCTGAACTCTGCTATTTAACTAGATTGACCCTACTATCGTGCATATCGTTTTTCTTTCACTGGAAACACCATTCTATACAGGGAAAAAAGTCACTTTATGCTCATGAGTCATGATGTTTCTCACTGGAAACACCATTCTATACAGGAAAGAAGTCACTTTAGTAACGATGTATTTGACGTATATACAGGAAAAGTCACTTTATGAGTAATGGTGTATTTGAGGTATGGCGATGGCTGCGTGCTTCATGTTGGCAGGGCTATTGGAGGAGAAAAAGCAACGCGTCCTTGGCTCCTTGAGCAAGTAGCCTTCAGCTGGCGGCGCGCTCCATGCCGATCCGTCTCGGCGTCGCACACGGCATATGCCCGTCCGTCTATAAACCGGGAAAATTCGCATTATCTCCATCCCCACTTTGTTCGTCTCGCCGTATCTTTACATCGCGGGCCGCCGCTTTGTTTCTCTAGCGCGGCTGGAGACGGGGGTCTAGGGTTTAGGCTCCCAAAAGCCAAAAATCAAGGAGAAATATTCGCAGGCCCACTTCGCGTCTCGATAAAGCCGACGTCAACTGTTCCGTCAAAGCAGAACCCGCCCCTCCCCGCGCCGTTCTTTTTGGTTCCCCTGTCCCCGCCGCCGCCGAAACCCACCGATGGAGGTCGTCGCCGCCGCGAAGCAGAAGACGAAGAAGCACGAGAAGCACATACACCTCTTCTACTGCTCCGAATGCGAGGAGCTCGCCCTCAAGGTCGCCGCCAGCTCCGACGCCATCGAGCTCCAGTCCATCAACTGGCGGTACGCCACCCTCCCCTTCCTCTCCTCTTCCTCTTCCCGCCTCACCGATTTCATGGAGCAAGCTGATCCGTCGAGTTCTATGACGCCTCATCACCAGGAGCTTCGACGACGGGTTTCCGAACCTGTTCATCAACAAGGCCCACGACATCCGGGGGCAGCACGTGGCGTTCCTGGCCTCCTTCAGCTCGCCGGCGGTCATATTTGAGCAGATCTCTGTCATCTTCGCGCTGCCCAAGCTCTTCATCGCCTCATTCACGCTCGTGCTGCCCTTCTTCCCCACGGGCTCCTTCGAGCGCGTTGAGGAGGAGGGCGATGTCGCCACCGCGTTCACCCTCGCGCGCATCCTCTCCATGATCCCCAAGTCGCGCGGCGGGCCGACCAGCGTCGTCATCTACGACATCCACGCGCTCCAGGAGAGGTTCTACTTCGGTGACGACGTCCTGCCATGCTTTGAGACAGGGATCCCGCTCCTGCTGCAGCGCCTCCGCCAGCTCCCGGACGCAGAAAATGTGCGTAGTGGCATACATTATTGTGCGAACAAACTTTTTTTGGGGGGGATAAATTCCTACTGTAGTCCTGACTGATGGCATGTTGCGTGCAGATCACCATTGCCTTTCCAGATGATGGAGCGTGGAAGCGGTTCCACAAGCTGTTGCAGCACTTTCCAATGGTTTCCTTTTCTTGCTTGGATATGTCTTTCTTTTGTTTCGCATACCTTGTGTTGTCATGAATCCCCCAGTTTTTGTGCTCTCTTGTCATGGATTTCATGTTGGTCTGTTTGATTGTATATAGATAGTCTGTAACAAGGTTCGTGAAGGTGACAAGAGAATAGTTCGTATAAAGGAAGGAAATCCTGAAGGCCGTCATGTTGTTATTGTTGATGATTTAGTGCAATCTGGGGGAACTCTTCGAGAATGCCAGGTATGATGGATGTGTTATTCTATTGCTTCTTCATGATAGTAGATGGCAATGCTTAAATACCTAGTTGTCTTAGCATTTACTCAGTTTGGAAAGAAATTCTGCGTCATATATTCAATATGGCAGAGGCTATTTGGGGGGGTGGGGGGGTTCATAATCCTTAATGCAACATATTGGACATTTGCCACTACATAAACAAAGAGTCCTGTTAAAAGCTAAAAGAAACACTAGTGCCTTCTTTTGTCAAACCTGTGCCCAATTTTTCAGTCCTTCACTCCTCAACTCTCATTTTGTTGGTAGACCTGGTTTACTGTCTGTACTACTGTAGTTTATCATACCGTCAATTGACAAATGTTGAGTGTTAATAACTCAGGGTTGGACTTTAGTGGCATATATTCTTCGTTTCCTCTAAAGAATCACATATTCTGCTTACATTACCTGTCACTTTTTTTTTATAAAAATATCTGTCTTCTTTTGCAGAAAGTTCTAGCTTCACATGGCGCTGCAAAAGTTAGTGCTTATGTGACTCATGCTGTGTTCCCTAAGCGCTCATATGAACGTTTTATGTCGTCGAATTCTGGTAATTGGCAGTTCATCCAACTTAGCAAGTCCCAATTTTTCTTCTAGTTGCTTATTATGTGTTGATCGCAGCTGGGCCAGGCGACCAGTTTGCTTGCTTCTGGATCACGGACTCATGCCCACACACAGTGAAAGCTATTGGCCAAAGACCTCCATTTGAGGTTCTGAGCCTTGCTGGCTCAATTGCTGATGCTCTTCAGATCTGAGCGTACACTGGTAGATGGGCTTGAATCGTGGATGCCCATCAGATTGAACTTGTACTATGAGATGAGCTGCTCCTGCTTTTCCAAAATGTAATAGTTTGTTTCCAGTTCCTGGAAAAGCAAATAATGTGGAGTAAGTTAAGTACCTGAAGGTTCCATAAACAGCACTGTGAATTGATAATAAAATCAGGCATTGGATACTCCGTTGTTGACTTCTGTGTATTTGTCAATATTCACTTCTGTTTGAAGTTCGTGAGATCAGTGCTTCTTTCCTGACCTGTTGGAGTACTGTTTTAGCGACTTCAGGTACTGGGCTTTGTTGTGAACGACTAAATAGTGCAATGTAACTGAGCTTCAACCCAATTTAATTTCTATTAGATTGGATGAATGATCATATTGCAATCATGGCCTGTTGGCTGCCTTGAATTTTACTGTTCTATGGATGCATCGAGCCAATTGGTTTATGTTGATAGCCTGCGTATGAAGAGCAAGATTGCAAGAGCATGTAGCATAATTGCATTTTAACCCTGCTCTTCCCTCTCTTACATATCAGAGCTGTTGTAAAACAAGCTATTTTTCAGGCTGATTTCGCCGGTATTAGTATCAAATTTTTTTTTTTTTTGGCTGATTCTGCCGGATCGTAGATTTTAGTATCAAAGTGGTCATTTTTTGGTGCTTGGTTCGGAGTCTAAGCTTCCTGGAATTTGAGCTTGTCAGTTGGCACATCTAGCATCTCGTCACCAAACTCGAAATTGATAGCAGGTAGCTGGTTGAGAATAAAATAGTGTGGGGTTCTTCTGTTTGGTGATGACTTGAGCAGACGAGCAAAAGATACTTAGCTATCCTTCTAAAAAGGCCATCGTGCAGCTGCTTCGCATGGCCGAGCAAGTTATCTCCAACAGGTGTGCAGAGCTGCAAATATAAGATAACCTTACTATAATGCACCATGCTACCAAAACCAAAGATTTAAACGTCATCTGAGGCTTTGGAGAAGCACTGAAAAGCATTCTCCTACGAAACTTGTGGAACAGAAACATACCTGCAAGGCCGCAACAACAGCTTCCTGCTAAAGCAAAGCACTGCCCTTCAGAAGCTTCACCCAGAAGAGCCATATCTGGTGCAGTGAATTACTTGCAAGAAACATAGATATTTGCAGTATAAAGGTGTTCATGGATCCTGGACATGCCATGACAAGAAACAGCAGCAGGCATTTGCCATGGAACCCAAGCTCCCGTTGCTCGTCCTGTTCCTAGCATTTGCAGCCTGTTCTGCCAGTCATCACCGAGACCCCTCTGTTGTTGGATACTCCCAGGAAGATCTTGCATTGCCCAGCAGACTTGTTAACCTCTTCAAATCCTGGTCGGTGAAGCACAGCAAGATCTACGCCAGCCCGAAGGAGAAGGTGAAGAGGTATGGGATATTCAAGCAGAACCTGATGCACATTGCAGAAACAAACAGAAAGAACGGGAGCTACTGGCTGGGCTTGAACCAGTTCGCCGACATCGCTCACGAAGAGTTCAAGGCCAATTATCTGGGATTGAAGCAAGGATTGTCAAGAATGGGTGCACAAACACGTACCCCAACAACGTTCAGGTACGCGGCCACACCCAACCTGCCCTGGTCAGTCGACTGGAGGTACAAGGGAGCCGTGACGCCGGTCAAGAACCAAGGAAAATGCGGTGAGTTCCATCTCTGAACAATATACGCACACCGTCCTTTTCAGCATACTGTCAGTACCGATTCCATAAGAATACTACTTGTGCAACGGTAACGCGATAACAAGGTGAACATGCTTGCAGGGAGCTGCTGGGCCTTCTCGTCAGTGGCAGCAGTTGAAGGGATCAACCAGATTGTGACGGGCAAGCTGGTATCGCTCTCGGAGCAGGAGCTGATGGACTGCGATACCACGTTGGATCACGGCTGCGAAGGGGGTCTCATGGACTTCGCGTTCGCTTACATAATGGGGAGCCAGGGGATCCACGCCGAGGACGAGTACCCGTACCTCATGGAAGAAGGCTACTGCAAAGAAAAACAGGTTCGCACAAGACACAAATCCTCCTCATATGTAGACTGGATTGCAGGCTTGCAGCCAGTTCTAACAAGAGTTCTAATTCTTTGCTCTGGCGTGTTTAGCCCCAGGCTAACGTCGTCACTATAACTGGATACGAGGATGTCCCGGAGAACAGTGAGATAAGCCTGCTGAAAGCGTTGGCTCATCAGCCTGTCAGTGTTGGCATAGCTGCAGGGAGCAGGGACTTCCAGTTCTACAAAGGGGTAAGCAAAATTGACTGCCTGTGGTTTCAGATGGTGTCACTATCCGTCCCAGTCTTTCCTTCTATATCAATACAAGTCGGCAGATCTCCTGTCGACCGTTAAAAAAAACTGTCAGAGTCTCACAAAAAAAAACATGTGTACCTCGTCTGGCTGGCTGCAGGGGGTGTTCGACGGCGCCTGCAGCGATGAGCTTGACCATGCACTGACGGCCGTCGGATATGGCTCGTCGTACGGGCAGAACTACATCACGATGAAGAACTCGTGGGGCATTAACTGGGGAGAACAAGGGTACGTCAGGATAAAGATGGGCACTGGGAAGCCGGAGGGTGTTTGCGGCATCTATACGATGGCTTCCTACCCCGTGAAAAATGTAACAGGATGGGGTGCCTAATAGTTTTGTAACGAATTTGACAATTTGTTCAAAAGTAATTTTGGAACGAATCTATCTCGTGACCACATGGCAAGATACCTTTTTATCGTTGATGTCAAGATCCCCAGCTACTTGATTTCACAAAATCCATGTCACATCCACCACTCCAGCACAATAAGGACAATTATTTTGTGATTCTACTATACACGACTGTCTCGGGTCTGTTCGCTTGAACTTATCAGCTGCCGGCTTATCAGCTAGAATCTACAGTATTTTTCTTTCACAACAAAACAGCTTCAGCCAGCTTTAATACCAGCCAAGCGGTAAGCGATTGCACGGCCAAGCGGTAATCGAAGTATGGGCAATTAATCGGAACAATGGAGGAATTTATGGTTCAAACTTCATACCATTGTCGACCGTACTTAGCCGTGCTCATCCTCCTTCAACGTTCGCTCCCAATCTCAGTAGCAGGTGTTAATCAAGTATTGTGAACAAAGGGGTCGCGGGTTCAGTCCATCTCCAAAAACCACTCACAAGTGTATATATAAAATGTTTGTGGCGAATGAACATCGAAGGTCCCATGGTCTAGTGGTGAGGACATTGGACTCTGAATCCAGTAACCCGAGTTCAAATCTCGGTGGGACCTATTTTTTCACATTTTACATTTTTTTTTGGAGTAGCGAGTCTAACGGGTTAAGCAATCTATAGGCATCAGTCCATACCCAGTCGTCCCCCCCCCCTGATTTTCTGTTTTTTTTTTAGGTACCTCTGATGGTTATGATGAATAGAAAGCAAATTCGCCTGAGGGAATTCGTAGTCGTCCACTTCACGAGTTCACAGAATCACAGTCCAGACTCCATCGTCCAGTTGGTCTTGGTCGTGCTGAGCTGCTGACGCTTCGCCCGGGTTCGCAGCCAGGCATCGGTCGCCGGCGACCTGTACCCCGCCGAGAAGATGCATCTGAGCGCGAACGAGGGGATCGAGGGCGTGCGGTTCGCGGTGACGGGCGGGCAGGGCTTCGTCGGAGCCGCCCTCTGCCTCGAGCTGCTCCGCCGCGGTGCCCGCGAGGTCCGGTCCTCGACCTCCGCGCATCCTCCTCCTGGTCCCAGCAGCTCCTCGACGCCGGCGTCCGCATCATCCAAGGTAAGTCCCTCCCGTTTACCATCTTGAGTTCAGGTCGCTGCATCACCAATCACCACGGTTTTACTTTGCGGTCGCTGTGGGTGTGCTCTGCGGATGTAGTACTGGTACAACAACGCTACAACCTACATGGTAGATAGCTTACTTCATGTGATTTACTGCGTTGTGAGTTGCAGAATTGGACTGCTCTTAGAATAGATGCTTATGGAGTGTTTGTTTTGGGAAATCAACCCATTCTAGATGGGGTGACGCATCATGAGTCCATTCTTCAAATTTAGTGTAATGACCCCATTTCTCATAGTACTAGTTATTAACTTGTGAGAAATGATGTGGTGATGGATCAACTCATTCTATTCCACAGACCAAACAAAAAACTAGAGAGTGAGATGATGATGGATCACTTCATTCCATAAACCAAACACCCCCCAGAGTGCTCCAGTCCTTAGTATGCTGTAGTTCGGCTTCTGGATCAAGATGCAAATTAGTCACAAAAAGAAAAGATGCAAATTAGTGTGTCCACACGAAGGACATTAGTGCACCAGTACTACTTGCTTAACCTGTGTGTATCTAAGTAGGTAGTTGGTGGCTCTTGCATAGTTTTTTCTGTGCATGTTTTGACTGCAATCACCCTGTTAGCTTCTGTTTCTTTGTTTTTAACGCAACTGGTTACCAGATACCAATATGTGGCTTGTGGAATGAATCATCAGTTTCTTAAGGCCTTGTTTCACAGGGGACATTAGAAAGAAGGATGATGTGGGGAGGGCTTTCCGTGGAGTGGACTGTGTTTTCCACCTTGCTTCTTATGGCATGTCAGGGAAGGAAATGGTGCAGACTGGGAGAACTGATGAGGTTAATATAAATGGGACCTGCAATGTACTGGACGCTTGCCATGAACAAGGTGTTAGGAGACTTGTGTATGTAAGCACTTACAATGTGGTATTTGGAGGAAAGCCGATTGCCAATGGAAATGAGGCGTTGCCTTATTTTCCAATTGAAGACCATGTTGATGCTTATGGGCGCAGCAAATCAGTTGCTGAACAGTTGGTACTGAAGAGTAATGGGCGGCCAGCTAAGTAAGTTTACCCTTCTCGTTTGCTAGGGTCCAGTACATTGAAAAATATGGCAAATACGCTTAAGTTTTTTGTGGACCATGCTGTCGTTCAAAAGGACAGTTAGAAAGAAATTGTTTAGGCTAATGCTACACTTTGTACACTTTCTTAGATTATGATATTGTCTTCTGAAAACCTTAGTGTTGTCATGCGTAATTGCACCTTCTTAAACAATAATAATAATTTCATTTCAGCTTGTAAGTCAAGAGTGGCATTTGATAGTATGCAGCCTGTCTTATTGATTGGGTGAAATCTTACAGGAGTGATAAAATTACTCGTCTTTATACATGTGCAATTCGCCCTGCTGCTATATATGGACCAGGTGAAGAGCGTCATCTTCCAAGAATCCTGTCCCTTGCAAAGTTGGGATTAACATTCTTTAAGATTGGGGGCCCAGATGTCAAGACAGATTGGGTGTATATAGATAATCTAGTTCTTGCTCTGATATTGGCAAGCATGGGACTTTTAGATGACATTCCTGACAGGAAAGGAACCCCTGTAGCAGCTGGTCAGGCCTATTTCATCTGTGATGGTAATTGCTGTTACTGTTAGCTTCTGTGATGTCATTACTAAATTATACGCACGCAGGTCCCATCTTTGTGTTTTTTTCTGTCCATAGTGGTACTGCTAATTTTGTTTTTTACTTGAATGTGAAAAAAATGCAAGCCTAGGCTAGGTAGAGAAGACATCCGTGGTTTATTTTCTTGATTTTGGCAATAATACCATTGCTAGCAAATAGCAATCATTGGGGGCAGATGTCAAGACAGATTGGTATAGATTCTAGTTCTTGATATTTCATGGGACTTTTAGATGACATTCTCTCCCTGTAGCATCACTATTTCAATCATAAAAACTGTTAGCTTCTGTGAAAAAACACTGTTCAGGTGAGGTCCCATCTTTGTGTTTTTTCGAATGAGCTGAATATAGTTTAACTTATGTACTACATAGATCAGAGGTACAGCCCATCATCTACTTGATAGCTAATTGCCTGATCATCTTCCTGGCTGGAAAGCTGATCTGTTGAACTGGGCTGGTAGAAAAGTGCTGGTACATTATGTACTTACTTCAATGCTGGTCTACTTAGCTATGACATCTGAACTCCCTCGATGGGTCATCAAAGAAATTGAGAAGGTCTGGAGGAGATTTTTGTGGAAAGGGAAAAAAGAAGGCACTGTTTGGTTTCATGGGTAAGGCTTGTTGACCCCCTGAACTTGGTGGCCTGGGCATCTCTGATCTCCAGCGGATGGGATGGGCGCTTAGGATGTGCTGGCTTTGGTTACAAAAAACTGAACCTGAGTGCCCTTGGTCTTCCTTTCAGGTCCAAGTTGATCCATATGTCCATTTTTCCTTCTCCATGGCAGTATGCTCTGAAGTTGGTGATGGTGCTTACACTCTGTCAGACAGGTGGATTCATGGGCAAATAATTGAAGATCTTGCACCCTGCCTTCGCTTTAGTTCCTAAACGTAGAGTTAACAAGTGCACAGTTTTTGGAAGCACTCGCTGATCATGCTTGGGTGACTGACTTGCAAGGGGCATTTTCTGTTGGTGTTCTTGCTGATTTCTTGAATCTCTGGGACCTCTTGTCTCAAGTGGTGTTGCAACCTGGAACTGATGACAAATATATTTGGCACTTCTGGTGTGTATACAGCGAAATAACTTATAATGGCTTCTTCTGGGGTGCTGTGGTATTCAGTCCATGGGAGAGAATTTGGAAATTTTGGAATCTGAACAAGTGTCACTTCTTTATGTGGCTGGTAGCTGGTTAGTTTATAGTTTGTTGGAGGTAGTTTTTGATCGCTTATCTTGTAACAAAGGTGCAACTCTGATTTTCATAGGCTGACTGTGGGTGTGGGTGTGTTTGCAGGGTGAGTGTGTGTTTCCTTGTTTTTTGGGCTCTTTTACCCTTTTTCTTCTTAATATAAGGATACACAGCTCCTCCTGCGCGTTCGAGGAAAAGAAGTAATTATTAGCTACTTTCCTTCTCACTTGTTCTGAACATTGAAAGTTTGAAGTTCAACACTTTGTATATATTATACACAATTCATTATTTCCGTAATTAGGCGTTCCAGGTTTCCATTGCTTGAATAACAAAATTATTTGCAACACAAGTACACAGTGTTCCATGAGTTATGTTTACACCCAGTAAATACTGAAACCTTTGAACAAACCTAGAATTTAGACTTTTTCTTCCTTATAAGAGAAGTGTCCCCTGAGAATTTGGTGTCTTCAAGTCTCTGTGATATAGAACATGTTGATTATATATGCAGTTATACATTTCATTGCCTTATTGAGCTATAACTGTTTTGCAGGATCACCATGCAATACTTTTGACTTTATCATCAAGCCCTTATTTCAAAGTTTGGATTATTCCGTTCCTCAAGTGACGCTGGATACCTCTGTTGCCCTTGCCATTTCAAAAATATTTTTATTCATATCTACATTGTTCTACCCATGGCTTGATAGTAAATGGATGCCTCAGCCTCTAATTCTTCCTGCTGAAGTGTATAAGGTCAGCCTCTGTCATATGCAATTTTGATGTTTTCTTTTGTGTTGCTACTTTACCTACCCCATTATAGTTTTGAAATATGAATATAATGGTCAGATACAAGTGGACCAGTCATGTCAATTTCATTGCTAGTTTTTATTTTATTTTATTTAAAAACAGTTCTTTTCAAGGGATCTCTCTACTGAACTACTCGGCCAGCAGATTTGCAAATAATATTTTTGTTTGATGTTGGACAAAAGTTAAGGTACGAATGCCATTATCCAAGGATCTGTAAATAATACATCTGATGTTGCTTGCTAATTGTGACAGGTTGGTGTTACACACTACTTTTCGTTCTTGAAAGCTAGAGAGGAACTCGGCTATGTACCTATGGTGAGGCCTCACGAAGGCTTAGCTGCAACAATCTCATATTGGCAGGAGCGGAAGAGAAGGGAACTGGATGGCCCGACCATATTTACTTGGTTGGCTGTAACAATTGGAATGCTGGCTGTGTTTTCTGCTGCTTGTCTTCCACCAGTCGGCCCATTGAAATGGGTGCTTGACATCCATCTGTTTGTTTTTCGCTCGATGCTTGTGATCCGGCTGGTCTTGATGATAGCAATTGCATTGCATTTTGGCGAAGCCGTGTATGCCTGGTTCTTGGCGAAAAAGGTTGATCCAAGGAATGCCACTGGGTGGTTTTGGCAAACCTTTGCTCTAGGGTTCTTTTCTCTCCGGTATCTTCTCAAGAGAGCCAGAGGGTGAATTGTGTGTAATTCACATGTACGTTGGGCCGTTGGGGATCCTGTAACAGTGATTCCAAACTTCGTGCTTGCTTTTATAGAGGACGCGTATCCGATGATCCTTTTACTTCTGTATAAAAGTTTCCCACCCTGATATACTCGTGTACCGTGATCGACTGATCGGATTCAGCCGTGGCGCAGAGCCGGCCACTTGTGTGATCGATGTTTTACATGAGTTCAGTTCTCCATTGTGTGATCGGTGTTTAACAGGTCACTTTCTTAGATGAGCTGTAATGTAAGTAGTCATTGTTAGATCCAAATGCAACTACTGTTCCAGCAGAAATTTGGTGGCTGTCGCACATCTAATGCCGTATATGCTGTGAAGTCTGAACCGTATGATATTATTAATATGTCGAAGCTAAAACAGCACAGCTCGTTTTCCTCGCCTGCTAATTACACCTGCACGAGTTTTTTCTTGTGCCTGCGGAGAACTACAATGCTAGGACAAGAGTATATGCCACCACCGGCCTCTGAGGCTTGAACCGGAAGTCCTGAAACAGGCATGTTACAGACTGATGA
This sequence comes from Miscanthus lutarioriparius, assembly GCA_904845875.1. Lineage (NCBI taxonomy): Eukaryota > Viridiplantae > Streptophyta > Magnoliopsida > Poales > Poaceae > Miscanthus > Miscanthus lutarioriparius. Next base: position 16,081,847 of record CAJGYO010000007.1, on the reverse strand, counting down.
CGAAGCAACCGAAACCGGGGCTAAAATACTGCCACGAAAACAATGAGGTCCAGTCCAGCTTCAGTTGAGCACCACCACTCGGGCTGATTCTTCCACCAACCCCCCGACCTACCATTCCCGTGCATTCAATAAAAGTTAGTGTCGGCGAGCGGAAGCAACCAACCGAAAAAGGGAGAGGGGGGAAATAGGTGACCGCCGAGTGCTGTGTCAATGTCAGGCTCGGAGTTGGACTTGTGAACTGCAGCCATGTACATGAGCCGCACGAACTGCAGACTCGGCACCTGTGCGTGCGGCTGTGCGCTTCTTCCTCAATCCTCCTCCTGACTGCACTCTCTCTCGGCCAACAACTCCCATAGTAAATCACTAGTTCACCACCGTAAAAACGATGGTGCAGTAGCAGATGTGAAGTGCAACAACCGTGTTGTATAAGTTTATGTTCAGAGCATGCAACTCTGAACGATGTTTTGTGAAGGTAGATTGGTGGCGTGCATTTGCTGTGGAGAATCATTGCTGAAAAGCTCTACCTTAAAGCCTATGATGAGCAGCCGAAACATGACACGGACAGACAAGGTTGACGGGCACGCGGCTGCCATTTGGACGATGGATGATTGGCTCCTCCCCTCCCTCCTCCGGCCTCCCCCATGTTCTCATGTGGAACCCTTTGGTTGCTGCAGCTACCCAATTTTTTTAAGTAAATGCCTTATGCGCTTCTATTATAATCTGTATTTTTCAATTTCTTTTTTCAGTCGAAACAGTGTTTTCCTCCCGCAGCAAATCATACGGCCGCTGTTCAGATCAGATGAGTCGGTGGCATGAGCTGCTGAACGCCTGAACCGAGTCACACAGAGCCGGACAGCACACCACTTGTGGACGTCAAAGCGGCTGCCAGGTGGCCGTATCGAGGCCTGCACCGCACCAGCAGCTGCTGCCACCCATCATTTTTGCCACCACGGCTCCAGTGTATCTGAGCTGCCTGACTCGGAGGAGGAGAAATAAAAAAGGTTTGGTAATTCGTTCACGTCGCCTCGCGCTATAGCATGTTATTCTGTTCATTCACAAATTCACAAAAGCTAAGGAACTTTCAACTGCACACCTCGTTCGTGTCCCCCTCATGCATGAATAAAGCCAGCCTGTCGTGGCGCTGTCGTGGCTGCGACACAAACACCGCGCCATCACATACACATACCTCCTCCTCACCTTCCTCCTCCATCCTCTGTCCACACCAAAAGCAGAAGGAAGGGAGAGATCTGGCCATCTGGGGGTGAGAGAGCAGGAGGAGAAGACCATTGCTCTCTTGAAGGCTAGAGACCTTCTCCGTCCTCTTCTCTCTTTGGTTTGCTTGCTCTGCCTCTATCCGGTCCGGCCATGGCCACCATCCTGGAGAACATCCAGAAGGCGAGGTTCCTGCCAACCAGGCCGCTCAAGGACGAGCTGCCCACCTTCCAGGGCGGCTTTGGCGGCGGTGGCAAGGAGGAGAGCCACCTCATGGGCCTGAGGAAGCGGCTGTCCTCCTTCTCGGGCAAGATCCAGCCCATCTCCTCCGCGTCGGCCGAGTGGGCGTTCCGGCGCTCCAAGTCGGCGCCCTCGCTCGGCGCCGCGTTCGCCGCGGGGGGCGGCTCCCTGAGGCAGTGGTGGCAGCGGGGCGTCGGCTGGCTCCTGTCCAAGAAGCCCGGGTTCGCGGGCGACCTCGAGATGAACGAGGAGGAGGTCGCCGCGATGGGCCGCCAGAGCAGGGGCAGCTGGGGCCACATCCTCTACAAGATGCGCTCCGGCGTCCGGCGGCTCGTCATGTCCACGCACTCGCTCCCCACCACGCACAAGCAGTCGTCCCTGCCGTCGTCGTCGGCGGCGGTGCACAACAACGTCCAGTGCAAGCCGGCGGCGGCGTTCGCCTACGCGCAGCGGCAGAGCTTCCACCACACCGGCCACGCCATGGCGCACTAAGGCGCGTCGCGCGCGAGGTTGCAGGTGCCGTTTGCAGCCGATCTCCTCCAGATTCAGAAACGGAGAACGGTGAGAGGCACGAGAAGAAGAAGATTCAGGTTCCAGGTGCGTGAGATCGATGGTGAAGATGTCAAGGTACCGTTATAAGTGAAAACTGCTCGGTGAATTGATGATGAATGAAATGGAATGTAGGTTTTACCATCCTGTGCTGTGTAGATCTAGTGCCCCTGTAGAGGTGAAGAAGTGTTATATGCTCGGTTCTTTATATTCTTTTGGGTTCTTTTGGACGATGAAAATGTACAATGTTTGGTTGATTTTGTACTGTTTTTGCCTCCAGCAGTAAATAAAACTAATGCAAATTGTGCTCCTCTGTTCTTGAGTAGTGGGTGCTATGCCTTCATTCAGAGATCAGAGAGTCTCAGCCTCCAGATCTGATATGTCTTTTCAGCGGCTGCCATGCCCTGTAACATTCTGCCATGTATCGGTGTCGGTGCACGCGTTTGCTTCCTTTGCTGGAACCTGGAAGTAGTAGTTGGTCAATGCAACGCAAAAACAGCTAGACAAGCTTGCGAAAAAAAAAATCATAAAATGCCTGTCAACGTAAGCAGCAGCTAGGAGAATATTCTCAAACGAGAGTTGCCGCCGGTAGCCGGTTCATGGAATCATGGTTTGTATGGCAGTTTTTCCAGTGAATTTGTCCACGGTTTAGTCATCTCAAAAACGCAAATTACTTCGAGACATGGATTCGAACGCCAATTTCACTCCAATTTCGTTTCTAGAACGACACATACTATTCTCTCGTGTCCCTGTCTACCGCTACCAGTACCAGGAGTAGTAGGAAGCACAACAGAAGGTGAAGCGTCCACATGTGAACAGGTAGGCGGTCAATTCTGTCACCTACGACTACGAGTCCTGCAGTCGAGCACTGCACCACGAGAAAATGGATGGTTCGGCAGCGCTCCGATGGAAGGAATCGCGGTGGTGCCCGCGAAATAGACGTGAATTCGGCGGCCGGCAGCGGCGGTCCATGGAATTTGGAAGGAAAGCCAACCCAACCTTGCCTTTTCCTCGTATAATAAAGGCCACCGACGTTTTCTTACCAGGGCCAGGCCAATGAGTGGACGCCCAACCCAATTCTTCCAATCTTCTTCGCGGCCTTCGCGAAATTCAGCCCAAAATCAGTTTCGAGCTGAAAGCCACGGCTCCAAATTCCAGCCCATGATGGCCTACCCGGGAGCGGCCGCCCCCGTACACACAGCCCGCGGTCCACTCCCCAACCTCCACCCCGTCCAGGTTAGGTTGGACAGGTGGTCACGGCTCGTCTCCCCTCCGTCCCTCGGCTTGTCCTCTTCCTCCGGCCTTCCCTTTCGTGCGCTACAGTGCAGAGACAAAAAGCTCCCCCCCGCCCTCCCCGCCGTTGTTTCCCCCACGCGCGTAGAACCCCCAAACCCCGAGCGCCCGCGGCCAGAGACACCCATCACACACGCGCATCACGCCACCCATCCGTCACCAGCGACCCGCGAGCACCCATGGCGAAGGGAGGTGGAGGCCAGCGCGAGGGTAGCGCCCTGAAGACGGCGGTGATCGTCGCCGGGGGGCTCGCGCTCGCATGGGTCACCGTGGAGACCGCCTTCAGGCCCTTCATGGACCGCCTCCGCGCCGCCATCTCCCGCTCCACCGACACCGCCCGCGACCCCGACCAGGAGGAGGCCCCCGCGCCTGCCGCTGCGGCCGAGGCGGAGGAGGAGAAGGCGCCCGCACCAGCGGAGCCGTCCGCGCCGCCGGCCCCGGCCGAGGTGGAGGAGAAGGTGGCCGAGTTGGAGGAGGCCGCCGCCGCCGCCGCCGCCGACAAGGCCGAGTGAAGGGGATGGCGACATGGCGACCTGTCTGTTTGCTCTTCTGAATAGTATGCTGTTGGTTCTGTGAATCTATTCTGTGATTTTGGAACCTGTCGCTGTCATGGATAGTGCAAAGTTTGGACTATAATTTCAGTGAGTTTAGCAGTAAGGTTGCGTTAGTTTTTGGCTTTGGTACCATTTAGTTCACGTCGTTGATGGCTTGATGTGATGGTATGTGTGTTTAAATGTTTATTGAACTGCTGACTACTTGATTATGATATTTGCCAACTATTTCTTAGTTAAAATAGCGGTTGCTTTGTCTTTTGCATCATCAGGTGCTCTAGTCAATATCATTATTATGCTAATGTAATATGATTGTGTGTTATAAATCCCTATTTTGAACTTCCTTATATCATTTTTCCATCTGGTGCTAAGAATGCTAGTGTTTTATTTGCTGTGCATCAGTAATTTGTTTGCACCGTCGATTGTTGTCCATGCTATCAGGTAGGCAGTTTTCCAGATGAATAAGTCCTGGGTGTAGCTTATCTTTACTCAATATTACTATGTTAGTCTTTAACTCTGTTTCTGCATTTTGTTCCTTTTGCCATGCATCATGGATGATGCAATTTGTAAAATTTGAATTCTGATATCAGTATCCCCATTTAGTACTAAGCTTAGGTCACCTGTTTGATTTCTGGTAATATTAGTTTTATTACATGTTATTGATGTGATCCTTTACTGATGCTTGGAGTTGGGTTTCCGTTTTTCATTGCAAGTTGACCTACCAGAGGTTAGAAAGCATGTAGCGCTAGTGTGAAGAGGATGATGGAGCAATCCAATTTCATATAAATTGCTAACAGTGCAATGTTATACATGTGAAACCACAACACAAGTAATGTCTCATCACTGCAGTTTCAATTTTCATGCACAGGGCCATGGCAGGTCCAGAAAAAAATGGAGCAGGGGCATGCTAGCCGAAGCTAGTTTAGCACTAGCTGAGAGCCTTATGATTAATGCGAAGCAGGGGCATCTATGGTGGAAATTTGTGATTTAGGGCATGTTTGGATGCTGCCTCCCAGGCAGCTCAGATGCCAGGCAGCGTCCCCAGGCGTTCGATTTCGATCGCCTAGGGCTGCGATCGCTTGCCTGGCAGGCAAGCCCAGGCGAGTGCGGCATCCAAACACGCCCTTACTATGTGGGCCAAGAATTAAGTGAGAATCTGTGCACCTGCTCGGTTGACTGTAGTTCCACCGCTTATGATGTTCAGATAACTAGTGAGAGAATCCACATTTAGTACTAAGCTTAGCTCACCTGTTTGATTGCTGGTTATAGTAGTTTATTACATTTTTTTTTTGCGAACATAGTATTTTATTACATGTTATTGATGTGATCCTTTGAAGGGCGGGCCTGGTGCAAGCGGTAGAGTCTTACCGCCTGTGACCGGAAGGTCCCGGGTTCGAGTCGCGGTCTCCTCGCATTGCACAGGCGAGGGTAAGGCTTGCCACTAACACCCTTCCCCAGACCCCGCACAGAGCGGGAGCTCTCTGCACTGGGTACGCCCTTTTTTTATTGATGTGATCCTTTATTGATGCTTGGAAATAGGCTTCCGCTTTTCCTTGCAAGTTGACGCACCAGAGGTTAGAAAGCATGTAGCACTAGTGTGTAGAGGATTGTGGAGCGATCAAATTTCATGTAAATTGCTAACAGTGCAATGTTATACATGTGAAATCACAGCACAAGTAATGCCTGATTACTGCAGTTTCATGCACAGGGCCAGGGCCCCCCAGCAAGAATACTGAGCATGGGCATGCTATCCAAAGCTAGTTTAGCACTAGCTGAGGGTCTTATGATTCTGCGAAGCAGGGACACCTATGGTGGAAATTGTGATTTACTATGTGGGACAAGAATTAAGTGAGGTTCCGTGCCGCCCCTGCTGGGATTACTGTAGGTCCGCCCCTACACAGGGCATAGGTTGTTAGTAGAACATATGGAATTTAAATTGTTTCATGATGTACAGATAACTAGTGTGAGAACCCATAATGTACTTGCTTCTTAGGAGTACGTGATTATATGTGCCAGGGCAAAGTAGTCATGTTATTTTACACACGACATTGAAGTTTGAAATGGAACCTAGCTTATTATAGTAAGGTTATAGTTTCTCCCTGTGAACTTCCTGTGGTATATTTGATTGTGTCAGATATGACATCTATACATATTATTAGGTCATTGTATGATCATATTTAATATTCAGTCATTGCATTCATACCCATAAGCTTATAGCTTCGTACATAGTGTATAGTGCATAAATGGCATATCTGGAATTAAAATTTCTGGACTATTACATTTTTATGAAGTTGCAGCATTTCTGCCTTTACAGCAGTTTATAGATGTTAATACAAGCAGCGGATTGTAGAAGCGACCAAGCAATATGTATTAAAATGCTAGATGTTAAATTTTGAAATTGAAGTGACACTGTTTTAGCGAGTAGTAGTTGGCCTCCCTAGTTCTTCCTGCAATTCAGTTGTGTTGGATGTGGTGTCAAAGCACAGGTAAGGTTATGTTATTAACAGTTTCAAGATTCATGCATGCATAGTTAACATCTCTCTGATGAACAACTCTTTTGCTCACTTTTTGCCGAACCTATAATATTTCTGCATTTACTCAGGCATTCATGTGTCACATTGTGTTATATGCTAAACAATCTTCAAAATAAAGTAGTGTTGTTGTGTTAAACCAAGTAAGATTATCAGTGTTGTTAATTAATTAAGAAACACAATTGAGATTCATGTTGGTAAGAAAGTTGGGTACCAATTATCGTCATTTCATATCATCTGGTATACTCGTATAGACTGATCACATGTTATTTCTGTTTTCCAAGCTGGTGTGTCTATTTGGTTAGAGGAATTGTAGAGATTTTCTTGTGTTCTCCATTCCTTTATTTGTAATTTCTTATGCTGGGAGATAGGCACTTGCTTAAGGCGATGGAATCCTGGCTAGCTTTTGATTCTACATAGTACTCTTTTTTTTTTTTTGCTCTTCAATGCTGTTTCTGTGCTTGCTCCCCACCTCCCTCAAACATGATGCTTGTTCCCTTTTTGCTAGCTGTCATGAATGAGGCAAACTGAAAATTTTGAATTCTAACATCAGTACCGCATTTCGCACTAAGTTCAGCTTGCATGTGTTGTTTCTGTCTATGTTTGTTCTGTGCTCGTGCTATTTATGTGATCCTTTGTGTTTATGCATGTTATTGATGCTTGGAAATATTTACATTGCAAGTTCATCTACCAGAGGCTAGAAAGGATGCAATACTAATGTGCAAAGGAAGATGGGGTGGTGAAAGTTCATGTAAGTTCCTGACAGCTCAATGTCACATGTGAAACTGAAGCATAAGCAGTGACTGATAAGTTAGCATGACTGCACTGTAGTTTTATGAATGGGGTACAGTTCGTTAGTACTAGTAGCACATGCTCCAAAGTTCATGCATGGAGTATAGAATAAGTGAAGTACCACAATGCTTGGATAAGTGGTGATAGAATCCATAACGTACTTGCGATTTATATATCATTATACGTGCCAGGGGAAAGCAACCAATGTTATTAGGATGCAGCACACGTTGGTCATTGAAGTTTGAAAGCTGAAACTAAAGTAATTATAATAAGCTTATAGTATGCTACTGCAAACTTCCTGTGCTATATTTTCTTGTTTGATATGACATCCATAGGTAGTAAATATTAGGTCATTGCATGCTTACGTTTTAGCTTCATGGGCAACACATAGTTCACTAATGTCATATTTGGAATTAAACTTCCTGTAGTACTCCATCAAAAGATGACTTTAGGAAAGGATAATTAGTGCAAATTTGCATTGATTATCCTGTCCTAATGCCATCTTTTTGATGACTGGAGGACTATTACATTTTGCTAAAGCTGTGATGGTTTCTACTTTTATAGCACTTATAAATGTAAATAGAAAGCAGCCGGTTGTAGTCCAATCAGTAAATGCTAGATGTTAAATTTTGAAATTGAACTGGCATTTTTTTTGGTAAACTAATAAGTAGTAATTGGTCTCCTGAGTTTGTGTAATGCATTTAGATGTGTTGGATGTGGCATCAAATCACAGGTAAGGCTATGCTATTAACATGGTTGTCGTAGCTTCAGGCTTCATGTGCTATGATCTCTCTCTATGATTGATCAATTCTATTACTAAGTTTTGGTGAAGTTGTAATATATCCGCATTTACACTTATTATATGTCGAAACCTTTTGTGCTACATCATTTTTTGTGTTACATCATGCATGATGAACATTGTGCTACATACTAATATATCCAAATTTAGTCTTCATTACATGCATATATGTAGTTTTGTTGTGTTGAACTAAGAATCTCAATGTTGTCACTTGATTAAGCAACAAGGTTCAGACTAGAGTTCATACAAAATTTTACTAAAAAGTATGGTTATCCATTGGTGGCATCCTCTTCCTCTGTTTGAAATGGGTGTTATTGAGTTATCATACATCTTCTGTTTCAGTTTCTATTGTCACCATTTTGTTTTAGCTTGGCAGCTTCTACGTCCTACTTGATGCACACTTCACTTGTCCAGTTTCTACTGTTGGCATTTTGCTTTAGCATATCCGGTGATTTTACTTCCTGGCTGATGCACACTTCACTTGTATCTTTTGCTCATGATTTGACAGTTAACATATGTTGATCTCAGGCTTTAGATGGAGAACTCTATGTTTGAATTGTTGCACAGTTATCTGTGACATCAGGAACACAGAAATGTTCAGTTGGTAGCATAATTGCTTCACAGGATATCTAGTTCACATTTATATACTCAGCCTAAAACCAATATAGATGTAATCTTAACTATTAAAACTTTGACACTTCGTTGGTGATTTTGGCATTATTTAGCATCGATGAAGTACAAGATCATTCTAGCTTTTTTTTTAATAAAAAAATCAAGTAGAACTGCTATTGTAAACCTAGTCATTCGCTGCTTTCATGGTGTGGTAGCTGATATATTTTTTGGTTTATATTAACAAACATGTATGGTTCCATAGGAAATGACTAACAATTTTTGTGGTGAAACTGCTAAGGGCTTGTTTGAATGTAGCCCAGGTGCATCCAGCGCCTGGGACAGGCAAGATTCTCACGTGTTCATCCAAACAGCCTTGTATATGTTCAGTGTCGTGTCAATTCCATAGAAGATGGACAAGTGGCCTTGTGGCTGATTACTTTTTTTTTCGTGGGGTTGTGGTTGATTACTGCTTGCTAAAAACATGTACTGCGCCCTAAATCATAAGGGACCATCACAAGCATAAGATAATTTGTTGATTCGACTTATTTGATTGCCATGTAGAAAGCGGACAATTGTTAGTTTTTGCCTTGTCGGCTCATCACATACGAGTATAGGACATGACTGAATGTCTGAATATGCTTCTTTGGTTCGTTCTGATCATTGTGTTGTATATATATGTGGTTCCTATTCTTTTCCAAGGGAAGGGAGCTAGAACTATAATAAAACTCTAGCACAGTACATTCTCAAATTATATATGAAATAACCTGAAATAAAGAAGAAACAATACCCTATCAAGTCCTTTCATTTTCTTTTTCCATAGTGGCTTTGTCCATGCAGGCGATGTTTCAGATGAACAGAACCCCATCAAACATTGAAGCCAGAGTATTGTCGTTGTACCGAGAATCCCTGACCAACCCTAAAACATTAGACACATGCTGCAAGGCCCAACTTTTTAGAACCAGACCGAAACACATGAAACATGAAAAATATCGGTGATTGAATCGTCGGGTACGGTACATAACAGACTACAGATTCAACACCTCTAACCCTTGATCTATTGAGTTGGATGCTTGATTTTTCTTTCCAGGGCCATTGACGACAAGGTCGACGAACCAAAATTAATATCCTCACAGGGAGTAACACCGAAGCCAAAGTATTGTTCTCATACTGAGAATCCCCGATCAACCATAAAACATTAGACACTGCAAGATCTAGACCAAAACACATATGAAATGATGAAAAAATATCGGTGATTAAATCGTCGGGTACATTATAGGATGCAGATTCAACACCTGTAGCCCTTGATATATTGAGTTGGATGCTTGATTTCCTTTCTGGGACCATCAACGACGAGGTCGGCGAACCAAAATTAATATCCTCACGGGGAGTACCATGAACACCCTTACCCTTGTAGATAGTAACTACAAACTGACCTCCTGCATATATGAAAACAACTCCCACAACGGTGACATTGTCAAAGTCATCGCATGCATGTAACAAGTTTTCAGTTGAACATCAGTGATGATTTCACTGGTAGAATTATTATTTGGACTGAACCTAAGCAATCTAAATCTAAAGAACTGCTTAACAAGGGATTGGGCCCTCTCCTTGCCACCGGCTGCGTCGTGGACTCGTAGGAGAGGAAGAGGGCCCTTGGGCGGCCACGGTGGCTTTTCAGATGACAGGGGGGAGCAATCAAGAGATTAATTTGATGTGTGCCTCCTGTTAAAATAACATGAAGAGTATCAAGATTCTTCAGATAATAGAACTATCACACCAGACATTCGAGATTTGCTAGATGGAAGAGACTATCCATTTTATGATTTTTGGCATGTTTGTTAATTTTTCTTATACACCTGCATTCTGTTGAACTTTTGAAACAGTGAACTGAATATCAACACCATGTGAAGTTTGAGATTTTCACCATGTTATTATAATTCTGGCATTTTTTTTATGATGGCTGTATACTTGTTCCAGCATGGCGCCTCTGATATCTTATCAAAGTGTAGTCCTGAAGCTTCTAAAGCTCACCGTAACCAGTACTCTCGGCATCAGTTGTGACTTCTATACATGTATGGAAGTGTCACATGTTGCCTATCATTCTAATTGAACAGTTGATTTATCATCTATCGTGCATAGTGCGTAATATCTGTAAATTTTTATGGTTGAACTCGTACTGAATGCATAGATCATTGGACTATGTACTAATTAGTGTATGTGTATATGGAATTTCGTCGATACTATACATCAAACATTCAGTTTCCCGAGCATGGACGAAGCCAGGAATTTGACAGGGGGTGGGGGCATTGCCGACAACAAAAAATAGAGAATTGTATGCGCACATAAGCTTCACTTTTACAACACTTCTAGCATTTCGTTGCTCAAACAAATTTGTGTTTTGCACTAAATAAAAAGAAGACAAATTAGTATAATAACTAGAGGGGTATTAAAGGAAAACTACAATCTTAGGGTGTCTGTCTCCTTCCCTCCGCCTCTTGAAACAGCAGAACCGATACCCAAACCTATGTAAACATAGAATAAACTTGACATCGATGAGTACTCAGACTCTTGACACTGAAATCTTGCTACCTTTTGCCATTCTGAGTAGGGATTTGCTTAAGAGCATGCTTGGTTGGCTACCAAAATTTGCTATGCTAAAGATTTGGCGAGCAAAAGTTGTAAAAAGTTGGACAAAAATATTTGCCATAGATTTGGCAAACCAAATATGAGAGGTTGGAAAATTTTGGTAGCAAACCAAATGAAACCTAAAAACTTGCAACCAAATTTTGGCGACTAACCAATCAGGGCAAGTCTGCTTCCAGGATAGACTAGAAACCCAGGCCGATAGACTAGAAACCCAGGCTGGCTTTGCCGCGCCCTCCTTGGATTGTACCAGTTCATAAGTACAGGTTTGAAACAATGATGGCCTGCTCATTGGAGCTGCGCAAGACCCTATGCAGCTGTGCCTGTTGTTTAGTTTGTTTAATGGAGCAAGTAGTGTTTTTGGTATTATTGTGTTGTTATTATGATCTCAGAATTGAAATGTAGCTATGGGCCTGTTTGTTTCCGCTCATAAGTGCGTTGGCGACCGAGATGCGCGGAAAACGACGCCAAACGGTCTGCGGCGCTCGCGCGTTTCACGGCAGAAAATGAACGCGGCTCGGCGATTCCCAAAACGCGGCCTTGGAGCCGCGTTCGCTCAAACGCGAACGCGCGATACGGCATCCCGGAAACAAACATGCCCTATATGATCTTCTATATTTCGCAAGACTAACCAACTTAGGCCTTGTTTGGATGCTCATGTATCCACCTTAATCTATGTATGTTGAGGTGGATTGCTGGGGAATTTAATTTAAATTTCACACCAATTCACCCAATGCACATGCATTGAGGTGGATACAAGGACATCCAAACAAGCCCTAGCAAATATGTATTACACATATGTTTGCACGGGCATTAGAAATGACGAGTTATCCAATTATCCTATTTCAAATAGGGTAGTATAGCTAGTAATTAATATGCATTTAGCAAGGAAGCAAAAGCATCATTCGGGAAGCTGTTTGTTTTTCAATGTCGATCATCGATCCCGCTGAGCCCGTCTACAGCTACAGGATTCTGGTGGACGACAATGATATACTGAAGTGCTCCACAAACTCGTGAGTAAACAATACCTGTGTTCCTTGTTGATATGGGAAGAAGATTAGAATAGAGGTAGTGAGGTTAAAAAGGCTAAGTATCACAAAATTAAGAAGCATGGCTTGCAATCTGCTTAGACTTCAAGAACCTCTTGCCCCCACAATCGATTTGAATAACATGCTTTAAATCTTGTGTGAAATGGCTCAAGTCTTCATGAAGGCGTTTTATATGGCTCTCTATTTGCACACTAATGCTCAAAAGTGCTTACAATTAGATGACCACACAAATAAAATAACACTGAATAGAATAGTTAGATTGTTAAAATTGGACTTTCATTTTTTAGGTTGATCTGCATTGACCGAAATCTCGCTATTTCTATGTGGCATATCAAACAATATGATCAGTCTCTGTACATTTTAATTTAATTTCATCTTGTAGCGCTCATATTTGAGTTTGTGCAACTTATAATTCAGAGTATATCGGTGACCACAATGATTTGACCCTAGAAAATTTGTTTTAATTTTGATGTGATGTTGGAGCTCACTTTGGACAGTAAAAACAAAACAGCTACTATATAAATGTGAAATACTAACAATCAAGTATCAAATATGTGACATGTGTATTGTTGAAAACAACTCATATCATAAGCTCAGGAAGGTACCAGTACCAGGTCATAGACTTGGCTGCCAGCAAGACTTTGTAGGTGCAAAGACAAGCATTGTCCAGGTGAGCTTCAATGTCCTTGTCCTTCTTCATACTCTCTGATTCATCATCATCCTTGTTTGACCTGTCATGACGATGGGCTGGTACGGTAGCCTGAAATACAGAATGGCATAGGCAAAAATAATCATTCACATGGAAGCAATCAGTTTTTAGATGCAGTCTACAGTTGAAGAAAATACAAGTTAGCATCAACTGACAGGGAAAGCAAACTTCTAGGAGGTAAGCTAGAAGTTAATCCTGTTACCTAGGTTCTAATTCTACACTTGCTAAACCAATCCACTTTGATAAACAAATGAGCTATAGATCAGAGTATGGTCCTTTGTCAACCACTCAACAGGACATAAGTGTGGTTGTAATGAAAAAAATAATGTTTTGACCACAAGATCATATTATTCTGCCTACTACTATTTTTATGACAGAGAGCTAATAATTTTCGCCAAAATAAGGCGACTAAAGGGCATAAATCATTATAATGTAAAGATACATGTGCATATGGATTTCTCAAGCTAAGGGCATATCACAACAGATCCAATAAAATTGGTGTTGAAATTTGTTGAGCCCTCGGGAATTTATTTTGTATTTATCCAAGTTCTGCGCATTACAATAAATAAAGAATACATGTGCATACGGATTTCTCAAGCTAAGGGCATATCACAGCAGATCCAATAAAATTGGTGTTGAAATTTTGTAGAGCCCTTGGGAATTTATAATTTCGCATTTATTCAAGTTCTGCGCATTACAATAAATAAAGAAATTTTGGTTCGAGTAACATGTGCAAACATATTTTAAAAAGGTAGAGGATTATGTTATGAATATCTAAAAAAATTAATTTCATAATATTTGGATCTATTGTTATTTTCCTATGATTTTCACAAGTTTCTACATGGATTAGTACCAATGTGCAAGTTCTTATTAGTTTGTACTGTTCATTTTCTTGTCGTAACAGCAAACGCATACAGAGAAGGAAGGACCAAACCGCTACAGATCCACATCAAGAAGCATTCAAACGGGATGCGCAACCAGTTGAAGGAGCTAGGTGTGATCTCCGGCGAAGGTGACGGAGTACTGGTGGAGCACTTCGTGCTCTTTTGGTTCTCTTGCTGTCACTCGGAAGCGGCCTAGCTCGTCGCCTCACGCCGAGGAGCTTCCGTCACCGCCGCTGCGCTCGCGTCTAGAGAGCACGGGGTGCTTGGCGGCGGCGCCTGTGCCCACGCTGGATCCGCGTCCGTGTCTCCTCGCCGGTTGCCGCGCCCTCGCTGCCGCCCGCTCTCCCAGGGAGCACGACGGGCCAAGGTCCCGAGAAGCTTCGCGAGCCATCGGATGTGAGAAGTAAAGATGAGCAATCAGGCCGCCTGGCCTTGCACGGCACGGGCCCATGCCAGGGACGACACAATTGGGCCCGGTCCGGCAGGGCCCGCTGTGCCACAGTAGTTCACCGTGCCTAGCCGGTGGCCGGGGCCGTTTTTCGGGCGGTGCCAGGCCAAAAAGCACGGGCCCAAAACCCCACCGTGTCAGTCCGAAGCTCGCATCACAAAAAACACCAGTTTCAATACACATTTGAATACACATTTCAATATACAAAATTATAGAAGTCTCAATTCAATACAACTATAGCGGTCTCACATTCACAGATCAAATATGAAAGACAAGATGATCAAATTTTGAGCTGTTTGTGCAATGCCGTCTCATTAAAAACCTTTTTAGGTAAAACTCACATCTCGTGAGAAACTCTAGAAAGAAAAAAAAATATGACCAGCTCATTTTAAAGTTCAAATGTTCAAAGTTATTACAAACTAGAGTTCAAATGTTCACTCACATTCTCACAAACAATCGGACTCACAGTTACAGACACTCTAAGAGTCTCAGACTCACAAAGACACTCAAGACTCAACCAACAGCAGCATCTTGATCTTCACTCTCCAGCAGCAGCAGCACAAGCACTCAACCAGCAGAAGCATTTTGATCCTCATCAAGCCATAGGTTCTTGAAGTAGTCTTCTAACTCCTGGTCCTCCACAGTATGTTGTGCTCTTTGCTGGTCTAATTCCCAGTCCTTGATGCAGACCAACATCTCCACTGTCTCTGAGCCCAATCGCCGTCACTGCTCCTCAATGATCCTACTAGTAAGACTACAGCAAGACTCCAAAAAGTAGTTGAGATAGTAACTAACATAATATCTTTAGTCATGATAGAGAGAACTGGATAGGTTATTTTATGCTCATGCCACCAATTAAGAATATCAAAGTCATTATCATAGGCCACAACATTGTCACTGTCAAGGTAAACAGTGAGCTCAGAAAGATCAGGAGTCATAGTAGTAGATGATGAACCAGTGGCAGTTGAAGGACCAAAAGCACCTGATCCTCCAAAAATTTTGCCCCATGCCTGCTCTCTCTTACCTGTCAGTCCAGATGGATGTGTGGTACTGGCTGCACCAAACTTGGATTCATACTTGTCATACAGATTATATAGCTCAGTTTTAACCTCAGCAAAATATGCATTGTAACTTATATTGTTACACTGAGCAAGCAGTTCAAGAACATTATGCAAACCTCTCATCTTAGTCCTAGGATCCAGAACAAATGCAAATGCATATAACAGTAGTATAGACTTCCACTACTTGAGAAATTTAGCCTTCATTGGCATAACAACAGCACTAAGATTACTGTTATGTTCATAGTCATGCAGATGGCTAGCAATCTCAATTATGTGATGCAGTACCAAAGGACTAGTGGGGTAATAAACACCAGAAAGAACAACAGTTGAATCATAGAACAATTCAAGGAACTCCAATACCTTTCCAACAACAAACCAATGCTGTTCATTCAATAGTGGATAGCCACCGTGAGTATTTATGAACACAGAAAACACAGATCTATATGGCATTAGATGCTTTAGCATAAGATATGTTGAGTTCCATCTAACATCCATATCCAAAGCAAATTTACGAGGCCGCACACCCTTAGCATTGCAGTAGTTTTTGAATTATGCAATGTGCTAGTTAGATGAATTTAGAAAGTAAATTGCAGTTCTAAAAACCTCTGTATAAGGTTTAAGCCTTTTCAAACCAGATTTGACAATCAAATTAATTATATGGCAAGCACAGCGCTAATGCACAACATGATAAATCTTTTTATTAGCATTTACTGGATCAGCATCAAAACCCAAGTAACCAGCAAGCATAGGTGTCAAAGTAAGCATAGCAGTTATATTAGAAGATGCATTATCAAGGCTAACAGCGAAAACTTTGTCAAGCGGACCAAAATCTCGAAGCACACTAGCAATATATTCAGCAATGTTAATATCAATATGAGACACTTCAATCAGTTTACAACCTATCATAGATTTCTTAAGTTCCCAATCAGCAGTAATATAGTGAGCAACAACAGCTATGTAATCTTCCTTAGCATTACCTGACCATATATCAGAAGTCAAACAAACAGAAGACACACCAGGCATAACAACATTTTTAAGGTGATGTAGTTTTTCATTGTAAAGCTTAGACAGGTCTCTAGCTGTGGTAAATCTAGAGACTCTATTATACCTAGGGTTGTGAGCACGCTGAATGTAATCATCCCATGCATCAGTGTCAGCTATTGCTAAAGGAAGATCTAGTCTGGCAATCAAACGACATAACTCAGCCCTAGCAACATCTGGTTTATATTCCCAGTTTCCATAAGATCCATTAGGGTTTAAAGCAAGCCTAGTTTGAACCATAGCAGCATGATCTGCCTTCTCCTTGCATGATTTCTGATGCCTAAGCAAATGACCAGTGCCAGCATTTGAATTAGCAGACAACCTAGCCTTACAGAACTTGCAAACTCCAATAACACGCTTCTTACCATCAACGTTTTCTATGACTTCATCGAAGTCTCCCCATACAGCAGATCGACGCTTACCAGTGCTGGACGATGCTAGAGAGTCGTTGTCATTAGAGGCCGTAGCACCACTAGCTGGCGCTGCATCCTCTAGGTTGATCGGAGCAGCATTGCTACCAAACAAGAGCGCAGCAACATCTCCCATGTCGTCGACATCATCGGGGAGCTGCCCTAACTCAACGAGCTCTTCGTTGATGGTTCTAGGGTAGTGGCCATCTTCGCCGTCCATGGCCACCCCAACCTCGTCTTCTTCCCCTCTCGGCACCGTACCTCAACGGCTCGTGCGGCACTAGCACGACGCACCAGGCATTGGCCGATGACCTACGAACAAAGAACAAAGAGATCTAGGGTTAGGGTTCATGTGAAGATAGAGAGATTAGGGTTAGGGTTCATGTGAAGACAGATAGATCTAGGGTTCGTGACGAACCTACACAGCCGGAGCCCGACGCTGGAGAGGCGGAGATGAAGACACGGCGTCAGGAGCACCACCCCGACGAACGGTGAGCGACGAGATCAACCGGTGGAGGACAATGACAAATTAGAGAGAGGCCAGGACGAAGAAGAGAGTATGAGAGGAGGAACACGAGAGATCTACAAGATCCGACGGTGGAGACGTCACCGGAGACGGGCAGGATGACGTCAGTTGCAGGCAGGCGGCGGTGAGGGCGAGAGAGGCGAGAGCGAGTCAGCGAGAGAGGCGAGAGCGACTTGGCCCGGTGGGTGGGGAATGGGGATTAGGGTTTGGGGTGGGGAGCGGCCGTGGTGGGGGGGGGCTTATATTGCCTCCCCTGGTAACCGGGCCTGGCCGTGCCTGCCGTTAGAAAATGGGCCGGGCCGTGCCGCCCGCCGAGCTGGGATGGCGGCCCAAGCACGGCCTGTGCTTCGGGCCGTGCCTGGCACGGGCCCGGTGAAGGCCGGGCCAGGCCGGGCCAAAAAAGGGTTTCGGGCCATACTGTCGTGCCGCGGGCTGCATGCTCATCTTTAGTGAGAAGCGGGGAGAGACCTGAACCGCTACCGCATCCGACGTAGAACGGACTACGTTGCTTTCCTGTCGGATCCAACGGCCAGTGGGCGACGTGGCTAGATATGTTGCGAGCGCGTGGCTAAATATGGTGCGAGCGTCTCTGGTGCAAAATTTGTCTTTTAAGAGATTTCTCTACGTAAAAATGATGAGAGGGAAAAGAGAGACTGGATTGGGTCCTCTCCGATCCCATGGCCTTTGGTGGTGGCTCGATGATGGTGCTGGTGGATAGGGGCGGTTCTCATGTCTCGATTGTGAGGGGTTGAGGGCTCCTTGGATGAAATCTAAAATTGTCTACCTAACATTATTGGCAATGATGATGCCTACTGGTGCCACAACCTAGAGGCACTTCTGTAACATTTGCTACTCTATCTCCGTACCTCAAAGCTCAAATAGGGACCTCATTTGATGAAAACCTAGTTTTTTGTGGCCAGAGACAAATGTCATGGCTTTTGTAGGAATTTGGAGTTGCTTTGTTGTTTTAGTGTGATGAAATTTGGCAATGAGGCCTCGGTGACCCCGTCATGAGCAAATTGTGGTAGAGCAAATATAATAAATGAATGTAAGTGGCTCTTATGATGATGATGATGATGGGAGAGAGAAAGAGAGAGAGAAAGAGAGAGGAAAAAATGAGCTGTAAGTTTACACCCAGCTAGTGCACAAGGTCTAAGAAACTTTGTGAGACAAGAAAGTGAGTCATGTATTAATGATGAAGTATGTCTTATTAGCCAACTACTATACGAGTGGGCTGATAGATGAGCTGTAAATATACATACAATCAACGAAGACTGTATTATTAGCCATGCTCTTAACCATTATGCTTTAGTTGGACTGGATTAGTCGTTTGTTTAGCGGCTTGTGCGCGGAACTGTGGAGTGTGGATCGCCCTACTTGTCCAGTAAGCTAGCTGTTGGCCTTGAGTTGTTTGTACCAACAAAGTTATGGTCATAAACATGATTTTTTTTTGCTTTTTTTTACTAAACCCATGTATTTTTAGTTGAGTCGTATCGAAGTTGTTTAAAGAGGTGTGAGACACCCTTAGTTATATGATGTTCAAACTCAGTTTTTATTACAAACTGAGCTAATTCTCTCTTTTTTTTATATAAAAAACCTCTCTTTTTTTTTTCTAAAAGTCTCAGCAAAATTCTTTGTCATTTTTTTGGGGGAAAAATAGAGAGGCGGGACAATATATTTGATGCCCGCCAGGCGGCAGCCCTGCCATGTTGTATTTCATTGATTTGACACATTTTTTTTTTCAAAACTATTCACCGTATATCAGGAGGGAAAACGAAAATTTTGAAATTTTTGGTTTGGATCAGTGTTTGGTGCTGTCGTGAACTAACTGGCGGCCTCTAGCAATTCATTTCACTGAGTGGAGACAAATCTGTACATCGATCTCCAACTCACACCATAGGAGAAGATATGCGTGCCGTTGGACACAGCCTCGGCCACGCTCCCTTTACATGCAGATTTGGTGCTTGGACCCTTGGAGAGAGGAGAGCCCACCGTTTTGGCCTTCGAAGACAAGCACCCCGCGGCCTGCAGCCAGCGCCATCTCCAGTGTCCATCATCCTCACGCGTCGCGTGCATGAGTGCCAGGCGTGACACACCACACCACACCCCACACCACACCACGGCAGCCACCGTTCGCATTCGCAGCCAGAGCCACCACGGCAAGTAGAGGAGCCTGCTTCGGTTTCGAGCAGCCACCGAAGCCACCGTCGTAAGCCGGGAGAGATGATGAGCAGAAACACGGCGGCCGCTCGCGTGATCCCGGCGCCCGCCGACCCCGACACCATCTCCGACTCCGGCTCATCTACGTCCGTGCCGCCGCCGCAGCCGGGGAGGAAGCAGACTAACCCCGTCTTGCAGGTAGTCCGTGCTGGCGTGCCGGTCATCCCGACTCCTGAAGACGGGCAACCGGTCGCCGCCGTCGATGAGGCGACGAGTCAGGTGGTCAAAAGTAGCGCCCGCGCGGTGGTGGCGGCCGGGAAGGCGATCAACAGCTACCTGCGCACCCACGGCCGGATCCCGATGATACGTTCGGAAGGCCCCGACTTGGACCTCAACGCCCTGGCGCCGCCGGACGCCAGCCGGCCCCCGCGCCAAGTCGACCGACCTGTGATCTGCGCCTACTGCAACTGCGCATTCTGCTTCGCCGCGCATGAGTTCCCTTCCCTCAATCCTGTCCCGGGGCATGTCTACCCGGCGCCCCCCGTACCCATCACCCTTAATCTTCTCACGCCGCCGCCGGTGGGGCCGCTGTATCGCGATCCCCGGGGCCCGGGTGCCACGCCGGCGCGGCTGCTTGTCTGCTCCTGCGAGCACCACTTCAAGGTCACCATGGGCATGCTGCAGCAGCAGCCGGGCGGCGCGCCGTCGCTGGTGTGGAAGTGTACTATCTCTTGTCTTCGTGTCCTGCCCATCGTCGTGGGCAGCGAAGGTGCTAACTCGCCAGATCTGCATGCTAATCCGGCCCCTCCTCCGGAACCATGGACATACGCTGGTGCTTACTGGAACTATGTGAAGCCCGGGGACGAGGACATGGTCAAACTCAAATTACATGATGATCCTCTCAACTTAACTCTTGGCCGCCGGTGAAAGCAGCGCGGAGTCGTGCCGGCCGGAGTCATCCTCGATCGGCCGGCAGGTAGTGTCGTTTGTGAACGCATGCATGGAATGAAAATCATCTGCGCTAGTTACAGCTATCCAGTCCTATGGTCATGTTAGTCTCAGTGATGTGTCGTCTATGGAGTCAACTTCTGGGTGACTTTTCGTCACTGACAGATTGGTTTGATGTTCATCAGACCTACTTGTTAGTGACACAAAGTCCCGTGAAGCCGGTAGCAGAGGAATCAATCCTGTTAGTCTCTGCAGTCTGCAGTCTTCAACATCTTTAGCTTTCAGTTTTTGTGTTTTTCTCTAATGTGTCGAGTGATGAGTCGTCTATGGAGTCGATTTCACGGTGGTTTTTGTCACTGACTGATGGGTCTAATGTTCATTAGACCCACTTTGCCAGTGACAAAGTCCCGTAAAGCCGATAGCAGAGGAATCAATCATGTTACTCTCTGCAGTCTCCAACATCTTTAGCTTTATGTTTTTGTGTTCCTCTGTATTGTGTGTTGTCATCTAGTCGAGTTGTAACCTGTGAGAGAGCTGTTATACAGCAAAATCAATCTATATGTCAACAACCTCTCACTTATTAGCTTTATTTGTGAAGTATTGGGCATGTTTGATAGAACTTTTTTTCTCTCCTAAATCTGTGTGGAAAGTGATTGTCTGAGAGAAATGATTCTCTACGATAAAATTTATGTAAGAAGCGATTCATGATCTGCGCGGGTAGTGAATCAGGAGGAGCTATTTTTCAGCTTTCATCCTTCTATTTCATTTCAAATAATCACTTTGTAGAATTAGCATAAAATCTTTTTCTTGCATATATTGTTTGGCAGAGTTCCTCCTAAATTTAACCTGTGAACTATTTTGGAGTTCTGTCAAACATGTTCTTAGCGTCTATCTAGTCAAGAAATAAAATCAGTACTGGTCATCCTACGATTCGAAGATTATTTACTTTTGAAGTCCACTTAGAAAACTATTAGAGACGGCTCCCAGGTTGAAACCCATTCGTGATTCTACACATAATTCCCAGTCTGATATTCTAACCAACATGTAACCAGAGTTTTGATATATATATGGATCGTCAAAACAAAATAGGCTGTATCAACAAAGGCCGATCGAGCTAGTTCTCCTCACAAAATTAGCTGCCACAATTTGTAATTGCCCACAAACAAACATAAGTCTCAGTGGATAGTTTCAAGGCGTTATTTCCAAGATATATAGAATGAAATGAAACTTGGATGAAACCCTCTCCGTCAATGCAAAGTTTCATTCTATGACCCTGTTCGCTGGTCTGAAACTTGGCTGAAACTGACTGGTTGTGTGAGGGAGAAATACTGTAGGATGCACAGTGATTTATGAGAGAAGCAGCCGGCTGGTCTGAAAAAATCAGACCAGCGAACGGCGCCTATAGTTTCATAAGCATTTAATTTCATGACTCATATCGAGTTGGTAATTGTGTCAAGAGAGTCTCATTTCTTCTCTCTCTTCTTAAATACACTGTCATGTCATAAAAAATACCTATGTGACAACCTATTTAATGCAAATGAAACTCACATAAAACTCCTACTGAGACTAGCCTTAAGCAAGTCACTCAGCCAGCAAGAAAAGAATAGAATGACCAACATTCTCTAGTCTAATGCCTAGTAGTTAATTTGAAGTACCAACACAGAAAACACGAAAAACCCCGCATGTCAAGGAGGGCCTTAATGAAAATGATTGGACACTGTCAGAAAAAAGAATTCTTGTACTTGGGAAAGATTACCTACTCATGGAATACATTGGATTCTAGCACATACCACTACAAAAATGGTGGAATTCTCCTAATATTTTTAAGTAGTAGTAAAATATTACCACTAGTCATAGCACATGGGAATCCTCACTAGAGGCATTTGGTAGAAAAAGTTTATACTAAATTTTGAAGCCCACGTCACTAGGAGAAGTCTAAAATTCTGGTTGTGTACAAAGGAACTGGTACTCCAGCAGCTCAAATTGCAGCGGCATATTACCTAGAATGCACGTATATGTACATATATCTAATATATAATTAGTTCAACTCAAGATGTAATATAAAAAAAACAAGACCCAACCTAGGAGGAATTAGGTGGTTTTTCATTAATCATTAAGAAGAGAAATAAATACCTAAATTTGGTACAAGAGAGGATTTAAACCTGGATGGTTGGGTGCATAGACTCACTTTCCTAAGATGTAATATACTCAGTCCTGGAGAGAATTTGAGCCTGGGTGGTTGAGTATATATTATATTAATTTTTTAATCATGTACATACATATATATATTGCTGATTATTGAGTTACATTTTTCACTCAAGTGCCTTTGTAGCAATTAGACTTTTGATGCTAATATAGCTCTAATAGCTCCAACACACTGTTATAGCTAGCGGTCGATCGAGAAGTTACTTCTGTCGTTAGTTCTTAAATTGTTTGGACAAAGAAGCCAACATGTAGTGAAGTCGCCTTGTTCTTTTTTCGCCATATATTCCGATTGAAATGAAATACTAAATACCCGTAAGGTGGCCATTTCAAAATCATCGCTAAAATCAGCATCATAAACTACCACCACACCGACAGGACTTCCGATCTTCTAGCAGTGTAGCTACACTTTTTTTTTTTTCTTTTGAAGGAAGCCTGATTTGCATGGTAATTAAGCTTCTACTGACGGCATTCTCAGTGAAGATTTTCATAACATTTTTTTTACAAGAATATAGAATGCAATGGATAAAACAACTACTCTTAATGCATAGTTTTATTCTTTTGTTTCATAGATATTTAATTCTAGGACTCATCATTTAGAGTTAAAAACCGAAGAATCAAGAGAGTTTCGTCTACATGAAACCTGCATCTTCTCTCTTCTCTTAAAAATATTGCCACATAATAACAAATACTTACGTGGCAACTTATTAAATGCATATGAAACTCTGATAAAACTCTCATTGATTCTAGCCAAACATCACAGATTATACCGAGATAAGAAAAAAACAATTTGTATATAAATTCCAAGGAAAAGTGGCCCTTGAAATTTATATTCTTTTGTTTGTCGTACACATACCAAGAGTAGTAGAATTGTGCGAATCCGATCCATGCATCCATATGATCACCACCCCGTTCATATGTTAGCTAGATCCCTAGCCCTAGGTGGGAATTTTTAGTGCTCACAACAATGAGTTTGTTAAATCACAGGCGCCTGATTTTTGCTTTCCTTTCAGGCGACAAACATCATCCATCTAATCTAAATCCAACCATCAATACTCATCCTCAACCATGGATCGAACATCTTTTCCCTTGTTGCTAGTTCATCTTCACTTTCGGGCACCTGTAGGATAGGAAATGCGCACAACAATCAATCTCCATACGCGACTGCACAATGTCGCAAAACTTAGCAATTACACGGCACAAATTTGGAACGCAGAAAATGAGGTGCAGATTCTTCTTAAAGGCTGCTCATACAAGGTGAGTACTTCATTTGGTTGCCATCAGCTAGCTTAGCAAGTTCGTACTTGCTCGACACAGGTTTTGACGCCGGAGCCACCAACCAACAACCTGGAGACATTGCAGAAGAGAGATCGGGAAGACAGCCATGCATTCTCGGTCGTCCGATCAAGTCCTGCATGCAAAACAAAAAGTTCACTGGATGAAGAATTCTGGTCAATCGTCGTATACGTGGAATGGCACTAGATAAGCAGCAGCTAAACCCTGCCAAAATACTCCTTCAGAAAATAAGCAGTGCTGCTTAAAGAAGTAGGTGCCGCGATGGGCATTTGGCGTGCGCATGGCGTGACCACCTCCGCCCCTGCCGTTGCCCCTTCTCTATAAACGGCAGCGCCCCCCGCTCACGGCGAGCAGCAAAGCAAACCATCTTCTCCGATCCATCGCTCGTCACACACACCGCGCGTTCCGAGATCGATCGATCGAACGCCAGCCAGCCAGCTAGGTAGGTGAAGCATGGCTGGACGACAACCGGAGCAGCCGCGGGGCCCTTTCGTTTGCGAGTACTGCGCCGAGGTGTGGCCCTCGGCTCGGGCGCTCGCGGGCCACATTAAGGCGCACGGGAAAGCGCCGGCGCAGGAGGTGCCCTTCCCCCCTGTGCCGCCGGGGTTCGGTCCGGGCCCGGGCATGATGCCAGTCTTGCCACCCTCCTTCTTCCTGCCGCCACCGGTGATGGCTCTGGGCCAGCCTGTGGCGCCTCCAGGGTTCTTCTTCGGCGGATTGCCGCGCGTGCAGGTGCGGCAGCCTCCGGCCCCGCCACTGCACGATCCTGTCGTCTCCGACGCAGGTGGAACGATCAGGATGGTTGTGCTCGAGCCAAACCATGCCTTCTGGTTGCCGTACCGCATGGGCATGGACCCCCCCGTGGAGATCGACTTCATGGGGCTGCGTCCCAGGCCGGAGTCGCCGTCCCCCAGCTTTGTGAGCTGGCTCAACGCCTGAACGTTGGCTAGCTCCTCGATCCGCGCGCAGATATGGAGTGAGCTCGTTGCTGACATCGATCGAGCAAAACTGAACTCTGGACTGTGCCGTTCTCGAAGTAGTGGTCTCTGAACTGAAATAATAGAATCTTGATATTTCTAGTTTTTTCCCTTCCAAATAGAACAATGATAAATGTTCAGTGCTACCTTGTATCCTTGTTATTGATTCAATAATGACTACAGTTTATGGTTACATATATGTTTGTTTCATCTATGATCCAATTTTGGGCTAGGAAGCATGAAAAAGTACAACAGATCTCGGCTTGGTATTATATAGTATTATATACTGTGTTGCTATACGGCAATACGTATATAAATTGTTTTACAGGAATCAACCCGTTAGCTTATATATTAGGAAAGATGGTCCATAATGAGATCATCAATGGAACTTGTACATGTGACAACACTTCTCCTCACATTTAGCTAGTGATCGACGTGCTTAGGAAACAAGAGTGTAGTACGAAAACTAGGTTCAAAAGCACTAAAACACCCTACTATTAGGTTCCAACTTATTATTATCTCCTGCTGTGCTTGTTAAATTTATCTTTACCATTCCAGATTCCCCTTGTCATATGATTTTAACTACATACACTAATTTAAGTGAAATATTTCACTCTACTCTATATATATGTTGCGTCAAAAGAATTTAGTTGTAGTGCTCTTCAACACTGACAGTACAAACCCATGTTTCACTCGTCCCTGGACTCTTTTATGCACAACCTCCTTGGATTAGATGTTGATTTATTTTCTTCATGTCAGTATGTCACACACGTCTCAGATCATTTTATTACTGTGTCCATGTGTGTTTCTTCCAAAAGGCTGCATTGGATAGGTTGCCGAGAATTCGTCTTACATCTGATGTAAGCATGTTGCGGCTATCATCTTACTTGCGCAACCTAGGAGATGCAAGGTCCTATGTTCATATCCTTGGCTCAACAGCTATGGAGGCACCTCATCCATCCTAGCTAGGATATGCTTCTACTTCGTCTCTAGATAATATAACATGTCTCTTTGGGTGCTAGCTACCCTTCCATTGTTACACCTATATCGGAGAGGAACTCGTTCGCAACAACGTACTCTAAGGTTAAGGCAGCATTATTCGTTATCAGTTACTAACTTCCTCATATATTGCTTTCGCTTATATCGTGCATCTGTGTTATTGTTCTTTTTTGCACGTTTGCATGAGTGCACGTGTAGTTTCGTCCTACATTGTCACATGCTTATGATTTGCCACAGAGGCGGACATAAGATTTGGCCATCGAAGAGGAGGAAGGGGCGGGGGCGGGGGTGGGGGTGGGGGCGGGGGCAGGGGCGGGGTCAAGGAATGGTCCTCGCTCCCTATTGGCCACCACGCTTGATTATATATTAGGTGATTTTTATAACCTTGTATAGCCTTTTCAAAAAGGCACCTCCCATCTACATAGATCATGTGTTACTTGTTATTAACTTCTTCACGTATATATTGCTTTCACTTAACATACGTCTATGTTATTGTTCTTTATTGCAAATTGCATGCATGCACGCGTACAACTTTCCCTTATATTCATCATATGCTTATGATTGCCGCAAAGACGGACACAAGATTTGATCATCTAAGAGGCACGGTGTTGCCAACAAGTAGTGGTCCTCTCCCTAGGTTGACCACCAAGCTTGCTTATATTAGGTGATTGGTAGAACCTTGTATAGCCTCCGTATCAATTTAACTCTAGATTCACTCAATGCGATATAGTTTAGTAGAATTCTCGTAGCGGAGAATTATCAAGGGTGGATCAACTTCATCAAAATGTCCAGAAACATTGCCAAATAGACAAATACCATAGAAATATTCATCAAAATGTTTGGTAGTGACTTTAGGTGATATTTGAATTGGTACATGATGTCACTCTTGAGTATAATAAAGATCTCTGTTTTTTTACAGGGAGTATAACTTGTCTCTGCATCATTAGTATTTGACCGTAAGTGTAATTTATATAATATTTCACAAATAATTAAAACCCAAAAAAACTAGTATGTGCTTTTAAATTTGAATCCAATATATGGTATCAATTTTATGGCACGTAACTAAAAAAATTTGGCTGAAGTAATTTGGAGAGAAACCAATATCGAATTGTGATTCATCCAATACATGCTATGACTTTATTTAGAGGATGTAGACAACGAAATTACAATAGTAGAGTTAAAACAACATATTAAAAAAAACTAACCGGTTCTATACACTACTGGACTCGCATGCTTTGCCGAGGGAAAGGACCAGAAACCCTCGGCAAAGGTTTTGCCGAGGGCTGCCCTCGGCAAAGACCCCTCGGGGAATTTTTAGACGGCGAAGGGGTCTTTGCCGAGGGCCCTTTATCAGGCACTCGGCAAAGAAAAGAACCCATCACGCGCCGGCGCCGTTGGCGGTTTCTTTGCCGAGGGCCGACCCTCGGCAAAGAAGTGGTTTTTTTTGAATTTTTTTGCCGAGGGCCGGCCCTCGGCAAAGAAATTTTCAGGATTTTTCCCAAAAAAAACTTTGCCGAGGGCTATTGCAAGGGCCCTCGGCAAAGGTTTTTTAAAAAAAATTGTTTACTGAGGGCCGGCTCTCGGCAAAGAAATAGTTTTTTTTGATTTTTTTTAAAACCTTTGCCGAGGGCCTGCTCCCTGGCCCTCGGCAAAGAAATTTTCAAGATTTTTAAAAAAATCTTTGCCGAGGGCTATTGCTAGGGCCCTCGGCAAATGACCCTTCTTTGCCGAGGGCCTTGGTCATTGCCCTCGGCAAAGAGATAGATTTTTTTTTGTTTTTGCATTCCATCGACACAAACATTTCATATATATATATATATATATCACACATAATCCATTTTCTCACAATATATCACAACCGTAATTATGAACCACAAATCACAATATATTATAATGACAAGTCACACGTTCATCATCATTCACATGTTTATTACGATAAGTTAATGAAATCCAAGCACAAGTCACAACCATAAATCACAAATCACGCTAAAGTCCAACCACATCACCTAGCACGAGTCCTCATCAAGCTAGCCTATGAGACGATGGTGAAGGAAAAGCAGGATCACCCGGTGACGCACTAGCGGGTTGATTGAAACCCACGGACGGAAGCTGCACAAAGGAGCAAAGATTGCATGTGTGAGTAATCCGGGAAAACAGTTTTGGAACTTAGAGATTGCATCTAGTAATCTAGGAATACAAAAAGATTAGACTCAATTGAAAATTTCGGCAGCACCTCCCCTGCACGGGGAGGTTTCCAAAACCTGCAAGAAACGACGGCACGAACGCCGACATCCACAACGGCACGAACGCCGACATCCACAACGGCACGAAGGCCGACATACATGCAAAGCACAAGCAAAAAGTGAACTTTCATACTTACAGGAGTAGCTGCAGGAGTAGGAGGTGGAGGAGCTGAAAACTGCAGAGGTACACCTGATGCTTGCCCAAGACTTTGCATGATCACCATCATCTCCGCCATCTGCTTCTGCGCGGCCTCGAACGCGACCTTCTAGGCCTGCAGCTGTGCGGTCAGCTCCGCGTTCTGCTATTGACTTTGCCTTCTTGTTTCTTGCAGCTCGGCCTACAATATTTCACTCCAATGTATCAGTAATGCAAATCTAATTTAGGTGTGTAAATATTTCACTCCAATGTATCGCTCAAGCATTGCTACGTCCTTGGCATTTACCACCACATCTCCATCGACCTCGTCTACTTTTCTCCTATTGTCACATTTGCTGCAGGGACACCAAACTAGAGAATGTCCTCCTGCTCCTGGGCCAAATGCATGTTTCAAGAAACCATCTGTCCCCTTCACCCATTCATAATCGTAGTCACTCTCGCTTCTCCAGCCCGTGTACATCCACTGACGATCCTCCATCCTTTAACATTTACAGCATAGAGTATTGTGACCATCAATTGTATCTACGTGGTGTTCCTACTGTCTAATAGGTGAGGATAGGTCCTAATCCCACCTGTGGATGCGTAGATGAGGTCAGTTTCCATGCTCCGCTCCTCTCCGAGATAGAATTTCGGCAGCACCCTCCCGCTGTTCTCCTGATACACGTCCTGCAAGGGAGAGTGTGTATCCGGAGAACAACAGGGAGGTGTTGCCGAAACTCCTTCTCGGACCGGAGCGGACCATGGAAACTAACCCATCTATGCATCCACGGGCTGTCCAAAAAACGTGGACAATCCGAAACAGATACGGTCGCAGATACGCAAAGATCCGCATACCTACGACCGTATCTCTTTCGGACGGGAGACGCCTAATTGGGTTACGCGCGGGCTACGACAGACATGCGCAAAAAGAGGTTATTTATACCGGTGTCGGTGAAGTAAGGCTAGCGGGGCAGTGGCGAATCGACGCAGTGATGAGGCGACGCAGCGCAGACAAAACCGCGACGTCGACGAAGACGACCGGGGTCCTCCGGGTCCCCTCCGACGTACTCTTCTCCTGCATAAAAAGACAATAGGTTATTTTTTGTTCAAAATTTCGGCAGCACCTCCCCTGCACGGGGAGGTTTCCAAAACCTGCAAAAACACGACACGATGGCCGACGTTCACAACGGCACGAAGGCCGACAACCACAACGGCACGAAGGCCCTCATATCAACTTACGGCACGAAGGCCCACACAACCACATACGGCACGAAGGCCGACAACGAGAGTTTTACCTAGGGTTGCGGTGGAGTCGGGCGTCGCGGTGCGGGGGTCACTTTCTTCTCCGGTGAGGTCGAGCGGCGTTGGAGTACTCCTCTCCCCCTCTTCCCTTTCTTCTATCCTTTTTCTCTTTTTCTCCTTCTCTTCCCCTTCCTCCTTCTCCTCTTCTTCTCCTTTTCTTCCCCTTCCTCCTTCTCCTCTTCTCCTTCTCTTCTTCCTCCAACTTCACCCTCTGCCTCCTCCCCTCCAACAGCAGCCGGTGACGGGGGCGGCCTGGGGGCTGGGGTCGGGAAGGTGTCGATGTTTTACCACCGGCAACCCATCACGGGTACCCGGGACGATGATTTGTTCGGAGGGGTATCGGCGTTTGCACGAACTCGGTGGTAAACGCAGGGAGACAATGATTTATACTGGTTCGGCACGCCGGAAAGTCACGGCGCCCTACGTCCAGTCTGGTGTGGATAGTATATTGCGCCCTTTGCTATTTGTTGTGTTGCGAGGTATGTTGTGGTTGTGAGTTCTATCGGTTATGTGTAGGTAGGTGTGTATGTGCCGATCTAGGGACCCCTGCCCTCCTTTATATAGTCCAGGAGAGGCGGGAGTCCTAGTCGGTTACAAAGTAGAGATCCTAGTAGGATTACGTGTAAGTAGTTCTAGTAGGATTACATGTATGGAATCCTAGTTGGACTAGGTCTTCTTCTCTCTTCTCCGTGGGAAACCCCATGGGTCCCGCATCGACAAGCCCCCGAGCATCTCATGGATGAGCTTCGGAAGCCTTCTTGTTCTTCTTGGCCTTCGTTGAGTTGTTGTAAATCCGTTCCAGGTTCTTCTGAAGTGAAACCTTGAGATGGTCTTCTTTTGGTTGGTTCGTCATGACTGATGTGCACTTTTTTTTTCTAAAAAAGTGCACTCAGTGAGTGTAGCCCCCGAGCCTCTTGCTTGTTGGGACAAGAAGCCAGAGGGTCCCTTTAGTCTTCTTGGTTGCTCCGAGTTCTTTTTCTGTGGGTGCAATTTTTCGTAAAAATTGCACTCACTGAGTGTAGCCCCCGAGCCTCTTGCTTTTGCTTGCAAAAGTTGGAGGGTCTAGATTCTTGTCTTCAAAAATTTCTAGGGTTATGTATCCCGCAGACACTCAGTGAGTGTAGCCCCCGAGCCTCTTGCTTTTGCTTGCAAAAGTTGGAGGGTCCAGATTCTTGTCTTCAAAAAATTCTGGGGTTATGTATCCCGCAGCCCCCGAGCCTTCTTCGAGTTCTTTTCTTTCAAAAAGAAATCGGATGAAGGGTCTTGATGTGTTGTCATTTGTCTTGAGTACTTGTATTCTTGGTCTTTCATCCTTGAATCTGAGCCCCCGGGCGTAGTTGAAGCGAAAGCCGAGCCCCCGAGCTTAGTGTTTGACTAAGCCGTGATGCTCTTCCGAGTTGTTTTTTATTCCTCCAGGTCGTTTTCTTGACTTCTCTGGTTCTTGATGTACCTCTTCCAGGTTGTTGGCACTTCGTCCAAGTTCTTTCTGAACCTGTATGTACCTCATCCGGGTTGTTTTCTGATCAATCCAAGTTCTTTTTTGTCTTGATTTCTGTTCCCAACTTATCTGGGTTGTTTTTCTTCAATTCGGGTTCTTTCTGATCTTGTCTTGGTCCGTGCCGCACCTTGTCGGGGTTCTTTTTTTGATCAATCCGGGTTCTTTCTGATCTTATCTTGGTCCGTGCCGCACCTTGTCGGGGTTCTTTTTTGATCAATCTGGGTTCTTTCTGATCTTGTCTTGGTTCTTGCCGCACCTTGTCGGGGTTCTTTTTTGATCAATCCGGGTTCTTTCTGATCTTGTCTTGGTACTTGCAGCACCTCTTCGGGGTTCTTTTTTTATCAATCTAGGTTGTTTCTGGATTAGCTCTCAGGAGCATGTTTTTCCTGATCTCATGGTACCGATGTAGCTCCCCTGCATGTTAAACATAAAAATATGTTGTAAATGACATTCCGGATATGAAGTCGGGATCATGTCACATATTTGGATAATCAATCAGGGGCAGGCCCCGGCATTATAAAATGCATATAAACTTTTTTCATGTCTTGCTCTTGCTAGGCCATGCAAATTCCTCAGGTAGTGTCCTGTTACGTTTAAACACTTGAATCTCGCGTATGGTTCAGAGGTACATTGACGTGACCACCCGTATGGTTCAGAGGTTCTTTGACGTGACCATCCGTATGGTTCAGAGGTTCATTGACGTGACCATCCATTCGAGAAAACAAGCTTCACGGATTAAGGCATGTTCTACCTGAGGACTTTAGCGACCGTTAAGAGAAGACTTAGAGCACTATGTTTGCTCACATGATGATTTTACTTAGAGCACTATGTTTGTTCGCATGATGATTTTTTATGTCTTCCCTTGCTAGGTCGGTTAATTTCCTGGGTAGTAGCCTGTTACGTTTAAGCACTTGAATCTCACGTATGGTTCAGAGGTTCATTGACGTGACCACCCGTATGGTTCAGAGGTTCTTTGACGTGACCATCCGTATGGTTTAGAGGTTCATTGACGTGACCATCCATTCGAGAAAACAAGCTTCACGAATTAAGGCTTACTATCCGAGGAAACTAACAGCCGTTAAAGGAAGATGATATGGCCACAGAGGCATACGAATAATATCCGGAATGTAAAAAATTAAAGCGTCACTTAGCTTGGTTCATGGCAGAGTTGTCGATCGCCGCAGCCGAATAGTTGGACGGCGTGATGTGCAGCCGAGTAGTTGGCGTAGCATCCGAGTAGTCGGATGTGGTTCAAATTGTTTTGCTTCCTTTGGTTTGCCTGACTCCGTGGTTTCTTGCATGTCTTAGACATATATACATGTGTGTGTGTATATATATATATACACACACACACACACACACACACACGCATGCCTCTTTCCTTATTTGCTTGTTGCTCGCAATCGTACGGGTACACATGCACCGCATAGATCCGTAGCTTGCATGTCTTGAGCTGCCTTCTAGTAGCTTCTAAGTTTAGTCGTTGACGTCATCTTGCATAGCCGTAATTAGCTGGTATTCTTCCTTGCTTGCATGTCGCCGGTTTGTGTAGGAGCTGGACTCGGCATGTCCGAGTTGTATTAGAATCTGCATGGAGCCGAATTGTTGACGGAGGTGGTGTGGCGGTCTGTCTTGTTCTGGTTTGTCCGAGTTGTGGTCGAAGTCGGCACCAGCTTGAGTAGAGTTCAATTCGGAACTAGCGATGCTCGACGGAGAGTGTGCGTGGGTTAGAGTCGGACTCGGCTCCGAGTGGGCTCAAGTCCACACGTGGTGCTTCCTTGCCGCTGTGCTTTGTCTAATGCCATTAGTCTTGCATGTAGATTCTTCTTGGATCAACGGAATGTGCGGTTGCATGGCATCCTCCGTTGTTGTGAACACGCTTAAGCTGAAGATGGCGAATTGTCGATGAGGTCTTCGTGACGAATCTTGATCTTGAAGTCCACCGAGCTCTCGAATGCAAAGCGCCGAGAGCCCCTACCTGGCGCGCCAGCTGTCGATGTTTTACCACCGGCAACCCGTCACGGGTACCCGGGACGATGATTTGTTCGGAGGGGTATCGGCGTTTGCACGAACTCGGTGGTAAACGCAGGGAGACAATGATTTATACTGGTTCGGCACGCTGGAAAGTCACGGCGCCCTACGTCCAGTCTGGTGTGGATAGTATATTGCGCCCTGCGCTATTTGTTGTGTTGCGAGGTATGTTGTGGTTGTGAGTTCTGTCGGTTATGTGTAGGTAGGTGTGTAGGTGCCGATCTAGGGACCCCTGCCCTCCTTTATATAGTCCAGGAGAGGCGGGAGTCCTAGTCGGTTACAAAGTAGAGATCCTAGTAGGATTACGTGTAACTAGTTCTAGTAGGATTACATGTATGGAATCCTAGTTGGACTAGGTCTTCTTCTCTCTTCTCCGTGGGAAACCCCATGGGTCCCGCATCGATAGGCGGGAAGGCCGGCGAGGGGGAGCCGCTGGAGGGCCGGCCGACCTCCCCTTGCTCGACGGAGACGGGGAACGGAGGCAGGGCGTGACCTCGGCCGCCACTGGGCGTGGTGGGGCGGCGGGGCGAGTTGATGGCGGCGCCGGGCGCTGGCCCAGGCGGCCAGCTTGCGGCTGGGGCATGCTGCAGGCTAAAGCGGCGGCGGCAAGGTGTGTGGCGGCGGTGGTGGTGGGGCTGGGCTGCTGGGCTCGGGCGGCTGGGCTTGGGGCTGGTGGTGGTGGTGGTGGTGGGCTGGGCAGGCGGGGGGGGGCAGCTGGCGTGAGGCAATGGTGTGGATGGTGGCACAGTGGGCGGTGGGGTGGGCGGTGTGTGGGGGGCTGGGGCCATGAAGCGCAGTGCACGTGGGGAGGGAGATGGTCGAGCGGGATTTTTTTTCCACAAGATTCCGATCGAGAATTTGGGCTGCGGCCCGATTTAGGTTTCGGTCCTTTGTCGAGGACCCAGATCCAGGGCCGATTTTTTATTTTTTTTAAAAAATTCTTTGCCGAGGGCCACGGGCCAGGCCCTCGGCAAAGAGCCCTTGGCAATTTTTTTTTGTTTTTTTAGCCCAGTTTTTTTGTGGTGCTACACTACATTGTTTTGAACTCAATTTTAAAATTTAGACCAATTTTGATTTTTTTGTATATTTCCTTAATTTATTTTGATTCTTTGATTTTTTTTTCGAATATTTCAAATTTGAACTACAGGTGCATGGAATATTGCAATGTAGTGTTTCGAAAAATGTTATTCATGTTAATTTGACATCTCCACAGGTGCCGAATTGGCCTAAATTCATGTTAACATGAATAACATTTTTCGAAACACTACATTGCAATATTCCATGCACCTGCAGCTCAAATTTGACATATTCGAAAAAAATCAAAGAATCGAAATAAATTAAGGAAATATACAAAACAAAATCAAAATTGACCTAAATTTTAAAATTGAGTTCAAATCAATGTATTGTAGGACCACAAAAAAACTGGGCTAAAAAAACAAAAAAAAAATTGCCAAGGGCTCTTTGCCGAGGGCCTGGCCCGTGGCCCTCGGCAAAGAATTCAAAAAAATAAAAATAAAAAATCTTTGCCGGGGGCCTATCCTGGCCCTCGGCAAAGGGCTTCTTTGCCGAGGGTCTAACCTCGGGCCCTCGGCAAAGATGATTTAAAAAAAAAATTTGGCCGAAAAACTGGTTTTAAAAAAATCTTTACCGAGGGCCTGGTCTAGGGCCCTCGGCAAAGACTTAAAAAAAATTACCGAAAAAGCTGGTTTCACAGAAAAAACCCTTTGCCGAGGGCCTAACGGGTGGCCCTCGGCAAAGCTTGACGGGAAATGGCCGCCGTGACCCAACGGGCCTAATTTGTCGAGGGCATCTTTGCCGAGGGCCGCGGCCCTCGGCAAAGATTTGATTTGCCGTGGGCCTGTCTTTGCCGAGGACCATACCCTCGGCAAAGGCCTCTTTGCCGAGGGCTGTTCTTTGCCGAGGGCTCCTATGGCTGGCCCTCGGCAAAGAGTGTCTTTTCCGAGTGTCCGAGATTTAGCCCTCGGCAAAGCCTCATGCCCTCGGCAAAACACGCGTTTCCAGTAGTGATAGACATTCAAGGAGAAAATTAATTAAAGCAGCCTTTCATAGAACTATTTGAATTATATTCCAAATATGATAGAAGCCAATAATTGTCATTCACTATTCACTATTGTGCTACTGAACCGATATGCATGCTAGGTACTTATTAATTATACTTGAAACGCCAACGTTTTAATATTAATCACCCTTGAAAAATGAAAACTGATATCTGCAGCCCCCGTTTCTGGCTTGCTCTGACTGAGTTCCACTGTGACAAAACGAACGGAGGAAGGTGACTGCCACCTTCGGCGTACCATGTCCCTGACATATCTTTTCCTCAGATCAGTCTTCATAGTTCACACAAATGAAGGAAACCGTTCTGGATTTCCGTATGGGTTGGGTATGGATTTTCTTCTACTACTTTTGAGAGGACGGGCTTGTGTTGGATAGTTGTGCAGACAGCTTTTTTGTTGCAGCCCATGAATGTTTACCTTTTCATTTGACAATTTTTTTATTCTTATATTTTTGTTGTCTTTTCATAAATAAATGCCACCATAAAAGATTTGTAAATCTAACCTTATGCCACCAATTGGAATGGCGGTAAACAATATAATTCCAGTTCAAATGGCGGTAAATAAAAACCGCCGGTTGAAGAGGCGGTAAGCTATAGCCTGGTGGTGAGGTGGCATGAACCCTGGTTGTTGACAGTTTTTATTGTTATATGATTAGACGGTTTCTATAAACATTACATGGAGTGTGGTAGTTTAACACAAACAATTTTATTAAAATGGGTATATTCCTTAAATCATCCAGTGACACGATGGTATCTTGTAAACGCTAAGTCACAAGGCAGTTTTTATTGACTGTCGTATCAACTAGAAATTTATATTAACCACCATTTGTACTAGTAGTATCCAGTGGTAAAAGGTGAGGAAAAAGAAGTAGGGTCTAAATTAGTGTTATGTCTACAAAGTGTAGATGTATATTAAAAAAGTTATGTAGCTAAGGGGCAAAAGGCTTACTCAACAACTAAAATCAGAAAATAGAAGTAGTTAAAACAAAAGAAATGGTGGATACACTCGCTTGCATGAAAATTCACTGCAGAAGGGGGCAGGAGCCTATCTTCGCCTCCACTAGGGTGCACCCCTAGTTGTCTATAAACTCCTCAACTCTTATAAAGCAAAATTCCACTAGCTATTTATCTCAACATGCAAGCTGTCCAATTAGGCAATGTACTATCACATACAATTAAAATTCACTAAGCAAAACCCCACTAGCTATTTATCTCAACATATAGCTATGCACAACTAGGCAATGCACTATCACAAAAAATTAAAATCCACTAGCACATACAACTGTAATGTCCATATCATCAAGACAGATAAGCATTTTGTTGTCCACGTCATCGTACCACGTAATCCAATAATCCGCAATTCCCATAGCAACATGCGGGGTATGTTTCTAGTTTATAAAAAATGGCCTACCATGTTTTGCATAGTTATAAATGTTAGTACATTTATTTAGTTGTTATTATGCATAGACACCAAAGATTAGACAGGATGACATTTTTTATGATGTAGTTCAAATTGTCTACATGTCGTGTGCTGTTGAACTCATGTTATGTTATGTTGTGTTGTCTTCAATCATGCATTGTTGACTAGTTGATGTCATGATGAACCGTGCAGTATCGATGCATGGCTTGTTTTATGAAATACTTTTCCATGTGATTTGTGTTTATGTGGTTACAAAAGATCCAAATGGCAAGGATTATTAATTAATGATGTGGACACATGATTGCAGGAATGGTAAAACACAAGAAATTTTAGAAGGAGCACAAGGAAGACGAAGCCCTTCTACTTCTAATGTACACAGTGGGAAAGCCATTTTGTGGTATTGAAAAGAGAGGAAAAAATGCATGGACATCACAGCCTCGGCCTTCAACTAATGCAACAGTGCCCTTAGTCATATGAGCTAAAGGAGTATTTGGGGCAGCCCTCGTGCATATCTCTAGGCTACGACAGATAGAACTGGTGGAGGAGCTTGGAGGAAGAGGGCCCTTGTTCCAATAGTACAGACACCTGCATATAGATTATTACAAAGCATTTCACCCGATGGTAATGGCCAACTCTTCATGCTCCGCAAGGTCCTCCTCTCTAGGTGTGGCCATTGTTTCAGTTTCTACTGGAAGTAAAAAAAGCTCCCAAAGGTACCGGATATCACTACTATTGTAATATTAACCGAGGCAGGCAAAATCGATTAACTGAGGCGGGCAAGCCGTCCACCTCCGTCCAAAGGTCACGGTTAATCCGGCCTTAACGGAGGCGGTTGGCCGCCCGCCTCCGGTTAACACTTATTAACCGAGAAGCCGTGGGGAAGAAGGGTGGGTGCGGCTGTATTTATAGCCCAGGATTAACCGAGTCGGGCACCATAAGGCAACCGCCTCGGTTAATTGATTAATTGAGGCGGGCCACCTAAGGCAACCGCCTCGATTTATATAGATTAACCAAGGCGGTTGCTTTGAACCAACCGCCTCGGTTAATGCCTATTAATCGAGGCGTTTTTTTACGTTGCCCACCTCGGTTAAGCATTAACTGAGGCGGTTGCTAGGCCGGCTGCCCTGCCACGAATAATCAAGGCAGGCAACCGGCCCAACCGCCTCGAAGCCTAAAATGCAAATGCCTCGGTTAAGTTTTTGTGTAGTAGTGTGTATTCTTGAAATGAAGAAAAAAGGAGGATCCACCTATCTAGCTAGTGAGACAACAATCATTGTCGTTATAGTAGGACTTCAAATGATAGAATTTGTAAGCATTAACAAAAATGATGTCAACATATTGTAGGTATAGTGCTTACCAATCTGCATGGGCACCTAAATAATCAACCGCCACCATTTGGACCATAAAGTTTTCACAGTGACAACACTTGGGCTACTCTTCTTTTCTCATAATCATATGATCATAGACATTTTGGAGGGCAAAATTCACTCTTCCCTTATTATACTAGAAAATGCTCAAGTGGGGCATCATAGCAATGGGGACCAAACAAACTAGGCCAATTAAAGCAACATGTCCTCCCTTTTCCTTTCCCTGACCTGCTCGCCATCGTCTTGGTTTATTTCTCTGGTGTTGTGTATTTTGGAGGAGCATGGGTATGTGGAGGCACACCTTCGAATGGAGAAAATATATAGGCAAGAGATGCATGTGTGTTTGCTACTAATTTTATACTCCGGTGCATTGATATGCCATATCGCAGTAGTATGCTTCAAAGGCTACATGTACTATGCTATAGTGCTGAATTGAAATGTCACTGTAAAGGCTACAATGAAAGGACCAAGATGTTGCCAGAGGGGTGAGTAGGCGTTTCCTAAAATTATAAAACTCATAGCTAAAATAAAATCAAAACCAGACATTCCTGTTAATAAAACCAGACCACTAGATTTTACTAAAGAGAATAAAACATGAACACCTGTCTAAGTAAGATCTAGAACTTGTAAACTATATTAGCGAAGCCTAGGAACCTCTTCCCTGCAAAATATATAGTAATCAATCACAATAAGCAAAGAGGGCAGTGCTCTACCTAGAAATCCATAAAAACCCAATTTGGAAAACCGGAGCAACTAGTTAGGTTTTTTTAAATATCCTCCAATTAAAGGGGAACTTCTCCTTTTCAAGTTGAAGATTATACTTGATTTCCTAGGGTTTCTTCTAAGTGTCTTGTTACAGATTTACCAAGAGCGTACACACAAATGCACACAACCCTAAGGATATCGAGGCAAAACACAAAGAAAATCAAATAAACTAAATTGCAAGCAAGCCACAATGAAGACACAAAGACTTGTTTCACCAAAGTTCAGCAAGCTAGCCCAAGAGGTGGCTATGTCTTGATTGAGGTGGCTCAAAGCAACCCAAGGGTCAATCTCAAACCGGGTCTCTTTCAACAACTTCCCTCCATCCACTAGCTTGATTTTTTTCTTTTGATCAAGATTCATCCCTCAAAAATGTCTTGTGGCACTCTAAATGCTCGGGTGCTCAGTTGTTGAAAGCATCTAGGATCCTCATTTGGTTTTAACACATATTATTGTGACTATGTGTTTTTTAGGAGACAATACTTTATTTAGTCATAGTACCAACCACAATAGTATTTTTGGCCCCTCGGTTATTGGATCTAAGTGTTGGATGAAAGGTATATTCATGAATCTAAGTATTATATAGATCTAGAGTGATGCACACTTGTGAAAACTTGAACTAGGTAGCAGAAGAGTGGCATAAAAAGGATGAGAATTCACCTAGGAACCCAAATAAGTTGAATTGGTCAAGTTCTGAGTTGAAACAGATTGAAAAACAACTCAAAATGCAACAGATCACCATGTGACTCTATCCACCATTTACTTTAGCTCAGTGCAAGTACCTAGCGGTCATCATATGATATGGTAAAGGGCACAATGCACTAGTGTATCATCTTGTGCACTATTCTAGGGGGTCATGAAGCTATGTATCTCTTTCTATCATAGGATGATCCATTGGGTGCCTAGGTGACCCACGACAAATGGTCTGATGACACTATGCAGGTAAAGAAGAAATCGAGTGCAAGTTTCTAAAAAGCACATGATGATCTAATGAGTGCCTAGGTGGGTCAGGATGGATTGTATGGTGTTGTCTCGTACAATAGCTATTGGAAACTATCAAAGGTTGATGAACACAACAAGATCCGATGTGGGATACTAGTGTAATACCCCAACCCATTAGTGTTTTTGTTTTGGACCAGTGTGGCCCATGTGTTGTGTTTTGGTGAAATTAGTCCCACATTGGTTGTATAAATAGGTTCAATCTAACTTATATTCTCTGTTCTTCTAAATGTAGTACCTCCAAGGCTCCAAGTTAACCTTTCTACACAAAGCAGCGACAAAAGTGTAATAGAGATTCTATGCATGTGCAGGCTCATTACACGTGGGAGTTGGGCCATAAGAAGATTTTGGATTTGGAAGTGTGTTACATATGGTATTGAGAGCCAATACTCTCACTGCATGTGTGCATGTGTGTCAGCCCATGGAGGGGACTTAGAATATTCATTGCATCGAGGTGAGGTCTTAGGTATTCATGTGTCATGAATGTGGTAAGCTGCCGAGGGCATTAACCTTGAAGGAGTGGAGAATGGAATACCATGACTGATTGGTGTTTTAGTTTTGGACTGTTGTGGCCCATGTGTTGTGTCCAATTTGAATTGGTCCCATCTTGGTCGGCTAAATAGGTTTGAGCCAGCTTATAATCATTGTATTCCTAGTACCTCTAGGTTAACCTTTTTACACGAAGCAAGGATGCAAGTATAAGAGATGTGCTACGTGCATGCAGGCTCATTCCATGTGGGAGATCAGCCATAAGCAAAAAAATTAGATAAAAGGTTTCCCCTTCTTTTATATTTCAAAAAGCTCACAATATCCAGTTCAACACAGTACGACGCTCATGCGCAACTCAAACAATTAGACGTAGTCTGATCAAACTGCTCATTACAGGACTTAGCCACAAATGAATCATTCCTGGCATCTACTAAAGACTGAGCACCCAATGGAACCAACTGTGATGATGACGCCATTGAGACTTCCTCGCTCCACTCGATCTATGTTGGGCGCCTTGATAACTCCTCCAACTTGAGGATCATGCCTTCCAAATGTTCCCCAGCTTCCTCCTTGTACATCGATAGCCATCCTCTTAGCATTCTTGTAATCCAAACCAGCACCATCTTCATTCCCGTCCATACCACACCCTAAAAACATAGTTCATTACGTAATTTCCAAAGAGACCAAAGGACAGCTGAAGAAACAACATTAGTTATCAAATGCTTCTTGCTAGCAATCCAAAACTTCGCTACAGCTTCATAGCTGCATCCAATCTCTATACCCAGGACCTCAGAGATAATTCTCCACACATTCCCAGCCACACATCACTCAAAAAACAAATGAAAGATCGACTCATGATCAGAACAGAATAGACATGTTGGATCACTAACATCTCTTCTTTTCTTTAAGTTGTCTCTTGTTAGTAGCCTATTTTGAGACACCAGCCACAGGAAAAACTAGACTCTAGGTGGTATCCCAACTTCCAAATAGCATGCACGAACCTGAGAAAGATCCCTCTACAATTGATAACCGCATAAAGAGATTGCACCGAATAAGTACCATGAGATGAATAACTCCATAAAATTTGATCCTCCTCATCATTGAGAGAGGTTTCCTCAACCAAACTACATAGTTCCAACCACATATTCGTTAGAGCTTCAGACATATTTCATCTAAAAGAGAGCTTAAGCTCCTGTCCATCCCAAACCTGACTAACAGTTTTACCAGGATGTTCATTGATAACATAAAGCGGCCAAAAGACACTTGCTAGACTTGTATTTCCTAACCACTGGTCCTCCCAAAATCTTACCTTTTCTCCATTACCAATTACCAACTTGATGCCCATATGGGCTGCTTGAGCTGCCCAGAGAACCCCTTTCAAAAAAGGAGAGGTGCCCATATGCCATAAGCAAATTTTGGATGGAGTGTTACCGTTAGTGTGCAACACATCATCTAGTGTTCTCTATGTCAGTGAGAATTCAAAAATGGCTAGTTGAACACATCATTGAGAATCATTATTTTGTAGATTGTGCTTCCATGTGGGGATGAATTAATCCATATGTAGTATGTTTGTTCCATTACAATTTTGTATTGGAGATGGCCTTCAATGCACGGTGAAAAAGATTTCCCCAAATAATTGAAACTGTGTGGTCACCTGCAGGCACCACCGATGGCGAAGATAGGTGGTGGATCAACGATGGATTAGGTGATATTCCTTAACTAGCTGGCTATGTGAGGGATCCACATGTCAATTAATCATTATTAAACCACAACTATTGTACATTCCATGTTGGATTGGAGGGCGTGGCTGGTACATTAAGTGTTATTCCCTCATCCCTATAGTGAGGATGACGAGAGCGTTGGTTGGTAACCCTCCACCTGTGTGGATCCTCTATCACCCTTGTCCTGAGGAAAAGGTCAAGGCCCAATTTTAGCCTAGTTAGCCTAATACAAAGTTGCAGCCTAGCCAGTCAGAAAGTGGCTTGCACTTTAAGCTATAGTCGGGGTTCTTTAGGTGCAGATAGGTAGTGCCTCTCTAAAGGGCATAGTTGCATGGGCAGAGCAGAGGGAAAACATAAGTGAGAAATTAGCCAATGGATACTTGCTTAGCCATAAGTAGTGATAATGATTTTTAGAGCTAGTTTACGGCTTGAACCGGTGGAGAAAACCAAGATGATGGTTTTCACCATCGGTTCAAGGCACAAATCATTGGTGAAAACTGGGCCCAAGTATATATACACTAAACCCTAACTCCATCCCCTCGCCCTGCACTCCCTTAGCCGCTGCCTCTCTTCCTCCTTGATCTCTCTCTCTTACCTATGGCCCTCCTCCTCCTCCACCGTCGCCACCCCCTTCTCTCTCCCCCATCCGCACCCCTCCTCCTCCACCACCATCGCGACCCCCTCCTCCCCACACCCCATCATCTAGGGATGTGGCATAGCCTAGGGCAGCAATGAGTTGTGGTGCATCTAGGTGGCTCCAAGCTCCTTGCGCATGGTCATTGAATCTGGCTAGGGGGTGCAGCGACGACGGTTGATGGCGCGACGATAGGTGATGATGGCATGATAGCGAGCTCAAGGACAACATGGATAGGTGTGAACATGGATAGGTGGCTTTATCATGCATGCCATGAGAATTGTTCAATTTATTGAAGCTTATAAGTGTTCTGATGTACTGTAAGCGCCGTTCATGGTATTAATATTGGAGTGTGAGCTTTCTCCTTGCTTTGAATAGATTCCATGAACAATGAGAGAAGTAGTATAGACCAAGTCAAATCAAGAGGGTAACAAAGGAGAAATTCCTGACATGACACTGCAAAACAACATCCATCAGATGAAGTTGCAGCATAAAATGTTTATGGTCGAACAGATTTTAGTAATGCATAGTTACTTTTGGTTGTATATAACTATATATATGAAGAACAAATGTGGGAATGATGTGGACCCTACTAGTCAGGTTACGGTAGAGATTTTTTTAACATTATCCGATATAGTTTAGATTAAAAAAGAAAAGGAAAATTCCCTCAAGTCTTATCCCATCGTGGCCTTTGGTCATCTTCCCATGGCCGTTTCTCCCTTATCTCTTTCTCTCCAGAGCCACCGGTGCTATCTCACTTATGGAGTCATACTCTACCTTCTATCCATCCCCTCAATCTACGTCCTTGCCTAGATTATTCTACCTACCGGTATTGCCTCACTCTATGTGACTACCCCATTGAATCCATCCAAGAAGTGCCCCCAAGCTTCATCGATGGTGCATCTACAAACTTCATCAATGGCAAGTGGTGAGCTACCTTTTTCTCTCAGCTTGTGCACTTTGCCTCGTGCTTCCACAAATACTTTGGGTTCTATTGGAAGTTTTTGTTCCTATGAAATCAATCTATCTGAGAACCTTTCCTCTGTTCCAAATAGGGCCTTGATGTGGAAGACACACATGTATTCAACTATGGTTAACTAGCAAGATTGAGATATAGGCAAACCACCACCACCTAGATGACTCCCGCCTCTCCAACAACTGCCACACCACCGTTAGCCTCATCCCCTAGCTCCAGCCATGTCCTGAAAGAAAGTAGCTATCGCCATCGCCTTCTCCCATAGGCGTTGCACCACGACCACCCCTATTGCCAAAGCTGGGGGGGCTGGTGTCGATGGTCACTAACACCCATTTCGACCATCAACATTTCACCCAAAAGCTAAGTTAAGCAAGGTAAATCATCATAACATGTGCTAAATTTGCTTTATATTTCACCTAGTTTCACTTGTACATGGAAATTTATTTGTTTGCAGGAATTTTTGCAAAAATTGTACAAAACAAGTGCATAGGAGGCAAATAGACATGGCGGGGGGCTTGGGCCCAAATGGCCACGTCGGTCGATGCCATGTGGCGTCGCCTGACGCCCCCTGGCCCTACCACATCACTGGTCTGTGGGAGAAGCCATGTGGCACCCCAGGAGGCCTCCCAGCCGTTGATCAATGTCGGTTTGATCCAAAGGTGGAGGTTGAGCTCCCTTG
Source organism: Miscanthus lutarioriparius (assembly GCA_904845875.1). Classification (NCBI taxonomy): domain Eukaryota; kingdom Viridiplantae; phylum Streptophyta; class Magnoliopsida; order Poales; family Poaceae; genus Miscanthus; species Miscanthus lutarioriparius. Next base: position 16,037,584 of record CAJGYO010000007.1, on the reverse strand, counting down.
GATCCATGGGCCCACTGTCATCCACTTGGAGGGGCCAACCGACCTTCTTACCGCCTTACCTACCAAAGTAACCAACCTACCTGCCATGCAACCACCTTTGGGAGCCATCTATCACCATTGGATGCTAAGGTGTTGACATTTCTTAACATCACCTTTTACTAGGTTGTCATTCCTAGCAATGATGCCAGAAATATTTGTTGGTAATTATTAATGACACTTGTATATTTAGAAAAATTATATATTAAAGTAATCTACAAGAGCACAGATAATATACCATTATAGCATTTCACCCGGGAGTATACCAGGTATCGTTATTTATATTTTTACCATAGGGTGGAGCGGTGGCTAGAGATATTGTTGACACAAAAATGTGGCGATGTGATCAACACAAGGAAGCCGAAAGATCTGAATGGAACGAGACCAGAGATCTGCTTGGCTTAAACACAGAACCAGTCGATTCTAAAAACCCAACGACGTGCCATTCAATTTGATCTGCAATTAACATGGAGAGAAAATCTTATCAGTAATTTAAGGTGAAACATGTCGGTATTGCACCAGACCATTCCAAATGTACGGCTAGATAGCCGATTCAATGAGGCTATCGACTAAATAGTCGATATCCGGTGTATCTATGAAATGAAGATCTTTAAATCAAGGATTACCGGCTAATATTAAATGATAATGATATGAATCAAAATAACCGATGCTCATGGAACATCAGAAAGCATCATCGGCTAAATGGAACATGATTGATATAAAGCGTCGAGCCGATAAGTTTGATGAAAAGAGTATAACATGCGAATAAATCGACTGTCTAATATAAATGATTCCACAAATAGTTTTGAGTCTAATCTATTATCATCAACAGTAAGGTCTGATCGGATCGATGCAGCTATGATAACGATAATAAACTAAAGCCAAAGAATCTATAAAACCATCTATATGTTGATAGATTCATGAAAACAAGTTATATGCATTAAAGTATAGGCAAATCGGCTAAAATGGCTGATGTAGTCATAGCAAACAAACAACGTACATATCTTGATCATGAACAAAACCACTAATCGATAATTTCTGATCTAAAGTCTTACCAGTGAGGTTCGACCGGATTGATGCAGCTATGGTAGTGTCATTAGATTAGATCTCATTAACTAGTCAGTTTATTCAAGATTGAAACATGTCTTTGGATGCATACTATGTTTGACTGGAATAGAGATAAAACAGCCGATCTAGCGGAATTAAGCCATCAATTATAAGATTTAAAGCATGACTGGATTAAAGGATGACCAATTAAGATGATATGATGCCAATCTATCTCTATCTCAATCGGGTGATTTTGTTATAATTAATAAAACATTAATTATAGCAAGATCGATAACTGGTGAATCAACCAAAAATAGTAAGGAAAATCTTACTAATCTTAGCAGATTCGATAACTAGTGATATTGTATTAAACAACAAGTTATTTAACACAAGTTCGATAACTTTGATCTATATTATGATTCGTAAAAGATCAATCAGCTGATGCAGCCTTACAAACTATGATACAGATCGATAACTAACTTGTATTATGACTCATAAAAGATCAATCAACTAATACAGCTTTACAAGCACAATACAAGTCGTGACTCTACTCACAAGCAAGCTGGAGGTCGATCAGTCGATGCAGCCCTATTTGCTGAAGAACTCGCCGAGATCTACAGTACCCCTACTCCTAATACGATGGCTAAAGCTAGAAATATTGTATTGATTGAATGTTCGTGTCTTTTACAATAACCAGGGTCTAATATTTATACCCGGAACCTAAACATGAATCTTACTCAAATATGACCCATTACAATTCTTGGAATAAAAGAAAACTTCCTAATTTAATAATAACTTAGACCCCAATTTTACTTATTCATAAAGTCCAACACATCTCCCTGGCGCCACTCAAGTATAGCCCATTGACGCCGTCTGCTGATGTCATCCATAAAATAGCCGATTCTGACATTGCATCTAAATCAATTGATACCGATTCTCATCTAATCGATTCCTTGATGACACAATCCTGGAAGCTTCAAGTTCCTACGTTCTTCTTCCCAAATTTTGGTGTAAACACATGCCCCCCAATTTTGGGACAAAAATAATTTTATTTTAAAATTCCTATTCATCTGTTCCCCGTGTTGCAACCGCTCATTCCAAAATAAACGCATGGCTCCTGACTTCTCGGGCCAAATTCAATATAATACCCCACAATATCATTTCTAATTTGCTCGGCCTGCTTACTTTTCCCTTCTTTCTCTAACAAACTTCAACAGCCAAAGACGCCACTGCCAAAGCCTTAACCCTAGCAAATCCTCTGCTCTACCAAGCTTCCATCCAAGTAACCTTCCTCGGATTCAGATCCATTTTAGCTACAATGGCAACCAGCAATCACGTTCCCGAGGTATGCCTTCAAACTTCTGCATTTCAAGTGCTAGCCGTTACTCTGTATTTTCCTTTTTCTTAAATTCATCCCAACTGGTTTCTAGGAAATGAGGAACGAAATTCTGATTCCATCAGCTGTCGTTCCTAATGCCTATTATCTTGGACCCTTGGGTGACCCTGATCCATCTGATTTCATCAATCAAGAAACCAACCAAATCCCCTATAAACAATCTGTAATAGATTTGTCTTCTTGGAACACCAAAACTCCCTTTAGAAACAGACCCAAAATACCTAAGGGATGGAGGAATTGGTTCCATAGGGTATTAGAGAAAAAGGCTGGAAATTAGGAAATTTATGACTTGAATCAATGCCTGACACTCTCACTGTCTGGAATGGAGAGGAATGACTCACTTCTGATTCCTGCATCTTACTTTTGGTCTAACACTTTGAATGCTTTTGTTTTTTTATCACGGTCCAATGGCCATCACTTTGGCCGATATTTACATGTTGACCGGCCTTAGAATAACAGGATCAATGCAACCCTATGATTTCTTAAGTGCTAGGTCCAAGAAATTAGTCAAAATATCAGACTGCACAGGATGGACAAACTATATTCTGAACCATATTGGAGATGGATCGATTGTTGATGAAAGAGAGCATGTAGCTTTTCTGAACATGTGGCTGGAAAAATTTATCTTCTGTGGGTCATCTTGCGGACCAACTTATAATCACAAATACATGGTAGAACGTTTAGCAGCTGGTAATGAAATCCCCCTCAGAAAATATCTGTTGGGGTCTACTTATCACCTGATGCACCAAGTGTCTGTTCAATTACTGAAAGATGAACCAGTGCATACCATCAGTGGTCCTTGGTGGTTAATATAATTGTGGCTAAATCTGTACATGCATAAAATTGTAAGACCCAATCTCAGGAATCTGGGCTTCCCTTCTTCTAACTTTGCTAAAAATTATAAAGGAAAATAAGGAAGAACTCGACAATGTATGAATTATGGTGAAGCTGCATCAGCCATAAGAATTACTGTTGATATAGGCCACCTTTTCAAGAAATTTTTCAGAGGGTTTGATGCAAACATCTTGGCTTGGCTGTCTTATGATGAGGATGAAAATAATGAACTAGTTTTACCAGTCAAATTTTGGTTTGAAACAGGTTGCTCAGATAAAACAACTACTATAATTTTTAGTTGTATTATCAAACCTTGTGTACTGCCAGCCAAATTTCGCCATGGTCGTGGCAAAATGGCTACTGGTTCTTTTCTCCCAGATAACCTTCCAACTTATGAATTCTATAATCCTTTTTTTATGGCCCGTCAATTCGGCCTTGGTCAACTACCTCCCTGGCTATTCTTTAGGAACACTCTGAAGCCAAGAGAAGGTATCAATGAGATGATGGAAGCTTCTAGAGTTTTTCAACGAGGATCAAATCTTCCTTCTCTTTGCCTGCATGAATGGACAAGAGCTACCTTCTCCTCAAGTTTGTTTGATTCCTGGTGGCAAGAATGGCACTCTCACCTCTTCTGTAGTCCTACTCATCCCAACTATTTAGCCCTGGATGAAGAATTTGCTTCTGATAGTGAGATAATTTACTAATTTATTCTTTCAGAAGGATTATCTAACAAGTTCTCCTATCAATTCATCTAACAAATTGTTTTGCAGGATACCGAATTTGATCCGTCAAGCGTGGACAGGAAAGAGCATCCCATAGAATATTATCCACCATGTCCAGCATCAACAATGGGATCAACTACACCCACTCTGAAAAAGTTAATGAACGCCCCAGCTACCCCAACAATACTCACATATCAGTCTTCAAAACGCAAGGCAACCCAAGGTGTAACTCAGAAAACCACCACTGGGAAGAGACTTCATAGAACAAAATCATCAATTGCTCAGGTAACTTAACTTATCTTCCCTCTTAAGATGATATCCAACTTCTAATTCAATCCCTTTCTTGCAGCCATCGACTATTGCATCTCAATCTGCCTTGGGTGTCGAATTATTATCCCAGGCATTTGAATCGGAATGTACCAACCTCTCATCGGCTAATCCTCCTAAGGAGCCGATTACAACTGAAATAACCGATGCTTCTGATAAACCCAAAATAGCAGAAGATAAGAACCTCTCTACTTCACCTTCTAATGCTACCAAGGTATCTCCTCAACCCTTTTAAACTTATGTAATCCTCACTCTTCTCTGATCATTCTCCTTTATTAGACACCACCTGAGAAAACATCTGCACAAGAGCAAAGGTCTAACATCCCAACAGTTAAAGATGATCTTGTTGATGCTGATACCTAAACCGTTGATCCTCCAACTCAGCAAACAGTCGATGGTAAGAAATTCATATGCTCATTCTTGTCCTTCTATAACAAATATAAACCAAAAAACTTCTTGATGTCTGCAGACACTAGCATCAAAAGTCCAGAGCTGATTCAACCAAATGTTGAAAAAGATGTTGGCACATCATCGGCCATTCCTTCTTCTCAGTCAGGGTTTCTTCCAGAAAAGGTACTGTGTTCCCCTCACCATTCATCTCATTGTCAACCCATTTGCTATTTCTAATAAGATTCCTTTTGTTCACATGTAGGCACTTAATTCTCTAGCTCTGAGCTACTCCTTCAACTTTGAAAAAAATACATAGACGAAAGTGAGATTAGCTCATCAGTCATTTCTTCCCAAGAGACTTTATCAGATGAGACCAAAAATTGACTAAAAGACATGCTGCCAATGCCCAAGGGAAATATAGTCAATTTGGTCCAGGATGCAGACCCAACGAGAAGAATATTCTTGGCCATCAAGGATAATCTGACCCCAAATCTTGCTGAGGCCTTGACACCTATATCCAATATCGAAGACCAAGCTCCTAAGGTGAAAAAGGCTCAAAGAAATTTGATTGACCGTGAAGCTTTGATGGCCAAAAAGAATTCTAACAAATAGGAAGTCAAAGAATTAGCACAGCTGATCGATAATTTGAAGAATTCTTCTTCCAAAAGTGAACCAGAACTAAATCAGCTGAGAGTTAGGCGTGCTGAGCTTGAAAAAGAACTAGAAAGTGTGAAAGCCACCATCGAACGTCATGAGTCCAACCTAACTCAGATCCCCAATGCTATCAAATAGAAGAAACAAGAAATGCTAACCAAGGTCAAAGAAGGCAAAACTATTCGTAGCAGTCTTGAGAGCATTCCTGGATCAGCCGTAGAAGACAAACAACAAATTGTAGAAGTTGATGCTATTCGACTGAAAGCACTATGAGCAATTCATGATGCTCTTAACTTGTAATTTACATTCCAATATTTGTAGCACATAAACCTGATGATAATTGTAATTTTTGGTTCAGCTAGAAGAGCTGATTTAAATTAGCCGATTTCCGATTTCTGACTTTACTCTGACTTAACTGAATCTGAAAATGACTTTTATCACAAAACCCTTCGAATTCCTTCTCAGTCATCAACATCGCGTTCCCCTTGGTATTAGTGAAGTGGTGCTTCCTATAACAGAATCGTCCAATTTATAAGAGCACAAGTATAATAGCAATCACCGAAGTGATCAAACCGTCATACTTGAACCCATATAAACCCGGTAGTCCGATGAAATCATGAAGGATCTCAAACAAACCAACGTACAAACCAAGATCGTACATGATTCAACACAATCAATGATATGTTACAATAGGTTCACAAATAGTTCTCATACATCGGAGTTTCAACAGAGTTATTACAACCCAAATTGAGAAGTAGCGGAAGCAACATAGTTTTGAAACGTTATCAAGATAGTTTAAATACATAGCCAGCTTAGGATCATCTCCAACAAAAGCACATAGGTGAGATGATATAGAATGACCATGCCCTTGGTCTTACTCTCCATCCATTGCAGGAGTTATGCAATGCTTGTAGTAACCATGGTACATCACGTCATCTGCAATAAATAGGAATAAACCTTGAGTATGAGAATGTACTCAGCTAGACTTACCCGTCATAAACGAAAATAATAAGACACCCAAGAGTATGCATGGCTTTAAAGGTGGAGTTAGCTAGACAACATTTTGCATGAAAACTTAAGTAATATAACTTAGAGATTTAGTGCCTCTAGCATCAATTTGAATACCTATTCAATTAAGCATCTCTAGATTAGCACCTGTACTAGAGCAATCACTTGATTAAGCTAACAAGCATTAGCAACCATATCCGGTATAAGAATAATTTGAGCATTATCATAACCATCAAGTTTCCATTAAGTTAGTCTATGTTGCCGCTGCTCAGTCAAGTTCTCACTATCCGGGAGAGACGGCGATTCGAATCGATTCCTACCCAGCTGGGGAATTTATTCCTAACACAAACCGAGGCACACCCCGCGAAGGTAGCCTCAGGTCACCTTTGGTACAATTTAGGACTAACTCGCGGGTCCGATCAGTGCCACACCCTCAAATATTATGCCAATCTGCCAAGAAGATCAGGACCCGGTCCCACCCTTGGACTCACGTCATTGGCTCTCCGCACATCTATACTGCCTCCAGTGTGCGCACTTTCACTTATCGGGGTCCGGCCTGAATTGAGCTACTCGGCTTCGCGATTGTATCACCAGATCCAACCAATTAAGTGCTAGGCATGCGTTCAACATGACATGAGGACGTACAACGAATCGGTCCTTAATCAACACAGACGGGGATAAATTGGCACCCAAGACCTCCATGCCTTGTCGCTTCTCTATCATAATCCCGCCTGGTCTCCTTTATTCATTGACACATGGTTATATTCCACGCTAGCACATATAGCCAACCATGATGAGTTATCAGCCTATATCATGCAGGTGACAGGTAATCACCCGACTTCTACCGACTAAGCATGGAGCATGGCTATGCATATAATTGATCCTAAACCTACATAGGATTCAAGATATATATATATATATATATGGACAAGGAAGATATATGCAGCAAGTGGTTTCAATCAACTCCTAGTACTTAATGCATCAACATAAAAAGACTCAAGTTGATAGTTCAAAAAGATAGGAGGCTTAAAATGCTCCGGGGCTTGCCTTTCACAAAGGTTGAGGGCTGGTGATCTGGACACTTAGACAACTATTCACCATCGGGCTTGCCTTCTCCTGGGGCCTCCTATTGCTGCACTTCCTGATGCTCTTCCTGGGGATCGGCCTCGTACTCTAACACAGTGATTTCTTCAATTGCACCTATTGCATGCATATGCAAACAGTGAGAATCATGAATGCATAAGAAGGGTCATGGATGATATGTCATGATAATACGCATGGTTAAATGATGACTATCATATTATGTCATTTGGATGACAACAATGTTAAATTCTTATTTACTGAGTAGGTGCATATCTCTTCTCTAGAAATTTTAAGAATCCACACTAAGTCTATTTCTGGACCACAACACAACAACTACAAGTTTAGATCATAACTAGAGTTATACTCAACAAAATGCTATTATCCTAGACTTTCTAGAAAGCTTATAAAATTTCCTACAACTTTCATTTAATCACCAAAAGCTGATTCAACAACTATCTTAGCCAAAATAGGTAAACTTCCCTGATCTATCCAGAAATTCCAGAGAGTAAGCATTTTGGAAGACTAACTTCTAGCAACTATAACTCTCAAACCATTTGGACTATTGCCCTGAAATTTTTACACAAGCTAGATAAAGAAATTCCCTACAACTTTGTTATTAACCATTTTTACAGAAAACTCCATTTTGCCTATGTAAAACACCTAGCAACATAATCTATCCAAAACAACTTCTATAATTGAATTTTAGAGCCATAATATTTTACTGCATACAAGAAATTAAAATTGGGCACAACCAAAGGTACCAACAGTTCATAGACATCATACACACTCTAGAAAACATGATGATCAAGCCCAAGTAAATTATTTAAATATATTTATTAATTTATTTGGACACTAAGGTGAAATAAGGAAAATATATCAAAGGTGTACCATAAATTCTGATAAAATTATAGTAGCCTACTTATGCTCCCAGAAGTCTACTGTACAAATTTCATGCCATTTGAATAAATATAGCCATCTCTACAAAAATAACAAGTTGCATAGGCTCATTTTAGTAAAAATAGTTTAGCCTAGTGAAAAGTGCCAAACAACAGATTTCATAATTTTCTTACATGCATCCTAGTACCATAATATTGTGTAAAAATTTGCATGATCATTAGTTATATATTTTTACCTCATTTATTTTCACTAGAAACTAGCAATTATTTAAGATTAAACATGAAGACCATATTTCAAGCATGCTTACTGTAGTTTTAGTATTTTTCTTAGCTAGAGCATATCTACACAAGATCAGCAAAATTGGAATCACATTTTATCACTTTCCTAGCTGAAGTTATGCATTTTACAAGATTGAAAACATTAAAAAAGCATTTATCTAGCTCTATTTTATTCTCCCAGAAAAATACCAGAAACAATGTATTTCATATTGTTATCAAATACTACACTTTATGAGGAATCCAACAAAATTTGTTCACTCAATTTGGACATTTCTAGCTCTAGATATGAATTTTTGAATTTGGTATTTAAATCTGTGAAAATAAATAAGAAATTCAAAGTAATAATCAGACTGACAGATGGGGCCTACGGTCAACGGGACCCACCCGTCAGCGAAATAGAACAGAGGTGGTGTTTGACCGGCGATAGCTCATCGACGGTGAGGTCTCCGGTGGTAGCGTCATCATGGTTGCACTCCCTGCACTCCCCCACAGCCAGTGGTGCCCCTCGTTGGACGGGCGGTGCACTAGACCACCCTCACCGGTGACAATGGCAGACGACGGAGGCGGCGCGGCGGTATGCCGGCGTTCTCTGGACGTGGTGTGCTCAGATGAGGCACATCATGGCTTCACGGTAACCTAACAAAGCTATCTAGGGTGGTTAGGGTTCCGATGAGGAGGCAGTGAGCTCCGACCTCGTGCATGCCCCTACGGCGGCACACAGAGCACGGTAGTGCTCTTAGCGTTCTGACTAGATGGCGGCGAGAGGTGGGTCTCCTTCATGCCACATGCGAGATCTATAGTTACTCATCCTAAGGCACATAAGAGAGGAGGGAGGCAATAGGCCAGCTCGGCAACGGCGAGCTTGAGTGTCACGGTGGCCATGGCGGCCACAACAGGAGTGGCGGTGCGTTCTGGCGCAACCCGGCAGTAGCGTCTAAAAGGGACATTGGATTTAGATCCTAGGACCTATGGCGAAGACCAGAGGAGGGAGAGAAGGAGTGGAGGTGCACGTGTTGTGGTGGGCCACGGAGAGCTCGCGCTCGGCGACGCCCTATGGCCATGGCGGGCATGGTGACTCGAGATATGGCCTCACCTGTGCTCGAGCGGTCGAAATTGTGGTTCGAGGTGGTAGAGCGAAGCAAGGCGAAGCTACTGGCACGAGCAATTGGACAATGGAGTGGTGACGGCTGCACGTGAGCCCGACAAACTCATGGCGGCGATGGCAACGGCGGCGCTGCTGCTTGGCGGGCGAGAGGAAAGGCAAGCGTGGGTGAGAGGGTGGAAAATGAATGGAGCAGCGATGCCGTCTCACCCTTAACTATGCTGCTCCCCGACCAGCTCGGCCGTCGCTGGCGTACGACCACCATGTGGCGGCCGCGGCCTAATGCTGTCGGCCACTAACGGCGCGCAGCGCCTGGTTCAAGTCAGGCATCAGGCCATCTGACAGCGCAAGTTCATCCTCATATATCTCCTAATCCGTGGCGAGTTAGCAAAAACTCTATTAATAAAAGTTGTAGAGCTACATGTAAACTCCAACTTTTCTTTAGGGAGTAACATCTAATTCGTCATGGTTTTCAAATTGCAAAGCTTCAAAGTAGGTCACTTGAAAACTGAAAACCGGTTTATGACTTAGAGAAAATTCTAAGTGTGAAAACAGTACTTTATTGATTCTTGTGAGCCCTATTTTACTATGTTAGGCACTGAATTAGTTCTTGACCCAAAAATAAAAGTTGTTACTCTAGTCAAGTACTACAACTTTGCTTAAAGGTGCACTACCATGCAAACACTCTATGCTATATTTCAACTTAGGTCAAACATACATCATGAAAATGGTAACTTACACTATAACCATGACTTGGAGGCCAAATTGGTCCAAGTCATGAATACCAAAGTTGTTCCATGTGACATTCTAAACATGTTTAAGGTACCCCTAAGGTCCCACAAGCATTTCATACATTGGTTACACATAATGGCAAGCAATACATGCATATAGCTATCATCACATGTACAAAAGTAAGGTGATTGAGATGAACTTCATATGCTTATGCTCATATATGAAATGAATGTTGCTTAGACTCATGCAATGCAAGTGCAAAAGTGTAAGCCTAACACCTAGGGTTTTACAGCCCCTCCCCCTTATAGAAATCTTGCCCCGAGATCGAAAGACCTACCATTTTTCATAAAAGGAGGGATAAACCTCACGTAAATAATCTTCCTTTTCCCATGTAGCATCTTGCTCACTATGATTATTCCACATCACTTTGTGAAATTTGATCACATGGTTTTGAGTTACTCTATCCTTGCTATCTATAATTTGCATCGGCTTCTCTTCATAGGCTAGATCTGATTCTAACTTGATATCTCTGACCTCCACTCTTTCTTCTAGAACACGTAAGCATTTCTTTAATTGGGACACATGAAAAACGTTGAAGATAGCCCTCATTTCTGGAGGTAACTAGATCTTGTAGGCTACTCTTCCACTTTTCTAAATGATTGGATATGGACCTACATATCTGGGTGCAAGCTTTCTTTTTACCCCAAACCGTTGTACCCTTTTCATTGGCGACACTTTTAGGTATACATAGTCACCTACTTCAAACTCAATGGGTCTTCTTCTCTTGTCCACATAACTCTTCTGCCTTGATTGAGCGGCTTCTATATGTTGTTGAATGATATGCACCTACTCTTCAGCCTCTTTGACAAAATTAATACCATAGTATCTCCTTTCTCTGGGTTCAACCCAATTCAAAGGAGTTCTATATTTATGGTCATACAAAGCTTCAAAAGGAGTCATCTTAATACTCTCTTGATAGCTATTATTGTAGGAAAACTCAGCTAAAGGTAACTATTTTTCCCATGAACCTTTTGAAGAGATGACACAAGCTCGCAATATGTCTTCCAATATTTGATTTACACGTTCAGTTTGCCCGGAGGTCTGAGGGTGATAGGCAGAACTTCTGACTAAGTTTGTGCCTAACATCTTGTGCAAATGTTCCAAAAAATGAGTAGTGAATTGAGGCCCTCTGTCAGACATAATGGTTCTTGGCATGCCATGTAGACGTACTATGTGGGATATATACAACTCAACATACTCATGTGGTCAATAGTTGGTTCTGACTGGAATAAAATATGTAGACTTGGTTAGGCAATCCACAATCACCCATATGGAATCATAATTCTTATGAGTAGGTGGAAGTCCAACAATAAAATCCATACTAACTTCTTCCCACTTCCAACCTGGAACGGACAGTGGTTGAAGCAGTCCAGCAGGTTTCAAGTGAATAGCCTTAACTCGGCAACAATTATCACATTTAGCAACATAAGCTACAATCTCCTTCTTCATTTTGGTCCACCAAAAATGGTTTTTCAAGTCTTGATACATTTTGCTACTACCCGGATGAATGGATAGTTTAGAAGAGTGAGCCTCTCCTAAGATCTGGTTTCTAAGTTCCTTATCCTTCGGCACTACTAGTCTATCTTTAAACCATAGAATATTGTTCTCATCTATCCTCAAATACGTAGTCTCTCGCTCTTTCATCTTTCTTTTGATGTGGAACACACCTGGATCGGTCTTCTGAAGCTCAATGATCTTGCTCTCGAGAGAACAACTAATCATAATGTTGTGCAGCACAGCAGGATGTAACAAATTGAAGCCATCTTCTAACAGGGAATTGCAATGAGACTTTCTGCTCAAAACGTCTGCAACAACATTCGTTTTGCCAGGATGATAATATACTTCTAAATTATAATATTTGATCAGTTCTAGCCATCTTCTCTGTCTCATATTCAGTTCGGATTGAGTGAAGATATACTTAAGACTCTTATGATCTGTGTAGATATAACACACATTGTCAAGCAAATAGTGTCTTCAAATCTTCAATGCATGGACAACCGCTGCTAATTCTGAGTTGGGTAATTGACTTCATGATTCTTCAGCTAACGTGAGGCATAAGCAATGACTCAGCCTTCCTGTATAAGAACACATCCCAAACCGGTACCTGATGCATCACAAAACACATCAAAAGGTTTCTCGATATTAGGTTGTGCCAAAATAGGAGCTGAAGTCAACAAAGTCCGTAAAGTGTGAAAAGCAGCTTCACACTCCAGAGTCCATACAAACTTCTCATCCTTCTAAAGCAATCCTGTCATTGGCTTGGCAATTTTGGAGAAGTCTGGAATGAACCGATGGTAATAACCGGCTAAACCAAGAAAACTCCAAACTTCGTGAACTAAAGTCTGGGCCTTCCAATCCATGACTTCTTGCACCTTAGAGGGGTCTACGGAAATCCCATTTTCTGATAGCACGTGTCCTAGAAAAGGTACCTTTCGAAGCCAAAAGTCACACTTGCTAAACTTAGCATACAGCTTAGTTCTCTCAGTCTAGTTAGCACAATTCTCAAGTGTTCTGCGTGATCCTCCTCATTTTCTGAATAGATCAGAATGTCATCGATGAACACAACCACGAACTTATCCAGTTCGGGCATGAACACCAAATTCATCAGATACATAAAGTATGTAGGAGCATTTGTGAGCCCAAAGGACATGACCAAATACTCATACAGGCCATAACTAGTGGAAAAAAAGCAGTTTTAGGTATGTCTTCCGGTCTGATTTTAATCTAATGGTAACCAGATCTCAAATCGATCTTGGAGAACACCTTAGCCCTTGATAATTGATCAAACAAGATATCAATTCGAGGCAAAGGATACTTGTTCTTGACCGTTACGGTATTAAGTGGTCGGTAGTCCACACACATCCACAAGGATTTGTCTTTCTTCTTTACAAATAAGGTGGGACAACCCCACGGAGATGAGCTAGGTCAAATGAGACCTTTCTCCAAAAGCCGTTGCAATGGAACCTTAAGCTCAGCTAGCTCATTTGGTGGCATTCTATACGGCCTCCGAGAGATGGGTGTTGTACCCGAGCAATAACTCAATCTTAAACTCTACATCCCTGTCGGGTGGCAACCCAGGCAATTCATCTAGAAACACATCTGGAAACTCACATACCACTAGAATATCAAGGAGGGTTGTGGTCTGAATAGCACCGGTGAAGTTTTGAAGATCAAGATTTCTAGGAAGTGGCACTAAGAAAGCATTGTTACTCTAGGGTTCTCTCAACATGATGGTTCTAGTCGAAGTGTCAATGAGAACTCCATGGCCACTCATCCATTTCATACCCAAGATTACATCTATCCCCAACCCTAGCAATACTACAAGATGTGAGGTATACTCTCGGTTGCTTATTAAGATGCGCACATCTCTGACTATCTGGTTGGTAGAGATATTATTTCTGGCTGCACTTATGCAATAACCACCTTTATCGATAGTAACTACCCTTTGATCTTGCTTGGATGCAAATATTTGACTCATAAATGAATGTGAAGCTCCAGAATCAAATAAAACAACTGTGGGGTGTTGGTTCACATGAAATGTACCCGCAGTAACAACTTCACCTGAAGGGATCTCTTCTAGGGTGGTATAGTACATGTGTCCCTGACGTCCATTTGGATTACCCTGCTTTTGGTTGTTGTTCTTCTTGGGATAGGGGTAATTCCTTGACCAATGGCTAGTCTTGTTGTAGTACCAGCATGGCATACTGCTAGGTGGAATGTTGGAGCTTCATTGTCCTGTGCTACCCTTTGGTAGGGAAATAGAAAAGGCCTTGCGATACACTTTCTGGTTCTGACTGGTTTGTACCTTCTTCTGAGGTGGTCTATACTTTGGAGCAGGTGGGTGAAACTAAGGTCTCGCAGCAGTAGGAGCTTTTGGCTGAGATGCACCTGCTTCATAAGCTTTCTTATGACTCTTAGATGCTGAATAGATGTTATTCTGATTCTCTTGAGTTAAAGCATCACTAACAAACTCATTGAAAGTGGCACATTTGCTGTAGCTAGTGTCTTCATCAGCTTCGGACTAAGACCCCTCTTGAAACTTGCAATCTTCTTTGCATCAGTATCCACGAACTCTGTGGCATACCTTGACAAACTGTTAAAGGCATGCAGATACTCAGTTAGACTCTTGGTACCCTGCGTCAGCCTCATGAATTTTGTATGTTTCATACTCATAAGACCTGGGGGAATATAATGTCCCTTAAATGCAACCTTAAACTGGTTCCAGGTAATTTGAGCATCCTCAGGCAAAGTGGATTGACTATGACTCCACCAAATACATGCAGGCCCCTGCAGCTGGTGCGACGCATATTCTGTCTTTAGGTGCTCAATGAGCCTTAAGAGACGGAACTTCTGCTCAATTGTATTGAGCCATTCATCTGCCTGTAATGGCTCCTCTACTTCCTTAAAAATAGGAGGCTTGGTGTCAAGGAAGTCCTTAAAAGTGCTGAACTGGTTAGGTTCAGGTCCTTGTTGTTGGTCCCTTCCTCGTCCGTAGCCAGCATTCTACTCAAGACCGCACATCACTTCTCCCATGGAACTTTGGGTTTCCATGAGTTGGGCCATCATCTCCGCTGGCATAGGATGTGGTGGTGGCGGGAGGTCCTCATTGCCATTGTCACGGGCACCACTGCCACCCGCATCATCTCCACCAGCTCCCCTATGAGTGCGCGTCATCTGCAGATTTGCAACCACAAGTAATTATTGATGATGCTAGAAAAATTGTAGAGGAATTATATAATTATGCCAAACTGAATTTACTGGAGAGAATATAAATTCATAGAATAAAACAGAGGCACAATAATTCATTTCCACAACCATACATCATCAATTATATTACTTAACGTCATTCGCAATCAGTGCTCGCCTAAACGGATTAAACGGCCGTTTAAACGGCCAGTAAACGATAAACGGTGGTAAACTGTTTTGTTTAGGGGGTAAATGGAAATTAAATGGTTGACCGTTTAAACGGTCAAAAAACAGGAAAAATGGTCTAAACGGCCTAAACGGAACGGAGATAAACAGCATTAAACGGGCTTCAACAACTGTTTAAACGGCTATTTAGGCGAACACGAGGTAAATCTAGTTTTGTTTTGTATGGATAAATTTGTATACTTAAGTTTATTATATTTATAAATATGTACACTTGATATGTTACATGCATAAATATCTATATTTGGTTCCTTTCACATGCATAAATATATATACATACCAAAATAATTGATTTTTACTCGGATAAATATGTATAAATGCTAGAATACAGATTTTTTACATGCACATATATAATTATATGTATTTTTTTTAAAAGTACAAAACCGTTTAGACCGTTTAACTTCGTTTAAACACCATGTAAACAGCCTAAACGCTAAACGAAGGGCGACCATGTAAAGACCGTTTACCGTTTAGGAAAACATTATTCGCAATGCATTCTGTATATGCCAAATTGCTTGCCAACACAACAGACATTCGTTAAAAGTGCAACCACAACATGGATTACATGCAAGGTTTCAAGAATACATCAAAGGATAGACCATGAGATCGAACTAAATTATGAGTTCATTACATAAATGATCCAAGATAGAGAGCTAACGCATCTTGCTAGATACTATAGCTAAGCAACTCCTCGGGGTGGTCGCTGTCGATGTCGGACACACCATCGCCGTGGTCGTCCTCAAAAGGCTCAATCTCCTCATCTTTAGGCTCATCCTCGGCATCCACCTCCATGCCATCGTCCTCAGCAATCAACACATTGGGATCTTCTTACACCGCTGGAGCTGGAGGAAGAATTGGGTTCACCAAGTTGTTGAGACGATGAACATCTAGCTGAAGCTCCTCTATCTGGCGTATGAGTTCTTGCTCTCTGCGATCAAACTCTGTTGCCTGCCTAGCAGCCTGAAACATAGTCCGAATCCTAGCTGTCTCCCTAGTCTCAGCAAGGTGAATGACCTCATCCTTCTCAGCACGGACATCCTGTAACTCTGCCCTAGCTACAACTCTTTCTGCAACAACATTCACCAACTGAATTGGGCGAGCTTCTAAAGCTATAATAGCATTGTCGGTTTCCCACTAAGCCTCTTTATCTGCCATTCGATGCCTACGCACACGCCCTCGCAGCTGGTGTTGTGTGGCCTGTGCTCGCTGGAGCTCTAGCATGAAGCTAACGTAGCTATCTTGGCGGGAGTAGAACATCTTCAGGACGGTGAACATAGCGCTCATAGCAGCACTAGAGCTCTCTGCTCGCACATCACGGTCTCTTACCAGTGCATTGCCACCCAGCTATATACAAGCGATCACCGATGGATCCACCCGGGGAAAGGTTCCAGCTGGACCCTTGACAAGTTCATCACCAAACTCCTGACAAATCTCATTCGGTGTCTCCAAAGCTACCACTTGGCCACCTTCCCAAGGAGACTGCCCATCTGACTCAATACTCCAACCCTGCCACTGTGGAATGTCTGCATGGGCCGGAATGGTCATTCGCACATCATACCACGGCTGCCCCTCAGCTGCCACTTCTCTCCAGAAGTAGCGGGGTGGCTTAGCGTACCCAACTGAGTTTAGCACCCTCCACAGTAAGGTCGGAGTGCCAAACATAGCCAGGAACGTGTCACTGTGAGGTGGGGCTCCTAGTGCTGCCATCTGTAGCAAAGTGTGCAACTCTTGTGAGAGGATATCATTCGTGAGAAAAAAATTAATGAATGAGGTAAGCAATTATAAGCAAGGGAGGAATGCAAAAATGTAAATGCATGAGTGAACATGATGCATGCACGTTTCGTACGTCCTCACGAATCTTAGGAAAAATTTAAAATTCTAGCGACATACACGGTGGCATACATATGTTCTCTCAATATACATAACTAATCGAGCTACACGATTCGCTGTTAGTGTACCTACACAAGAATTTCATTTCATCCCAACCCAACACTTATATATGCAAAAATATAAATCTAGGCTCTAGATTGCAACTAAATACTTCCATATGTGTATACCCATACATATATTTCCATATCAAAGCTACCCGATGACAATTTAATACCCACAATTAAATACGCACCATACACACATGCAAGCATGCATATACAGCCATATCAAAGCTAGCTCTCCCCGACCGCACGCTCACATCTTGCGGTCATGTCACTTATCAACTTACCTTCTTATCTTGGTGTAGAGGCATTCGATCCATACATTACCACTCAAGTGAATGGCATCCATACAATAGCATGTCGTATGGACGACGAAAGTAAAACCCCCCATGTTAGTACTTAATTAGCCACCTGATAGTCCTTAACTAGGCATAAAGGATATAACCACTGGCATACTCTAAATTTAAAAATTCAAATTTTTAACACACATATATGTAGCTATAAGTGGTCAAAGTGATTTTATAAAACAAAACCTTTGTTTTAAATACCCATATGACAAGTTTAGTGTTGAATCTTGCTCCGATGCCAGCTATAACAGAACCGTCCAATTTATAAGAGCACAAGTACAATAGCAATCGCCGAAGCGGCGAAGCTGATCATCAGTCCTTTCATCCTATTCCTGCTCACCCTCCTTCTCTTCTGGATTATCTTGAATGACAAGTACAATTCTTGCTCTTGCAATTGGCCTACTTTTCTTCATTTTTGTCTGCAAATATCATTGTTTACTTCAGTTTGGTCCAATTTGTAGAAATCACAAGCCAATTTCTTGATGGCTTCATTGTTTAATAGAGGGGGCTCTAGGCCACAAGCTAAGCATTTCTTATTAGTACAAGAACTGGTTTTGAAACCTTTGTTGTTGTGCTTTAGTCTAGGGCTTCTTCTTACCTACATTTCAACCAGGGCAGGGGAGCATTTTGCTGATCTTTTCCTTGTGCTGGATTGGGCCGCTTCAGCATCATCTAACTCCTTTCCCTTGGAGGAATCCTCAGCTTTAGAATCTGTCAGACATTTTAGGGAGTAATCAGGGCACTTAGCAGGTATGCCAAACTCAATGGACCCATTGCCAGACAATAACATTTCAGGGATCTTGGAGGATAACAGTTTTTTGGCCCATTGAAAGTTGGTGGGCGACAGTAACATTACTGTGAAGAAATTGGCCAAAGATGTTGGAATGCTAGTATGAACAGCAGTGATGTGTAACACCTCTGGTGTTACGATCTTGCTTAGTACTTAGATTAAGGCCTAAAAGAAATTAACAAAACAAGTTTTCGAGTGTTAAATTTTTTAAAACTCACAAGAAAGGATAATTAAATTGTAGATCTCATTTCTATGAGAAGAAAAGCGAACGGGATATTGCGAGTTGATTCAATTAATGTGTAAACATGCTTATGAAATTCTAATAAGAAAAATAGGATAAGTTGTTTTAGATGTTCGACATGAAAAACGATTTCTGTAAATAAAAATGTGACACAGCTTATAATTAGAAAGTGTCATTTTTGAAGAATTTTAGTGTGCAAAATACTTAAAATAGTGCTTTAATATTTTTGTCGGGGACCTAATACCGGGGTACCCAATGAGGTGGAACTAATAACCATCAAACGTTGATGCCTCCGGTCAGACAAGAACGCTACTACACTTCTTGCCCGAACGACGGAAGATTGGTTACGCCTCGCCCGACCCCCAAGGGCTAGACTCCGCCTTGCCCGACGTCCAAGGGCAGGCTCCGCCTCGCCCGACAGCCGAGGGCGGGCTCCGCCTCACCCGATGGTTGGGGCTGGCTCTGCATCGCCCGACGTCCGAGGGTAGGCTCCGCCTCGCCTGACGGCCGAAGGCGGGCTTCGCCTCGCCCGACGTCTGAGGGCTGGCTCCGCCTTGCTCGACGTCTGAGGGCTGGCTCCACCTCGCCCAACGACTGAGGGCAGGCTCCACATCGCCCGACGGCTGAGGGCGGGCTCTGCCTCGCCCGACGGCTGAGGGCTGGCTCCACCTCACCCGACATCTACGCTCTATCCCTTCATAATGACGAGCACAGGGTACGATAGGACATTCGAGTCAACTGCAGTACCGAGGACCATGCCCTACGCGCCTGTAGGAAGGTACCGTTAGGATACGATAGGACGGGCGCTTTAAGCCCTTTCCGACCTAGTAGACCCCGAACAGTGTTGTAGGCGCCGACTTTTGTCCTACAATGTTGTAGGTGCCGCCATCAGCCCTTGGGCGTGGATACTAACAAAGGCATACGACAACCACTATAGTCTAAGAGAGAACTCACGTTATCAACAGTAATAGGTAAATAGTCACTTCCTCGTCTACTCCCCGTAGAGTCATGGCTCGGCACCCTGACACACCGCACCGTCCGCCGGGGAAGGATGGGACATGACCACTCGCTGAAATGAAGCCAGAGCCCGGCCCTATCAGGATCAGCGAAACATGCTATCCCTGGCGTGGTCTGCCATGTCAGCAGGGCAGGCTCAAGGGAAAAGGAAGACCGGGCACCCTCGAAGGACCTTCTCTACCTTTGGTTTTTTCCCCTTTCTCCCATATGTAACCCCTGCTCCCCCCTTGGTCTATAAAAGGGAGGGCAGGACACCCCACTAAGAGGATAGATCAATTCCACACACAACACACAGCCAAGCAGCAACCGAGCTCTTGGCATCCTTTTGACCTTTCCATTAGAGACTTGGGACCTATCCCTCTCTCGACCGTTTGTACCCCCTACTACGAACCTTTTTCGGTACTAATAACACGAGCAGCAGCAAACTGGGCGAAGGGACGTTCTGCCCGAACCAGTATAAACCTTATGTCCTTTAGTACACCATCCGAGCCTAACATGCAACAAATATAAATTTACTAGTTGGAGTTTGTTTGAAACACCGACAGTTGGCGCGACAGGTAGGGGCCTTTGCGCGTTCCAAATCAGGCCTCGGATGGCTAGCCATGCAATCAGCTGGGTCCTAAGCGCACACATGCATTTTGGTGACCTAGACTTCATCGTCATGGTGGGAGGAGAGTTGGCGTTGGCCCACGCCGCCATCCAATCTCTCCCCTCCATCGGCTTCAACTATGGAAGGCTTGAGCGCCAGCCCGACGTCTCCCTAGGACCCCAACCATCCTAGGAGGACCCATGCCACCTCACCCTCTCTCTGAAACACTCTGCATGGAGCGCCCCGATGGCGCTTTCGTTCGGTCTCCATAATGCCGCAGCGACCGTTAGCCACCTTGTGGCACAGCGCACGATCTCGTCCCCCGCGAACAACGAGTTCGTGGGGATGATCGAAAGCGTCACGAAATCCCTCCACAGCCTCCTCACGGAGGGGCTAGAGTCAGACTCTAGCTCTGACTCTAGCAGGGGGAGCCATCACCCCTCCTGAGAATGTTTCATGGTGGGTACCTCCGAGGGACACGTCGAAAGCATCTCCACGGAGGAGGCTACCCCGGCAGGCAACCTCAGCAGCGAAACCCAAGGGGATACAGTGGCCCCACCTTGTGTAGGGGTGGAGCAGCTAAGAGCCCGAAAGTGGGAGATCGATGAAGCCAAACAACTGCTTGTGCAAGAATACGTGGAGGTCGATCGGGAGATCGAACGCCGTAGAAACGGTGGGCACGCATGCGCCGTGGCCCATGACGTAAACCGAAGGATCATCGTCGACGATGAAACCCTTCCTCACTTCGCTTGGGCAAGCCAGAACATCGCCGCCGCAACGGCCTTGCTCCATGGCCTTCCAGAGGCCGCAACACCCGAGGATCATCGGGCCCACCATGAAATTCGCATGTTACTTGAGCGAGCGGCGGTGCAGCAAGCGGAGAGCTCGTTGTCTTGGTGACGTGAGCTCGACACAAGCCAACGTATGCCCTCGGTGTGCCCCGCTAGGAACGCATCAATTCACCAAGCACCACAAGGTGCCAGGCAGCGCGCTACGATCCTGATACATCAATGTCTCAGGCGCAACCGCGATGCACGGTGCACTCTCGATGCCCACAGACGCACCTACAGTGACCCAAGAAGAGGAGCCTACCGCGGCTATAATCCTTGTCGCTACGATAGCGGCGAGGACTGGAGCCCGATCCTTGGCCTGCCAGGCACTCAGGCCTTCAGCCAACACATCCTCAACGCCACTTTCCCGCCAAGGTACCGACCACCTACCAATATCCCTAAGTACTCTGGGGAGACAAACCTTGGACTTTGGCTCGAAGACTATCGGCTTGCCTGTCAAGCCAGTGGTGCAGATAATGATGACTTCATTATCCGCAACCTTCCACTATTCTTGGCCGATTCGGCACGAGCGTGGTTGGAACACCTACCATCCAACGTAATCTAGAGTTGGGTGGATCTGAAGGAGATCTTTGTGGGAAACTTTCAGGGCACATACAAGCGCCCTAGAAACCCATGGGACCTCAAGAACTGCCATCAGAAGGCCGAAGAGACCCTCCATGGGTGCATCCGGCGCTTCTCCTAACAGTGCAACGAGCTCCCTAACGTCGCCGACGCCGACATGATAGGAGCCTTCCTGTCCGGCACGACATGCGAGTCCCTGGTTCATAAGCTAGGATGCAAGGGCACGCGAACCACCAAGGAACTCCTAAACATCGCCACCAGCCACGCCTTAGGAGAAGAGGCGGTTGGAGCGATCTTTGATCTCCTCGAGGGCAAGGCAAGGCGGGACGAGGGTGCCGCCAAAAGGAAGAATAAGAAGCAACGGCGTGAGGACTCGCTCGTGGCCACGGCTGACCGCAAGGGAGGTCGGAAGCCCACGGAGGGCACTCCGAACCACTTCAAAAAATTACTCAAGGGGCCATGCTCGAACCACGCCTTTCTTGTTAAGCATCTGCTCAAGGACTACGGCCTCATGCGGCGGTTCTTGTCCGGAGGCTCCAACAAAGGGGAGTAGGGGAAAGACCCTCCCCCACTACGGACGACACCGAGGAGAAGGACGACAACTTTCCGACGCCAGACGGCTGCCTTATGATCTTCGGAGGATCAGCGGCCTATGACTCCAAACGCCGTCAGAAGGTCGCACGCCATGAAGTCTACACAGCCCAACCAGCCACACCTCCCTTCCTCCGGTGGTCGGAGTTCGCCATAACCTTTGATCGGACCGACCATCCGGATATCGTCCCACACCTGGGGAGATATCCGCTTGTGGTCGACCCAAAGCGACTCACCAAAGTTCTGATGGACGGAGGCAGCGGCCTCAACATCATGTACGCCAAGACGCTCGACGAGATGGGCATCGACCGGACGCGCCTCCGCCCAACCCAAGCACCTTTCCATGGCATCATGCCCGGGAAGCAGGCCATGCCACTGGGGTAGATCGATCTGCCTATCACCTTCGGGGATCAGTTCAATTACAGGACTGAGACCCTCACCTTTGAGGTCGTTGGGTTCCCCAGAACCTTCCACGCCATCCTAGGACATCCATGCTACGCGAAGTTCATGGTCTTCCCCAACTATACATACCTCAAGCTGAAGATGTCGGGCCCCACGGGGTCATCACCGTCGGCACCTCCTTCCAGTGGGCCTACGAGTGCGCGGTCGAGTGTTGCGGCCACACCACAACAATCGTCGTCTCCAGGGAACTCACGGCCCTCAAGGAGGAGGTCTTCGAAGAAGCACCCGACACGAAGAAATCAACTGGGTCGTTCGAATCGGCAGAGGGCTCCAAGGAAGTCCTCATAGATCCCAACAGCTCCGAGGGTAAAACGGTACGCATTGGTACCACACTTTCCTCCCAATAGGAAAGCACGCTCATCGACTTTCTCCACGGCAACAAAGACATCTTTGCGTGAAAACCCTCGGATATGCTAGGCATTCCGAGGGATGTCACCGAGCATACCTTGAAAATCCATCCAGGCTCCAAGCCGATGAAGCAACGCCTGCGTCGCTTCAATGAGGAGAAGCGCAGGGCCATTGGTGAAGAGATAGCAAAACTGTCGGCTGCCGGATTCATCAAGAAAGTATACCACCTAGAGTTGTTAGCCAATCCCGTTCTTGTACGAAAGAAGAGCGAGAAATGAAGGATGTGTGTAGACTATACCGGTCTCAACAAGGCATGCCCAAAGGATCTGTTTCCTTTGCCGCGCATAGACCAAATAGTCAACTCTACCTCGGGGTGCGAAACCCTCTGCTTCCTTGATGCGTACTCTGGCTACCATCAAATCACGATGAAAGAGTCTGACCAGCTCGCGATGTCTTTCATCACCCCCTTCGGATCATTCTGCTACGTCTCAATGCTGTTTGGACTAAAGAACGTTGGGGCTACGTACCAGCGCTGTATGCTCAGATGCTTTGGGGACCTCATCAGGCGGAACGTTGAGGCCTACATCGACGACATCGTAGTTAAGTCTAAACGGGCTGACCACCTCGTTGCCGATCTTGAGCAGACCTTTGCAAAACTTTGAGCAAATGGCATCAAACTCAAACCCGAGAAGTGTGTTTTCGGGGTCCCGAGGGGCATGCTGCTCGGTTTCATCGTCTCCGAACATGGCATCAAAGCCAACCCAGAGAAAATCATAGCCATCACAAGGATGGGCCCAATTCAGAACATAAAGGGGGTTCAGCGAATCACAGGGTGCCTCGCCGCCCATAGCCGATTCATCACACGCCTCGGTGAACGAGGTCTCCCCCTTTATCGACTCTTGAAGAAAGCCGACCGCTTCGAGTGGACATCCAAGGCCTAGGAGGCACTTGACATGGTCAAACTACTTCTGACAAGGGCCTCGATCCTAGTTCCTCCAAGCAACGAACAATCCCTCCTGCTATACATAGCGGATACCACGCAAGTGGTCAGCGCCACCCTGGTAGTAGAGCAGGAGGAAGAGGGGCACGCCCTCAAGGTGCAGCGCCCTATGTACTTCATCAGCGAGGTACTATCCGACTCTAAAACCCGCTACTCCCAAATGCAGAAGCTCCTATACACCGTCCTCATCACCAAGAGGAAGCTACGCCACTACTTCAAGTCACATCCAGTGATGGTTGTGACGTCGTTCCCCTCGGCGAGGTCGTCTAGAGCCAGAACACCATGGGAAGAACCACAAAGTGGGCACTTGTGTTGATGGATCAAGGCATCACATATGCCTCCTGAACGGCGATCAAGTCCTAGGTGTTGGCTGACTTCATCGTGGAAAGGACCAAGGTCCAGACACCACCGACGATCATCGATCAAGAGTACTGGACGATGTACTTGGACGGATCGCTGATGAAGAGGGGCGCCGGCGCGGGGCTGGTCTTCGTATCACCCCTCGGGGTCCGCATGAGGTACATGGTTCGTCTCCATTTTCCCTCATCCAATAATGTGGCCGAGTATGAAACGCTCGTCAACGGCCTACGCATCGCCCCGACGGTTGGGGGATGGCTCCACCTCGCCTGAGGGCTGAGGGCTAGACTCCGTCTCGCCCGAGGGCTGAGGGCTAGACTCCACCTCGCCCGATGCCCGTTGGACAGCTCCGCCTCCCCCGACGGCTGGGGGACGGCTCCGCCTCGCCCAAGGGCTGAGGGCTAGACTCTGCCTCGCCCGACCCCCGAGGGCTAGGCTCCAACTCGCCCGACCCCCAAGGGCTAGGCTCCAACTCGCCCGACCCTTGAAGGCTAGGTTCCGCCTCGCCTGATGGACCTCGACTACGGAGCACCAAGGATCAGGGCATACGACGAATAGGGAGCCGAAGCATCCCACCAAGACGCCATGGACCAACTAGACAAAGCCTGAGATGTTGCCCTCCTCCATTCGGCCAAGTACCAGTAGGCGCTACAGTGATACCACAGCCGACGGGTGCGGAACCGAGCCTTCAACATCGGGGACCTTGTTCTCCGCCTTGTACAGAGCAACAAGGACCGCCACAAGCTCTCCCCACCCTGGGAAGGGCCGTACGTCGTCGCGGAAGTACTCCATCCAGGTGCCTACAAGTTGAAAACCATCGACGGCAAGGTCTTCACCAATGCCTGGAACATCGAACAGCTATGTCGTTTTTACCCTTAAATAAACGCATACTCTTCCTTATCAGTTTTTTGTCTCTACAAAACCCTGATCTTTAGTGATGTCCGACCCCTACAAATTGCAAGGGGTCGGACCTCACTCGGGGGCTGATATAAATGATACAAGTACGTTTATCTTGCAGAAACTTCCTGTGTTACATTTGCAAACATTCTCTAAGTTTTCCGTTCTTCTCATAACAAAGTCTGACTACAACTAGGTAGGACTGTGGAGACCCACGCCCCAACGGCTGCGACCTCATTGCTCACTAGAGTAATCAGAATTAATTCACCCGCACACCTAGTTTCTTACGACTTGATCCATGGGAAGGGTCGAAGGGCACCGAAGCCTCTTCTACAAGAAGAGGAAGCTGAGAAGCTGTTTGCCACAACAAAGGATGAAAATTTGTTCATTCTTCGTACAAATTCGCCACTTACAAAGTGATTTCATCACGAAAAAGAATAATGTACTCGTAAATTGAGAAGACTGTTTACTCGGGGGCTCCCCCCATGAAACTTACTCAATTACAGTCTCTGCCTAGTTTTATTACAAGTACTACTGCGCCGGTGCGCCAAGCTCTCCATCGGCAACGTCCTGGCACGTACACGGGCCAGTTCGTCTACTACGGCCGCTGCACCACGCTCTCCATCGGCAACGTCCCGCCGGCGAGGCATCATCTGCAACGTCGAGCACCACGCCGGCGACTATGGTGCCCCTCCAGCTGAGGCATCCGGGGACTACGCCATCGTCATCAGCCACAACCCCGACAATGGCGTCTAGATGGGGGATGCCTACCTCCGAAGGAAGGCCGCCACGAACGACGGTGAGGCCAACGACGCTCGGCACCTTTCGGTGCCCCTTCTCCTTCGACGGCGGCGGCCCCTTCTCGGCAAAGGTGACCCGCACCATCTCATCTACGTTGGATGATCTCCAGCTCGACATCACACTCCAGATTCATGAACGGATCAGTGAGTTCCTTTCTCTCTGGCATTACCCTTCCTCACTCAGGAACCGCCATGACGCCCGAACACATTCGGTGGAGAGTAAGAAGAAGAAGAGGTAGCGGCTCAGTGTCAAGCTAAAGAGGTGGGACGAGAGCTCCCCTCCCCTCCCTATTTAAAGAGGAGGCGCTGCAGCTAAGGAAAGGCGAAAGGTTGGGACGAAAAACTCTCTCCCTTCCCCTACTTAATGCAGATATGAAATCAACGCTGACGGTAAGCCGAGGGGACGCGCCTGGACTGACGGGACGTGCTCCAGTCAAACAAGACGTTGCCTAGGCATGGCCCACCACTACCGCGTGCCGGACGCAGCAATCAAAGCGCGCACATGTAGGCGACCCTCTATTTCCCCAGGCAGGACCACGGAACGATCCCACGACGGGACCTCTGAAAGGGGGGCCCAACGGGCCTCCTAGGCCGACCGTACGGCCCGGGAAAGACGACGAACGAATGGCCACCGAGAGATAAGCACCTCTGGTTTTCTCATTTTACGCGTTAAATTCATTACCGAGCTCTTGACCCCAACAGTAGCAGGGACACAGACATCGCTCGGGGGCTGCTGAGGGTGTCTACCAGGCTAGAATCCTCTTCACCTGACCCCTCCATATGTTTGAAGCCGAGGTCATGGTATGCAGGCATAGAACTTTGAGTAAAACTAGACGAGCTGGCAGACCCTATGCCCCGGTAGCTACGGTGTTTCTATTCTCCAAAATAATTGAACTCACAGTCCCCCGCGTTTCCAACTTCAGCATCCGCCTTCTCATGAAGGGTTCGGAGGGGTCCACCTACAGAATATCCCCTAAAGGAGAAGCTGTCAGGTCGCCTATATCAATCAAACGACTCGAATCACCATCGGGTGACAAAAATAAAGAATAGCGATTCTTATGCAGGTTACTCCAACCTCGTCGCAAACATCAGGATCCAAACCCCGCGCGGACACATCTGGTAGGAGCTTCCCATCACCCACGCCACCAAGGTAATCCTTCTTTTTGTTTCAAAATTACACATTCAAACATTGCATATGCAAATCACTGCATCCCAACGCTTCGTGTCGCATCACGAAACGACAGTCGCCTCATTCGATATGAGCCGCAACAGGCCGAGGTTTGAAGGCCGGCCCGCAAAGGGCTCGAGACCGCCTAGTGTCAAACAGAGCCAGGGAGAAATAACTGAGACGAGCCCCAGCGGCCCTGCCCAACCCCACTCAGAAGCGGACTGGGACATCTCAAACCTTTTCTCGTTCGATTCTAACCCCGAGCCAAACCCACAGAATCTCCACCGAGGAGAGGCCAGCGGGCCACCGGAGCCTGCCGAACGGCTCGGGCATCTGCCAGGAGGCGGGTTAAGAAGTTATGGAGTGCCACCTGAGGGCTCTGCCGACCCGTCAGCAAATGATGGACCCGGATTCCACATGAACGTACCCGTTAGCGAGCTCATTGAGCGCGATACTCAAGCCGTTGAGGCAAGTATCGTCTACTCAGCCCCTCCGATTGTGAAAATCGAGGATAGGGTACCACGTGAAACACGGCCGACCCCTATCAGACCCTAACAGGGCTCGGGGGCTCGAGCCGCTCGATCCAAAGATAAAGATTCGAAGGCCGACCCGCCAAAGGTCCGAGGCCACCTCGCGTCAAACAAGAACCAGGGAGAAAACAGAGATGAGCCTCAGAGGCCTTTGCCCAACCCGCATTAAGGCGGGTAGGGTCATCTCAACCTTCTAAAGCTCAATCCACCCTCTTGCCGAGCCCATAGAGTCCCCATTAAGGGGAAATCTATTGGAAGGTAGGACAAGGAGTGGCGAACATATTAGGCATGTCATTCAAGCCACCGAGGCAGGTGACACCGCCCCAACCCCTCCAAATTACGAAGAATTGCGGACGGGACAAATCATCACGAAATAGGCCAGCCCTCGACCAAATCCTCACCACGCGCGGGGGCTTGGGGAAGGCCAAGCCAGCAGTAAAGATCGAACGCACGGTCACGCAGCGATCGCCAAAGATCCTAAGTAAGGGGTACGAGCAAATACAAACATAAGTTCGCTTCCCTCGCTCCGGTCTCCAGTAACATCCAACCCCAGCAAACCGCAAGGGGTCGGATCTCACTCAGGCGCTGATAGAGGTACGGCTACCTCCTTTATTTTTCAAAAGTCATTGCATCTGACCTCTTCCTCGCATCAAGAATGGCGGCAAGGTTCAGGGGAACAAATTGGTAAGACCACAAAAAGCCCACACCTAGACAGCTACGACATTTTTGCTCACCAGCATGATTAAGGTTTTTCCTAAAAAACCTCGGGCTCTGCGGTCTTAACAAATAGAAGGGTCGATCACCTAAATCTCTTTTATCACTAAAAGGGAAGTAGGTAAAAACAAACAAAACGAAATTACGAAACAAAATCACGAAGTTGTTCCAAAACACGAATAAATTGACACTTGTTCACCTATTAGAGATAAATGTTTAACAAACTAATTCCACTAACTACTTCCGCAAAGGGAGAACCTCTTCTTTCAGCTTGTCCGTCAGGTCCCGCACAAGGGGAGCCACCGCCTTCTCCATCTCATCCAGCTCAGCGTCTTCATAGACAGGCGCAAATCCTTGGCTCATCACCCCCAGGTTGATCTCCTGAGCATAATGGGAATGGGTGATAGTGAAGGCTTGGGTGATCCCAAGGAAAAAGGCGCTCTCCTCAAGCTGGCCCACCCGCGCCGTGATACCAGCAGCACGAGTCACGAGGGAACAAGCCCCCTCCTCTAGCGCCTCCTGCAAGTCGCCATAGACTGCCAGGATGGTGGAAGACAGGCGATCATACTCATCACTTTCGACCTGAAGAAGCCCCCGTGCCTCGGCGAGATCGGCGCGCAGACCGGTAGAAACTTCCTCGGTGTCCAGCCGTCGGGCCACCTCGACTCCAAGATCCGCCTGGCGTGCCTCGGCCTCCCGACGCGCTTCGTCACGCTCTCGGATGGCCCGGTTGACCACCACGGCATCCTGGTTCGCCTTCTCCTGCAACGTCGTGGACCTCTCCTCAGCCTTCAGCTTGAGGTCCCGCTCTGTTTGCTGCTCCACCAGGAGCTCACCGGCTCGCTTACTGGCCGCGGCATTCTTCTGTAGCAACTCGGCCCGCTCCTTTTGGAGCCTGGCGATCTCCTCCTCATCCAGCTTCATCATCGCCGACAAATCCTCAAACATCGCATGGAACTCCTCCATGTCCCAACGCGCCTCGGCCTCCCGCTGCTGGATGACAGCAAGCTGCGCGCTCACATCGCCTCGCAGCCAGGCCTCCTCAGTGAGGTGGTCCCACTCCACCTTTCGCTCATGAAGAAACCGAGATTTGTTCCGGCTACGGGCAACAAGACTCTGAAAAGAAGACCAATATCAAAAATACGAAAACACAAGGACACGAAAAGAAAGGGGAAAACAAGGCGGATACCCGGCTGCAAGGAACGATAATTTCGCGCATGGCTCCAGTGGTCTGGTTCAAGGCATTCATCACAGCCGAGAACCCGATGTCAAGGCTCACCCCATCCATGCTCTTAGCAACGTCGTCAAGTGAGAACAAAGCCGACGTCGGGTCCTGAGCATCCATCGACTGGGGCGGTGGCTCGCCTCGCGTGGGAGAACGGATGCCCCCCAACAACAGAGCTGGGGGTGACCCCCTACGGGTCCTCCCCACCACCACCAAGACGCCCGAAGACCCTCCGATCGTATCCTCCTCCGTCCGGCCTTCCTCGAGCGCCGTGGCCAGGACCGCTGGTGGCGAGGATTGCGCCGCCCCTTCAGACGCCATCGTAGTAGTATCCGACCCCATCGGGCTCGTCGCGGTCGTGGCCACCTCCATCTAGTCCTCCGGTGGCACGGACGGCGCTACTCCCTCGGATGCCGCCTCAGCTGCACCTAACTCCGTGTGGCCCACATCGGGCGTCGTTACTTGGGCCGCCGGGGGCTCGGATTGCGCCACCCCCTCGAACACCACCACGGCTATGTCCGGCTGCTCCTGGCTTGGTGCAGTCGCAGCCGTCTGCTCAGAAACCACCGAGGGCATGGGCGTCACCACAGGCGCCGCCGGACCAGCCAACGAGGCCGCAACCACGGCGCCCGAAACGGGGGCGACGTCGGGCAGTGTTATCCGTCCCGCCTGAAGGGCGAGGCTCTTCTTGGGCGTCGGCCCTAGAGGGTGGCCCTGTCGTAAGAATCTGCAAAAGAGAAAAAAGCGTAAGATTGGAATAGAAAAATAAGGGGAAAATGAGGGGAATCGGTGACATACTCTGACGCTTTCGGGCGGCGGGTACGTTTTGGGGACGAACCCCCGGACCCCTGCTCCAACTCATGCGGGCGGGACCGTTTCGAGCCTGCCCCCTGCTCCGAGGCGGGGGGCTCGTCTCCCTTGTCTCATGGGGCGCGGCGCCAGAGCCGCTCCCCTCCACCGTCTCATGGGTAACGGCGCCAGAGCCGCTCCCCTCCACCGTCTCATGGGTCGCGGTGCCAGAGCCGCTCCCCTCCATCATCTCCTGGGGCGCGGTGCCAGAGCCGCTCCCCTCCACCGTCTCATGGGTCGCGACGCTCCCCTCCACCGTCTTATGGGTAACGGCGCCAGAGCCGCTCCCCTCCACCGTCTCATGGGTCACGGCGCCAGAGCCGCTCCCCTCCATCGTCTCTTGGGGCGCGGCGCCAGAGCCGCTCCCCTCCACCGTCTCATGGGTCGCGGCGCCAGAGCCGCTCCCCTCCATCATCTCCCGGGGCATGGCGTCGGAGCCACCCCCCTCCACCAGCACTGCAGGGATGGTCTCGGATCCGTCCCCTCCCATCCACCGATCCTCCGCTGCCACCCCGACGGTGACGGCGGATCCACCGGCTGCCACCGGACCCAGGGGCAGGCCCGGCTCCACCGTTCCCATAGACTCACTTCCTTCCGCGTGGAACGGGAAGGGTCCCTACGGGGGCAACGAGTCCTCGTCCACCAGGTCACCCCAATCCACGCCGCCCGCTCCCTCATCGGACTCGTCATCATCATCGTCATCTTCACTACTTGTCTCCTCTCCTCGATCTCGAGCTTGCTGCTTCCGTATTGCCTTTTTCTTCACGAGCTCCCTCGTCTTCTTGTCCCAACCAGCCGCGGCGCAGTTCGTTGCCGCCCGGGTTGGGTCCTTCAACAACGGAGTCGGGCTGTCCTTGAAGTGTAGTCCCCCGGCTGGTCCCACCATCCCGAGGTCAGCATCAGGGGGTCAGAAATTTCAAGTGAAAAGAGAAGCGAAGGGAAAAAAGACTTACGAAGTCAACAAATCCCGTTCCGAACGCATTGGGGGATGTCCCGGCACCGGATACACAATGTCAAGAACGGCGCCATGGGAGTCCTTCGTGGGCTCCATCGCCTCCTTGATGCGCTACGCCACTTCGGAGTAAGGGAGCACCTCGTCGACAAGCACAGTCCCTTCGAACGACGCTTCGGGCACCATCTGATACAGGGGGAGCGCGCGCGCCATCAATGGCACAACCATCCTCGTGTGGTAGGCGCCGATGATCCCCGACCCCTTCATGCCCCTCTGCTTCAGAGTTTGGAGGGCGGTGAGAAGGCCGTTGAGTTGCTTCTTTCCCTTAGCTGGGACGCACCACCCCCACGACCCCGGGGCCTCCAAGATGTAGCGCCTGGTGAAAGCTAGCAAGGGGGCGGCGGCGTCATTCTTGATATAGAACCATTGCAAATTTCACCCCTTGTTGGAGGTGAACAAACGCATTAGCGGGTACGTCACCCCTCGGTTGTTGCGAAGGTGGATGCTGGCGCACCCCACCGGTGCATGCAGCTCTTGTTGCCCGACCCGCCTTTTCACCAGATTAACGGCAAAGAGATACCGCCATAGGTTAAAGTGGGGACTGATCCTCAAGAACCCCTCGCACTGGGCGACGAACACCGCAATATGCTGGATCCCGTTGGGGGCAAGGTGTTGTAGTTCCACCTGATAGTAGTCCAGCAGTCCCTAGAGAAATGGATGGGCGGGCATGGCGAATCCCCGCTCATGGAAGTGAGCAAAAGACATGACGTACCCTTCAGGAGGCTGTGGCTCCTCCTCCTCACCGGGCAGCCGCCACTCCTCGGCGGTGGTCGACGGGCAAAGGAGGCCTCGACGGATGAGGCCCTTCAGGCACCGAATGGAGATGTTGGATTTGTACCCCGGGTCCATTGCGACGGCAGGAGCAGCACAGAGAAGAAGGCAGCAGCAAGTTTGACGGCGGCGGCGCAGGTGCAGGAGGCTAGGGCGATTGGTGGTGGAGGTTTCAGACACGAGGGCAAGGGGTGAAATACGGAACCCTGGGGGCGAACCCCATGGTTTTATAGGGGCGACGGATGCGAGAAGGGCAACCGCCTGCCTCGATCTCCGGGCCTGCCACACGCACCGTCGCGTCACATCGTGGGACACACACCCGCGATCCCTATCCTATCCCACCGAAATCGCGTTGGACAGTTTGCCTTCCCGAAGCGACCGGACTCTTTTCCCACAGAGGGGACGTGGGCCAGAAAAATCTCTTCTCTGATCCGTCTGGGCCCATAGCGACCAGGGCTCGGTCCGAACCATCTCGATGGCCTCCCCAGCAAGGGATGGGCCCACAAAACCACCTAGGACCCCGGAGCCCAAGGGTCGTCCCAACAAGGGATGGGCCCGCAAAATAACCAGGGCCTCGATCCGCTGTCAAGCCCAATCAGGCCAGCCCTGAATGAAATCCCCACGAACGGGATACCATGAAAAAAGAAAATCCAATCAACGAAACACCGAGTCTTACGGCCTTACCAGTGGAGGGCCCGATACTACCCCCCAGGCGATTCTACTCGAATCACCCGGGGGCTGGGGGCTACACCCATTGGGTGCGCTTGCGCACACCCTCTGGCGAATTGACTCCGATACTACCCCCCGGGCGATCCTACTCAAATCACCTGGGGGCTCGGGGGCTACACCCATCGGGTGCGCTCGTGCGCACCCTCTGGCGAACTAACTTTGATGAAATCGAAACACCCCCCGGACGATTCTGCCCAAACCATCCGGGGGCTCGGGGGCTACTGTCGGGAACCTAATACCGGGATACCCAAGGAGATGGAACTAATAACCATCAAACGTTTAAAACTCCCGAACAGACAAGAGCACCGCTGCGCTTCTTGCCCGAACGACGGGAGTTTTGGTTCCGCCTCGCCCGATGCCCGTCAGCCAGCTCTGCCTCCCCCGACGGCTGGGGGACGACTCCGCCTCGCCCGAGGGCTGAGCCCCGATGGCTGGGGGATGGCTCCGCCTCGTCCGAGGGCTGAGGGCTAGACTCCGCCTCGCCTGAGGACTAAGGGCTAGACTCCGCCTCGCCCGATGCCCGTCGGCCAGCTCCGCCTCCCCCGACGGCTGGGGGACAGCTCCGCCTCGCCCGAGGGCTGAGGGCTAGACTCCGCCTCGCCCAACCCCCGAGGGCTGGGCTCCGCCTCGCCCGACCCCCGAAGGCTAGGTTCTGCCTCGCCTGACGAACCTCGCCTCACCCAATGTCCAAGGATTGGCTCCGCCTCGCCTGACAACGGTATCCCGCTCCCTCATGATGCTAGGCACAGGGTAGGACAAGACGTTCGGGTCAACCGCAGCATCAAGGACCATGCCTTGTGCCCCTACAGGAGAGTACCGCCAGGGCATAACGGGATAGGCGCTTAGACCCTTCCAGGCGTAGCAGAGACTAAATAGTGTTGCGGGCGCGTGCTCTTCGCCCTACAATGTTGTAGGCGCCGCCTTCAATCCCAAGGCGAGGAGTCTGACACAGACATACGACAACCACTACGTTCCAACGAGGGACTCCCGTCCCCTACAGTGGCAAACGAGCAGTCACCGCGCCTTCCGCTCCCCACAGGGACGTAGATCAACACGCCGCCCGCAAAGGCGGGATGGGACGCACCCACTTGCTAAAAAGGGTCAGGGCATGGGCTACGAAGATCAGCGGACACGCCACTTCTGACACTGTCTGCCATGTTATACAGGGCAGGCGTAGGGAAAAAGGAAGACCCGAATCCTTCGAAGGACCATCTATACCCTTGGTATTTTCCTCTTTCTCCCATCTGTAACCCCTGCTCCCCCCTTGATCTATAAAAGGGAGGGCAGGGCTCCCACCGAAGGGACGGACTTTCATCGAACAACTCACATACAGACGAACTCATAGAGAGTTCAGTTTGACTCATATACACAGCCAAGCCGCCACCAGGCTCTTGGCCTCCTTTCGACCCTTCCATTAGAGACCTGGGACCAGTCCCTCTCTCGACCGTTTGTACCCCCTACTACGAACTGCTTTCAGTGCTAATAACACGAGCAGCAACAGACTGGACGTAGGGACATTCAGCCCGAACCAATATAAACCTTGTATCCTTTAGCGCACCATCCGGGCCTAACGCGCATAATTATAAATTTACTAGCTGGTGCTTGTTCGAAACACCGACACTCACCTCCCAGCACAGGCACTCCAGATGAGCCCCATCACGTGGCCCTTCGCGGTTTGGGGGCTCGATCTAGTTGGGCCTCTCAAGAAGGCACCCGGGGGCTACACCCACTTGCTTGTCACCATAGAAAAATTCACAAAATGGATCGAAGCTCGGCCGATCTTCGTGATCTAGTCTGAGCAAGTTGTGTTGTTCTTCCTCGACATCATCCATCGCTTTGGAGTACCAAACTCCATCATCACGGACAACGGCAAACAGTTCACCGGTAAGAAATTCCTTCAATTCTACGATGAAGAACACATCTGGGTCGATTGGGACGCCGTCGCGTACCCCAAACGAACGGGCAGGTCGAGCGCGCAAACGGCATGCTCCTATAGGGACTCAAGCCCAGGATCTTCAACCGGTTAAACAAGTTTGACGCACGCTGGGTCGCCGAGCTCCCTGCAGTGCTCTGGAGCCTAAGGACAACTTCCCGACGAGCCACTGGCTACACGCCTTTCTTCATGGTCTATGGTTCCGAGGCCGTCCTCCCAACCAACCACGACAATGGAGCGCCAAGGATCAGAGCATACGACGAACAGGGAGCCGAGGCATCCCATGAAGACGCCATGGACCAGCTAGACGAAGCCCACGACATCGCCCTCTTCTGTTTGGCCAAGTACCAGCAGGCGCTGCGACGGTACCATAGCCGACGGGTGTGGGACCGAGCCTTCAACATCGGGGACTTAGTTCTCTGCCTCGTGCAGAGCAACAAGGACCACCACAAGCTCTCCCCACCCTGGGAGGGGCCGTACATCGTCGCGGAAGTACTCCGGCTAGACGCCTACAAATTGAAAACCATCGACGGTGACATCTTCACCAACGCCTGGAACATTGAGTAGCTACGTTGTTTTTACCCTTAAATAAACGCATACCTTCTCTTATCAGTTTTTGTCATAAAAATCCCCGATCTTTAGTGACATCTGACCCCTGCAAAGAGCGAGGGGTCGAACCTCACATGGGGGCTGATATAAGTACGTTTATCTTGCAAACACTCTCTATGTTATCTTTACAAACATTCTCTGTGTTTTCCCTCTTTTCTCATGGCAAGTCCAAAGGGCTAGGATTTTGGTAACAAAATCTGAGTATAACTGGTAAGACTGCGGGAAACCCACGCCCCAATGGCTACGGCCTCCTTGCTCACCAGCGTGATCAGAATTGGCTCACCCGCACTCCGAGTTTTTTGCGACCTTAACTATGGGAAGGGTCGGAAGGCACCAAACCTCTTTTACAAAAAGAGGGAGAAAAGCTGAAAAGCTGTTTGCCGTAACAAAAGTTGAAAACTTATTCATTTTTCGCACAAATTCATCGCTTACAAAGTGATTTCATCACGAAAAGGACTGATGTATTCATAAATACAAAAGACTGTTCACTCCGGGGCTCCCCCACAACTTATTCGATTACAATTTCTGACCATTTCTACTCTAAGTACTACTACGATCGCCGCGCCACGCTCTCCATCGGCAACGTCCTACCACTCCGAGGGATCCCTGAGGGTGTCATCGTCTGCAACATCGAGCACCACGTCGGTGACCGTGGCACCTTTGCCAGGGCGTCTAGGGACTACGCCATTGTGATCAACTGCAACCCTAACAATGGCACCTGGACGGGGGGTGCTTCCCGCCGCAGAAAGGCCACCATGGCTGATGGATGTCTCTGACATCTCATCAAGCTTCATGAACTGGCCGATCTGAGCGGCCGCAAGAGCGAAGCCCCCCACCGACGTAATCCTAGGTGGCTTCCCCACCAACAAGACTTGCCCAGAGAAGATCCACCAGAAGAACTTCCCGTACAGCTCCATCCCGACGAAGGCCTCACGGATGATGGCAAAACCGACGACACTCAGCACCCTCCAGTGCGCCTCCTCCTTCGGCGGAAGCGGCCCCTTCTCGGCGAAGGCAGCCAACACCATCTCATCTATGTTGGATGACCTCCAGCTCGACATCACGCTCTAGATTCACGAATGGATCTGTGAGTTCTCCTCTCCCTCACATTACCCTCTCTCACTTAGGAACCGCCGCGACATGCGAACGCGCTCGATGAAAAGGAAGGAGGAGAAGCGGCAGCTCAGGAATAGGTGGAGGAATGGGACGAGAACTCCCCCCCCCATTTAAGGGTGAGACACAATGGTGGGAGAAAGGCGAAAGGTTGGGACGAAAAACCCTCTCACTTCCCCTATTCAATGCCGATGGGAAATCGATGCTGACGGGAATCCGAGGGGACGCGCCTGGACCGATGGGACGCGCTCTGATCGATGAGACGTCGCCTGGTCAAATGGGACATTGCCTAGGCATGGCCCACCACTACCGCACGTCGGGCGCGAGAATAAGGGCGCACCCGCATGCAGGCGACTCTCCGCTTCCCCAGGCAGGACCATGGAACGACCCAACGATGGAACCCCCGTCTAGGGGGAGCCAACAGGCCTCCTAGGCCGATCAGACAGCCCAAGTAAAATGATGAACGAACGACCACTGAAAGATAAGCACCTCTGTTTACTTACTTTGCATGTTAATTTCATTACCGAGCTTCCGACCCCAACAATGGCAGGGGCACGGACATCGCTCGGGGGCTGCCGAGAGTGTCTACTTGTTTAGACATCCTCATCGCCTGACCCCTCCTTACGTTTAAAAATTGAAGACACGGTGTGCGGGTGTAAAACTTTGAGTAAAACTGGACGAACCGCTAGACCCTACGCCCCGGCGGCTACGGTGTTTTTGTTCACCAGTATAATCAAATTCACAGTTCTCCGCACCCCAAGCTTTAGCATCCACCATCTCGAGAAGGGTTCAGAGGGGTCCTCTTGTAGAATCTCCTTCAAGGAGAAGCTGTCAGGCTGCCTAAAATCGATCGAACGGCTCGGATCGCCGCCGAGAGACAGAAACAAAAAATTGCGAAGCTCGTGCAGGTCACGCTGGACCCATCGCAAACGTCGAACCCAAACCCCGCACGGACATGCCCGGTAAGAGCTTCTCGTCGCTCATGCCACCAAGGTAACATTACTGACCCCCGCTTTTGTTTCAATTAAATCGTACATTAATCCCATGCATCCAAACGTTGCATATGCAATCGCTGCATCTCAATGCTTCGTGTCGCGCCACGAAGCGACACCCGCCTCATTCGATATGAGCGGCAACTGATCGAGGTTCGAAGGCCGACCCACAAAGGGCTCGAGGCCGCCTCACGTCAAATAGAGCCAGGGGAGAAAAACCAAGATGAGCCCCAGCGGCCTTGCCCGACCCCGCTCAGAAGCGGACAGGGACATCACGACCTTTCTTGTTCAATTCTAACCTCGAGCCAAGCCCATAGAATCTCCGTCGAGGAGAGGCCAACGGGCCACCTGAGCCTATCGAACGGCTCGGGCATCTGCCGTGAGGCGGGTTAAGAAATAGTGGAATGCCACATGAGGGCTCTACCGACCCCATCAGCTAATGATGGACCCGGATTCCACATGAACATACCCGTTAGCGAGCTCATTGAGAGAATCTGTTGGAAGGCAGGTCAAGGAGCAACGAAACACCACCCGGGGGCTTTGCCGACCCTATCGCAAAGCAACGGGATCGGACTCCGTTCGAACATCCCCGTTACCGAGCTCATCAAGCACGTCACTCGAGCCATCGAGGCAAGTGATGTCGCCTCAACCCCTCCAGTTGCGGAAACCGCAGACGAGGCGATAGTCACAAAACGAGCCAACCCTTGACCGAATCCCCGCCACGCGCGGGGGCTCGGGGAAGGTTGGGCCAGCAATGAGACCAAACGCATGGTCACTAAACGATCGCCAAAATCCTAAGTAAGGGGTACGTGCGAATACGAGAGTAAGTTTGCTACCCTCGCTTCGGTCTCCAGTAACATCCAGCCCCAGCGACCGCAAGGGTCGGATCTCACTCAGGGGCTGATAAAGGTATAAATACCATCTTTTTTTGAAACAATCATTGCATTAGACCTCTTCCTCATGTTAAGGTTAGCGACAAGGTCTGTGGGAGCAGATAAATGAGCATGCCTGGTTAGACTGCAAAAAGCCTACGCCCCGACGGCTACGGTAACTTTGCTCACCAGCATAATCGAAATTTCCCCCTTATACACCTCGGGCCCTATGGTCTTAACGAAAGGAAGGGTCGGATCGCATAAACCTTTTTTCTCGATTGCAAAAGGGAACAAAGTAAGCTCAAATGAATGAAACAAAATTGTGAAACGAAATTACGAATCTATTTTCGGACACAAAAGTACCAACACTTGTCCACATATTACAGATAAATGTTTATCAAACTTATTCAACTAACTACTTCCTCGGAGGGAGAACTATGCCTTTTAGCCTGTTCGCCAGGTTCCACGCAATGGGAGTCACCACCTTCTCAATCTCATCCAGCTCGGAGTTTTCATAGCCAGGCGCGAAGTCGAGGCTCATTACCTCCAAGTTAACTTCCGGATCATAATGAGAGCGGGCAACAGCAAAGGCTTGGGTGATCCCGGCGTGAAAGGCGTTCCCCACAAGCCGGCGCACCCGCACCATGATATCTACGGCACGGGCCGCAAGTGAGCCGGTTTCCTCCGACCGCACCACCACTAGGTCATCGAAAACCACCCCGACGGTGGCGCGCAGGAGATCGTGCTCATCACTCTCTACCTAAAGAATCCCCCGTACCTCGGTAAGCTCCATGCCTAGCCCAGCAGAGATGCTCTCGGCCTCTAGCCTTCGGCCCACCATGGCTCCAAGATCCACCCGGAGGGAGCTGACCCCCTAACACGCCTCGTCGTGCTCTCGGATGTCCTAGTCACGCTCCTCGCGGGCCGTGCCACGCTCTGAGCGAAGTCTTTCTACAGTCTGGCGTAGCTCGTCTCGCTCCCTGTGCAGCCGAGAAATCACCTCGGCATCTAGATTCACCCTCTACTGTAGGGCCACGGACCTTTCCTTGGCTCCTAGCTTGACGTCCCGCTCCCTCTCTAGCTCCTCCAGGAGCTTGACGGCCTGCTGGCAGGCCTTGGCATCCTTCTGGAGTAGCTCGTCCCGCTCCTTTCGGACCCTGGTGGTCGCCTCCTCGTCCTGCTACACCCTCACCGACAGATCCTAGAACATCCCATGGACTTCCTTCGCGTCCCGACATGCCTTGGCTTCCCATTGTTGGGCGGCAGCAAGCTGGGCGCTCACATCTCCGCATAGCCGGGCCTCCTCGGTGAGGCGGTCCCATTCCACCTTCTGCTCACGGAGGAACCGGGACTTCTCCCGGCTACGAGCAATGAGCGACTGAAAAGAAGACCAGTATCAAAAATACAAAAATACAAAAATACAAGAAGAAAGAAAAAAGCGAGAGGGAAGATCAAGTGGATACCAGGCTAGTGGGAATGATGACATCACGCAGGATGCCCCTGGCCTGGCTCAAGGCATCCATCATAGCCGAGAACCCAACGTCGAGACTCTGCCGCTCTATGCTCTCGGTAGCATCGTCGAGCGAGAAGAGAGTCGATGTTGGGTCTTGAGGAGCCATCCACTGGAGCGGCGGCTCACCCCTCGCGGGTGAGCGGCTGCCCCCCGACATCAGGGCCGAGGGCGACCCCCCGCTGATCCTCTCCACCACCGCCACGACGCCCGAGGACCCTCTGGTCGTGTCCCCCTCCGTTCGGCCCGCCTCGGGCGCCGCCGCCTAGGCCGCCCGTGGCACAGATTGTGTCGCTCCCTCAGACACCACCGTGGCTGCGTCCGGCTGCGCCTGGCTTGTCACAGTCATGGCCACCTCTGCTTGCGACGCCGGGGCCTTGACTTGTGGCACCGCGCCCACCACAGACGGCGCCACAAGCGCGGGTGGCAGCTCCATCCACTCCAACGTAGGCAGCGGAGTCACCTCCGCCGTCGTCTGCTCGGCGACCCCCAAGGGCGCTTCTTCAGCCCCGGCGCCTGCTTGACCCGCCGAGGGCACGGGCGCCTGACCGGCCGACAAGACCGCAACATCGGCTCCGCTCCTGCCCAAAACAGGAGCGACATTGGGCGACGGCACCCGTCCTACCTGAAGAGCAACACTCTTCTTGGGCGCCAGCACCAATGAATGGCCCCACCTCAAGACTCTACAAGAGTTAAAAGGCATAGGTCACAGAAAAATAGGAAAAACAAAGGAATCGGTGACTTACGCTGGCGCACCCCCAGATTTGGGCGGTAGGAACGTTTTGGGGACGAACCCCCAGATTCCTGCTCCAACTCGTCTGGACAGGACTGTTTCGAGCCTACCCCCTGCTCCCGGGTAGAGGGGCTCATCTCCCTTGCCTCCGAGGGCGCAGCGATGGAGCCACCCCTCTTTTGGTGCCTCAGGCGCGGTGACAGATCCGCCCGCCCCTATCAGCTCATGGGGCGCAGTAGTGGAGCCGCCCCCCTCCACCGGCACCCCAGGCGCGGCGGCAGATCCACCCGCTCCCACCAGCCCTGAGGACGGGCCGATGGTTTGGCCCGTCTCCGCCGGCCTCATGGACTCACTTCCCCCCGCATGGAACAGGAAGGGTCCCTACATGGACGAGTGGTTATCTGTCAGTGAATCCTCGCCCTCCAGGACATCCCACTCCACATCGGCAACTACCTTGTCATACTCCACCTCCTCCTCGTCATCATCGTCACTATCTGTCTCCTCTCCTCGCTCTCGGGCTTGCTGCTTCTGTAGCATTTTCTTCCTCTTGAGCTCCTTCGTCTTCCTATCCCACTCGGCCGTACTGCAATTCGCCGTCGCCACGAGCCGGTCCTTCAGCAGCGGAGCCAGGCTATCCGCCAAGACGAGTCTCTTCAGCTGATCCTGCTATCCTGAGGTCAGCATCAAGGGGTCAGAAATTCAAGTGAAAAGGAGGCACGGGAAAAGAACTTACGAAGTCGATGAACCCCGGTTCCGGCCGGCGTTGTCCTTCAAAGGCTCCATCGTCTCCTTGATACGCTGCGCCACTTTGGAGGGGGGAGCGCTTCGTCGACAACCGCCGTCCCTTCGAGGGACGCTCCGGGCGCCATCAGGTACAGGGGAAGCGTGCGGCTAATCAGTGGTGCCACCCTCCGCGTATGGTAGGCGCCGATGATCCCCGATCCCTTCAAGCCCCTCTCATTCAGAATTTGGAGGGCGGCGAGATGGTCCTTGATCCTCTTCTTGTCTTTGTCCGGGACACCCACTTCCACAACCCCGGGACCTCTTCGATGATGCGCTCGAAAAAAACCGGCAGGGGGGCGGCAACGTCGTCCTTGACATAAAACCAATGCGAATGCCACCCCTTGTTGGAGGTCGACAGACGCATCGACGAGTATTCATTCACCCAGTTGTTGTGAAGATGAATGCCGGCGCATCCCACCGGCACTCTCAGCTCTTGCTTCCCGACCCGCTTCTTCAAAAGGTTGACGGCGAAGAGATACCGCCACAGGTCAAAGTGGGGACTAATCCCTAGGAACCCCTCACATAGGGCGACGAACGCCGCAATGTGCTGGACCCCATTGGGTGTAAGGTGCTGCAACTCCACCTTGTAGTAATCCAACAGCCCACGAAGGAACTTGTGGGCAGGTATGGTGAATCCCCACTCATGGAAGTGAGCGAAGGACACGACATACCACTCGGGCGGTGATGGCTCATCCTCATTACTGGCAGCCGCCACTCCTCGGCGGCGGTCAGCGGGCAAAGGAGGCCACGGTGAATGAGGCCCTCCAGGCGCTGAGGGGTGATGTCAGATCTGCACCATGGCTCCATTGAACGATTGGGAGGGGGTGGATGCGAGCTTGACGGTGGCTGCGATGCGGGTGCGGGAGGCTCAGGCGATTGGCGGTGGAGGTTGCACATGCAAAGGCGACGAGGCAAAGTATGGAACCCTAGGGGTGACCCCTTGGTTTTATAGGGGTGACGGATGCGAGAAGGGCAACCACCCGCCTAGGTCTCCGAGCCTGCCACGATACACCACCACATCACGTCGCGGGATATGTGCCCGCGATCCTATCCTTTCCCACCAAAATCGTGCCGAACGTTTCGCCTTCACGAGCAGACCAGGACTCTTTTCACATAGAGGGGATATGGGTCAAAAAGCTTTTCTCCAGCCCGCCTAGGCCCAGGAGTTCAAGGGCTGGCCCAACAGTCTCAACGGTCGTCCCAACGAGGGATGGGCCCACGAGCAGCCAGAACTCAGGCGCACAAGCCTCAAGGGAGCCTCGATCCGCAATCAAGTCCCAAACGGGCTAACCCTGGATGAATCCCCGCGAATGGGATACTAGGGTTTCCTTTAAACTGTCTAGTTGACAAAAACCAAATCTCACAGCCATACCCGCGAAGGGTCCGAAATTACCCACTGGGCGATTCTATCCGAATCACCCGGGGGCTCGGGGGCTACACCCTATGGGTGCGCTCGCGCGCACCCTCTAACGAATTGAAATACCCCCCCAGGCGATTCTATCCGAATCACCCGGAGGCTCGGGGGCTACACCCTACGGGTGCGCTCGTGCACATCCTCTAGCGAATCGAAATACCCCCGGGTGATTCTATCAGAATCACCCAAGGGCTCGGGGGCTACTGTCGGGGACCTAATATAGGGGTACCCAATGAGGTGGAACTAATAACCATCAAACGTTGACGCTTCCGGTCAAACAAGAACGCTACTACACTTCTTCCCCGAACGACGGAAGATTGGTTCCGCCTCGCCCGACCCCCAAGGGCTAGACTCCGCCTCGCCCGACGTCCGAGGACAGGCTCCGCCTCGCCCGACTGCTAAGGGCTAGAGGGCTGGCTCCACCTCACCCGATGTCCGAGGGCGGGCTCCGCCTCGCCCGACGACCGAGGGCGGGCTCCGCCTCACCCGACGACTGAGGGCTGGCTCTGCCTCATCTGACGTTTGCGCTCTACCCCTTCATAATGACGAGCACAGGGTACGACAGGACATTCGAGTCAACCGCAGTACCGAGGACCATGCCCTGCACGCCTATAGGAAGGTACCGTCAGGATACGACGGGACGGACGCTTTAAGCCCTTTCCGACCTAACAAAGCACGAACAGTGTTGTAGGCGCTGACTTTTTTCCTACAGTGTTGTAGGTGCCACCATCAGCTCTCGGGCGTGGATACTAACACAGGCATACGACAACCACTACAGTCCAAGAGAGAACTCACGTCATCAACAGTAACAGGCAAATAGTCACTTCCCCGTCTACTCCCCGCAGAGTCATAGCTCGGCACCCTGACACACCGCACCATCCGCCGGGGGGAGGATGGGACATGACCACTCGCTGAAACAAAGCCAGAGCCCGGCCCTATCAGGATCAGCAAAACACGCTATCCCTGGCGTGGTCTGCCATGTTAGCAGGGCAGGCTCAAGGGAAAAGGAAGACCCGACACCTTCGAATGACCTTCTCTACCTTTGGTTTTTTCCTCTTTCTCCCATCTGTAACCCCTGCTCCCCCCTTGGTCTATAAAAGGGAGGTCAGGACACCCCACTAAGGGGACGGATCAATTCCACACACAACACACAGCCAAGCAGCAACTGAGCTCTTGGCATCCTTTCAACCTTTC
This sequence comes from Miscanthus lutarioriparius, assembly GCA_904845875.1. NCBI lineage: Eukaryota > Viridiplantae > Streptophyta > Magnoliopsida > Poales > Poaceae > Miscanthus > Miscanthus lutarioriparius. The sequence continues at coordinate 15,993,156 of CAJGYO010000007.1, read as the reverse complement.
CATCAGAGACTTGGGACCTGTCCCTCTCTCGACCGTTTGTATCCCCTACTACAAACCTTTTTCGGTACTAATAACACGAGCAGCAACAAACTGGATGTAGGGACGTTCTGCCCGAACCAGTATAAATCTTGTGTCCTTTAGTACACCATCCGAGCCTAACGCGCAACAAATATAAATTTACTAGTTGGAGTTTGTTTGAAACACCGACAATTTTGTTCCCACGAGTTAGTACGAAGTATGGACAAGGTCATAACATGTTGTCTAGTTGAAATTGATAAGTTTAGACCTTTTAAAAATTCAATCAAAGGTGTTGATGGTTGTTTAGTTCAAGCAGGACTCCCGTCCTTTCTAAGTCTGTAACGATAATCGACGATGTCATTTCGACATTTAAATTCCCAACAAAAAATGATTAAGAAATTTTTATACGTTGGAGCACTTTTGGTTGTCCCAAGGTGAGCATAGTGCAGGTTATAATCGTGTTAGTTGTTGTGACACTCTCGCATAAATTGTTCGAACTTCGCTAAGAACGCGCTGCGAATTACAATCTGGTGCTCGTTTACGAACCTGCCTTCAGCACTCGCTCTCAGCCGCTCATCTCACCTACCTCGCCCCTCTCCGACGTGCGCGTCAATGAGGTGTGGATCGAGCCACTGCTGCCTTCACGCTCGCCCCCTCTACGCTCTCTCCTTCCCTCTCCTTGCCTCTGCCAAGCCACCTGGCCACCTTGGCCAACGCCGGGCCACGGCCACCACCGCCCCGGCCCACGTCCTCCTCCTCGGTGGCTTGCCACCATAGATTGCCATGGCCGCTGCCCCTGCGAGTGGCCAGGCCACTCTTGGCCGCGCCCGGCCGGGCCACTACCGCCCGCGCCTACGGCCGAGATGACCGCAACTCCACGCCGCCTCTAATCATGCCCTACTACACCGCCGCCATAGTGGCCGCCTCCATGCTGCTCATCTGCTGCCACCGTTGCACCCCAGCCGGTCGCCAGCGCTCGCGGCTGGACCTCCTCAGGCTGCCCCTGGCCATGCCGCCAACGCCCACAGGAGCGGCAGACACCCTCGTTGCCCCTACGCACCGCCTCCGTCGTCGCCAACCACCCACCGTGCCGAATCAGCCGCCGGCCGGTTCCCCTGCCCTGCTTTGCTCGTGAGGAGGAAGAAGAAGAACGAGGGTGAGAATAGAAACTTTTCTAGGGTTTCCAATGCAAATCTGTGACTCATATGAATAGTGTCGAATAGTGTATGCTGTACTATGGGTTGATTAGGTAGAAGTGCGGGGCTTTTTACGCAAAAATCGCACCACTTTGGGCACTGGTGTCGTGCCACCTGCCACAGGGCCCTGGCGCGTGGGCACACCCTGACCGGTGTGGGCGGCTGCCGTCACGTCTTTCGATGGGCCCCGGCCCTCCATTGGGCAGCGTCAGCTGTAAGCGTTCATGTTGGTAGAAAGGTGAGCCAGTCAGACCCTTTTTCCTTTTTCTTATTTGCAGAAACTTCATAAATCCGTCAAAAAGTGTAGAAAAATCACAAAAATGTCAAACTAATTTTGTTAAGTTTCTAAAATTATGATCTATCTAATAGTGTATTTTGTTCGCATAGGTTCTGTATGTTTTTAGGGCTTGCTCTAATTATTTTAACATGCTTAATATTGTTAAGACATAAACTTGTATGAATTTCCGTGATAAATCGGTGATAGTATTAACTCTAAAAATTTATGGTAGGTTCATCGTATGGTTAGGTGTCCACTGTAATTTTTGTAGCTGCAGAGTAATTAAATTGCTAAGATAGCAAATGAGCCCTAGTTTGAATATATAGTAATCAAATAAATGAAATAAAGAAACACATTGAAATTGTATAACTAAAACACTTGTTGGGAAAATGACACCTTTCTCGACGATGTTGATACGTAGGTTAGTATGTTAGTCATTAGAGCTAACTTGTTAGTTTGTAGTATGTACTTTATTTTAAGAGTTGTTGTTGCCTTGTTAATTAACTGTTGCATCATCTCTGCATCGCATTGCATACCATCATAGGGGACGATGGATCACGGAGTCATCGGGAGTTGCTGGTGAGATGGTTTTTTGGAGATCGTGTCACCAAGATAGAATAATAACTTTTGGTTATATGTTACCCAGGCAAGCCCGATGCATAACCCCTACTTTTCTGCACTTTATATCCCCTACTTTTCTGCACTTTATATTATGTTTGTGCATTAAGTTTTAAGGAATTGAATGAAACCCACTTGCATATATATATATATATCTTTATCATATGAGTCTTACTAGTATGACAGGATCGTGTAGATTGCTATGCTATAGGACTCCGATAGAAGTCGAGCGATTGTCTGTCACTCGTGAGAGATAGAAAATATATTTTTGTTGTTACTATATTATTATTACCTGGAATATATATGAATGATAATTGGAGAACGGGCGGAATGGTACTTTGGATCTGGACTTGGTTTGGCATTCGAGCAAGGCTCGGATTGCATTTGTTCCGCCTGTGTCGGTTAAGGACCGGCCATTGCATTGGGTTCTATACAGGTCACAGACTTATTATCCTTAACACATACTTGTGTATGGGCGTGGGAAGACTCATTACTCTCTTGTCATGGGTTCCGGCTCTTTCCGGACCGACTGATTAGATGCGGGGATGGTGGAGGTCTAAGCACCGCACTGAGTCCGGGACTCAGGAGCGGGGGCTTGGAGTCCAAGTTTAGACGAGGACCTGGACCCCGGTGTAGGAGGGTAGTGGGTTGGTCTTGCTTATGCCTGGGGTACAAGCGGGATGAATATTTCAGGGTACCCAGCTGGGATATATTGGTTCATGAATCGTCGGATGATCCGGTACGACTTGTCTACAACCTAGCACCGTAGTAAGAACTAGAATATGAAAGATGGTAAAATGATTCTGATTGCTTACCACCTGCTTGAAAGTAGCACAGGTGCTATCATAGAATGGTTAGTTAATGAACTAATGCTGATTGCTAATAAAATTGAATCTAAGGACGCACGCTTAGTAATGCTTCCTGCAGATGCAATAAACCCACAAGCCAGATAGTCTTGCATATCCTTGGAGTATTTTCTTTCTTCCTGTCGGGTAAGTCTTGCTGAGTATAATTGAGTACTTAGGTTTTATTTCCTCCTGTTGCAGGTGACAGGCGGATGCTAGAGCTGACCCTTGTGTGTGGATTCCTCCTGATGGGCTCAGAGAGGATTCCTTTACGCTACGATCATAGTTTTTATTTATAACCCTCGCTAAATGTTTTATAAATAGAAGTTTTATAATCTGTTGTCATAGTTTATATATCAATGCTTCATCATGTCATGAATATATATTTATTTCTGCTGTAACTCTGATCACATGTTTATATTCTGCTGTTAAGTTAAATTGTTCATAACTCTGATAACATGGGTATATTCCGCTGTTATAATCCATAAATATTATACTCTGATGCTCATGGAAAATGATGTAAGAAATGATTTAAGAACGTTGTAATCTTTATTCTCTCATTTGTGATCTTGATGGAAAAATGTGGATTTTTGGGTTATCCCTTGAAATGTGCTCGACGGAACTGCGTAATTTAGTGTCTTCCCTTGAGTACTTAATGTCTAATGGAAGACAAGTACTTCTGGGAGGCATTAAATTAGGCAGTTCTGCCACATGATGTTACCTGGGAGAAAAATCTGGCCCAAAGCCTGGTGGCCTCAGCTTTTTTGGCTCTGGCCCAAACTGGATCTGCTTGCTCACTACCCATCAGGGCCAGCCCAACATGGATATTGTTGTTAAAGTTGTCAGCAACTTGGGGTTGGATCAGGTCTTCTTCTGCAGGAAGAGCAGGCCCATCTGCTTCTGGGATTGCTTGAACATCTTGAGGTTGTGCTACTAGCTGTGCAGCTAAAGGTGGCTCCTCCTCATTATGCTCCACAGGATCTTTAGGAAAATCCTCAGGTCCAACTAATTGGTCCGGAGGTATTTCTTCTCCCAGGTAGTCAATAGGTGACTGAGGGTTAGCTGGAGGCATCTGAATTTGTTCCTAGAGCTGTTCCTGATGCATTCCATCTGCTAAATCCATTAGTTCTTCTTCCATTGGATCAGCTAGGTACACCTCATTTTCAAGCTGAAGCAAGTGCTGCTCAAACATGTTGACATGAATGTCATTGAGATCAATGAGGTCCTGATTTAGAGGCACTTCTGGGTTCACTATCACCGGATGCAGATCCAAGTCTAATGCTGGCTGATTGAGGTCTATTGCCGGATTTTCAGCAGCAGGCAGTTCATTCAGGTTCTGACCCAAAGCAGGAGCAACATCGATCTGCATAGGTTGTTGTGGTAAAAGTTCTGCTGGCCAAGGATCCCAGACGTTCTGGTCATGCTCATGATGCTGTTCTTGCTGCTGATTCTGTCCATCTTGCCCAAACAATCCAGCCACTTGATTCTGATCATCTTCTTGATTTCCGTTTCCATTGACTTGCTGACCCGGTCCGAAGAAATCAAAAGGCATTCCATTTTCAAAGTTACCTTCTTGTGGAACTTGATCTTCTTGAGGGAGAGCTTCATTGGGATGATGTAGTAAGAGCTCACACTGAATGGTCCAAGAGTCACCATTCAGCGTGTCAGGATCCGAGTACACTGTTAGATGAAAGAGTTCTAGAAGAATCTGCTGTGCGTATCTTGCCTTGTGTAACAAACCGTGTATACAGAGAACAGTCCGGACTTTTAGGATCTCATTGAGAATAGAATGGCGTGTAATTATAGGCTACCAAATATAGCTCCTTGAGTTACGGACTGTGATCGGTGTACACCTATTTGTATGCCACGGTTGGGGCTTTTCCAACCATCAATTGATTCAACACGCATCCGCCTGGTACCCAAGACAGGGGCCGGCGTTCCTCCACCTGCCCTCTGATTCATCTAACATGGTAATCAGAGCCAACAAACACTAGAGTTCATCATGTAGATCTGCTCCTGCCATGGTGAGATCTTCTTCGACTACCAACATCAATCCGCTCGCAGGACTCACCGTGGCTGAGAAGCTCACGAAGATGAACTTCGCCTCATGGAAAGTGCAAGTGAAGTTTGCCGTGTGCGGCGCCATGCTTGAAGACTACCTCACCGGAGCAAGCAAGGCTCCTGATGCAGAGATCATCATCAAGGAGGCGGCGACAAGGAAGAGAAGAAGCCGAACCCGGCCTATGCTACGTGGCGAGCTCAGACCAAGCGGGTTCTAAGTTATTTGTTGTCAAATATATCACCTAGCGTTCGATTCAAGTTAACGCATAAGTGAAAAAGCAATGAGGCTTGGAGAATCATCGAGGGTGCGTTCTCATCTCGATCTGGCGAGGGGCGTGAATGTGCGCATGGCTCTCTCTAGCACAAAGAGAAGGCGCATAGCGCCACGGAGTACTACTGACAAGATGAAGAATTACGGTGGCGACATGGCGGCCGCAGGACGGCGGCTCAAGGACGACGAACTCGTCGAGTATATCCTTCTTTGGACTTAATGAGGAGTTCTCTCCATTGGTCTCAAATCCTTGATCACCGGGACGGAACCAGTTTCTCTTGAGGAACTTTTTCTGACTCCTTGCATTTGAGACACATCTGAAGGAGCTTCAGATGGCGGGCGCCATAATCATGGCGGCTCAACCAAACTACTCCGGCGTGGTCGCGGCGAATCACTTGGGCGGGCGCTTGTCCTCTCGTGGGCGTGGGACGGGGCCGCAAGAGGTGATGGCGGCTTTGGTCAAGATCACCGCCACGCCAATTCAGCAATGGTGGGCGCCATGGTGGCTACAACCGTGGCGGCACAAAGAAGAACTATAATCGGCAGAACCTCTACAACACCGCCAACGACAAGCCCGCTCTCGCCGGTGTGCTTCAAGCCAAATCACACCGTCTTTGAATGTTGGCATCGCTTCGAGGAAGACTTCGTCCCGACAAAAGACTTGTTGTTCTTTGCTAATCGTGCACCGGTAGATCCTACGGTACACCCTTAATGGAGCGTCCGACCACATCACCGGAGAACTTGAGAAGCTGCACATCCGTGGCAAGTACTACGGCACGGATCAGATCCACACCGCAAGCGGTTTAGGTATGAAGATTAGTCATATTGGGCATGCCACTATTCACACCCCTAGTAATCATGATCATCTACGAAATATTCTCCATGTTCCAGAAACTCAAAAAAATCTTATTTCCGTTCATCGTCTTGCCACTAATAACAATGCTTTTCTTGAGTTTCACCCGAATTATTTTTTGGTAAAGGATCAGGACACGAAGAAGGTCATTCTTGAAGGGGAGTGTCTCCATGGTCTTTACCCTTTCCCAGCACCATCCAATAAGAAAGCCTACATCGCCACCAAAGTTCCCTTCTCACGGTGGCATAGTCGTTTGGGTCATCCTTCGTCAGCTATAGTGAAGCAAGTTATCAGTAGGAATAAACTCCCTTTGTTAGGTGAGGCATCTAGTTCTTCAGTTTGTGATGCCTGTCAACAGGCAAAGAGCCATCAACTCCCCTACACTAGATCTGATAGCAAGTCTAGTTCTCCTTTGGAGCTTATCTTCTCCGATGTATGGGGTCCTGCCATTGAGTCTGTAGGGAGATATCGCTATTATGTAAGCTTCATTAATGATTTTAGCAAATTTACCTGGATCTATCTTATTAAGCACAAGTATGATGTTTTTCATAAGTTTCAAGATTTTCAAGCCATGGTAGAACGACAGTTCAATAAGAAAATCCTTGCTGTGCAGAGTGATTGGGGAGGAGAATATGAGAGACTTAATTCTTTTTTTACTAAAATTGGCATCGTGCATCACGTGTCTTGCCCTCATACACATCAACAAAATGGCGACGCAGAACATAAACATCACCATATTGTTGAAGTCGGCCTTTCTCTCCTCTCATATGCCTCCATGCCTCTAAAGTATTGGGATGAGGCTTTCATTGCTGCCGTACATCTTATTAATCGCCTACCTAGCCGTGTCATTCACTTCACAACTCCCCTTGAGCGCCTCTCCAACCAGAAACCTGACTACTCATCCATGTGCACCTTTGGATGTGCATGTTGGCCTCACCTACGACCCTATAATTCTCACAAACTCCAATTCCGATCGAAACAGTTTGTTTTCTTAGGATATAGCGTCCTCCACAAGGGTTTCAAGTGTTTAGATGTTGCCTCGGGACGTATCTATGTCTCACGTGACGTGATCTTTGATGAGACAGTATATCCTTTTTCCCACCTCAATCCTAATCTTTGGAGCAAAGTTACGTCTTTGAAGTTATTCAACTACCACCAAAGTTTGGGTTCCAAGTTCCTTCTTTAGGGGTGAATATGTGGCTAACCCATATGCTAATGTTTCATCTAAATCAGTACATTGAGTTGTCTCATGAGCAGGAAGAAAACTTGGCGCAAAGTCCTGAAGAAAACAACTCAGAAGAACTCGGCCAAGGTAGCCTAACATCACGCCTCCGGTCATCTTTGCACACGAGGAGGATTTCCCTCCTGCTGCTGTGGCACCAACGGTCGCATCGTCTTCGGGAGTTGAGTCGGCTCGTTGCTGCCTTCAGGGGCGACGGAGGCCTTGTCTGGCGGCGGCGACACGCTGGCCGACCTGATCGCGCACGGCGCCGCCCCGCACATGTGACCAAGGGGGACGGCGTCATTGATTCTCTGCTCCATTGGATCTCGCAGACGGTGATTCATTTGGCATCTTTCATGCCGTGTCGCTGTAGCCGGTCCTTCATCGCCAAGAACAAGGTTACAGCATGGCATCCGGCGCCCCAAGGTCTACACTGACGGAACTGTTAGGTATGGCCTCCTTGCTAGTACTGGTGAACCCAACAGTCTTGATGAAGCCTTAGCAAATGATGATTGGAAGCAAGCTATGCAATTAGAACATGATGCTCTTATGAAGAATAAAACATGGCATTTAGTTCCTCCTCAAAAAGGCATGAATATAATAGGATGCAAATGGGTATACAAAGTTAAGAGGAAAGCTGATGGTAGTCTGGATAGATATAAAGCAAGGCTGGTTGCTAAGGGATTTAAACAACAATATGGCATTGATTATGAGGATACTTTCAGTCCTGTAGTAAAGGCGGCAACCATAAGAATTATTCTGTCTATTACTATTTCTCGAGGCTGGAGTCTGAAGCAACTTGATGTTCAAAATGCCTTCTTGCATGGTTATTTAGATGAAGAGGTGTATATGCAGCAACCACCAGGCTTTGAAGACTCTATCAGACCCAAATATGCTTGTAAGTTGGACAAAGCTCTCTATGGCCTTAAACAAGCTCCTCGAGCCTGGTATTCACGTCTAAGTGCTAAATTGATGAAGCTGGGATTTCAGGCATCAAAGGCTGACACTTCTTTATTCTTTTATAACAAAGGTGACGTCACTATGTTTGTTCTAGTTTATGTGGATGACATCATTGTAGCTAGCTCTACAGAAAAGGCCACGGCAGCCCTGTTACAAGATCTAAAAGCAGAATTTGCACTTAAAGATCTAGGGGAGCTTCACTATTTTCTGGGCATCGAGGTGAATAAGGTACGGGATGGAATTATTCTAACTCAAGAGAAATATGCTACAGACTTGCTTAAGAGAGTTAATATGGCCGAAAGTAAACCTGTCGCTACACCTATGGCATCAAGTGAGAAATTGTCCTTATATGAAGGTACTCCTCTCGGTCCAAGAGATGCAACTAATTATAGAAGTGTTGTAGGAGCATTGCAATACCTTACTCTTACTAGACCTGATATTGCATTTGCTGTTAACAAAGTTCGCCAGTTCTTACACTCACCAACTACTGTGCATTGGGAAGCAGTAAAGAGGATTTTGAGATATATAAAGTATTGTACACGGCTGGGACTAAGAATACATAAGTCACAATCTACCTTGGTGAGTGCCTTTTCTGATGCAGACTGAGCTGGTAATATAGATGACAGGCGATCTACAGGTTGTTTTGCTGTCTTTCTAGGATCAAACTTAGTGTCCTGGAGTTCAAGGAAACAACCCACTGTATCAAGGTCTAGTACTGAGTCTGAATACAAAGCAATTGTCAATGCTACTGCTGAGGTGATGTGGATCCAGATTTTACTATATGAACTCAAGATTAATTGCCTAAGAGCAGCTAAACTATGGTGTGATAATATTGGTGCAAAGTACTTGTCAGCAAACCCAGTTTTTCATGCTAGGACTAAACACATAGAAGTGGATTATCATTTTGTCAGAGAACAAGTAACTAGAAGACTTCTGGATATTTATTTTATATCTTCAGGTGATCAAGTTGCAGACGGTTTCACCAAGCCATTGCCAGTTCGGTCTCTGGAACAATTCAAGTTCAACCTCAACCTATCTCGGCTGTGATTGAGGGAGGATGTTAGATGAAAGAGTTCTAGAAGAATCTGCTGTGCGTATCTTGCCTTGTGTAACAAACCGTGTATACAGAGAACAGTCCGGACTTTTAGGATCTCATTGAGAATAGAATGGCGTGTAATTATAGGCTACCAAATATAGCTCCTTGAGTTACGGACTGTGATCGGTGTACACCTATTTGTATGCCACGGTTGGGGCTTTTCCAACCATCAATTGATTCAACACGCATCCGCCTGGTACCCAAGACAGGGGCCGGCGTTCCTCCACCTGCCCTCTGATTCATCTAACATACACAATGAACTGCGGCACCTTCTGAAGATCATTCACACGAGCCCTAACTAGCAGACGATTCATGTGTGCTTCACTTGCTTCCCAGAGCAGGACTTTGGCAAACTTGCCTACCGCTTCTGAATATGTCTTTCAGTGCGATAGTCAATGGGAAATCCTAGAAGAAGCAACCAACAATGATGATCGAACTGCAGCCTACGACAGTTCCTTCCCTCATTATGCTTGACAAAGGAGACACTGACATTGCCAAAAATATGAGGGCTATCCAAAACCAACGTATCCCGATCATAAACATGAGCAAACTTAACCATAGCCAGACCCAAGTGAGTGGGCTGGATATCCCGAAAAGCAATATGCACCTCATCACGCAAGAAATCCCTAAGAACCCCCCGAACAGCAGCAAATTGAAGTTCATTACCAGGCAGAGGGTCGAAGACGGCAATGGCGAGGTCCTCGTTTTCCGCCGGCGGCGTGAGTGGCGCAACAGCACGGGTCATGAACTCCCGGTTGGGGATTTCTTGGAGTTGCATGTTGTGCGGGATGAAGGGAGAGGGGTCGGCGCGCTGGTACACCATGATCGCAGCTTGAGAAGAAGGAGGAGGCAAGGAGGTCTGAGGCACGGGGAGGGAGTTTACACTAGGAACAGGTGCCGCGCTAGAACTAGCCAAGCAAGACGAAGAATACGAAGGGACATGGAGCGTCCAAGACAGGGGGTCAAGAGCCTGCACAGTGGAGGAAGGGGCGGCGCGCGTGGGCCGTAGAGACCAAGGAACAGTAAAGGCCAGCGCGGTTGCCTTGGTGGCCCAAGAAGGGAAGCAGGCCCGAGACATTTCAGCAAAGGAATTAAAGATAGGAGGTTTGGAGGTAGAAGGCATATCAGTCACAACTGTAAACCGGCCCGAATTAATTGGCACCTCTGCCTTGCCTTTGCCTTTGGCCTGAAATCCCGGGTTAGATGTCGAAGCTGCCCTGCCATTACCGCCAGAGATATCCTGTCGCTCACCAGAGATATCCTGTCGCTGAGAGTCTTCCTTAGGACCGTAGCACGAGGCTGCAACATGCCCCCAGCCAAGGCACGCGTTGCACCTGATAGGCCGTATACAATTGACCCTACGGTGACCACTCGAGAGGCAGCGGATGCAGAACAGAGCCTGGGCCTTGCTATTCAAATTTGGAAACTTGATAGAGTTGCGCGCGGAAGAAGAGCGAGGAGGAAACTCAATACGATTAAAAACAGAAATTCTCCGATGTCTGGATTCAACGGGAATGGCATTAGCACCAGTGAAAGAAGGTTTCTGATAACCAAGAGGAACGACATTGGCACCAGAGAGGGGTTTTTGCTTAACCACGTCAGCAAACGATTTTATTGAGCCCTTAGTGCCAGCAGGCGTGCAGGACCTTTCTTCCTCCTGCAGATAGAGATTTAGCTCCGCGGTCCAATTTGGCCCGCCATTACCCCAGAGGTGGAAGGTGAGCTAATAGGCGTCGCAAGTGAAGGATCGAAGGTTAGGAACAAAGAAGCCAACCCGCTTGGAGGAAACAAAGAATTTGAAGGTCCAGTCTTGAAGATGAGAAACTTTAAAATGAGACGCAGCACCACCAATGGTGGCTTGAAGAAGAATGGCCACAGATTCAGTCGAGAGGCGGAATTTGCATCTTCCAAACACCACAACCAGGGCAAACGAAGAACTAACAAGGTCCGGCCAGGAAACGGGAAGACCAAACTTGCTCCAGACTTCCCCTTGAATCCGCACACCAGGGGTGAAGGAAAGCCCCGGCAGATGCATGGAAGCACTGAGAGCACACACCTTAAACACAGGAGGGGGGAAAAGGGGCGACACACACCTTGAGGTGGCGACCAGCGACGGAAAACCAACCATTGGCCCCATTCAGCCTGCAGCTTCGCTTTTCAACGGGGACTTGTCAATGCCGCAAAACCTCGAGCACCTTGAGTGCAAGGTTCAAGGCGACATCCTTCAGGCTCGAGCAAGCGCCAAGGGACGAGGCCGAGACGATGCCTGGGCACCAGCAGGGCCCAGGCGAGGCGGCCGGAGCTCAAGGAGCGCTCAAGCGAGGCAAGCCCCAAGGTCGAAGACGGCAGCAACGGCTGGCGAAGTAGAGGACGGCCGAGGACGGTTAGAAGTGTTATTGTCAGCCTAAGCACAAGGTTTTTTTGTTGGTTGCTTCTCAAAGACAGGCTAAGTACGAGGAATATTCTTAGAAGGAAGCACATGAACCTGGAAACCTATAACTGCGATTTTTTTTTTTTTTTGAACTGCATAACTGTGAGCTTTGTTCCCTTCAGGTTGAAGAAACTGCTGAACATCTCTTCCTGCATTCTCCTTTCGCTCAGCAATGTTGGGACATGCTCAATTTGATAACCTCATTAGATAATGGGATTCTTAAGAATTTTTCTGCCTTCAAAGATCAAATCCATTCTCAGTTTTTCATGGTGGCAGTCATTGTCATGTGCTGGACGATTTGGTTGGCCAGAAATGAGCTGATCTTTAATGGAAATCAAGTAAGCATACAAGATTGCAGAAGGGTCCTTCTTAAACAAGTAAGACTGGTCTACCTAAGGTGAAAACGAGTCTCTCGAGACTGTTTCATCAATGGACTCAATCTTTAAGAACGATCTGAACCCGGTCTAAGCCTTATTTTCTTTATTTTTTTCTTTGTCTTGAGCTGTTCTATTTCTTAACAGCCCCTTTTTTTACTCTTTGTAGCTTCTTCTTTTTTGTAATTACTTTTGTTTTACCTTTTAATAAAATTCTCTATAGGGGCTGCGGCCCCTCCAGTTTCCTTATTAAAGAAAAAAAACAGTTCCGTCTGGTCGCCGGTCGATCCGTGCGCCATTACAATATCTGGTTCGCTTGACACCGGGCGGATCATGGAGAGCAGTGATCTTGTACAGGGCAGTACGACGTTGCACCTGCACTCGAGTATGCGTGTACTATTCGAAAAAAAAAAAAAAGTTGTGACCATGGGCCTGAGTGCCTGACTGACCCGCCATGTGCCATCTCGGCATCTCCAAGTGGCGTGGACTCGAGCGCACGGTTCTGCGGTGCCCATCATTATAGCCGGAGAGGGATGGATAGCGCCGGCCGCAGGCATCACTGTAGCCGGAGAGGGATGGATAGCGCCGACCGGCGGCCGGCCGGTGAAGTTGAGTTCTCCTGGCGACATTTCGATGGCATCAGCGGCTGCGGATAAGACGCGTGGAGTGGATAGAGACCGATACTGAATTTCTTGGACGTCATGCCAAGACACGAGATTTGTGACACAAGAATGGGCATCTGATGGGGGAATAAGGTACCAGCACAATAATGTACGTTGATGGGTTCAGTATGAACGAGTTTAGCTTCCATCCGTAAGACAGTTGAGCCGGTGCCGAGAGCAAAACACTGGTCCTCCCGGGCAGGTGATTGGCACAGAGAGCAGTTCCTTTCCATCCACACGATAAGCATTGTGCAAGGACCACAGTGTTGCAAATTGGCACTACAGCCAAGCGGAGTCAATCGGGGTATATTCCGCTGGGGCAGAACAGTTCCTGCTTACCACACATCCTTTGTGTGGATGGATTTGTAGGGAGTCAATCGGGGCAATCTTGGCAGATAGAGCCAGCTAGCAAAGACGACACCCAGAAACGAGCAACGCGACACGAGAATCGTGTGTGCGTGATCCGACTCGGAAATCCACTACAACTGCCCAAAAAAGTTGTCGTTCGACGATCTGTAATTCCGCCAAAGACACCAGGATATTTTGTTTTACAACAACACAGCGGGGAGGACGAAGAGATGACGCCGACGCCGACGCCAACGCAATGACAGACGCACACGACAAGCGCGGCCACGCACGCACAGACATGGCCACGGATGCCAACCACACAACGATCGCCGCCGGCAAGCCTACAACAGCGACGACTAAGACGCAAACGAGAAAAAACAACTTGGGACTACTCAAAGCTCAGAGCCATGGGCAGAGACACAGTAAGTTGACGAATTTGCCTACTTGTACTTGATGGCAGCTCTAGCGATGGCACTGCAGTAAGCCTTCTCTATGCCCAAATGCTCTCTTCCTGTCTAATAGACTGATGACTAACCATAGATAGGTAGATGGAGACTTTGGTACGACTACCATCTTCTCCTGATTTCTCCTCCCATTCCTAGGGTAAAAGTATGGGCGATCGCCTCCGTCCTCAGCTCTGCAAGCGGCGGCTAGAACTTGTTGTTGTACCAGAAGATGCCCTTGCGGTTCTCAGGCTCGACGTAGATGCACTCCCTGGCTTCGCGCCAGGTCGCCTTGGCAACAGGAGTTGGGTCGAACTGGTAGTACTCGCCGAGGATGGGCTTGATCGCCTTGGTGGCCTCCATGGCGTGGTAGTGCGGCATGGTGGAGAAGAGGTGGTGCGCGACGTGCGTGTCCGTGATGTTGTGGAACACGCGGTTGAGGATGCCGTAGTCGCGGTCCATGGTGGCCAGCGCGCCGCGCAGCCAGTCCCACTCGCTCGAGTCGTAGTGGGGGAGCGCCGGGTGGGTGTGCTGCAGGTAGGTGATGAGCACCAGCCACGCGTTCACGATCATCAGCGGCACGGCGTAGACGCGCACCACCCACCAGAACCCGAACGTCGCCGCCAGCTTGTACAGCCCGAACGACACGGCCACGACGCCGGCGTCCGAGATGAAGATCTGGAGACGCTCCCGGTCGTTGTAGATCGGGCCGTAGGGGTCGTAGTGGCAAGCGAAGCGCGGGTACGGGCGTCCCGACGCGTTGGTGGCCAGGTACAGTGGCCACCCGAGAGTGAGCTGCACGACGATGTGCACCAGCCGGCCGACGGGGTTGTTGTACACGTACGGGGTGTACCATGGCAGCGCTTCCTTCTTCTTTGGCACGAACACCTCATCACGCTCCAGGGAGCCAGTGTTGGAGTGGTGGCGACGGTGGCTGTACTTCCACGAGAAGTACGGCACCATCAACGACGAGTGCAGCACCAGGCCAACGATGTCATCCAGGAGCTGGTAGTCCGAGAAGGCGTGGTGGCCGCACTCGTGCGCGATGACCCACACGCCAGTGCACACGCACCCCTGGGCGATCCAGTAGAGCGGCCAGGCCGCGTAGTGGAGCGGGCTTGGGAGTGCCGGTATGATGGCCAGCGCAAAGTACAGGAGCGCCGCAGCAATGACGAGGTCATGGACCACGTAGGAGAAGGACTTCAACACTGAGCGCTCGAAGCAGTGTGGCGGGATGGCCTTCTTGATCTGACCCACCGTGAACGGCGGCTTCTCCACCGGTGAGCGCTGCATTGCAGCACCGCCGGTAGCACGGGCGAGCTGCTCCTGCTTCTCCCGCTCCTTCTCGGTCATCCTGCCACCGGCACCCATTTTGCTGCTGACACAAACACAAACGAGATACGTTACAACAAAGATCAAGCAAGTGTGAATCAAGAACAATCGTCGTGTTTGGCTGGTATAGTCCGGGCTTGGTTCAGCTTATTCTCTCTCATAGAACACTATTCAATCATCCAAAACCAGTCGAAAATCCACTGTTCATCGGACCATCCGAACACGCCGAATATTACAACGATCTCATCCAATCAAAAAGCTGTCATGTGAACAAGAAAAAATATCTAGCAAGTTGGCACAGATTCAGCGTGGGTACAAGAAAGGCATCAATCAACCAAAATAAAACAAATCACGGCACGAGGGGCGTCTCCACAAAGATGGCATGTGCCGTGCACGATCGCATCACTTTCTTGCCTAAACATTGATTAAACATATTCCTATGTGCCACAGCAAGTTGGGGATCGCATCGATCGCAGCATGTGTGAGCCCAATGGCGTATGTAACATACATACATGTTCAGAATTCAGAATCGCTTTTTCAAAGTGAGTGTGCATCATGAGTTGAGATGCCGCACGCTCTGCTTCAGATGTGTCTAAACCTGTAGATCTGAATCACCACACAGAACTAATAAAATGTAAAGTCTTACAACAAGACCAAGTATGGTAGAAAACCCCTATGGTAATGGTAAATAAATTAAATTAAATAAGTGGAAAATAGATTAAGGTCATGTCACGTGTGATGTTACGTGCCACTAACTGTCCCAACAATCCCCTTGAGAAAAATGTGATGTACTGTACTGCATATAATTGGACGGCATGCTTTGTCAAAAGGACTTCTGAACCTTATAGGAAAGCAGCACGCATGAGAGACTACAGGTGCCAAAAAGGCGTGTAGAAAGATTCATTGCAAGTTCGGACCAAAAAAATGGTACCACATCTGGTCAAATCTAAGCTATCCAATAGCCATACGGCAAGGCAATCTTGCATCATCTGTAGGAGTGGTCAATTTTGACAAGCCAGCAAATATGAACTCTGAAGTCATCTTTCTATAAGCAACAACCTAACAGAGCCTAGAGGCACCCCATATTTTTCTTTTTAGCATAAGATGGCTGGTGCTCTTCCTTTGCATTGAAGGTGGTGGTAAAACGGTTCGATTTACAATCCGGTCATAAGACCGGGCAAGGAGGAGAAGCTAAGAACTAATGAAGAAAAGGAAAAGGTTGAAAGACGATAGCCTAGTGAAGCCACATATAGCAATGTAAAAGAAGCACAACGTATTAGTAAATCTAAGAACCAGCTTATTTTGGTGCGAAAATTAGGAAAGGTTCGATTTTCGTTGCCTGTCTGCTTCATCTTGTTACCAATTTTGGGCGTTCATTAGTAACTTTAGTAGTGCAGCATCCAGTAGCTGCACATGTGCTCCCACAAGGTGGATTCGGATGCTAACTGTCTCCCTTGGGCCTTTGAGCAAAATGACATAAGCGTGTCCTCTCGACCCGCCAACTATGGCGCCAAGATGGAGACAGAAATCAGATCCGTCGAAAGAGATGCTTGGCTGTGTTGATACTGTGCATTAATTCTGACAAGACAAGTGCGCCCGACTGATTTGTCTCCCTAACTTTCTGATTGGACTGCGGGAGAGCCAAACAAGCAGGCTGCAAATGGCACATGCGACTACCATGTACCATGGCCATAGCAGTAGCAGCAATGCAGCCATTGGCGAAGCTAGAAATTTATACCACCGGGGTCATTAGGGTCTCTTTTGCAATCTTATATATTTTGAAGAGGTGATTTGTCATTCTCATGGTATAATTATTGAAGGATTAGCAAATTTCGTTGGGGTCCGCTGACCCCAATGAATGCACGTAACTCCGCCCCTGAATGCAGCATAGTATAACAAGGGCATCAGTGCCATTACACAGCCAGTTGCAGCAGACCAGGCCAAGGTGAAAAACCAGTCACAAGAGGGGCCAAGCGTACCCAGATCTGCTGGTGCACGCCTCTGGACACTTGTGGGCCTGGATTTCGGTGCCGCCCCTGCCGACCTTGCAGGCTGTGACCCCCTGCGTCGTGTACCGTTGCGCAGACACGGCTGCAGAGCCCTAACATGCACCATGCCGGCAGTGAATCTCTCTGTCTCGGTTTTGACCCTACGTGGGAGGAAGAGACAGTCGCCACCGTCCAAACTCCAAAGACATCCAACGGTGGCGCCTCGTTCATCACGATGCCTTTTTCTAGGTAAGCAGACAAGCACTACGGAACGAGCCGCCGCCCCCGCCGCCAGCCTGCCCTCGAGCGCGTGCAACACGAGACGAATTTATTAAACCTATTACTGTAGCACTAAAGTATTAAATCATATGCTAATTAGGTTTAAAAGATTCGTCTCGTAAAATAGTTGTAATTTATAGAATTAGTTATTTTTTAGTCTATATTTAATACTTTATATATATATATATATATATATTCAATATGATAGGGCGTAAAATTTTAATGAGAAACTAAGGCATGATACCGAAAGAAACAGGCTCTATTTATTTTTAATACTCCAAATTCCTAGCACCTAATCACTAGAAAGCATATACGGTTTCCCATCTGGAGAAGTAGATATTTTTTTTATGTCAGAAACATGACCAAAGCAAAACAAGTTGCTTCGTCGATGCAGCAGTTGCACGAGCTAAAAGGTCAGTCAATTCTTGTGTGCGGTCATCGCCAACTCCGCGCTTAGCTAATAGTATCAGTAAAAAATCAGGAGCTCGAAAAACAGAGCAGTTGACCACAAATGCAGAGCATCATCATGCGGCGCAGGCGCAGCGATGCCCAACATGGAGGGACCGAACGCCGAAAGAAAGAGGCTGCCTTTGGACTCAAAAGACCTGTAAAGGTAGCAGCTTTTATCCACAAGATCAACGGGAGCTGTGAAAAGTTTGTGACCAAAGGTGGCATGTCATGTTTCCCACAACGAGTGGTAACGGCAGAAGGGGGGCAGAAATCATGGTCCCATTGCACGGGCAAAATATCTAAACGGCACCACTCTACGCTACAGATCTGATGAGAAACAAGCGTGCTTTGCCAGGATTCATCTAGGCAAATCCACATCAGCAGGCCAAGGCCTCTGCGGATGCCCGCGGGTGAGGGTTCGGGTGAGTGAGATCGATGTCGAGCTCGGCCGGCAGGCGCGACGGCGAGTTCAGCCGCATCCTCAATACTTTCCCAGACCGAAGGCTACGGATCGTCGACGACGAGCTCGGCCCGGCCCGCCGGCACGACAGTGATTGCCGCCGCCGAACCGACGGCCGGCCACGAGCCCGCTACGGCGAACTGTCAGACTGTTGCCGAGCTCAGCAACCCAAAATCGAAACCCGGGCAATGGAAAAGTAACCGATTCCTCAACAATCCATTCAGAGCAATCTATGAAACAGTGGCAGTGGAAATTTAATCCAGGAAGGCTAATGGGATACCTGAGACTGAGAACGACGGAACAGCTGCGTCGGGGCGGAGCAGATCGGGCGGACACCGCGCCTCGCCCCTCTCCCCTTTTCTCCTGTCCCGGAGAGGAAAACGAGTGGTGGTGTGTTCAGGATTTGCGGGGGGAGGAGGGAGCCTGGCCGCCTCCGATTCCGCCGGGGGAGAGGCGCTATTTAAAAGCGGGCGCGGCCTCCCTGGCGCGTGGGCCCGGAGGTGCCAGATGGGACACACTAACCGCGTCGGCGACGGGAAATCTGGCCCTGTACACGTGTAGTGCCCTGTTTCGCTAGACCAGGGGGGCGTGACCCAGATCGGGCGGCGCCGGACGCGGGCCGTCCGTGTCTCGCATCCGACGGGCGGGGTCCCCTCGGGAAAACAGGGGACATCGGCGTATTTGTGTTCTCTTGTGAAACGATTGGTTCACGAAAGAAAATGCCGCTTGTTTTTCATATTTTCCTTCGAGAATTAATTTTAACTAGCAGTTGTGTCCAAGTGTGTTGCAACCAACGTTTTCCTAAACGGTAAACGGTCTTTACACGGTCGCCCTTCGTTTAGCATTTAGCCTGTTTACACGGTGTTTAAACAAAGTTAAACGGTCTAAACGGTTTTGTACTTTAAAAAATACATATAATTATATATGTGCATGTAAAAAATCAAGTATTCTAACATTTATATATATTTATCTGAGTAAAAATCAATTATTTTGGTATGTATATATATATTTATGCATGTGAAAAGAACCAAATATAGATATTTATGCATGTAACATATCAAGTGTACATATTTATAAATATAATAAACTTAAGTATACAAATTTATCTATACAAATTTATCAGGACGAACATCGCGACATGCAGTGGCGGATCTGCCACCGGGGCTGGGGGGCTCAAGCCCCCCCTACCGCGCCCACGCCCATGGAGCAGCAGCGCAACACAACGCCCGCACTAGCAAGCAGCAACGTAGCACGGTAGTAGTCAGAGCCTAGCACAACAGCTTATTCCCCCCCCCTCTCGATTTTGTCTTAGATCCGCCACTTCAGAGAACTTGATAGTGTGGTAATTATAAACTGGTAGTAATACCGTAATCCTTCGCGTAAAGAATATGCTGCGAGGGGACTGAGCACGGATGCGAAAATGAGATCTTCCTCTATTAGTATATTTTCTTTGTTGTCATATATACTGGATAAATATATGTGGGATTCGACTCGACTACTTGGACCTTTTGGTCGACATGAACTCCTACATACATGGTGGAGATATTCTATTTCCGCGGTCGGACCTTAGCAGTAAGGATGAAAATGGTCGAACTCGGTCGAAAAACTCCTCAACCGTTTTCTACTTTTACATTTGAAATACGAAAGTGAAAGCAGACAAGCCGGACACGAAAACGAACACGAACTTACGGAATATCTAGAATTTCGGAAACGAACCAATTTAAACGGATTTATGGCGAACACGGTCGGTATGCGAAAATCCAATACGACCAGCAGCACTAAAAGCAAACTCGGATGCTACTGTTGATACTTAGCAATTCTTTGTGCAAATCTAACTAATCTATTTCCCTGTGTACATTTCCCATGTGTACCTAGCAATTCTCAAGCGCTACAGCAGCTGACGTGTGGGGCCCGTCAATGATCAAGGCTGACTTGCACTATGCCATACACCAATATGTGCACTCGCCCTATGTCCCTTGGTCCCATGTGGACCGGGTGTATGGAGGTAGGAGGATGGGAGCAGAGCCCTGTTGTAAATGCGGGGCCACACAGGCGAGATGGCGAGCCCTCATTGGCCAAGGCGGCGTGGGCGGCTCCCTCGGATTCCATCTTTGGCGGTCCGTCGTCATCTCCCCACCGCTGTGATCAACGAAGGAAGAAACAGAGAGAAGCGATAGAGAGAGAGGGAGAGAGGGAAGGAGAGAGAGTGAGCCGGGCAAGGCGGAGAGAGAGCGCCTGCCGTCGGTGCTGGTGGCGGCGGCAGAGGGCATCCTTAGCTTCTCGCGCAACAAGAGCAGAGAGACGGAGGGAGTTGGGCGCCGGTGGAGTCTACTCTCGGCGGCGCTCGGTGGAAAGCAAAAGGCAAGGCGAGCGTGGCGGCGTCTTGGTCTGAGGAATGGGGAGCGGAGCAGAGGGGAGCGGGTGGCGGTGGCACGGCGCTCTAGCAGTGGGCAGCGCGGCAACGGCGGGTGGAAGCAGAGGCAGGGGAAGAGGAAGGGCGAGCTCCCGGTGGTGCGCTGCCTGCGAGCAGCGGCAGCGGCAGCGGCGAGCTCCCGAGGGTGACCTTCGCTTGCTGGACCAAATTCGGTTCGAACCAAATTAAGAATACGGAAGACTCCGAATAAAATATAGAAAACTAGAAATCGGTCGAACAAAGTCTAAACCGAATTTGATCCGATTTCAAATCTAGTATTCCGTATTTCGAATTTGAATTTAGTATTCCGTATTTTATCCGAAAATACGAATTTGCTCGGGTCAAATGTAAAAACGATACGGTTCGGTTCGGGATATTTCCTTTCCGTTTTCATCCTTACTTAGCAGCCATGTTTCTGTTCCTGTTTTCGTTCCCGTTCGAGAATTTGAGGTATTATTTTATAACGTGGGAAGGAAAACAGCGTCTCGGGATGTAGACGTTGCCAGAACGTGGAATATATAAACGGAAACGGGTCATATTCCCGTTCACATGCTGCTAAGGGCCAGACAAGTCCATCAAGTTATACAATTATAAAATGTTTGTCCCAATCTAGGCCTGGCCCTCTGAAGTAGCTAGACCTTGTTTAGATTCTAAGTTTTTCACTCTCTTCATCACATCAAATTTTTGGATATATGCATGGAGTATTAAATGTAGATAAAAAAATAACTAATTATACAGTTTGATTGTAAATTATGAAACGAATCTTTTG
This sequence comes from Miscanthus lutarioriparius, assembly GCA_904845875.1. Classification (NCBI taxonomy): domain Eukaryota; kingdom Viridiplantae; phylum Streptophyta; class Magnoliopsida; order Poales; family Poaceae; genus Miscanthus; species Miscanthus lutarioriparius. The sequence goes on along the minus strand of CAJGYO010000007.1, from coordinate 15,971,790 downwards.
AGCCTAGTTAAATTATGATTGGATAATAATTATCAAATACAAACAAAAATACTACAGTATCAAATACTGATTCCTAACCGCGAACTGAGGCCCGAGTGATATTCGCGGCAACTTGTACGCACATGTGACCCAAGTTGCCGTATACTACTGCCACCACATATATACACATATACAGTACTACCTCGATACGTTGCCGCTACCACATATACCTAGCCACTACTGTCCATCAATTGGCTACTTTTGAATTGCAAAAATGCAACAGCAATGTCCGGCTGCTACATGTACATATATTTGTGCAGAGATTCTTGTCTTGTGCAGTTTCCTGTGAGCTCATTTTGGCTGATCTTGCATGTGGGCCATAGCACATTTTTTCTCAGACATTGTGTCAGTAGTGCAACACCGGACCACCCACAGTTTTTTTTTTTGAATGGACCACCCACAGTGTTGATCGCCTAAACAGGCAGCGATCGAGGAGGGGTGGCGCCTGCGCCTGCGCCTTGCAGCCCCGTGACGGGGAGGCAGCAAGCATGTGATGCGATCTACCAAAAATGTGTCCGGAGTTAGCCCGCGGATTAGGTGCACTAATCAGCTACTGGCTGGAAAAGTACGCACGCACTGCACTTGCACGGATCCATGAACTGCGGATGGTTGGAGAGGACCGGATCGGAGGCTCACCAGTTGTACGGCGTAAGCGACTGAATTTACACCTGAAAGTCGTGGTGGTCACTGGTCACAGCTGGGATCTGTTCAGACTTCAGGGTTTGGAACGCGGCGTTCATTCAACCTAACGCGTGCGTGCATCGTCGACTCCACTCCAGAGAGGAAGAGAAAGCCGTAGCACGAACACGTACTACGAGCGAAGGTCGAGAGGCTTGCTTGGTCAGTCGTTAGTTAACCGCAGTATTCCTCTCTAACAAAAAATTATAATTCCCACTTTTCAAAAAAAATAAATGATGTTAAGTTTGACCAAATATAAAAAAAAATACAAACGTTCATGATACTAAATCGCTAGTACAAACAAAATTTTTAGGGACATTTCTCTTTTATATCAGAGACGGTTAAACTAGCACGCCGCCCCTAACCTCACTGGGAGCACTGTAGCTTCGTGACTGTTGCTGAAGATCCATTTTCAGGGGCGGTTCTATTAAGAAATCCGTCTCTAAAAATATATCCATTTTTAGGAGCGATTCCGCCTCTAACGTCAAGGACGGTCGCTTATGTCAACCATCTCTGAAAATGAGTGTTTTTCAGAGGCGATTTTCTAAAGACAACCGCAACTAAAAATAGATTTTCAAAGGCGGTTGACTAAGTCAACCGTCCTTAAAAATAGCTGCAACATAAATAAATTCATACTTCTTTAAATGAAGTCGGATGAAGACAAAATTTATATCAAAATTGTAGAGTTTGACGAGATCTAAAACTTTGTTGTTGATAAATTTTTTTGTTTGAGATCATTTAGGGTTCCAAATATATAAATTAAGTCTCAGATTTTGAATTTCAAATTTTTGAATTTTTCAAATGAACTTGGATGGAGAAATATCCTATATGAAAGTTGTAGTGCTCGACGAGATTTAAAACTTTATAGCTGAAATTTTTCTCATTTAAGGTTGTTTATGAGTTAAAATATTGATTACAAGATTAGTACATATTAATACAAATAAACAACATCGTAGAACTAGACACAAATGACTGTGTGGTGTGGTGGAAGGGGAGGGATCACGCGAGAGTGTGGGTTAGAATCTCGGGTGTCGGCATTTATTCAAAAAACAAGTGAAATAAATCTTATGAGTTGTGGTTATAGATGGCCAACGGATCCAGCCTAGCTCGGCACGACCCGATAGGAGTCGGGCCGGCACGGCACGTCGTGCCTCCCGGGCCGTGTCGAGGCGGGCTTCATGCCTGACCTATGGCCCAGGCATGGCCTACTAGGCCATTTTTCGGGTCGGGCCGACCCTCTAACGACTGACAAAGAAAGTCAGGTCGTCTTGACCGCGACCCTGTAATGCCAAGGCCCAATAGAGGGGAAGCAGACGCCGAGGCAACACGCCACGACGCGCTCGAATCTGGTTGTGTGGGGTGCGGGCAGACGATGGGCGATGGTATGGCACGCTGGCTGAGGCGTCGAGGAGGGAGGCGGCGGCCACGACTCGAGGCTAGTGCTAGGGGCATGAAGGAGGCGAGCGGTGATCGGGGAGACACGAGGAGGTGGTGGTCACGGAGAGAGCACGGAGGAGGTGCAGGACGGGAGGAGGCGAGATGAGCGAGAGCACCAAGGGCTCGTGGCTCACGTGGTGAGCTGGGAGGAAGAGAAGGGAGCAGCGCGGTGCCGATCGCCATGCGCCCACACACCTTGCCCAAATGAAGAAGAGAGAGCGAGCAAGGGAGAAGAGCGATCTTCATGCGGGGGGGAGCGGGGAGGAGGGAGCCTGGGGCGTCGCGAATCACAATTCATGAGTGTGTTGTGGGGGTGCGGCCCTCGGCGCCCGCATGTGAGGTGAGAGGAGGAGCGAGCACTGCTGGGCGTGGGGAGGCCGGGAGGGGATGCACAGGGGATGGGGAGGTGTTGGGGTTCGGGGGGGGGCGGCGGCTGGCCACGGGAGCAGCCGACACTAACGCCATCGGGCACTTAGCGAGACCACTGGCCGGGCAGCATGATCGGAGGCGTCTGTTGTGGAGCGGGCGTGCCGTCTGCCGCCCACGCTCTGGGGTATGGCCCAGACACGGCCTCCTCCTCCGGGCCGTGCCAGCCCAGGCCCACTCACCACCGGGCCGGGCCGTGCTTGGGGCGGACCAAAAAACGGGCCTCATGATGGGCCAACGGGCTCGGGCTGCATGGCCATATATAGTTGATATATAGTTGGGGCCGATCCTCGGCCCTCCGAGTTACAATAAATATATTTTTTCTTATTTTTATTAGACCCTAAATGATTTTTAAAAAAATTAAAATTTATTTTTAGGGACAGTTGACTTAAGTCAGCCGTCTCTGAAATGATGTTTTTTTAAAAACTAAAAATTATTTTTAGAGACAGTTGACTTAAGTCAACCGCCTATGAAAATCACTTATTTTTACAATCGCTGGCATAATAGCGGTTTTAAAACTGTCTATGAAGATCACTTTTGACCGTATCTAAAAATATTTTTCCGTACTAGTGAATAAGTATCATTGGATTATGAAATACAGTTTCATAGTAACCAATTTAAAAACATAATTGTGAAAACTGTTTCTATAAATTTGGACAAATTCTTTTTAGGATGAATGGAGCAAATGCTAACAAAGATCAAAGGCTTATTTTACATGCAAGCTATAGCTAGTAGTATGCTATAGCGTATTAGCCGTGTCGTTTTTTTGTTTCGCGTCTGCCTATGTTATTGTGCACAAACCTAAGTACCACGATCAACAAGTCGCCTCGGTCCAACAACTTTCAGTGTGCTTTGCTAAAAGCAAATATGCGATTTCTAAAAATGTTTTTCGTCTAATAAATTAGTCGTGTGGCTGCCATTTTTCTCTGTCAGCAGCAATATGTGTCACTATTAGGGTTCAAAATTTCAGCGAAATTTTACAAATCTAGGGGTTGCAAAAGAAATATCCGAAATTTTGTATTACAGTAATGCATGTGCTATATAACTCTAAGACTCATATTTTCTATTGTTTATGCTGTATATTCTTCTACTCAATAGATTTGTAATCCTAAATCTTGTTAATATTTTGCTTAGAGCTAAAAATTTTAGAGAAATAATACCTCCTGTTTAAGTCTTAAAAGATCAGAAAAAATTCAGCCGAATTTCATGAGTTTTGATAATTTTGAGGGTGACCAAAAAAATTTAATACTGAAATTTAAAACCCTAGTCACTATAGTTCAGCGATATGCTTGGCAAGTTTGGCTAGATTTATATAAAACATTTCATCAACATTTGTATCCTCTAATATGTTTATTACAAAAACATATCTAATGTTATTCTAATGATACTTTTACTTATAACACGTTATATATAGTATTTTATATATAAATTTGGTTAAAATATAATAAAATTTGACATCTCAAATAGCTTGATGTGTAGTTATTTTGAGATGGACACCGTTCAGTTGGATTCATCGTCAATTTGTGTGCCGGAGCATTTCACTGTAATGCGAGTCTTATCTTTGAGCCAGGCAATGAAGTACGCTGAAATGCCTGTTCTCAGTATTCTGTTTTTTTTTGGAGCAATTCTCAGTATTTCTCAGTATTCTGTCTGCTTTGTCGTTTCTGAAACGCGCAGCCCTCAGTCTCAGTATTTCTGTCCCCCTCCCCTCTAGTGGGCTGATATATTGGGCCGTCAGCCGTGCACTCTGGCCTTCCTTTGTCTCCGGTCTCTCCCTCCTTCCATTTCGGGTTGCTCTGATAACTTCATCGTGTTCGTGATGATGTGTGTTTACCAACCAACCGTGTTCCACTGTTCCTTCATCTTCAACTTGAGCGTCCAATCTAACTGTGAGATGTCACTATCCTCACAGGGACTCGGAGTGGTCATCATCCATAAAGGCAACAGAAAATGCCTTGGTATGCTTCATTCAATCATTCAGTTACAGGCGATGTTTTGACTCTGATGATCGAAATGCGCCAGCACTACCAACCATCTTGCAGACATCCACCTGTGAATCAAGTTCCAAGAACCGAAAGATACCCATCTAATGTACATGGCGCCTACAACTCTTGTCGTCTCATGTCTGCCATACCCATGCTAGCAAGTTGCAACAAGAAAACAAGCGAGCTCGGTGCTGGCAGCTTGCTGAAAGAACTGACAAGTGGCGAGCATGCTCTGCAGGTGTCACCACCGGCCACGCCGCGTGTGACGATGGTCTGCTTAGAGTGATGGCGCGGCGGGGGCTGACGGGTTGCAGACGACGGCGAGGGCGGTGCGCCGGCGCGTGCGAGGCGGCCAAGGAGCAGTGGTTGCTCGGCGTCGATGCACTGCCGAACTGACGAATTTTGGCGGCGGATGCACTCGGTACCATCGCGAGTTTAACGTGCCGGGTAACCATGAAAAATTGGCGTTGCAGTAGTGCCTTACACACATGGGCCTCTACGTGAAACTATTGAAGAACAGGTTCATACACTATGGGCCTGTTTGGCTGGGCTAGCTCCGACGTGCAAACTACAGTTCACTCAATCTGTTGGGACTGCAAAAGAAACAAGCACACCTTTCCTCTTATATATGTCAGTCTATATTAAAGCGAACACTCTTCTCATTTTAAAAATCTATGTTTTCATGCTGATTCTTAAAGCTGATATTGGGCAATCCTCTGAATCAGTGATGACTACGCTGCACCCGTCCTGTTATAACCGGTACGGTCTACAGGCGCAGACACCGTGGCTAGGAGCCCGGCTGAGTCGGCCCAGTTGGTTATCAAGTCCTATAATCTAGGATACTTATCTTTTGAGTTTGTTACTTGGTTAAGTTAGAGTTGAGTCGGTTGAGGATTTGCTTGTATAAGTATTGAATAATTATGATAGAATGGATTAGCATGGGATTGAGTTTATCTCACCTTGAGCCCTCGGATGTTACTGTTCACGGTCTCCCTATTGCCACCGAGTTTCCAGCCAGGCGTCGAGCACAGCGCCGCCAGTTCATCGCCGGGGTTTCAAGCCTAGGCCTCTCACCTCCCACTCCTACGCCCTTAGATCCCTAAGCCACAACAATCTGGTATCAGAGACCATGGCCTCCTCTGGTGCTTATGCCACTGCCGCTGCAGTGCCCACCACCGGTACCACCACGTCGTCGTCGTCCGTTCCTTTCGCCACGTCGGGCGCCCTTCCACCGCCTCCCGCACCACCGACCCTTGAGGACTCCCTGGCCGCCTTGGCAAGCATGCAGCGGCAGATGGGAGAGATGTTCCAAGGCATGCAGCGGCAGATGGCGGAGATGTCCCTGCGCCTGGCGACTGTCGAGAGCCGTCCTGGTCCTTCGACGCCACCACACCTGCCGTACTCCACCACGCCGCTCCTACAATATGGCATGCCGGGGTATGGGGGCTTTCCGGCATCAGAGCCGGTCGTCTCAGAGATCCTGCCCTCGCCGTCACTGTCGGGGTCCACGGCGCCGCTTCTGGTGCCCACGGCTGCTGGCGTCACCTCGCAGCCATCTCCGACGGGGCTTCCGATTCAGTCGATCCCGTTTCCGTCATCACCGTCGCCGGTACCGTTGTTGTCCTCCATCCTGAACGGGCCGATCTACTCTTCTGCTACGATGGTGCATGAACCGAACCATCACCCTGAGGAACATGGGGACAGCCAGGGCGTTCCTAGGTTCCATAAGTTGTCCTTCCCCACTTACGATGGCAAAGAAGACCCGCTAGGATGGCTCAACCGTTGCGAGTCCTTCCGCGGCCAGCTTACTCGTGAGGCGGACAAGGTTTGGCTCGCGTCCTTCCACATGACGGGATCTGCACAACAATGGTATTATGTGTTGGAATGCGACTCCGGCCGCCCGTCCTGGGCCAACTTCCATCTGCTCTGCCACCAGCATTTCGGGCCGGCGCTGTCTACCAACCATCTTGCCGACCTCGCTCGCCTACCGTTCAGTGCCTCTGTCGATGCTTACATGGAAGCGTTCCAGGTGCGCTTGGCGCACGCGGGACATCTAGCGCCGCTACAACAAGCACAACTGTTCACCGGGGGCCTCCCTGAGTATATCTAGGTTGACGTGGAGCTCCATGACCCCCAGGACTTGCATCGCGCCATGCGCTTGGCGCGGGCTTATGAGCGTCGCCATGCATCAGTGGCCCTCGCGCTCCCAGCACCACCGAATCATCCTCCTCGGCGCGCTCCGGCTGGACAGACCGCCTTACCGTCGATAGGGGGCGCTACGCCGTCATCAGCAGGCTCGGCCTCCTCCCTAAGCCGGCCTTTCAAGCATCTCACACCGGCAGATCGCCGCAAATTGGGCTTGTGTTACAACTATGATGAACCATACGTGCAGGGACACAAGTGTCCACGTCTGTTTTACCTTGAAGTGATAGATTATATTGTGGAGGAGCCAGAGTCCGATGAGGATGAAAAACGCTAGAAGCCGGCCAAGACAAACCCACCATATCATTATCAGCCATTGCAGGCATCAGGACTGAAGATACTATGCAGGTTTACATCCAAGTTGGCAACGTGCAGTGCGTGGCGTTGCTTGATTCGGGTTCTACTCACACATTCATCAACGGGGACGTCGCACGTCGCGTTGGCATCCACTTTGAACTGTGCTCAGGTGCCGGTGTCACGGTCACAAATGGTGACCGCGTCGCTTGCCGGGGGCTCGCGCGCGACGTCGGCACACGCATTGCCGAAGAAGTCTTCTCAGTCGACTGCTATACTATCCCATTGGACCAGTGGGACATGGTTCTCGGTGTCAACTTCTTGCACACCTTCGGACCGATATTGTGGGATTTTGATGACTTGTGCATGGCATTCACCAAGGCAGGTCGGTGCTAGTTCTGGCGCGGTATCGGCTCAACCCGCTATGACGTGCAGTCCACTCGCCGCCTCCGTGCTCTCCACGACGCGGGCCGCAACACCAGAACAGCCTTGCTCGATAAGCTCCTCCACTCATTTGAAGATGTGTTCGCCATGCCCGAAGGCTTGCCGCCCGCTCACGCCTGTGATCACCGCATTCATCTCATGCCAAATGCAGTGCCAGTGGCCGTGCGGCCTTATCGCTACCCACAACTACAGAAAGATGAGCTAGAATCCCAGTGCACCGCTATGCTGCAAATGGGGGTGATCCGTCCGAGTACCTCAACGTTCTCTGCTCCTGTTTTACTTGTCAAGAAACATGATGGCTCCTAGAGGTTCTACGTGGATTACCGTGCCTTGAACAAGCTCACCATTAAAGACAAATTTCCAATTCTGGTGGTCGAAGAATTGCTGGATGAGCTTCACGGGGCCTGGTTTTTCTCCAAACTGGACTTGCGTTCAGGGTACCATCAAGTTTGTATGCATGCTGATGACATTGAGAAGACTGCTTTTCAGACTCATGAGGGTCACTTCGAGTTCTTAGTCATGCCCTTCGGGCTGTCCAATGCACCGGTGACATTCCAAAGTCTCATGAACACAGTGCTCTGGACGTTCCTGCATAAGTTTGTCCTTGTGTTTTTTATGACATCTTGATCTATAGCCCCTCTTGGTCGATGTATCTGCAGCACATCAATGCAGTCTTGACTGCTCTGCGTGACCATCACCTGTGGTTGAAACGCTCTAAATGCGACTTCGCAACGTTGTCGGTACATTACTTGGGACATGTCATCTCCGCGGCTGGTGTTGCAATGGATCAGGAGAAGGTTGCGGCAGTCGCTACCTGGCCTCAACCCGGCAACATGCGTGCGCTCCGGGGGTTCCTCGGCCTCGCCGGGTACTATCATCGGTTCATTAAAGATTACGGCTCGGTGGCTGCCCCGTTGACGGCGCTTCTCAAGAAGGAGGCTTTCCTGTGGTCGCCCGCTGCCACGGACGTGTTCAACACCCACAAGAAGGCCCTATCTAGTGCACCGGTTCTCCAACTTCCTGATTGGGACAAATCATTCATGGTCGATTGTGATGCATTTGGCTCTGGATTCGGCGCAGTACTCCATCAAGGCGCGGGTGCTCTGGCATTTTACAGCAGACCCTTTGCAGCTCAGCACCATAAGTTAGCCGCATATGAGAGGGAACTCATCAGCCTTGTCCAAGCAGTTCAGCACGGGCGTCCATATTTGTGGGGCAGACAATTTATTGTGCGCACAGATCATTATGCATTGAAGTTCTTGTTGGATCAATGGCTCTCTACAGTTCCCCAACATCAGTGGGTTAGTAAGCTCTTTGGGTATGATTTCATGATTGAATTTCGGCCGGGCACTCTCAATGTCGTTGCCGATGCGTTATCTCAGAGGGAGGTGGATGATTTGCTGCTTCATGCCATCATGGAGCCTTCCTTTCAGTTATTCGACGACCTATGCCGCGAACTGTAGCTGGATGACGACCTGCGTGCGCTGCGTGACTCCATTGTGGTGAACCGTGGCGAGCCCTAGCGTCTCGCTGACGGTCTCATCATGCGTGATGCCCGCGTGTTTGTCCCAGCGACGTCCTCGGTCCTCCCCATTGTTCTCCAGTTAGCGCACGGTGCTGGCCATGAAGGCACACAGAAGACGCTGCAGCGGCTTCGTCAGGAGTTCGTGATCGATCATGATTGTCTCCTTGTCTGGGACTTTGTGAGTTCTTGTTTCACGTGTCAGCGTAACAAAACAGAACATCTACACCCGGCTGGTCTCCTTCAGCCTTTAGAGGTTCCCTTGTAAGTTTGGTCTGATATCTCCATGGATTTCGTGGAGGGGCTTCCGCATGTACATGGGAAGAATGTGATTTTAACGGTGGTTGACAGATTTTCCAAGTAGGTGCATTTTCTTCCGCTGAGTCACCCATACACCATAGCTTCTGTCGCCGGGGTGTTCTTTGAGGGCGTCGTCAGACTTCATGGTTTTCCGGTGTCCATTGTTAGTGATCGCGATCCAGTGTTTACGGGGCATGTTTGGCGCGATCTCTTCAAGCTCGATGGGGTCAAGCTCAAGATGAGCACAGCTTTTCATCCACAAACCGATGGACAGTCCGAGGTGGTTAATCGCACAATTGCTATGTATATGAGGTGTCTCACTGGCGATCATCCTCGTTCTTGGCTTCAGTGGCTTCCTTGGGCAGAATATTGTTACAACACTTCATTCCACTCCTCCCTTCGGACGCCGTTTGAGGTGGTGTATGGCCGGCCTCCACCGCCTCTGTTGCCTTACACTACCGGCATGGCACGGATAGACAAGGTGGACAAGCTTCTCTGTGATCGTGATGCATTTCTCGCCGATGTTCAGGATTGGCTACTGCAAGCCCAGGAATATGCCAAACGGCATTATGATGCTCACCACCGCCCTCTTTAGTTTGACATTGACGATTGGGTTCTCCTACACCTTCTTCATCGACCGGCGCAATCCCTGGTGCTAGGCTTCCATGGCAAGCTTAGTCCATGATTTGCTGGTCCGTTTCATGTCATTGAGCGCTTTGGCGAAGTGGCATATCGCCTGCGTCTTCCGGAGGGAGCTCGGATTCATGATGTGTTCCATGTTGGGGTTCTCAAGCCATTTCAGGGAACTCCACCCTCCACTACACTGGCGCTTCCTCCTCTTCATCATGGCCGAGTGCTTCATCGCCTTGCGCGCGTGCTTCGTTCTTAGTTGTGGCGCGGTGTGTGGCATGTGCTGGTTCAGTGGGAGAACTTGCCGGAAGATGACGCCACTTGGGAACCCGTGGATGAGTTCCGTGCTCTCTTTCCTTCATTTCAGCTCGAGGACAAGCTATTTCCAAAGGAGGGATAGATGTTATGACCGGTACGGTCTACAGGCCCAGACACTGTGGCTTAGAGCCCGGCTGAGTCGACCCAGTTGGTTATCAAGTCCAAGAATCTAGGATACTTATCTTTTGAGTTTGTTACTTGATTAAGTTAGAGTTGAGTCGGTTGAAGATTTGCTTGTATAAGTATTGAACAATTATGATGGGATTGATTAGCCTGGGATTGAGTTTATCTCATCTTGGGCCCTTGGGCATTACTGCTCACGGTCTCCCTATTGCCACCGAGTTTCTAGCCAGGCGTCGAGCACGGCGCCGCCAGTTCATCATCGGGGTTTCAAGCCCAGGCCTCTCATCTCCCACTCCTACGCCCTTAGATCCCTAAGCCACAACACGTCCTTAGTGCCCAACCCATCTACTTTCTCACTACGATCAGGCCACCCAAGAAATTCATGAAGATAAACGAGGCAAAAATTCTTATGGGCAGGAGATACAAGCTAATGAGAGGAAAATGCAAGGTAGCATGGACCAAGGTATGCATAATTGCAGATGGATCCGATTCAGTTGGTCCGAAAATGATAGACCTTGGAAAGGTATGCAGCTGCCTGTGGATGATTGTGATAAGGTGCTCTTCAAATCAGCAACACATTCCTTCTGATTGTCACGATAGCTACAAGGTGAAGCACCGGCGACGTTGTTACAGGCACAACAAAAGAAAGAATCGGTCAGTGGCCGAGGCACTGCAAAACGATAGGTGGATTGCAGACATTGACTACAACATGACCCAGGAACTATCTCTGAGTTCGTAGACTTATGGGAGCAGCTGCAGGGAGCTAAACCCATCAGGCATCAGACTGCAAATGACAAGGTAACCTGGCTATACAGAATTTTTTTTAATTTTAACACTTTTTGAAAACTAATTTTAAATCTAACACTGTCTGTTTTTTTAAAACTAACACTTTTGGCCGCGCCTATTGCCATGACATGGACAAATGCCTGTGCCGCACCATGCATGGTGGCGCGGCAGCGGGCTGACATGGCAATGATCAGAATCGCTGACCGGTGATGTGGCAGGGCTTGCCGCGCCACCGATCTTGGCGCGGTAGTGCCGCGCCCTGATCCGTGGCATGGTAGAGCCGAATAAACCCCCCGCGGCCAGTCCCCCGCTGCCCGAGTAGTAAGACTGCCTGCCCGCGCCTGGCCGCTGCGCCCGCCGCCCGCCCGGCCCTCCATCGCCGCCTCCCTCCCTTCCCTTCCATTCCCCCGCCGCCTCCCTCCCTCCTCGTCCTCGTTCAAGGTAATGACGCACTTTTTATTTTGTTTGAATGGTGGATAGGATATTATGAATGGGAGTTAAGGTTAGGAGAAAAAATTGTTTGGGAACTATGGGCTATGGTTTGAAGGAAGATATTAGTTTGATTTTGTCAATGTTAAGGTTAATTATTTAGTTAGAAGTATGTTTACCATGTAGATGGAAGACATGTTTCGGGAGCAGTTGTGGCAAAAATTGGGTCGTCCTAGAGAATTGTACCCCGACGAGTCTAGCAAAGATGCCCATATCCCTCCTGAACTCCCTGTCCCTAACTATGACTGTGGTCTTCCGGCCGACGTGTTTCAATCGAGACATCCGGACACAGCGGCTCGTTGCTTCTACACATGCAGTCGTTTTAATGTAAGCAATTGTTTCCGTATGTTTTTCTTCATTTGTATTACTAGGTTACTAATATTTTGTTGAAATTTTATTGTATAGGCCCATGAGAGGTGTTTTTTCTTTTAGTGGATCGACAGTGCAGACAAATTTGACCCTAGGTACCTCCTTTTCGATGATTGGTGGAGAGGGCGACATCCATGAGAGCACTTCGAGCGGTGGGTTCCACCTCCCCCTAACCCCCCTCCAATGATGGCAAAGGAGAAGCACTTAGCCATAGTTAGACGACTCGAGGAACCTCCTCTGTGTGATTGCAGAGATCGAGCTATGATAAACCCTGAGAATACGTTGGAGTTTGTGTGTCCAAACAAGCATGAAGCAAGTGCAAAGTGTATGTGTTGAAAGGTTGAGCTATATGTGTTCATGTACTAATATCATGTTTTTAGGTGTATTCAATGGTGAAGTGTCGATTCAAGGAGTGGTTGTATGGTCCTAAGAACAAATGGCCCGAAGAACCACCAAAGGCAAAGCAAAAGAAGAAAGAAAGGTTAATTTACAAAGCACCACCAGTAAAGTGCGAATGTGGTGTTAAATCCAACTACGGTCTAGTCCTTTTGGAGCTTGGAATAGGCCATTATTGCGGCCATATGGTTGACTATGATGAGGTTGGTTATTTTTATGGTAACTATGAAATCGTATTTTGTTTCTTTTGCTAAGACATATATGATATAATTTTTCGTTTGAACAGAGCACTTGAAAATGCAGGTGGGAATGTTATGATGGTCAAGCTAAGTTCTTGGATGAACTGAAGGGAAAGCAAGTAATTACATGGAAGAGGGGATATGGACCTGACTACGTCAACCTTTTCATTAAACATCACAAAGACAAGATGCGTGAGTTTGCTAGACAGCGCGATATTTGTAACCTGATCGACGTTGGGCTTGACAAATGGGGATTAGAGAGACGGATAACGTTAGAGGAGGAGAGGGCAAGGAAGGAGGCAAGGGAGGAGACAAGAGTACAGATGCGGGTCTTGAATGAGCATGTTGTTGCATTATGTGCCAGTGAGTGTTTGAAAGCCTTTTTTGTTGCCTGATTTTAAATGTAATATAATCGCGTTGCTAACTAATTGCATTTTATACATGTAGAGATTGGATGCAGCGAGGAACATGCTGCAGAGGTGGCTCATGCAAGGTACGAGGAAAAGAAGTTAGATGAGCATAGAAAATGAGCTGGTCGAACCGTTGAATCACCGATTGTGTTGTCTGATGAGGGGGGCGAGGATGGGGATGACACTGCCAGACTCAGTGAGCTCATCGCTCTAGTAGAGGCGGGCTTATAGGTAGAGGAGGCTGAAGACGACACTGGTAGACTGAGCTAGCTGATCGCTCTAGCAGAGGTGGGCTTACAAGCGGAGGAGGCTAAGGACGACACTGCTAGACTGAGCGAGCTCATCGCTCTAGCAGAGGCGGGCTTGTAGACGGAGGAGGATGACGACACATTCTTCACTCAGGCCACAGAGGCCACAGATGAAGCGAAGGCCGCTTACTACAGGCAAAAGGCAGATCAGGGCAATGCAGGTGAGCCTATCCACAGCAACAGGGTTGTGGTTGAGGATTGGTACTTGGACGATGAGTTGCTTACTCAGTATATTTCTGACTGAGGGATTTTGATTGCGCCATCTGTTAGTTCCATGCTTTATTAATGATCAATGTAGCTATGTACTAGAAATTACATTGTGTTGTCTTATATTCCATTTGAACTACTGATGTATTGTACCCATGTATCATGTACTCGGATTACCCATGTTCGATCTTAAGTGATCACATCTGTTTGTATCATGCGTTGAGAATTTCTAAAACGAATGAAATCGACTGAAATTATCTCGAATATAGCGCCATAGCTATCGATGTGGGACCCACGGGATACCCCGCCAGGAAGAGAGAAGATCTAGTCTAACTAGGTTTCCTTTCATATAATCCTAGTAGTAGTATTATTCTGTAATCCTACTAGGAACTCTCATTGTAAACCGACCAGGACTCCAGGTTCCTGACTATATAAAGGAGGGCGGAGTTGTAGGACAAAAAAGACTTTAGACGGAAGAGACACAATGACACACAATCAATCCAACGCAAAGGCTAACGTCGACTGGACGTAGGGCTATTACTCGATCAATGATCGAGGGTCCGAACCAGGATAAATTGACTGTCCCTTGCGTTTACCGTTGAGTTCTGCATACACCGAAGCCCGAACATACTGCCCCGAGGACCCCCGTGGCAGGCTATCGGTGGTCAAACATCGACAGCTGGCGCGCCAGGTAGGGGCTTTTCGGCGAATTTGCATCCAAGAGCTCGATGGACCTCGACAACATGATCTTCTCGACGGGATCAACCTTCATCTTTGGCTCATGGATCTGCGAGGCTGGCGACGATGGCAAGCTTCAAAGCCGTCTCCTCGAAGATTTGGATCACCATAAAGACGTTTTTTCGGCGACTACAATAGATCAAGTCACTGGAAGATTCGCAAAGCTCGTGATGTCCGATTCAACTCAGGTTTCGCGACTTTGCACATCCGACTTGAATTCAGGCTCTGCATCCAAGATGGAGTCTGACCCGAGTTCTTTTGAGAAATTGAGTTCTTTTCCAATGGGGCTACAGAACACGACCTCGGCATATCAAGAATACAACTCGGAGTGCACTTAGAATCCCTTCAAGAAGTTAGCTCTTTTCCCGTTTGGACTCCACAACAGGGCAAGGTCTTACCAAGCACAGCTCGAAGGATCCCTCGACCCAGTGCTTAGAATGCCACTAAAAGGAGCTTAGGAATGTCTCGTACTAACTATAACATCCCAAGACTGCATCGTCCACTGGCCAGGCTCTATTCCTGAGGATAGGAGTACCCGACTGGTCGGCACGACGGCAACAACAATTCTACCCTACCAAGAAGGAGACTCGATCTGCGACCTTGAAGCCTCTACTAAAGTTATCAGCAACCCCGACAGTATAGGAACCAACGCCAATAACAGAACAATTCACGCACAGGAAGTTCTCATGGTTCGATGTCCTCGATCACCATTGATCCCCCCAGAAGCACCTGACGTCAGGTCATCAGATGAATCTAAGTCCAACATATCACCCTTTGCTCAGGGCTATGATGGTGAGACCAAGAGTCAGAGGCAAGCTAGAGAAAGAAGAAACAAATTGAAACAGGGACGCCAACGACGTGCTAAGCAGCGTAAAGAAGCCTGGATCAGATATGAGTCAGATCTGGCTGAATACAATAGAAGAAAATTAGAACAAGAAGTCGAAGAAAGACGTGCGATGAACACACCCTAGGACAGGATTTGAGAAGCACTTGAAGAACTCGAAACGACCTGACATCCAAGTGAATAGCAGGAATAGCTCCGGGAACTTCTCCGGACAGCAGCCCTGAGGACGCACGAAGGAAGGATCCGCTCAAGACTACCCGCCAGGTCCACATCTCAGAGGAAGGAAAATCAAAATCAAAGGAAGTCCGCATTCGAGAGACTTGGACCAAGTGCAAGTGGCAACAGAGAAAGCAGGAGGGACCACAGTCAAAACTATCGAGACGAACAACCAAGACAGATCAGAAGCGAAGCACCCATTCGGACAGCGCCGCAGAACTACTCTCGCCAAAACGACAGCTGGCTGGAAGGAGGTGCTAAATCAGAATACAGAGAAGCCGGGACGCACGATAGATTCTCCTGTTTTGCAAGCAGACTTGCTTCAATACGACTACCGCACAAGTTCAAACCGTCCAACCACTCTAAATATGATGGCAAGACCGAACCAAGGCAATTGCTCAGAATCTACTCACAATCGATTGAACTGGCTAGAGGAGATGATGATATCAAGACCTTGTTCTTTCCTATGGCCCTAGAAACCATGCCCCTCCAATGGTTCGACAAATTGAATCCAGGGTCAATCAGAAATTGGGAGGACTTGCAAAGAGCTTTATGTGAAAATTTCGCGGGTATCATTACGCACCCAATCACCCACGCAGAACTAAAGGGACTCAAGCAGAAAGGAGAAGAAAGTCTCAGAGATTACTATCGACAATTTGATGAATTACGTGCCCAAGTACATGACATTACTGAACGAGAAGTAATCGAAGCTTTCTCTCACATAATCATGGCTAGGTGGCAATTTTAGGACTTCTGCAAAGAGAACCTGAGAAACAATGAAGAATTTAGATGCACAGTAGAAAAAATGATTACTGCGAAGAAGACACAAGAAAGGTTCCCAGAAACAAGCAACCGAGACAACCCGGATAAGCAAAATCATCGAAACAACAGACACCAAGAGAGAAAACGTGGACCAGACAACACCATAGCGGTAACTGACAAATCAAGGAAGTTTTCCAAGCCCAGAAGGTATGATGACATTGAAAACATGCATTGCCCATTGCACCCTAACGGAAAGCACACCATCGGAAATTGCTACACCTTCAATAATCGATACATAAGAAAAGATAGTAAGTGGAGCACTAAAGAAGACAATCAAAAAAAAGATGAAGACAACCACGAAGACCAGAGATTCCAAAAATCTAGGGGAACAGTAGTAGTAATCTTCGCCGGAGCCCTAGATTCCAGAAGCAAGCACCAAGAAAAGTTAGCTCTACGAACCATCATGGCAGCGGAGCCTGCTACTCCAAGATATCTCAATTGGTCATAGTATCCAATCCAGTTTTCAAAAGAAGACCAGTGGACTAGCGTAGGAAACGCAGGCCATTACCCACTGGTTTTAGATCCAACTATTGCCGGTATGACGGTCACCAAAGTACTAATCGACGGGGGAGCTGGACTCAACATCATCTTTTTAGAAACACTAAGGAAGATGGGACTACAACTTGCCGGGATGATTACACCAACAAGTACACCTTTCTATGGGATAGTACCCGGCAAGGTAGCCATGCCACTTGAACAAATCACTCTACCAGTTACTTTTGGAACTCCCTCAAACTACCGCACAGAGTTCATCAAATTTGAAGTTGCAGACTTTGAATCATCATACCACGCAATCCTCGGACGTCCAGCACTAGCAAAATTCATGGCAATACCACATTACCCGTACCTATTGCTAAAGATGCCAGGGCCTAACGGAGTCTGTGGCAGAACCTCCTAAATTATAGGGCCCACATACACCTGTCACTGTCCAACGACCTTTGACATCAATGCATATGTTACCGATAACTTAAGAAGACTGTCGGGTGTCCTCGAAGAACCCCGAATCATCCACGATTTCCGAGCAGGATCACATTACAGAGTCATTGCAGTATTACAACAGTTTATTCAAATAGATATATCAGAGTAAAATATAGCGGAAGCATTATAGCAACTTAGTTTACAAACCAGTTGTTTCAAACCTTACAAACTAAGTATAATTATTAATACAAAACGAAGTAGTGGAGTGGCATTATAATATAATACAAAACACACAATAAAACTGCCCTGTCCAAGGGCCACACATTTACTTCTCGTCATCAGATCGAACTATAGTCATGCAGCACGATCCAAAACAGATCGACTCATGAGGCGCACCTGCAACAAGGGTCAACGAACCCTGAGTACAAAAGTACTCAACAAGACTTAACCGAAATAACAAATAAGAATCAGGAATGCAGGCTTAGGAATTCAAGGTAGGGCTTTAGCAATAATCAAAGTTCTTTTGCGTAAAAGCTCTTTTAACAAAATTCTTTATTTCAACATTTAAAACTTCATAAGATCATATACAAAGCTGACACGATCCGTATTGAGATCATGAAACTTCATATCCAACACTTTCTCAAACCATACTCAAGTTCCAGTTATTAATACTACGATGATGAACAGAGAAGTGAGTCTCCATAACCGAGGAGCAACGACGATTCGAACCGATTATAAACCCAGCTGGGAATTCCAGACCACACGACATATGCAGGTCCCCGACCTACATATATCAACCTACCCTCGGATCCTCTAAACAAGAACGGGTCCGCGCCACCCGAGAATACAGTACTCCACACTCCAGCCCATTGCCACGTGGGTACACGCTATTCCCGCCATCTCTCCACTCCCAGTGCGCGAGTAGCCATTCTCGTAATAGAATAGCCAAGTTAAGGCTTACCGGAGTATGCGGTTAGTACTACAAAGTCTCACCTCAAGCGGTTCAACAACGGTACGGACCTTAATCGACACGGGCGGAAAGAACCCGCTCACAAGACCTCCATGTCTTGTGGCTCACACACACCGAGTCCGCCTGGTCTAGATTTATTACTCCACATTTCCATATCACATGTTAACATAATTAACCAAAGTTCCATTGAAAGTTCGCAGGTGACAGGCAATCACCCGATTTTCATCGTTCTAAGCATAGCTAAGCAAAACTAGGCATATACGAATTTAAAACTGGTAATATGGTAAATATGGAATAACAAGGTTGCTAATGCACCAATTAGGTTTTCACTTAACTCCTAATCACTTAATGCAGTAAACGGAAGCAAAAGCGAAATAAATTTGTAAAATACAAGGTAGGGTTATATGCATCCGGGGCTTGCCTTCGTTGACGGAAAAGTCCGATTCAGGAGTCGGTCCACAGATATCCAACCCGACCTCAACCGACGGATTAACCTCCTCAACCGCTTGATTAACCACTACAGGTTCACCTTCGTTCACTACACGTAGTAATAATACTATGCTTAACATGATGCGAGATACAAAATATGATGCTCGATGATGGATGCAAAAGTTAGCAACTTGAATACAACTTTCCTTCACGGTACAGTTACAAGCTAATCTAACTAAATCATTTCGTAATACACACATCAATTGCCAAAGATCATTATCCACTAATGACCCAAGGACATCACCCAATCAAAAATTCAATCAAAACCTAAATCATTAAAGGTTACTATTTGCTTTTATGAATTAATTATTTAATTAAGAATTATGAAATAAATCAACTTATTCCAATTGGGCTCAAAATTTTGTAAATGTTCATTACATGATAACTAAGTGGCAAAACAATTTTCATAATTTTGGATAATTAATTAAGCCTAGAAAAATCATAGAAAGTCATTTATTAATTAATTGAGCAATTTTATCATACCCCAAAAAAATACTTAAAATCAATATTTCAAATTTTTGTCACATAATATACATCACAAAGAAGTCACAAAAAATTTTCATAATTTTGGAGCTCTAAATAAATTTACACAAAAATAACAAATTCCAAGCACTATTCATATAAATCGAAAAAGCAGAAAATTCATTTTGAACGCCGAGTCACCGACATCGGACCCACATGTCATCTTCAACCTTCAACTGAAAGACAACGAAATCTTGGTGGCGCTGACAGCGCAAACTCGCCGACGGTGAATCCAAAGGCGACGGTCAAGGTACCAAAATGACCACATCATCAGGAGGCTACAAGATCGATTGAAGGCACTAGCTAGGCAATTGGGGAAAAGCTACGAGCTTGGCATCGGCCATGGAGGACGCCTAAAATGCGTCGGTTTCGGCGGCAAAGAGATCGGCGAAATAGGAGCTTCGGTAGCGATTAAATAAACGGTACAGAAGCACCAAGTAGCTCACCACGAACACGACGGAGCAAGAGAGCAAGGTCGAGAAGAGGCGAGACGTCACAAATGTCGCACGACGGCACAAACCAACGGCATCTACATGAGCAAGGATCGTCGGTGATGGTGTGGGGTGGATCAAGTAGGTGGTGATCAAAATGAGCAAGCAACAACGGATTAAGCATCACAAAGATCGAGACGAAGCTGGAGCTACGCTAGTCGGAAGAATACAAAACTCACCGGAGGCCACGACCACGGTGAAACGGGATCACCAAGACCGCTGTTTTGGCCGCCAAGAAGAATAACGTTGGGCGGCGTTTCCGGAAATCGTGAGACTAAATTGAGGGGTTAATTTGGACGCGCAAGGAGTAGGCGGAGCTGGAGCTAGCTTATCAGCGATGGCGAGGTAACAAAGGGCGGTGGACGCAGGCTCGCCATGGGAGATGAGCAAGGTGACGGAAGAAAACTAGAGCAAAGGAAAAGAAGAACGGCGACGACCCAGAGCTTTATAGTGCAGCCAAGGAAGCGCAAAGGAAGCCACGATTCACCTTTTTCTAGCTACCAACTTGACTTGACGGGACGCTGTGGCTTGACGGATCGAAGCAAATCGAAGTTCATAGGCATGTAGCAAGAGCGGTGAACACTGTTCATCAATATTACTGAATTGCCATTCTCCAAAATTCACAAATTACTCTCAAAATTTCATAACAACTCAAAATCTCCAAAAATAAAAGTTGTTCAAAATCAAAAGTTCTACAACTTTGCTTTTGAAACCATATCCAAATTCATTTTACATTTTGAAATTCAAATTTGAATTCAAAAGGGACACTTTAAAGAATTATGCCTTTTCAAATTACTTCAAATTTTACTAAACAACTTTGAAAACTCCAAAACCAACTTTGTACATCTTTACAAGATCTACACTTTTGCTTTTAAGCTCAACCCCAAAATATGCTTAGATTTTTAAATGAGTTTTAGGTGGTAGAATTTAAATAATTGAAATTAGGGTTTTGAATTTCAAAACAATACAGTATTTCAAACTCGATTCAAACAATACAAGTCAACACTTATACATGAATGTAAACTTGTTTTAGTGAATGCATATCAAAGTTTGCAATATGACCAAATGCTTTGCAATGCATATGATGACATGACAGTTTTAGTATTTAAAACACCCGGGGTGTTACAGAGTCCTCTCCCTTCGAAGTGATTTGAAGCGTGCTTTTGACTGTGATGTTCAGGCAATTCAAATTGCAGCCAAAGCACAAGCAACCAATGGTAGAAAAGAAATAGCTGTTGTTGCCGCAGAACTGAGCCCGGAAGAACTAGAGATACCAGCTAAAAAGCCCAGCATCTTAGCACCACTAAAAGAAGCCGACGTCAAGTAAATCGACCTAGGAACCGGTGATCCCACCAAAACGGCAACCATCAGTGCCCACCTCTCGGCAAAATAGGAACTCACGCTCCCCAACTTTCTTCGGGACAACAAAGATATCTTCGCCTGGAAGTCGGCCGACATGCTAGGTGTCCCAAGAGAGTTGGCTGAGCACAGAATCGATATCAACGAAGGATCCAAACCTGTGACGCAACGACTATGACGGTTCACACCCGACAAGAAGGCAACAATTAAAAAAGAAATCACGAAGCTAATGGTAGCCGGATTCATTAGAGAAATCCTTCATCCAGATTGGCTAGCAAATCCAGTTCTAGTACAAAAGAAGAATACAGGCGAGTGGCACATGTGCGTTGACTATACAGATCTCAACAAACACTGCCTGAAAGATCCATTTGGGCTACCACACATTGATCAGATAGTTGATTCAACAGTAGGATCAGCCCTATTATCCTTCCTTGATTGCTATTTAGGATATCACCAAATCGCTTTAAAAGAAGAAGACCAGAGCAAAGACATCGTTCATCGCTCCGTTCAGTGCCTACTGCTACAAGACCATGTCGTTTTGACTCAAGAACGCTGGTGCCACTTACCAAAGAGCTATCCAGACGTGCCTTGGTGAACAGATTGGCGAAAACGTGGAGGCATACGTGGATGACGTAGTTGTGAAAACAAAGAATCCGGACACACTTATTGAAGACTTAAAGCAAACCTTCAAAAACTGAAAAGGTGGAGGTGGAAATTGAACCCAAACAAGTGTGTACTCGGAGTTCCTTCAGGACAACTACTCGGATTCTTGGTCAGTCATCGTGGAATCGAAGCCAGCGCCAAGCAAATTCGAGCCATAACAGAGATGGGACCCCCTCGAAGCGTAAAAAATGTGCAGAAACTAACAGGCTACATGGCGGCCCCCAATCGTTTCATATCAAGACTCGGCGAAAAAGGGTTACCTTTCTTTAAACTACTAAAGAAGACAGAAAAGTTCAAGTGGACAGAGGAAGCCAATGAAGCTTTCAAAAAACTTAAAGCATACCTCACATCATCACCCGTTCTCACGCCACCAAAGAAATACGAAGACATGATGCTATATATTGCAGCTACTTCTACGGTGATCAGCATAGCGATAGTCATGGAAAGAGAAGAAGAAGGGCGCATATATAAAGTACAACGTCCCGTATACTACATCAGCGAAGTACTGTCAGAATAAAAAATCTGGTACCCGCATGTGCAAAAACTACTCTACGCCCTCCTGATCACTTCACGCAAGCTACGCCACTATTTTGAAAGCCACAAGATTACCGAGGTGACAGATTTCCCACTCGGAGACATCCTACACAACAGAGACGCAACATGGCGCATATCTAAGTGGGCAGTTGAACTTGGAGCTCTCAATATCGATTTCACCCCATGGAAGGCAATTAAATCCCAAGCTCTTGCTGATTTTGTGGCCGAGTGGACAAAAATTCAACAACCTATGTCAAACATCGTCCTTGACCATTGGAAGATGTACGTTGATGGATCGCTCAAGCTAGGCGGAGCCGGAGCAGGCGTTCTCTTAATTTCTCCAGATGGAAAACAACTCAAGTATGTCCTTCAGATATTATGGCAAGCTACAAACAATGAAGCAGAGTACGAAGCCCTCATCCACGGGCTCCGAGTGGCAATTACCCTCGAAATCAGGCGATTGCTCATGTATGGAGATTCGGCAGTAGTCATCAACCAAGTCAACAAAGATTGGGACTGCACCAAAGAAAACATGGGCACCTACTGTGCTGAAATACGAAAGCTCGAAAAACACTTTCAAGGATTAGAAATTCTACACATCCTGTGCGATTCTAATATTGCAGCAGACGTCCTCGCTAAGCTCAGATCAGACAGGCGAAAGTTCCACCCGGTGTATTCATAGAGGAGTTATCAGCTCCCTCTATCAAACAACCCGGTGAAATAGTGCCTGAGCTTCAAGCTAAAGACAACCAGATCTTGGTGATCAACAACTCGTGGACCTAGGTCTTTATTGACTATATCAAATAGAACAAGCTGTCAGTAGATAAAGAGGAGGCTACCAGAGTCGTTCGCAGAAGTAGGAACTACGTCCTAGTGGGGGAAAAGCTATACAGAAGAGCCGCGTCATCAGGAGTACTCCTAAAATGTGTCTCGTTTGAAGAAGGCAAAGAGATCTTAGACGAAATACACTTAGGTTGCTGCAGAAATCATGCCGCTTCAAGAACACTAGTCGGCAAAGCTTTCCGCACCGGATTCTACTAGCCAACAGCTCTGAAAGACGCGGAAGAACTAGTCAGAAAATACAAAGGCTGTCAAATGTTTGCAAGACAAGCTCATGTACCAGCTCACAATCTTATCTACATCCCACCCGCTTGGCCTTTCTCCTGGTTGGGGTTGGATCAAGTAGGACCTCTCAAGAAAGCAGAGGGCGGTTTTGAGTACATCTTCGTAGCAATTGACAAGTTTACCAAGTGGATTGAATACAAACCACTCGCAAAATACAGCGTAGCCAAAGCAGTAGAGTTCATCCAAGACATTATGCACAGATTTGGCATGCCCAATCGAATAATCACAGATTTGGGCTCTCCCTTCACGGCTACATAATTTAAAAGTTGGGCACAGGACTGCGGCTTCAGCATAGATTACGCGTCAGTCGCACATCCAGAAGCCAACGGACGGTAGAAAGGGTTAACGGACTCATCCTAGCCGGGTTAAAGCTAAGATTATACGAAGAACTAGTAGACTATGAATCCAAATGGATTGAAGAACTACCCAAGGTAGTATGGGGGCTGCGAACTCAAATAAGCAGAGCCACCGGGTATTCACCTTTTTCCTAGTCTATGAATCAGAAGCCGTACTACCTGCCGACTTGATCTGGACGTCACCAAGGATAGAACAATATGACGAAGGGGAAGCAGAACACACCAGAAGATTAGAACTCGACAGTTCAAAAGAAGTCAGAGTAAATGCTACCCTTCAGTTAGCTAGATACCTTCAAGGTCTAAGACGCCACTACAACAAGAGTACCCAGCCTCGATCACTCCAAATCGGGGACCTAGTACTAAGAAGAATACAAAAAACTGATGGACGCCATAAACTACTAAGTCCATGGGAAGGTCCTTTTATTATCACAAAAGTCATCGGACCAGGCACATACAAGTTGACAACCGAGGATGGAAAAGAAGTCAGCAACACATGGCACATCAGCCAACTAAGAAGATTCTACGCGTGAAAACAACTCAAGAAAGAATATATATTCAAGCCGTAAGGGATCAACGTCCATGATCAATACAGATAATGTTCATCGACAACATATGTATTATTATGGCTCATCAACAATTCACGATCAATAAAGATGGTCTTTCTACACAACATATGTCTTGTTATGACTTTCTCCGAAGTTGTCTTCACTAAGCAAAATGGCTGAAACACGCCTGAGCATCCCGGCCGAGAGCAAAATAGCTGAAAAGATGCTTGAGCCCGCCGATGAGGGTAGCTAACAAGCTAACACCAAAACAAAAGTAAAATGGTGAAAATATACTGAGCATCCCTTACCGAGAGCAAAATAGTCGAAAAGATGCTTGAGCCCGCCAATGAGGGTAGCTAACAAGCTAACACCAAACAAAAAGCAAAATGGTGAAAATACAACTGAGCATCCCTACGAGAGCAAAATAGTGAAAAGATGCTTGAGCTCCGATGAGGGTAGCTAATAAGCTAACACCAACCAAAAGCAAAATGGTTGAAAATACGCCTGAGCATCCCGGCCGAGAGCAAAATAGCTGAAAAGATGCTTGAGCCCACCGATGAGGGTAGCTAATAAGCTAACACCCGAACCAAAAGCAAAATGGCTGAAAATACGCCTAAGCATCCCGACCGAGAGCAAAATAGCTGAAAAGATGCTTGAGCCCGCCGATGAGCGTAGCTAAAAAGCTAACACCCGAACCAAAAAGCAAAAACGACTGAAACTAAGCCCGAGCATAAATCAGAGCGAATTCAAGACAAGACCCTCCAGCTAATTGTTCCAAATAGCAAGAGGCTCGGGGGCTACACTTGGATAGATCCAAGAAGCGCTACATGGTTTCACTCAAGAAAGCACTCGGACGACACTTGTTTCTACTTGGCAAGACCTGAAGGAACAAGATGAGGCTTCTAGAACTCAACCATAAAGTGCTCGGGGGCTTGTCGATGTCAAGATCGCCGGTCCTAAGTCTTTTTAGTACTAACATGAACACGAAGTCTACCAAAACAACGATCTATACCGAGTTGTTTACAGGTCACAAATGAAAAGCCCGACAAGCCAGACAAAGCGCTCAACAGATCAAGAAAGTCTGTCAAGACAACGACCCACATATACCAAGTTGTTTACAAGACAAGGACATTCTGGCAAAGAAGACGTCAACTAAAATAAAGGATCTTCATTCAAACTCTATTCAAGAATAAGTATAAGTATTCTGTTACAAAAGCCAGAGTACAAAGGTCGATTACATTCAAGCATTGTCTTCAGGAGTAGAAATATCGATATTAAGGTTATCAACAATCCTATTGGCTAAGTCTTTGACCTCAGCTCATTCTTTCAACAAGATCAACATATTCTCGACTTTCGACTTCACACGATCTTGGACAGGGAAACTCAAGAAAGAACCTGCACCTAGGCAAGAACATTCTGGTACATAAGTGGGCGACCTCTTCACAAACCCCTAGAAACAAAGTTGGAACTCGGGGAATGAATCGAGCCCAAGGTTGACCGTCATCTGCTGGAGTCAGGAGGAGAAGGTGGCTCATCGACCGGAAGGATTTCTACAAAGTGTTCCAGTTCTCAGTGGCCGTCGCCAACTTACCAGACAAGTCTTGAATAGTCTTTTGAGCCTGCACAAGATCTCTGTCAGCTCCACGCCTAATCAGTTTGGCAAGCACGAGTTCTTCTTCAGCGCGAGTAATTACCTCCTCAACCCTGTTGTGACTATTGCGGGCAGTGGTCTTCATTTCCTCAAGACCCTCCGAGAGCTCCTGCTTTTCAACTTGGAGAGCTAGGCCAGGCAACAAAAACAAGTCAGTGGAAAAGAAAATCAGAATACAAAAGGAAACAAAAAGAACCCGCAATACCTTTGCACTCATTCTTCAGGGACTCCACCGTAGCATCCCTCTGCTTTTCTGCCTCAACAACCCAGGCGCGGAGAGCCTTCTCTTCCTTCTGATGTGTTTGGCGCTCGGTCTCTAGCTCGGCCCGGTAGAGGTCAAGCTCTGCCTTCAAGGTACTCACCTCGTAGGACAACTTTTTCTCGGTTCAGACGAGAAAAAGAAGCCGGTATGATCACGAGAAAAAGACTGAGCAAATAGAGAGACAGAAAAACAAGTCGTAAGGACCAGAGAAAGACGAACAACCAAAGAAAGAATCTCAAAAAAACTTACCTGGAGCTTTTCCCCAGAAGAAGACACAGAGGTCGCCAAGTTACCCCAGGCCATGGTCAGCTCAGACAACCGATGAGTAGCATCAAATTGATGCAACACATCGTCATCCAAGCACGAAGCACTGGTACCAAGGGGAGCTGAGGGAGAAGCCGGCGCAGGCAAAGAAGACAAGGCCAGGGCTATATCCTAGGAAGCCCCAGCTACCTCCTCAGAAGTACCCACCGTCGTGACCACAGTCACCTCTGGAGCAACAGGGTCAGCAGCAGCAGGGGGCCCAGCTTCCCACACAGCCACCTCACCGACTGTACTCTCCGAGTCCTTCGACTCAGTACGTGGGGGCGCACGAGAGGGCTGACTGGAGGGTGGCGGAGGAGTAAGAGAAGGCGAAGGACTGTAAGATGATAGAAAAACTCGTTGATAAAAATACAAGTCAGGAAAAAGAAAGGCAAAAAGCAAAGAAGCACTTACTCAGCTATCTTCTTTATAAAACCGAAAGAAGACCTTGCAGGAGGAACAATGGCGACAAAAACATCACCACCACCCTGCGACAGGAGCGGCACGGCT
Source organism: Miscanthus lutarioriparius (assembly GCA_904845875.1). Lineage (NCBI taxonomy): Eukaryota > Viridiplantae > Streptophyta > Magnoliopsida > Poales > Poaceae > Miscanthus > Miscanthus lutarioriparius. The sequence goes on along the minus strand of CAJGYO010000007.1, from coordinate 15,944,870 downwards.
GGTACCGGAGCACCAGAAGAACTCGGTACTAGAGCCCCGGAAGAACTCGTACCCGACGACCGCTTACTATAAAAAGATCAAGATCAAGGTCAAAACAAAAAGGAGGGATTCAACAACAGGAAAATGAGAAAACAACTCACCGTCACATGACAAGGGGTGCATCATCATCCTCTTCTTCCTCAGTCTCGACCAAGGCCACCATAGCACCAGCTGAAAAAGGACAAAAGTACTCGGTTAAAGACAAAAACATGCAACAGAAGGACAGAGTGTATTAATGTGCTCACCTAAGAGCATGCTAGCTATAACTTGAGTACCTGGACAAGTACTCGACTGGCGACCTTTCTTAGCAGCAGGCACACCAGAAGAAGAACCATCCACTCGCCCCCTCTTGCCGATGCTATGAGCAGCTCGAGGAACTGAACAAGGAACGTACTCTACATATACATCAAGGTTTGTGGAAGAAACACTGGGAAGCATTACGACAGTTTGCGACTTACCGGTTAAAGAAGCCCCAGCAAGACTACCCCCAGCCCCTACAATGGTAGGGAGGTCGTGAAGGGGAATCGGGTCAACAAAATTACGCCCCAATTCCTACAAAAATAATCAAACAATGAGACAAGGAAGTCTAAGCAAAAAATGGATACAACAAGAGAAATGCAAAAAGTACCCACACAAAGAGAAAACGACTCACAGCTGGAGGCGGGTTGCTTGCGTAGTACTCAGAGACAGTAAGCGGGACTACGCTTGCTCCTTTCAGCATCTTCTAAAGATGCTCGAGTACCTCCTCGTCGGTCAACTCAAGGGCAGGGACCATGCGTGAAGGATCCACAGCCCCAGAGTACTCGAAGCCAAAGTTCTCTCGCTCCTTCAGAGGCTGAACACGACGGTGAAGAAAGCTCGAGACGATTCCAAAGCCGGTCAAGCCCTGCTGCTTCAGAGTACTTATCCGCTCAAGGAACCGTTGGATCGCCTGGAGCTCGTCCGACGTTAGGGGGTTCTTTTCCCACCGGTCATTAACCGAAGGACCAGATCTAGAATGAACAGTGAGAGAAGGAATCAAATTGGCGGCATAGAACCAGTCAGCACGCCAATCCCTCACAGAATCAACCAGGTCATAGTCAAAGAATTTGCTTTTGAAACCCTGGTGAAACTGAATCCCGCAGCTGCCAAGAACATTGGTGTCTTCGCGGCGGGGTTGAGGCTTCAGACGAAAGAAGTGACGGAAGAGAGAAAGAGAAGAAGGAATTCCAAGAAAAGCTTCACAAAGATGAAAAAAATAGAAAGATGGAGGACGGCATTGGGAGTAAGATGGTTCAAACTAACCCCAAAATAACCGATAAATTGATGAAGGAAGACGGAAGCAGGAAGGCAAAGTCCAGCACGGATAAAGGAGACAAAGAGAATATTCTCACCAGGACCTAGAGCAGGGACCCGATGCTCGCCTGGAGCTCTCCATTCAGCAATGTCCTTGCTCTGGATCAGACCATCGCTAACAAGCTCACGAATCTGGTCTTCAGTCATTGTCGGAGCCGGCCAATCCTTCTGGGCAGCCCTCATGGCCACAAACTCCTGGTTCTCAATCACAGAAAGTGATGACTCCTCGTCCACGAAGGTAGCTTGGGACTTTCTCGTGGCTTTCTTCCTACCCATGTACTAGCGGAAGCAAAAAGGCACTAGGGAAAGACGAGGCTAAGACGGCGGCGCTCAGATGATGGCGACAATGGTGGGGGCGGATTTCTAAAAACTAGGGTTTTTCAAGGCAAAAGCGGTGCAGTAAAGAAGAAGAAGACGAAAGGCTTTTAAATAGATTTTATAGCAGTAAAGCGCGGCCCACTAGGCCCGTTAAAGCACGGTGTGAGAACGCATCGGACCATTTACTGACACAGCTAAAATGACGGAAGGCACAAATCCACACAACGGTACAGTTCAACGGGCAGATTTTGGACTTATCCATCCAGCAAAACGGCAAGGTTGTCACATTACTACAAAAAGAACTCATCAGCCATGAAGCAACGAAAGGTTACCTCACAAGGAACATAACAACTCGGAACTTACAGAAAGAACTCGGGGACTTCATAAAGGTACATCAACATAATAAAGAATGACAACTCAGAAGACAAAATTCTTTCCATTATGAATGACTTCAAAAGATACAAGATTACACATCTTACAAAACCCAATGAACTCGGTACTACGATAGGCAAGGCAGAAAAAAGGAACTCGGAAATAACTAGGCTCTAGAATGACTACGTGTTCCAAATTGCCACTCGGTAGATCAAACTGCACTCGGCTACACTGTTTTCTTCAAAGGACGGACGCAGTGCACCCAAGACGGAGATCAGCAGCGCGGCGGGACAACGTGGAACAAGAGGAGCGTGCAGGCATCTGTCTACCCAGGTCCGATGTGATACCGGATATGGTGTTGATCTGCACCGGACAGTCTCTGGGCAGGCGTCGAGGATCAACCCAGAACTGCTGGATGAAGGAACGTATCCCACATCACAAGACTTCCTCCAGCTACCACCACGTACTTCTGGAGCAATGCCACTACGGGATTAGTCTACCTCTAATCCCTATCACAAGACTTCCTCCAGCTATGACAAGACGTACAAGAACTACAAAATACACCCGGGGGCTGCTCCACTTCACAATCTATTATATTCATGACTACAGGTATTTCAAACCACACAACAAAGTGCTCGAGGAATCAAAACATCACACAAGGAGGATATTTATAGACCAAAGAAGCGGTGCACATGGACCGGGAGTGCCAGCGGAACAAACCTAACAAAGGACATGGTGAGAAGACAGAATTCAATGAAAGAGAACTCAGGCGTGAAGGAACAGTACTCAACAACAAGCATATTTAGGAGAATATACCAACACTGTACAACCCATGAACAAAAGGCATTTACACTCAACCACCACCATACAACTACACCTGACAACATAGCAGACTCTACCTCTGAAAGCAGCATACTCTACATCTGACAACAGCAGACTACCAGAGGATATGTCAAGATTCTGTATCCGAGTTCTTTTTGAAGAATACTCGGGGATGCATCAGGGGAAGTTTTCAGTTCTTTGAATAACTCAGATTCAAGACCCTCCAACTCTTTGTTCCAAATAGCGAGAGACTCGGGGGCTACACTCAGTGAGTGCACTTTTTCTTCAAAAAAGCGCACATCACTCAAAAGACTTCTTCAAGACAAGAGTTGCAAAACAACATAAGATTCAAGACCCTCCAACTTTTTGTTCTAAATAGCAAGAGGCACGGGGGCTACACTCAGTGAGTGCACTTTTTCTCCAAAAAAGCACACATCACAAAGAAGACTTCTTCAAGATAGACCACTTCAAGACATCAAGACAAAAATAACCTGGACCTAGCTATACCCGAGCTCTTTTTTGATAAAAAAAACCCGGGTATATGCTCTGAAACCCTTCAATGAAGAATCAGAGTGATTTCAAGAGAAGACCCTCTAGCTCCTTGTGCCAAAAAGCAAGAGGCTCGGGGGCTACACCCAAATGGGAATACTTTTTTCTTCAAAAAGGTACACACCAACCAAAGATCTCACGAAGTGCTACATGGTTTCGCTCAAGAAAGCACTCGGACGACACTTATTTCTACTTGGCAAGACCTGAAGGAGCAAAACAAGGCTTCTAGAAGTCAACCATGAAGTGCTCAGGGGCTTGTCGATGTGGGACCCACGGGATACCCCATAGGAAGAGAGAAGATCTAGTCTCACTAGGTTTCCTTTCATGTAATCCTAGTAGTAGTATTATTCTGTAATCATACTAGGAACTCTCATTGTAAACCGACTATGACTCCGGCTTCCTGACTATATAAAGGAGGGCGGAGTTCCAGGACAAAAAAGACTTTAGACGGAAGAGACACAACAACACACAATCAATCCAACGCAAAGGCTAACACCGACTGGACGTATGGCTATTACTCGATCATGATCGAGGGCCCGAACCAGGATAAATCGACTGTCCCTTGTGTTCACCGTTGAGTTCTGCATACGCCGAAGCCCGAACATACTGTCCCAGGGACCCCCATGGCAGGCTATCGGTGGTCAAACATCGACAATAGCCCACTGGTTCAACCGCGCCATAGCCTAGGTTCTACCGTGCCATAGTCCATGGCGTGTCAGTGACGTGCTATAGACCATGGCGCGGCAGTGACGCGGGCAGAAACCGACCAGCCTCAATTGAGCTGCTGTCGGTGCAGTAAAAAACTACAAGTGCTGTCTCGACCGTGCGCAAGTTGAAACAAATATGAAGCAATAAATGGACGACAATTTGCCACATAACATTTTCATTGGTTTATGAGTCTAGTGGTTTTTGTCGACAATATTCGTTCGACATAAGTTCAACGTAATGAACTAAGTCCTAGGAATGTAAGGATCCCTCGAACGCCTCTTGGAAACCTCGTCGTCCGGTGGAAGAAGTGGGTCGTCGTACTCCACCTCAAGAAGGAGGTACATCTAGTGCGGCGTGGGAGGGGCCATCCTATTACAAATTGATAAACAAAGGGTTAGAGTATTCAAATTAACAATATTCAGATTAACATTATGTAGCATTACAAAATTTGAACTACTTGTTATACAATACGAACACAATATGAAAGCACCTGCTGCCCTCGTCTTTTATGCCTGCTAGCCTTGTGACCAGATTGTTTGCAAATGGAGCAAAGATTCCTGCCACGGGTCTCGTTGAAGTCTCCCTCGCCGTACATGTCTTCGTCATACCCTCTCATAGAGTCCATGTCCCCCTTGAGCCGCTTCTTCTTCCTCCTACCCTTCCCTATCTTTATTAGATCCAAATGCGGCACATAGTCATAACCATTATAAGCTGGCCACTGTGTCGGGTCAAGGTATGGCTCGAAGCTCATCTCCCAAATACTAACGGTGTTTGAATGGAGATACAAGGGTGACATATATCGTAGATCCTCATAGTTGTACCCGCAAACCCTGTAGGCCGTGATCATATGAGAGCAAGGGGCATGCATGATTTGAGGGACGTTGCAACTACACTCTACCTTTTCAAGATCAACTCGGTAGTTTCGTCCACCATAACGTTCGCCGCCCAAGCTTGTGCCACCCTTGCCCTATACACTAAAGATATGGCGGCGGGGTCCATACGGCTCGGTGGTGTGCTACTTGGCCAATTCCTCGATGTCCTTCAAATGTTCAGCTCCAGCATTTCCAAAACACCCATGCTCAACTATATTCCTCTACGCAAGTTCCCACCTCTTCACAAAATATTCGTTGCACTTATGAAAGGGGAACTCAACAATTCTAGATACAGGCAACGATCGAACTCTGGTGAATACACGGTTGAAGGACTCCGAGGAGTTAGTGGTCATGATGCCATACCTGAAACCCCCCTCGTCGTATGCTAACGCCCACTGAGCCTTCTATTCCATCTGTGCCTCTAACTAGGCCTTTCCTGCTTCATTTACCATCTTATCTAGTTCTTTCTTTGTCTCCTTGAACTGGTGCTCTGTACGTACACAATATAGAGCCTTTACCTTGCCACATACCTCCTGCTTCCGCTGACGCCGCCAGAAATTAGCGGCAAAGTGTCTCATGCACCATCTATGTACTAGAGGCGGGAACCCATCTATATGCTCAGCTGCAACATTAAGAAGCCCTACGTGATGGTCCGAGATCAAACGTATAGTGCGAGATGGGCCAAGCACTTGTACACGTAGAAACCGCATGAACCATGACCATGATTCATTGTTCTCTCCCTCTGCCAAAGCAAAAGCCATGGGTACTATCTGGTCCTCAGGATCAACCGTAGCAACCATCATCAAGGTGCCCCTGTACTTTCCTATTAGGAAAGTGCCATCAACAAGTACGACTGACCGACAAAACTAGAATGCATGTTCCATTTGCGTGAACGACCAGAACACACGATAGAGGACATGCCTCATTGGGTCCTGAAAACACATCCCTTCGGTGTCCACAAACCATTTCAAGCCAGGGTTGTAGTAATGTATTGCACATAAGATGCGGGGCACCCTGTTGTACGCTTCCTCTCAACTATCCCATCGAATTGCTAGAGCAATTTGCTTAGCATGCCATGCCTTTCCGTACATCACATCATACTTAATGAATCCAGATATGGACTATTGTAAAGAAGACACTGAAATGTCGTTATTGTCATCAACGATCCCCAATATACGACGGGCAAGGTAACATGCTGTGAGATGTTGATGATTTTCCTTCCCCCTATTGTCTAGGCAAGTGTGGGGTTCGACAACTTTAGTTATCCTCTGCTTGCCATCACTCTGTCTCTTCTATGCATTTAACCTTCACGTACAACTATTTTTGCATATCACGTGGTACCTCAACTCCTGGTCCGAATGAGTGACGGTGTACGGCCTATGGTGGTACACAGCATAGTCCTGAAGGAAGAGTTTCATCTCTGACATTATGTTCAACATCGTCCCCTTTCTAAGGGTTTCTTTCTCATGGTCATATAATGATTTCCTACACATCTAGAGACCGGTGTCACAAACAACCATATTCATCATGTTGACATCCCTATAGTTCGAAACGCCCCTGAAAGGTACATTCTTAGACCTTAGTTGCTCAAGCTCAATCGCTGTGTAAGGTGGTGGTGGAACATACTGCTGCGCTTCGCTAATTCTGGCCCATGAATCATAGGGGGTATCAATTGTAGCCAAATCTGTGACTAGTCTACCCTGAGCCTGGACACCATGCAAAACCACAAATGGTACTGGTAATGACATAGTATGAACCGGTACTGGCATGGCATCAGTCGGTGTTAGCATAGCATCTGTACCTCCTTGGTCATCATCAGAATCGTCTGAATCACTGCTAACTACATCACCAATCCTGTCCTCCTCCTCCTGCTCCTCATCTTCCCGTTCGAACTCATTCACATCGAAGTCATTGCTTATCCAGCCTACTGCAGTTGAATGAAACTGCTCTTGCGTCAACTGACCGTCCAAATCTATGTTATCCTGAGTTGCTTCCCCTTTGACCCCTAATTCTTGTTCATTGCCACCAAAACCATCAATGGACGGGCCGTCCTGAACACCCTGCATCCTGTACCCATTCTCCACCACCACCTCAGCCATGGGCACATTGGAACCTTAGAGAACCCTAGTGTAGCAGGACCAGTGAGCAGGGTCATGCAAGGGCATGAGGACATAGTGTGCCCTAGTCTTCCCAGTATCAAACCTCCCATTCAGTGTGAAATCACCGACAAACTTTGCATTCAAACGGACACAAAGGTCGTTGAAGCTAGGAGGTTCATCAAACCATTCCAATTCTTCTTCCATATCCTCAAACATACCATCTTCTCTCCTAACACTTCCTCCGTATAAAACTCTAACACAATAATCCATCTGCAAAAGCATTTCAACAAACTTCATCAAGTCGTCGAATTCGTCGTACGTAATGTCTATAGTAATATTAATACATATTCTAACTATAACTATACTAACTAATCTAATATTAACATATATACAAGTCTAACTACAACAACTAATTAGACTAAATCCAATGTATAACTATACTCAATAACTATACTAACTAAACTACCTAACTTTACTATCTATACTAACTTACTATATTACCTATACTAACTAAACTAACAAACTTTATTAACTATACTAACTACATGAGGGGAGTACCTCGCGGCAGCGGCGCTCGTCCTCATGGCGGTGGCGCGCTAGACTGGCCTAGGAGGCGCGGGCATAGGCCTCGGCGGGCAGCCACCATGCGTGGCCGGAGGGGGTGGCGCCGACGTGCGGGCATGGCGGCCGCACTGGGCGGCCGACGGCCGTGCCGTGCCGGCGTTCGTGGCGTGGCGGCCGTCGTGCTCGGCGGCGGGCAGGGCCTACGTGCTCGACTATGGGCTGGCACGGGCAGACGCGGGCATGGGCGCGGCGGTGGGTGGGCGTGGCAGCGGACAAGGGCGCGGCAGTGAGTCGGGCGTGAGAGCGACGGGCTGCGGGACCTAGCGCGGCGTGTTTCGGTGTGTATGACGCGGCGCGAAAGCGAACGCCATGGCGCAGTGGCGGTGGTAAGGTGGCTTTGCCGCCGGCGGGGGATGGCCGTGGGGTTTTATTCGACTTTGCCATGCCACGGATCAGGGCGTGGCACTGTCGCGCCTAGATCGGTGGCGCGGCAAGCCTTGCCACGTCACCGGTCAGTGATTCGATCGACGCCACATCAGCCCGCTGCCGCGCCACCAATCATGGCGCGGCACAGGCATTTGGCCGCGCCATGGCAATAGGCGCGACCAAAAGTGTTAGTTTAAAAAAACAGACAATGTTAGATTTAAAATTAGTTTTCAAAAAGTGTTAAAATTAAAAAAATCGCTATACACAGCGGAATAGCGGATGAAATTCTTGTTCATTGCCTCCAAAACCATCAATGGACGGGCCATCCTGAACACACTGCATCCTGTACCCATTCTCCACCACCACCTTAGCCATGGGCACATTGGAACCATGGAGAACCCTAGTGTAGCGGGACCAGTGAGCAGGGTCACGCAAGGGCTTGAGGACATAGTGTGCCCTAGTCTTCCCAGTATCAAACCTCCCATTCAGTGTGAAATCACCGTCAAACTTTACATTTAAACGGACACAAAGATCGTTGAAGCTAGGAGGTTCATCAAACCATTCCAATTCTTCTTCCATATCCTCAAACATACCATCTTCGCTCCTAACACTTCCTCCGTATAAAACTCTAACACAACAATCCATCTGCAAAAGCATTTCAACAAACTTCATCAAGTCGTCGAATTCGTCGTTCGTAATGTCCATAGTAATATTAATACATATTTTCGTAATGTCCATAGTAATATTAATACATATTCTAACTATAACTATACTAACTAATCTAATATTAACATCTATACAAGGCTAACTACAACAACTAATTAGACTAAATCCAATGTATAACTAGGCTCAATAACTGTACTAACTAAACTACCTAACTTTACTATCTATACTAACTTACTATATTACCTATACTAACTAAACTAACAAACTTTATTAACTATACTAACTATACTTTACTAATTTTACTAACTTTATTAACTATACTAACTACATGAGGGGAGTACCTCATGCAATGACGCCGTCTCTCGGCGGTGTGTGCAGCTAGACCCCGCCTAGGAGGCGTGGGCACGAGCCTCGTGAGTGCACCACGTGTGTGTGGTCAAAGGGATGGCGCGGCGTCGGCGTGCAAGGCGTGGCGGACCGCAGTGCATCAGCGGTCGGCAATGCGTCTGCAAGCATTCATGGATGCAATGGCGGCGTGCGTGTGTGTACTCATGGTGGGTGGCATGGTGGACGCGCGGCATGGGCGCTGGGTGTGTAGAAGCCCGACCAATTATACGAAATTAAGTAAGAAAATCATCCGCCAGAAGCGGGCGATTTAGCAAACTTAAGCCCGATAACCCGGTAGTCCGTGAAATCTCAAGGATTTCAAACCAACTCACATCCCAGCCAAGATCGTAATAAGTTTAGCGGTCACCATCACATATTACATAAAAGTTTGCATCTCAGATATATCAGAGTTTAAACATAGTTATTACAAAACGAGTTCGAATAAAAGTAGCGGAAGCCATTTGTTCAAAACCACACACTCACACGGAGTTCAAATACAGTGCCAGCTAATGATCATCTCCAACAAAAGCATCAGACGAGACGTAAGTAATGACCATGCCCATGGTCCTAAGCATCACCCATCGTAGAATAAAGACAGTTGATACAGTAGCTGTAATACATCTGCCCATCTACAACAAGTGGGAATAAAACCCTGAGTACGAGAAGGTACTCAGCTAGACTTACCCGACATAACCGAAAATAAGTGACACCAAGGATTATGAAGGGCTTTATAGTAGGGTAGCTGACTCATTTGCAAAAAGAAGCATTTTTAGCATTTCAAGAACCTTTCCAAAAGCATTATTGTCAAGTTAATTATTATTAACCTATCGACTGCATTTGCACCTATACTAGAGTAAACATGAGATTAAGCAAATAATGATAACCCATGATCATTAATCAACTTCCATAATGTCATATTCATTATAACTGTCCAAGTGTTCCATCAACATTACTACGATGAAGTAACTCAAGTCAAGTGCTCACTATCCAGGAGCAATGGCGATTCGAATCGATTCCTAACCAGCTGGTGATTTATTCCTTACACAAACCTCACTCACCCGCTAAAGTGAGGTATTGATCACCGAGTCAACTATCCAGGAGTCTCGAGTTTGCCAGGATCCACATGTACCCAGGGGCCGACCGACTGCACTTTGGTCTTATCATCTCGCCCCCGTGTCCTACCACACCTGCTCCGGCATAGTGCGCTGCGGGCAATCTACTCGGCCCGAATAATCTCCCAGCTTCGCGGTCGAAAGGTACTTTATTCGGCCAGCTAAATGTAAGGCATGCGTTCAATATGACTCGAGGCCCAACAACGGTCGGTCCTTAATCGACACAGACGGAAAGCACTACAGTCCAAAACTCTGTAAGTCTCCGTCCAGTCTCAACTTCATTTAACACTTAGTTATATCATGACTACACAGTCATCCAAGCAGATCCAGGTAACCACCTATAGCTCGTAGGTGACAGGAAATCACCCAACTTCTACCGGTCTAAGCCAGCTAAGCATTTACTCGACTACGGATACCAGGGTAACAAGGATATAGTATAACAAAGGTAGACAAGGTATAATGCAGCAACGGTTGCAAACAACTCCTAAACGTAATGCATCAATTAAAGTAAAGCAGTTAATTAATAATTGTAAACCGGGGAGAAAATGCTAAGGGGCTTGCCTCTCTCGAAGGAGCTCGGGCGGTGATCGGGGCACTCCGGAAGTTCCTCAACGTCCTCCTCGTCGGCTTTAGGCACTTCCTGCGGCTGCACCTCGAGCTGCTCCTCGGGCTCCTCGGGTATGACGACTGGGTTCTTGGTTTATGATCCTGTATGATGCAATGTGCGTAAGTGCTTATGCAATCGGTGCATCGGATGAGATGAATACAATGGATATGCTTGAATGCAAGGTAGTCAACATCATCCAAGAATATATACTACAAGCACATGTCATCTACTGCCTTCTCTTATACTACTAATATGCTAAGTCAACACCTCTCATTAAATGCTTCAAAGATACACCAAAGCTTCACTAATTTCTTAATCACACATAAAGCAACACTTGATTAAACCCTAATTAATAATAGGTTTGAATAGCAACATCTATTTATATTGCTTAGAAAAATCTTAGAAAATTACCATATCATAGTACTACCCTAAGTAGTCTACCATCAAATTTTTAGGGCATTTGAATAAGTAGAATAGCCTACACAAAAATAACAAGCTATGGCATGATTATGAACATGACAATACTTTGTACTATGAAAAGTGTCAAACAACAGAGAAAATATTTTTCCTATGTTCTACACAGCAAATAATCACTGTACAAAAATTATCACATGCATGTTTTATAAAAATTTTGCTCTCTAGCAAAAATAACAGAAATCAGCCATTAAAGGCACTTGAACTACACCTCATAATTTTTCTACAGTACATACATGACACATATTTTTCCTAGGAAGTACATTACACAAGAAGAGTAACAAACTTGGAATCATATTTTTCTGATACACATAGGATTTACTAACCATTTTACAAGATATCAGCAATATCAAGAATTAATTAAAGCTCTACAGAAAAGTATCTCAAAAATGACATGCAATATTTTTATCATGTAGATCTGGTGACAAGGAACCTAGCAAAATTTGTTTCAATGAGTATACAACCATTTTCCAAATCATTTCTCTTTCCAAATAATAAAAGAAAACTGAAAAGGAAATTTTCCTATTACTACTGGGTCAGCCCGTGGAAACCAACTGGCCCACGACCACATTCGGCCCGCGCAGACCGAGCGAAGGGGAGGGCGGTGGCCTGGCTTGGGGCTTCGGCCCAAGCCAGCCTGGCCCAGCTCGTCCGAGGCGAAGGAGCCACGCCGTGCCGAGACGAGCACGCCAATGTGTGAGCTCTGCCAATGACCGTGATCGTTGCCCGGTCGGGTCAGGCAGCGGCGAGAGCTTGGGGTTCGCAAGGAGGTGACGAACCCGAGCAGGCAACTAAAAAGGGTGGAGGAGGGAAAGAGGACGCGTTCCACGGCGGCCGAGCACGGCGGCGCCATGACTGACGGCGGCGAAACACGCCAAACGCTCTACCTTGGCTAAAAAGGCGTCACAGCCGTGAGCACCAGGTGCCGAGGAGCGAGGCGGAGCTAGGTGCGCTTGATTGCTGGTAGTGGTGGAGCACTGGCGGCGAATTTATCCGGCGGGGGCTGCGGTGGCGCTCGGTGGCGAGAGAGCAGAGCTCGCGCGGGCGAAACAGAGAGGCAGCGCAGGAGAGTGAAGAGTGGAGCGCCGCGGGCTCAGCAGATGAAGGCGGGCGCGTGGAAACGGAGGTAGGTCGTGGCTGCCGCGCGGCGGGCGTCGCCGGCGCATGGTCGCCACGCGGCGGTCGCGCTCTAACGCGGTCGGGACGCGACTCGCGGGAATGGCGCGGCGCAGCGCGGAGGCAGGCCATGTGCGAGCTGGGCTGGGCCGAGGCGAACGTAGTGCGGGAATGGCGTGGCGCATGGGCCGGCTTCGGCTGTGGGCCGAGAAGGGAGGCGACGGCCCGTGAAAGGAGAAAAGCATTTTTTTTCAATTTCTATTTTTAAGAAATTTTCAAATACCTGTTTTCAAATATCATTTTGAGCAAGAAAATGACATCTTTTGAAAATGTCCCAAAAATAAAAATTGCTTAGAATTTAATCCTCTACAATTTTGCTTTTATGACCAAAGTCCAATTCTTGCTAGATTTTGAATTATAAAATAAAAGTCAATTTTAACTCAAAACCCTAATTTTGGAGAATTATTTTTAAAGCAAAATTTGGCAATAACTTGAATACAAAATTTGCTCCAAAAATTGCGCTAAATAATTCTAGATGATTTACAATCATAGCCAAACATGTTTTACTAACCTAGCAAGCATAATTTGGACAAACATAACTCTAAACAAGTGTATGCAATATTCATGTTTCACGAGCATGTTTCAAATGTTTCGAAGCAGGGTTTCAGTTATTATTTACATGATTAGGCATGTATGATTAGGATGCTTGATGATGCATAATATGCATGATTTGTAGTGCCTAAATGCTGGTCATAACACCGGGGTGTTACAGCGGGCGGCGGGAGCTGGCGCGGGCGTGCTCGGCTGCGGGCTGGCGCGGGCGCAGCGGCGACGGGCAGGGCCTTGCTGCTCGGGCAGCGGGACTGGTCGCGGGGGTTTTATTCGCCTCTGCCGCGCCACGGATCAGGGCGCGGCACTGCCACGCCAAGATCGGTGGCGCGGCAAGCCCTGCCATGTCACCGGTCAGCGATTCCGGTCGTCGCCACGTCAGCCCGCTGTCGCGCCACCATGCATGGCGCAGCCAAAAGTGTTAATTTAAAAAAAACAGACAATATTAGATTTAAAATTAGTTTTCAAAAAATGTTAAAATTAAAAAAATAGCTATACACAGCGGAATAGCGGATGGACAATACTAGTCCACAGCAAAATCAGCCCACGAAATGCAGTTTGAGGGAAAAAATCAGCCCACGACAGGAGGCAGCGTCCCAGCGACGTGGTCCATTGCGAAGCAGTTGAGGCAATTGCCAACCAACTCCTTGGGGACCGGTCTAGGCCCGGCGTCCGCGCGCGGACCCATCTCCTTGGGAGGAACACCAGAGTGCCTGCGCTCGACAACCTTGGTCCATGGGCCCCCGTCATCCTCTGGGAGGACCACCAGCGAGCACGGCTAGGCCGAGGCCGTGGGGGCGTTAGAGAATGACGCCGGGCATCTACCATGAAGGCCCCGCGGGGCGGCCACCGACTAGGATGGCGGGGTACGGGCGTCACGGTCTTGCCATTTCCCCGGTCAGCCTATAGATGACCAAAGGGTACGAGGCCCACGAGCACGGCCCATGGATTGACAATTGGGCCCAGTCCAAGCATGACCCGGCTCGAAGGCTGTCGTGCCCATACCAGCCCGCCCGACCATAGGGCCATGCCTAGGCGGCTCCCTCATCTCGGCGTGCCGGCTCGGCATGACCCGAATAACAACAGTCCCGCTAAAGGCCCATCCAAGCCACCTCCGCTTTGCATATAAAGAAAACAAAAAAACCTAACTCCTTTGACTCCCAGCCGCCGCATGCCCGGAACCCGTCGCTGTCGACCAGTTGGACGAGTTTCTCGCGCCGACCCCCCTCCCTCATTATTTCCTGTGTTTAGTTCGGCCCAATAGCAGTTTCGGCCCACCACTCCACCCCGCAGCGAGCGCGTGGCCTAGGTTCCGTCTGGCTGGTTCCAAGCACTCGTGCGAACTCAGACGGGTTTCGTAGGTTCTGTCCGTAGGTGAGTTTTTCTTTTTCTTTTTCCTTTTTCTTTCCTTTCTACTATTTATTTTTCCTTTTTCTTTTTATTTTGTACTATTTGTTGTGCTCTATTATTCTTGTCATCTCTTATTCTTTTTTAATTTTCTTTATTTTCATCTTTTATTCTTTTTTATTTGTCTTCTATTTCTTTTTTTGTTTCCTTTCTTTTTTTCATTTTCTTTTTCGATGGTCTTTTTATTATTCTTTTTGTTTCCCTTTTCTATTTTCATTTTCATTTTCATTGTATATTTTCCTTTTCTCTTTTTCTTTCCTTTCATTCATTTTTTTTCTTTTTTCTATTTAAGTTTTATGTTTCACTTTTTTTTATTTATAGATACACGTGATATTCATGTAGTATGCATTTAATGTTCTATGATGTTTTTTTATGTCCGTGAGTAGAAATGTGATGTTATACGATGTATTTTGTGATGTTCAGTAATTATACATTGATGTTCTAGGATATATGTTGTGATGTTCGGTAGCATTTTTCTTCTTTTTATTTCACTCTAATTAATTACTTCACTAATTTCATTATTTTTATTTTATATTTTTATGATATTTATGATGTTCTATGTTATATTTAAGCGATGTCCGTGTAGTATTAATATGATGTTATATGATATATTTGTGATGTTCGGTAGCATTTTTTTTCTTTTTTTTATTTGACTATAATTAATTACTTCACTAATTTTATTTTTTATTTTTTGTATTTCATGATATATATGATGTTCGCGTAGTATATGTATGTTGTTCTATGCTATTTTCTGTGATGTTCGCGTAGTGTTAATGTGACGTTCGACTATTATCTTTAAATACAAGTTCATCGTGAGATAAATGTTCGTTAAAAAAATCTATCGAAATATATCCATGTGGGGTCTTATTTTGAAGAGTTTATTGCAAGAAAAACGATGATGCAATCGGATTTTAATTAGGATATTTGGTTTAGGAAATATGACTTTTTTACCTTAAAAAGCATAAGATATGTGCTGACGTCAGCAATATCGGTTTTACTTGCATGCTGCTACTTGGTTGGATGCGGGATGCTGGAAACAAGGCCGGCCTAAAGACAATTGAATTTGGCTCATCTTCTGAAACTCACGGGACAGTGAATTATTTTAAGAGTAAGGCTAATAGATTGGCTGCAACAGTGACTGTAAGTATTTAATGCTTATGTATGCGTGGACGTATCACAGCAGCTGGAACGAGGATGGTGGGGAGTCAAGCGCCGATCCTACAGCCTGCAGCTGGCTGGGAGCAAGCTGCATGGTGGATTTAGCCGGGCTGGGAGTCAAGCGCCGGCTGTTTGCTTTCTTCTTTTCTCTCTCTGCCAAATCACTATTTTTCTGACGTGGCTCTATTTAGCCGGCTGAGTAAGCATTGTTATACTTGCTCTAAAGGGAGGTCGGCGGGATGCCGCAAACACCCATGGTCGGCGGGGTGCTAATTTTTGTGGTTGCATTTTTTGTGATCCTTGTTCAGAGAAAAGTATATAAAAAATAGTAAAAAATAAAAAAGTTTGTTTCTTACTAGTGCCTTTTGGAAAAATCCGGAAAAAAATTCAGAAAAAGGAGAAATTCGGGCTATTTGCTTGTTCTGTGAGTTCTTTCGATCGTCCTTTGTTTTCACCTTGTTGTGCTATGTCTCAACACGTCTTAGCCAGCACCTGTGATTTATACTTTGGATCCGGATTGAACAATCATTAATCTGCATTCGTTAATTGCTAATCCTTGCTGTCATATTGTGTGCCTACCCATAGCTCCACATATTCTTCTGTCAGCATAGGTTCATCTTGCAACTGTTACCCATGCTCCACAATAAATTGCTTCGCCATTTTGGTTTTGCTCCTGTTTGGCATTGGTAAGAATACAGGCAAGACGGTGGTAAGCCGCTTGTGATTTTGCATTCCACTTTCACCACCATCACCACTTGTTTCCTTTTAGTTGATAGGGATAATACTTTGGTGTTGTCTTTTTCTATCTTCTAACCATGGTAGGAACTTCGACGGACTTCAATGAGTGCGTGTCCAAGGGCGAGCTTACAATGTTCATGGTGAACAACGCAATCTTATGACCGAGTGACGCGCATAGCGTGAACAATCTGGTCACCCGCATTGAAAACAATTTTGAGCAACGCCCTCCACCTTATCGTCTTGATGATGAAGATGCAGAGATGCTTTTGGTGATGAAGATGCGTATCTCGACGGTGGTGCCGTCGCCGCCTCAACTTCAATCGTCAGCGGTATGGAAGGTAATAATCATGGTAATAATGATTCTTTTGCTAAAATTAAATTTAGTCTACCTCCTTTTCTTTGGTAATGTTGATCCAGAGGCATATTTAGATTGGAGCTTCTTTGTTCAACAAAATTTGATTCTCATAATGTTCTACATTGAGCATAGAGTTAGACTTGCTACTAGTGAGTTTACTAATTTTGCTTTGTTACGGTGGAGTGATCTTTGCAATGCCAATAATAATCTTTCTGCTTTGTGCCTCAAACTTGGAATGTTTTAAAAAGCAACGTATGAAATCTCATTTTGTTCCTCCTTATTACCAACGTGATTTACGTTTGAAACTACAAACTTTAAAACAAGGTGATAAAGGAGTAGAAGCATACTATCAAGAATTGCTTATTGGTTTAGCACGTTGTGGTATAAATGAAGATGATAATGATGCTAGTGCTAGATTTTTGGTGGTTTAAACCATGATATCTGTAACATACTTGATTACAAAGAATGGCATAATTTTTCCCAATTGTATCATCTTGCTATTAAGGCGAACGAGAAGTACAGGGGACATAAACAACACCAGCCTTTCAGGTCTAACAATGGGAGGAATTTTCAATGACGTTCCGAGCCGGAGACGCCTAAGCTTCCTATTGCACCATAGCCATCTACACCTCCATTTTCTTAAGGGGTAAGTAAATTGTCTAATGTGCGTTTTCTACAATTTGAAGAAAGGTGGCACTCAAGGTGCTTCTACTAGCTCCTCCTCGTCCAGCTCTAAAATCATTTGCCACCGATGCAAAGGCATGGGACATGTCATGAAGGATTGCCCCAGTCGTCGCTCTTTCATTGCTACCGAGGATGGATATGTAAGTGCTAGTGATGTTGAAGATGATTTAGCCCTTGTCGCTAACATTGATGCGAGATCCCACCGAGGGCGATCAAGACAAGGAGGCTATCACCATTGACTCCGTGGCTGCTGCCGTCATGGACTACCCTAGCCTTCTTGTGCGCTGCGTGTGTTGAGTACACGTGTGGGACATGAAAAGAGATGAAGATGCAACGCCACAATTTGTTTCACATGTATCTCATTGTGCAGGGTTGTCGTGTTCTCACTATCATTGATGGCGGGAGTTGCAACAACTTGGTGAGTTTAGATTTGGTTGACAAGCTTGGTTTGACCACACGACAACATTCGTATCCATATAAACTTCAATGGTTCAATAATAGTGGTAAGACTAAGGTAACTAAATCAAGACGCATTAGCTTTTTCACGTGCTCTTATCATGATATCTGCTGATTTTGATGTTGTCCCTATGCAAGCTTGTTCCATTTTGTTAGGTCGACCATGAGAATTTGATAATGATGCTTTACACCATGGTAGAACTAATACATACACTATCATACATAAGGACAAGAAAATTACATTGCTGCCTTTGTCTCCTACGGATATTGTTAAACATGCTAATGAGATTAAAAATAAACATCCAAATGACATTGCTAAAAATAATGGGATTAAGTTAAAAGGAGGTGCTTTTCTTGCTACAACTTCACGCTCATCTGCTGAGTTATGTGATAATCTGATGCACCATGTTATACTATGTTTTGTCAACCTTTTATGTTTGGTGCATTGCTCTTTGTCACTAACCTTTTGCAGGAGTTCACGATGATGGGATGGAGTCGAGGGCGACTCCAATTCTAGAAGGAGGGATGATGAGGACATCGCCAAGATGGAGTCGAGGACGACTCCAATTCGAGAAGGGAGGAGGATGATGAGGACATCGCCATGCTGGACACACCGATGCCATGGTGTTCCCCAAGTTGCAATTCGTTCCCAACTCACCGCCACGTCGCCCTCGGATTCAGCAGACACGTCGTCATCAAGTTTCGATCATAACTTTCTCATACGACATCGAAACGGGCCGTTCTTGGATGCGTTGGAAAGGGACGACGACGCCATCGTTTTGGATCTGGTCCCAGCTCCAGAAGGTCCATGGATCATTCTGTGTGACCACAGCAAGGTGCTGCATCACCTATTTGGGCCAACTTGGCCATGTATCGTGTCGGGCCTTAAGCCCAAGTTGTGGGCGCCCAACCCCTGGCCGTCCCCAACCCTAGGTCGAGTCTTAGACTATAAACACAGCCGTTGCCGCTGCTACACAATTGGGTTTTGTTTAGAGTTTAGTTTTCCATCGAGAAACTGAATCGTTCATTGTAACTGTGGTGACAAATCCTTTTACAGTGATCCAGGGCCCCCATTCTTGATCTCCTCCACCGTGTCGATTAGTCCTTTGGAACCGAGTTCTAGAACCCTCTATTGATATTCGCGTCATTCATATTTGCAATATCAGATTGTGTGTTTTACCTTCTTGCTTGTGCTCTTCGATTCGCTTGCAGGAAAAGCCTTCTTGGCGAGGTCAATCAAGTTGTGCTTGGTTGATAACCAACGGAGCAGTGGTGTAACGGTTGCAGGGTTCGAATCACGTCTGATTTGAAGCCGGATCGCCAACGTCGAGATCTCCACAAATCAAACTTACCGGCTACCTCTCGGAAGATCGGGCCTGTACTCATCAGACCTGTGGTAGTGGAGGAGGTACTATCAGTCCCTATTTAGATGGCCAAAATCAAAGTAATCACTTGTTAGTAGTTATAACCTTTGGCGAAAATGCAGGTAATTTTTTTTCGAGAACACAACTTCACGTGTATTTCGTTAAGAAGAAGAATGCCGATGCACATACATTTCTACTAGTACACATTCATTAAGAAGAAGAATGCCGAAGAATGCAGGTAATTAAAATGAAATTTCTTTTATCGTATCAATATAGACATACACGCACATACATTTCTACTAGTACTATTAACACTTCTATAAAAGATGTGATATAAGATAGAAAAGTGTCATGAAAATGCATTAAGGTTATTAGCAACCATCAAATTAAATAAGTTTGCAAGTCAACCATGATTTTAATTTTAGCGGTTTTCACTTCCAAAATATGCATCAAATTAAATAAGTTTGCAAGCCAACTATGATTTTCATTTTATCTTTTTTTTCACTTTCAAAATATGATATTCCTCGATGTATTTCCAACCGTAGACGTGCTTACAAGATATGACAACACATCTTACTCGTAGGATCAATAGATTTTTGGCCTTAGCCCATGAATCCATTTTAAACTTTGTTTGAGTCCTATAAACTATTGGCCTTACGAGTCGGATCAACTCTCAGTCACCCGATCCATTCCTATCCGTAGTTATTCCATCAAAGACACCAGGATATGGTTTTACATCAACACACGGAAAGGACGGAGAGACGGCAATTGATGCCCACGCAGCGATGATAGACGCATTAGACACACGCGGGCGTGGGCATCGGCGATGACAGCTAGACCAAGCAACCACACAAACGACCGCCGTCGGTAAGCCTGAGCGACTGACTAAGGGCCTGTTTCCTTTAGCTCCAGGCACTCGGTAAGCATCCACAGCTGCTCCCAAGCATCAGATTCTGAACTCCTGGGGACAGGATGCATGCCGCCCTCTACCTGGAAGGGCAGCAAGCAAAGAGGCCCTAAAACGCAGACAAGAAAAACAACTCGGAACTGCCCAAACCTCACAGCCACGGGCACAAACACACTACGTTGACAAATTTATTTGCCTACTTGTAATTGATGGCAGCTCTAGCAATGGCACTGCCGTTAGACTTTGCTGTGCCCAGATGCTCTCTTCCAGCTGTCTAAAGACTTATGAGTGATGACTATAACCATATATAGGTGGATGGACACTCGGTAGGACTTCTTTACCGCCTTCTCTTCCAGATTTCTTCTCCCAATCCTCCGGTGAAATTATGGGCGATCACCTCAGTCCTGAGTTCCGCATCAAGCGGCTAGAACTTGTTGTACCAGAAGATGCCCCTGCCGTCCTTGGGCTCGACGTAGATGCACTCCCTGGCTTCGCGCCAGGTCGCCTTGGCGATGGGAGTGGGGTCGAACTGGTAGTACTCGCCGAGGATGGGCTTGATAGCCTTGGTAGCCTCCATGGCGTGGTAGTGCGGCACGGTGGAGAAGAGATGGTGCACGACGTGTGTGTCTGTGATGTTGTGGAACACACGGTTGAGGACGCCGTAGTCGCGGTCCATGGTGGCCAGCGCGCCGCGCAGCCAGTCCCACTCGCTCGAGTCGTAGCGCGGGAGAGCCGGGTGGGTGTGCTGGAGGAAGGTGACGAGCACCAGCCACGCGTTCACGATCAGCAGCGGCACGGCGTAGACGCGCACCACCCACCAGAACCCGAACGTCGCCGCCAGCTTGTACAGCCCGAACGACACGGCCACGACGCCGGCGTCCGAGATGAAGATCTGGAGACGCTCCCGGTCGTTGTAGATCGGGCCGTAGGGGTCGTAGTGGCAAGCGAAGCGCGGGTACGAGCGTCCCGACGCGTTGGTGGCCAGGTACAGTGGCCACCCGAGGGTTAGCTGCACGACGATCTGTAGCAGACGGCCGGCGGGGTTGTTGCACACGTACGGCGTGTACCACGGCAGCGCTTCCTTCTTCTTAGGCACGAACACCTCGTCGCGCTCCAGGGAGCCAATGTTGGAGTGGTGGCGCCGGTGGCTGTACTTCCACGAGAAGTACGGGACCATCAGTGACGAGTGCAGCACCAGGCCGACGATGTCGTCGAGGAGCGGGTAGTCCGAGAAGGCATTGTGGCCACACTCGTGCCCGATGACCCACAGGCCGGTGCACACGCAGCCTTGTGCGATCCAGTAGAGCGGCCAGGCGGGGTAGTGGAGCGGGCTTGGGGCCGCCGGGATGGTGACCAGCGCCAAGTACAGGAGCGCCGCGGCGATGGCGAGGTCCTGGACCACGTAGGAGAAGGACTTGAGCACCGAGCGCTCGAAGCAGTGTGGCGGGATGGCCTTCTTGATCTGACCCAGGGTGAAAGGAGGCTTCTCCACCGGTGAGCGCTGCATTATTGCCGCATTGCCGACGGCACGGGCAAGATGCTCCTGCTTCTCCCGTTCCTTCTCGATCATCCTGCTCCTGCTCCTGCTACCGGCACGCATTTTGCTGCTTATATGTTGCAGCAATATAAAGCAAGTGTCAAGTGTGGATGAAGAACAAATATTATGGCTACATATCATTCGGTCCAAAAACTGTCATGTAAAAAAAAAAAAACTAGGAAGTTGGCACTGATTTGGATTACTTACGGATTGGACTGCGACAGAGCGAAACAAACAGGCAAATGGCAGATGCGGTTACCATGCCATTTCCAAGTACTATAGGTATAGCGCAATATATAGCAAGAGCGTCTGTGCTACCCCTGCCGGCCTTCCAGGCTGTGATCTTGTACGGTGTGATGAGTGTGTAGTGTAACACGTACCGAGTTAAAAAAAAACACGTACCCAACGAGTAAACTTTAAGGAAGAGATTGCGTTAAAAAAAAAACTTTAAGAACGGGTTTTCATCGTGCAAGATGTAACAAATGTAAATAGATATGACTGTCTCACCGCGAATACTATCTAGCCATCTATCAGTGTATGTCTATCTATTTACATCTATCAGTCTGTTCGTTTGGTCGTATTTGGCTTATAAGCTATAGCTTATCAGCCTACGAACAATATTTTTCTCTCACACCAAACCAGCCAACGGTACTTTCAGCCATGACTTATAAGACAAACCAGCCCAAACGACATATCTATATTTATAGGGCTTTGCTACAGTACTTTCAAACAACTGAGTCGTTCATTTATTTCGATTGGACGGTTTTTTTTTGACTTATTTCGATTGGAAGGTTACGATCACCAATTAACTCTCAGGAGGTAATAGATGAAATATATATTTATTATTTTTTATTTTATAAAATATGATAAATAAGAAAAGTTTTAGATATATTTTTTTCTAGATTTGAGTGATGCATGCATGATCTCTGGATGTGGTAAATTCTTTTTTATTTTGCAACTTTAGATTTGATATATTTTGATTACCATGTCATTTTGTATGTGACTAAATACACTTGAATTTGCATCATCAATATGATTTGCATGTGCGCCAACGTGACAATCGGCATGTTCGCTGGTTGGTTTTAGGTTGATAAGTCCGGCTGGTGCTGATTTGTTGTGAGAGAAAAACAATGTTGGCTGACTGATAACACTGTTGGCTGACTGATAAGCCCTGGCTGAAATCAACGAGCGAACAGACTGAATACTTTATTTGCATGTGCTATGTGCACTCATTTATGTGTGAACAGTGCAAGCATGTGAGTTGAGTGAGTACGCGATCTGAGTGGATAACGTGTGCATGTAATGCCCAACATATTGCCACCGATTGCAACTTTTGGTGACATGTTAGCGTGATTTGCATATCGTGCGGACAATGTTAGCGTGTAGATTTTTGGTGGTATGTTTGGCGTGCGGAATGTGCTGCGACGTCCGAGACTTGATTTTGATTGCCAGGTGTTTTGTAGCCACTCAAATATTGCACCTATAAGCGCAGACAGGGCAGACTTAAAATCTGCAGCAAGCAGCATAAAGGGCAGCCACTAACAAAGCACCTCGATGGAGAAAAGAAGCTACTACTACTACTCTGCTAATCCAGCTAAAGTTTAAAGATGAACAAATTGAGACGACAGGTGTCCTGGAGTACATCCGTGACCTCCAGGCAAAAGGACTTGCTGTTGGCCCGCAGGGGGCCACGCGTGTACTGGGTGATCAAGGCATAAAGCTGATTGTTTGCTTCGAAAAAAAGGCATGCTAGCTGATGGGCTGAGCGGACTGGGCTCCAAGATTGGCTCGTCGATTCCATTTCCACTGATGGGACATGAGCTCCCACCAGGAGCAATGAATGGCAGTCTGAAGCCGATGTCGATGCTTTGGGGCCTGTTCGTCGGAACTAAAAAAAAATACTGTTTCGATTGATTATTGTGAGAGAAAAATATTGTTCTATCTGAACATAAATAGTATTTTTGTGAGTGAGCTGGCTAGCCGGGCTCAGCCCAGCCAGTCAACCGAACGCTCCCCGTGTGTCATCGTGACCCAATTTACTTTTTCTTTCTAGACCTGCTAATAGATTGGATTATTAAGTTGGTGCACTTTAGATGAGTGAAAATGAGTCAATTTTATCAATGGGTCAGGTTGGATTGAGTTCTTTTTTTTCTTGTTTGGAGATTGATGAATAGGTTGAATCCATGGGTTAGTGTTGGGTTTTCTATATATCGTACAATGTAGAAATGGGTTGAGTCATTGCAATGTACTATATCCGTTACAAATTATAAGACGTTTTGGTTTTTCTACGTACATTGCTTTACTATACATCTAGACATAGTGTATATTAGTGCACAGCAAAACTTATGTATCTTAAAAAGCGAAGACGTCTTATAATTTGAAACAGAGAGAGTATCAAATATTCTAACCAATACGTGAACTTCATATGAGACTCACATGATTATCTTTCTATGATTATTGGCATGACAGAACTTCCTATTATATTATATCATATCTAGCAAATTTTAGCCAATTTAGCTAAAATTTTATAATGTGAACGCAAGCTTTTAGTTTTAGGTTCGCTTTTGAGGGCCTAAGACCCACATGGTTATCTTCGCTGCTTTGTTAACTCTTGTCCTCACAAGTGGAGAGCTTGGCTACCTCTGGCTGAATTCTGGTATAACACCACCAGTTACCACTCCAGCCTAAATACAACTCCTTTTGAAGTCTTGTATGGTCGTCCACCAACATTCTTTGGCATTGATCGTGTTGAAGCTTGTGCCATTCCTGATCTAGCAACTTGGCTACAGGAAAGATCAATGATGACCAAACTGTTACAGCTACGGTTACAGCGTGTCCAACAGCGCCAAAAGCACTAGGCTGATAAAAATCGCATCAAATGCCATTTTGAAGTTGGAGATCAAGTCTATTCGAAGCTGCAACCTTATATTCAGACCACTATGGCTCCTTGTTCCAATTACTAGCTCTCTTTCAAAGATTTCGGCCAATTCCTTGTTCTTTAAAATATTGGGTCTATGGCTTATAAACTACAACTTCCACCGGCTTGTCGCCGTATCTCAGCTCACACTTGCTGTCGACCCCCCTCATCAGGTCAATGCTAAGATACCTGATTCAACTTCTTCACTTCAAGTGCTTGTCAAAGTTCTTTAGCATCGCACTATTTCTTAGGGTGATGAATTACATTCTCAAATTCTGGTGCAATTGTCCTAGTGTCCACCATTGATGGCGACCTGGGAGGATGAGAAGATCATCAAGGATCGCTTCCCGGGTGCACAGGCTTGGAGGCAAGCCAGTACTCAAGCCTGGGGGAATGTCAGTGTATCGACAACTAATGCTGAAGAAGAAGAGAAAGACACATCACAGGATAAGGTGGACCAGGCTTCTGGTTTTGGAAATGATGGAAGGACCAGTCGCAAAGTGATGTGTTGGGACATAGACATATGAGTAGCGGAGGCCCCTACATAACAACAATTGTTTACATGTTCCATGGTGCGCAGGTATACCAGGAGGAGCCTTCACAGGTATACCAAGAGGAGCCTTCGAGTCCGACCGCTGGTGTGGCGAAGGTCGAAGCGCAGGAACGCCAAAGGAAGCCTTCGCCTCTAACCACCTGAAAGGCGGAGGTCCAAGCACAGAATCCGAAGGTGCCCGAAGGAGCTCCTCGGTGGAGGTCACAGAGCGCAGGTGGAGGCTCTAGCGGTTCAGGCGAAGGCCATGTGATCCCCGCCTAGAAGAAGAGAGCTCTTACAACACTATGGCCTAGAGTCAAAATTGGGCCTCCCACGGGCCTGCAGCCGAGGCCCGAGAGGCAAAGGTGGTGCAGAAGGAAAAGACCCGAGATGCCCCTAAAGATTTGAAGTAGTCTTAGGATATTCTAGGAATGTACCTTAGCTGGCATATGGCAGAGATGTACAATGAAACAGTAGTAAACAGTGCCCTATAAAAGGAGGGACTGAACCTTATGTAAAGGAGGTTGGTGAATTCATTTATGAAACCCTAACTGAGCTTGGGCCCACCTACCATTTTCCTGGCTTTCGCTTAGGGCACTCGACTAGGCGAAGGCTCCACCTTACCATTTCTGCTAGAAACCCAGTTTTCCAACAATGGCTCCCACCGCATGTAGGCCAAGCAAAACCCACAATGGCAAGAAAAAGAGCAGCCTCCACCAAGGCAACTTCAAAGCCCGTAGCAGGGGAAAGACCCAGGCATAACACCCGTAGCACCTACGCTAGTGCCGAAGAAGATCAAGCTATAGAAGAGCCTATTGTCGAAGACTAGCCTCCGACAGCCGAAGAGCAGCAAGCCCCAGATACCACCCTAGAGCAAGTGCTTCAGCAGTTGCAAGCCTAGTTGTAGAGCACATAGCAAGAAAGAGACAGGCTAGCAGCAACATTCGTCGCAAGCCAGAGGGTAGTCCAAGCATCACTGCAGGCAGCGGAGATCAGTCAACAGCTTGTTGTTCTGCAAGTGGAGATACAGAGCATGCAACCCACCCAGCCTCTTTCCAACACACCCAGCCAGCCCCATTTAGCAAATCAAAGCCAACCCAACCCTCCATCAGGAATAGCTGCCCAACCAACCTTTGGCACTCCTTGCACCTTACCATTAGTCCACATCACTATAGACTCCAAATCCCCATTATCCAAAGGAATCCGAAATTCACCCTGGTCCTCCTCCTATAAAACCATTACCCTACCCAAATTTAATGGGAGATCTGATCCGAGCCAGTTCATCATGAGTTTCGAGGTAGCTATAGCCTCCACAGGCGGGAATGACACTGTCTTGGCCAAGTCATTTGTTATTGTAGCCGAATGTAATGCATTGGAATGGTATTCAATGTTGAGGCCAAGTTCAGTATATTCATGGGAGGACCTCCGTGACAAGATCATCGCCAACTTCAAAGGGTTCACCACCGAATCCCTGACATCAATGGACTTATTTTAGTGCAAGCAAAATCAAGGTGAAGCCCTAAGGGACTATTTTCAGAGGTTCATGTAGCTCAAACCGAAGGCACCAAATGTCCCAGAGGATGTGGCAATCGCGACCGCAATTAAAGGTCTCCGCATAGGAGCCTTTGCAGCTCATCTAGCTTGGGAGAAGCCAAGCACCATAGAAGAACTATACAATGAGTTTGAGAAATATTGTAGGTCAGATAACGACCTTCGCAGAAGGTTAGAAGAGCAAAATTAGAACAAGCTATACCAAGGGAACAACAAGAATGCTTAGAGGGGCAACAGAAGTTAAGGCCAGTCATAGCCTCAGCAAGCGCCAGATCAACAAGTTTTTAATATAGAGCAGCAAGGGCAGCAGATGTCGGAGGCAGCCACTAACAAAGCACCTCAAAAGTTGTATGAGGGCAAGAAATATAATCAAAAGAAGAACTAGAACAAAAACCATGAATCAAGACAGCGAAGGCAATATTATTTTTTTCATGGAGAAAACAAAGGACACATCACCAGAGATCAGCCCAGATGCAAAGAAAACTCAAGAGAGGATAAAGAACAGGATAAACCCTCATCCTCCGCCACAACAAATCACAAGAGAAGTCAACCACACCTTCATTGTACCACCTCAATAGCTATACTGCCCAATCTACCCAAGCCTTAACTCCAATCATATCCACCCTTCCACTTTAGCAGCCGCATACTACCCCAACTTCTTACCCGCATGGTGGCCAAGTACCTAGCAGCAAGGGTAGGTCAGTAACCAGTGAGCAGAAGCCAACCTCACTTATATAAACCCAAGGCCTCCACACATAATATTCATAGAGACAAACCAACCAGCTCAAGTTCACAGCAGACAACTTGAGGCATTACCTCCGCCACCACTCCCACCGCAACTAGCTGCGCCCAAAAACGAGCCCAACCAAGAAAACCACCTCAATCCACATACACCATTACCCACCATCGGCATGATATTGCCAATAGCCGGAGGCTCTTCAATGGAGTCCCAGACAAAGAAGTAGAAGAAAGATCATCTCAGGCTTTGTCAACAACATAGTGGTTTAGGGACCAGTACGCTGCACAGATTGGTCAAAGACACCCATCACGTTCTTAGAACAAGACCTCTAATTGGAAAGCTACTCCCATGCTAATGCCATGGTGATCAAAGCAAATATAGCAGGCTAGGAGATTAATAGGGTTCTCATCAACTCTGGAAGCTCCACATACATTATCTTTGTTAATGCCTTCGACCAGATGAAATTAAGCAGAAGCCAATTGCAGCCTTCGGACTCACCATTAATCGGTTTCGGAAGAAAGAAGATCGATGTATTAGGAAAAATATATCTGCCAGTTTCCTTCGGAGGTAAAGAAAATGCAAGAACATAATACATGACCTTTCGACGTAGTAGATCTCTACTACCCATACAATGCAATCTTTGGCAGAGCGTTTGCAAACAAGTTCAATGTAGCCATCCATATGGGCTACTTGTGTGTGAAAATGCCAGCTTTGCATGGCACTATCATAGTCCACGGTAGTCAGAAAGATGCAAGAAACATAAAGAGGGCCATCTATAAGTCACAGCGCAATATTAACTCTGTCGAGTCAGTCAAGAGCAACAAACCGGAGCCTCCGGACATGCCGAAGGGGAAAACAGATCTCAAAGATCAAGAAGAAACAAAATCAGTCCTGTTGGAGAATGCAGCGCCAGATAGAAAAGTCACTATCGGAGGCAACCTTTTGAACAAAGAAGCAAAGCTCATAGAAACCTGAGCCAAAAATAAAGACGTCTTCGCTTGGTCAGCCTCTGACTTGAAAGGAGTCAGTAGAGATATCATCCAACACTCTCTTAACATCAACCCCAAAATGAAGCCAAGAAAGCAGCGAACAAAGGAAAATGTCAGAAGACAGAGTTTAGCAGCAAAGGCTGAGGTGCAGAGACTGTTAGATGCAAATGTCATCAGAGAAGTCAAGTACTCAGAGTGGCCGGCAAACATAGTGCTAGTACCCAAGAAAAATGGGAAGATGAGGATGTGCATAGATTTCACAGACCTAAACAAGGCTTGCAAGAAAGATCCATTCCCACTACTAAGGATAGATACCTCCATTGATAAGGCGGTGGGCTACAGACGTTTCTTAGGACACCACCAGATCTGGCTCAATAAGGAAGACGAGGAAAAACAAGTTTTACTACTCCTTTTGGAATATATTGTTACATCAGAATGCCTGAAGGACTAAAGAATACGGGATCAACCTTCACCAAAATGACAAAAGCAGTTCTCGGCCCCTAGCTGCAGAAAAACATCATAGCATATGTCGATGACATTGTGGTGATGAACAAAAATGAAGAGGATCACATTGCAGATCTCAAAGAAACCTTCACCAACCTCAGGGAAGCCAGACTCAAGCTAAACCTAGAAAAGTGTGTCTTCGGCGTAAGCCGAGACAAAATGCTCGGTTATATTATAGGACCTGAAGGCATAAGAGCCAATCCAGAAAAGATGAAGGCCATAATCTCAATGGTTGAACCATCAACCAAAAAAGAAGTTCATAAGCTTACAGGAAGAATAGTAACGCTAAACAGATTCATCTCAAAATCAGCAGAACGTAGCCTTCCATTCTTCAAAGCTCTGAGAGACAAAGACAAAGTGGAATGGGGGCCAGAATAGTCAAAGGCCTTCTAGCAGCTCAAAAGCTACATGGCTACCAAACTCCTAGTTACTGTCGAGCCCCTACTTCTAGGGTCCTATGTGCATTAGGTATTAGTCCCTAGATCAGTAGCTGATATGCACAACTCAACAAAATTTACATCAAAAACCATACTTTTATTGCTAATGGGGAAACATGGTACATGGTTCTGGTTGCATAGCTTGGACCACTGGCCTTACATAGTATATCAGCGTCAGCGGTTCTATGTTAGTGTGGCTCCATTCCTATAGGCAGTTTGGAGTGTAGACGTAACCCATGCCTCATTCCTTAAACGTATTCCTAGATCCTAAACATCGTGATCCTAGCGTAGCTCTCTCGCATGGCTCCATCTTCGAGTATACTCCTGGTATCCTATCCTTGCGTAGTTTCAGTAGCTCCATCCTAGTCTGTCCTCTTGTGGCTTCTCACCTAAAAACGTAGAATGGAGGGGGTTGAGTACATAAACAACAAGCCCTAAACTTTGGGTGGAGGAATGTGGAAAGGGGAAGGCTATATGTGGAGGTGGGTATAGTGTTGGAGGTGGTTGATGTAAAGGTGGTAGGGTGAAGTAATTAATCATTATAAGTTGAGCCCTAGGAGAGTATCACTATTGTCACCAGTTCTTGGTGTTAGTTATGGTTACCAAAGCATTGAAACAGATCTTACCAGATTATCATAGTTGTGGAAGTCTAATCATAGTATCCTATCCTAGAATCTGCCCATTCCAAGGACGTGGCTATTCAAATAGATTTGATAAACTCTATAGAGATATACAATTTTCCCCACATGATAGACATAGCTCCAAGCCTTGCACGGTGGCAGGAACAGGCCTAATGAGATCCCGTACCCGCTTGGGGGCTACCCAAGACTTTCATATAACTCTACCATGGCTTCTCAGGGGTTGAAAAACACACAAATCCAGGATGATACCTAATCATCCCATCACAAAAATCAACAATAGTCATGGGCTCAAACATGGCCAAAATCAAGGGGCTTAACATGGAAGATCACCTAGCATCCATGCCAACCAAACCATGGAAGATCACATAGCATCCATGTCTGCTCCTGATATTCCGTTGCCTACACTGGCCTCCTAGTAGAAATTATACTTCTGCCCAACGGGGTGTGAGACCAAGCCTACCCATATAGGCATATGGCTGTATGTAACATCGCACTAAGCGAGAGGGACTATTAACCGGTCCTTATGTGACCGAGGTGAGTATCTTCCAATAGGAACCCTTAATAGGCGAACCTGCCAAGGTAACTTGCACCACACAAATTACCCTTCACTCGCCCCCTGTCGGGGTTTGGTCAAGTTTGACTAGTTTAAGTTCCATAGTTATTATTGTCAGGTTCTTAGAGCTCCTATCATTTCTAGGTAACCATTATCTTATCAATTGTCATATTATCTAGGTTTGTTATCATATGCTAGGAGTTTAAGTGTAAATGGAGTTTAGGTTATTGGTTGGTGATGGTAGGGTGTGGAGGGTTGATGGTGGGGGGCTAGCAGGCAAGGTGGTAGTGGTGGGAAAGGTGGGTATGTGTATCATTTTATGTGGAGGGGAAAGGTGGGATTTGGACTTGTCTCCATTCACTGACGATTATTCCTTCATCGGCACTTGTGTCTCCTGTTCTGGGCTTCTAGACTCCATCGGGTTCTTCTCACATCTTCTATCCTACGTAGTCTAGCGTTGACAAACAAGGGGCACAAATAGAGGGAAAGACAAACAAGCACAATCAATCAGAGAAGAGCCTAGGTGGTTGGTCCTATGGGCTGATCCTATGGTTGTTGGGTAGTTAGCCAGGTTATGACTATTATGTGAACCTAAACTAAGGTTTGGATAGAGGTATTCTATCCACAGGGTAGAGCTCTACGAGTTTGGTGGAGGGAAGTGGTTGGGCTGATGGAAAACCAGACCACATTATCAGGGATTCACTATTATGTGAACCTGAAGGGAGAAAGCCTAACCAAGTCATCATAGATGTCCTGGTTGGTCTCCTCAGGTCCATGGGGTTAGCGACACACATGCACATGCATATGTGTGTGCTTGGGGTTAGCTAGGAAGGAGGAGAGGGTAAAAGGCTAAGTTAGCCACATATTGGTGTGTACCCAGGAACCGGGCACTTCCCTATGTGTTTACATGGATGGTTACTATTTTAGGTGATTGGGTATGGACATATTCATATCCGAGAATGTGTCGCGGTATGCAAGCATACGTGAATATACAGGGTCATCTTCTACCATAGTGGTGGACTATTACTAGGGTTAGCCAAATAATGAGGTAAGTGGTAGGAATTTATAGGGCTTGATTTTAGAGGAATTTTGGTGGTGGAAGCAAGTGATTTGGAGTTGGGATGGTGGAGATATGGATTTTCAAGGATTAAGCGGGAGTAATATATATGTGGAAAAGGGCTTGGGAATTATTTCTGGTAGATGGAGTAACGGAAATGGGGTGAAAATATTTGGGTAGGATCTAGGGTGTACCTAGTTTATTTAGAAATTTTCTGAGAATTTTTCTATGCATGGAAATGGGCTTTGTAGCCTTCTGTGTACACTACCTGGGTGTACCTAGCATTTTTCCTCATATTGCACCTAGCAGCGTGGGGAGGGTGTATGATAGGTGGGGTCGGCATGTCGGCGCGGGGTGGTCGCTGACACGTGGGCCTTCCTTGTCTTTTCCCTTAATCGGCATGGGATGCTGTTTGGGCTAGGCCCACATCGTAGAGAGCGAGGGGAGATGGAGGGGGACGGAGGGGTAACAGCGGTGGCCTAGTGCGGTGGTGGAGCAGGGCAATGGTGAGGAGTTCACCGGAGTTGCTTACGCTAGTGGCGTCTTTGCCTAAAGCTTGGTAGAAGTAGGCGAACGGTGCTCCTGAGACTCCGGCGTGGCGTTAGGGGTAGGTGAGGGTGGTGGCGGTGGTGCGGAGCGGCGATGCTGGCTTGTCGGGCAGCATGGTGTGGTGCTATGGTGGGGTTCCTAAGGCATTCTAATAGGCAAAGAGGGGCCTAGCATGAGTGGTGGAGTGTGGTGCAAGTGCGTAGCAGCGTTGTGGTTGCGACTAAGCGCTGTGGTGCTACGGTGGCGGTGGCATAGGCGGTGCGGTGGTGGAGCTTTGCATGGCTAGGGGAATGTAGGGAGGTAGAGAGGGCTTGGAGGGGCAAGGGAGGTGAAGGAGAGGGTCGGTGAGCTCGTGGTCTACCCCAATAGACCCACGGTGCCCTAGAAAGGGCAAGCTTCGAGCTCGCTCCCATGGAGACCATGGCATCCCAAATTGGGGAAGAACGAGCTGCCGCCCTAGAGAGAAGGGGAGGAAGGGAACTAAGAGGGAGATGGGGTGTGCTTGCCCTAGGCGAAGCTAGCGGTGGTGATGGTTGAAGCTGGGGAGCTCGGTTCAGGCCTATTTATAGGCGCTAAGGTCGGTTGGCTGGCGGCGAGATCTTTTCTATGGTGGAAAATATCTTGTCACCATGGGCACGTGTTTGATTGGTCTAGCGGTGAGTTGGCTGCTCGCTGTAGCTCATGCTCGTCCTCATCTGGCCGAGGAAGAGTAGGGGCCAAGGTAGCGTCCTCACTAGCATGCGCATGTCGACTGGTTTTGTGGGGGAGATAGGGATGGCGTGGAAGGGGACAAGGGAGAGAGGCGGTTCGCTGGTGGGCTCAGGCTTAGCTATTGGGGTGATGGTGGGGCTATGAGCTAGGAGTGGCAGGGTAGACAATGGGCGATGCGGCATTTGCGTCGTCGTCACAAGGTAGGCGACGATGCTGACCGGTGGGGTCACAACGTCAGCGGGGGAAAGGGAAAGGAGGCGGGCTAGAGAAAAACCTATGAGAGGGAGGAAACCTAGAGAGAAGGGTCTAGAGAGGGGAGGGTTTATTTGCCTTACTATGCTATCCTCCAAAGAGTTTCTCGATCCGTCTATGTACCACCCTGTCATTATGGTGGTGGTACCTTATCGGGAAGAGTATAACTCTATTGCCTTGCCGAGCGATTACCGCTTAGTTTAAACAAGGATATACCACCTTGTGATCTCCCTATTGGGAATCACATCCTATTGGGAGGAGGTATACTTCTTGGCCATTGCTAGCTGCTCGACTTGCTTTTTGTTGCTTGTTCCCCTTTCTTGGTTCTTCTGCTGTCTTTTTTATCTTCAAAAATTTTCTAGTTCTTCTCCTAGTTTTAGGGATACCCCACTGAAAGGTCGAGATGGCGACTAGAGGGGGGGTGAATAGTCCTTTTTAAAACTTAATCACGTCGGCTAACCGAAACAAGTGCGGAATTAAAACTATCGGTCTAGCCAAGACTACACCCCTCTTTCTATGTTCTTTAGCACCTTTCAAATATACTAATTAAGCAATTAAGATGCCGGGCTAGCTAGAGCTCACCTAAACAATTCTAGGAGCAAGGTCACACAAACCTATGCCACTAGTACTTTAAGCGACAAGGGAGCTCCTACACATGCTAGTAAGCAAAAGCACAAAGCCACCTAAGCTCACTAGCAATGCTCAATAACAAGGCAACCAATGCCAAATTAGAGAGCGATAATACTTAGCTACACATACTAAGCAATGTGACTAACAAGGTTACTCAAACCAAATTAGCCACACAAGGGAGCTACTTCTATGCTACACAAGCAAGAAGGTAACTAATATGCTACACAAGCAAGCTAATTACAAGAGCAACTACACAAGCTTAATATATATGAAAGTAAATATAAGCTTGTGTAATGGGGAAGCAAACCAACGGGAAGAACAAGGTTGACACGATGATTTTTCTCCCGAGGTTCACGTGTTTGCCAACACACTAGTCCCCGTTGTGTCGACCGCTCACTTGGTGGTTCGGCGGCTAATTAGCATCACCCGCTAAGCCCGCACATCGGGCGCCGCAAGAACCTACCCCTTGAGTGAGGGTAGCTCAATGACACGCTTTACTAAAGTTCCTCTTCGTGGCTCCCATGGGGCGAGCACAATGCCCCTCACAAAGCTCTTCTCCAGAGCCCCGCACAAGCTTCTTGCGGGCTTCGACGAAGACCACCACCAAGCCGTCTAGGAGGTGGCAACCTCCAAGAGTAACAAGCACCACTGGCTTGCAACTCGATCACCTAGTGCCACTCGATGCAACCTCATGATGCAATCACACTAGAATCGCTCACTCACACAATCGAATGATCACTATCAAGTATATGTGCGATGGAGGGCTCCCAAGCACTCACAAGCATGGACACTAAGTCCCCTCAGGTGCTCAACACCAGCCATGGCCGAGGGCCACTTCTATTTATAGCCCCAAGGGCTACATTAGCCGTTACCCCTTCACTAGGCGTTTTTTGGGCTGACAGGACACTGCACCGGACGCACCGGACGTGCATACCGGACGCGTCCGGTCGCTATACCGGACGTGTCCGGTAGCGCCTGACCACCACGTGTCCCATTCAAGCTAGCCATTGCCACAACGGCTCTCTAACATGTCCGACCGGATGCTCGCACCGGACGCAGAAGCAGACATGAACGGATGCTGAGCTGCTGTGTCCGGTCAAGTCCAGTAAGCACCTAGGTCCGACCGGACGCGTCCGTTCGACCGTTCACAGAACTTCGACCATGCAGATTCACACCGGACACGTCCGGTGTGGCGACCGGATGCGTCCGGTCGCTGAGTTCGCCTGTTAATACCGGACATGTCCGGTCACCATACCGGACGCGTCCGGTCACTTTCTGACCAGCGCGACTCACTCCTATTCTTCGCCAAGTTGATTCACATCAACTCCAACATCATCTCCTTTGTAAATGTGCCAACACCACCAAGTGTACACCACCATGTGTATGTGTGTTAGCTTTTCACAATCATTTCCCAAAGGGTTAGCCACTCATCTTGCCACGCTACTCAATCCTAGCAACGATGCAAAGTTAGATCACTCGAGTGGCACTTAGATGACCGATATGCAAACAAGTTTGCTCCTCTTGATAGTACGGCCATCTATCCTAAACCTGGTCATAAACTTCTCTACACACCTATGACCGGTGAAATGAAATGCCCTAGGTTATACCTTTGCCTTGCTCATTCCATTCCATCTCCTTCAATGTCGATGCAACACATGCACCAACACGATCAACAATGATATGATCCACTTCATATCATCACATGATCATATTGGTTCATTGATCTTGACTTCACTTACTTTTCACCGTTGCCATCGTCCATCAGCGC
Source organism: Miscanthus lutarioriparius (assembly GCA_904845875.1). NCBI lineage: Eukaryota > Viridiplantae > Streptophyta > Magnoliopsida > Poales > Poaceae > Miscanthus > Miscanthus lutarioriparius. The sequence goes on along the minus strand of CAJGYO010000007.1, from coordinate 15,909,359 downwards.
CAAGTCTTGCTCAAGCTTCACCGCCACGCGGTCCATCACTCCAAAGCCTCCGACTTGCCCTTCACGCTTGCAACCGGTCCATCAAGCTAAGTCTTGTCTTGATCTTCTCCACCTTGATCACATGACTCAATGTCATATCTCATGTGCAACAAGCTCCTTCATCATCACATGTGTGAGCTTTACAACATCTCCAAGCCTTTTTCACCTTCATGGCATATGTTGCTTACACACATGTACCTGTGGACTAATCACCTATGTATCTCACATAAACATAATTAGTCCACCTAAGTTGTCACTCAATTACCAAAACCAAACAAGGACCTTTCACCCACTTAGAAGATTTGATCCTTAAGTATTCTTCTATCTTTGTATGTCCTGCTGGTTGTAGAGCTGCTCGAGTGGTCTTGGTCTTTTGGTGTCGTCCAATTTGAGTATCACTCCTTTGTCTTGAGTTGTAGAGCTTGTCTTCTTATGATCCATCCTTTCATGATGACTTCTTGAATTTAATTCTTCTAGGTTTGTGGTGCCAATCCTTTGGTTTGCTTCTTTTGAGCAACAATCACAGTGCTCTTAGGGTTTCATTTCTCATCTTCTTTGGATTCTATTTTTCATCCAAAAACTTGCATCTATCTGCTTCACTTATTTCTACCCTGCTCTTGTATTTTCTTCCATTTCTTGGATTGGGATTCGGATCTGCCCCACTTAGAAGATTTATCCTTAAATCTTCTATTCCTTAGATCCATTTACTCTTTGTGTGGGTTATTCCTTATGTTCACCCTTTCCTTAAATTTTGATGTTCTGGTTATGCACACCCTGTTGACTCATTTTTCACGGGGGGGTGAGCATGTGGATGTTGTAGGATAATGAGCCAGGCATAATGCTTTTGAATGCGGTGGGAGGATTATAGCATGGAGGTGAGGGAGGTGATAGGCTATGGGTACATCTCCCTAGGGAGCACTAATCTACTTCATCATATGGGGCATCATCGCTCTGGTGCTCTTATCGTTCTTCAATTGAGCTGGGCTGCGGGCCTTCTTCTTCTCATGGTAGTGGTTGGGTGAGTGGAATGAGGTGCTCGATCTCAGACACTTCTGTAAGTGGTGGTGCTAGTGGTGCTTTGAGGTCAAGTCTTCTTTGTTCTGGAGGGTAGATGGGGATTCCTTCCAGAATTAGGGGTTCATGGTCATCTATGGCGAGCATCCTTCACATGGATCTAGTGACGAGGTAACCAGTCCTTAGTTGCTCGATGTGGCGGTCTTCGGCGGTCTTCAGGGCTTCAGCGATAGCAGTTCCACGGCTTTCAGCAGCAACTGCTCGGGCTTGGGCTTCATCGAACTATACATGGAGCTTCCAGGAATAGAGCTTGGCTTCTTCGATGTGGTGGACGTAGTTCCTCCACTTGGTAGCTTGTTTGTCGTACTGCTCGTCGAGGGAGAGCAGGTAGTCGGTCATATACTTCATGGTGGGGCTGTCTTCCTAGGCTTGCAGGGCTTCCAGGTGGGGCTGTTCTTCTCCAGAGGTGGGAAGAATCTCATGGGTGTACGGGCGATGGGCTCCTCATAGATCTGGCACATGTGTCATAGGGCCTTGTGGGCAATGGCTTGGTACGTGTCGGTGAAGCAAAATTCAGTGGCAGTCATACTCCAGGCATCGGCGATATTGGGGAAGTCTTCACTCTTGGCGATGTAGACGGTGACTTCACAGCGATCAATGTCGTGTTGTTCATACTCTTAGCCTTCATACTCAGGGTACTCTTGGATTCCAAGTCTCTACATGGTGGCGTAGAGAAGCTTGGGGAAACCTTTGGTGTGGAGGCAGTAGTTGCTGATCAAAACTCCTTCTGCCATTTGTGGGTATGGGAGGAATCAGCGATGGTGGTTTTGTAGGTGGAAAGCTGAGGGTACAGCTGCTTTGCTTTTGCTCGAGGTGGGGAAAGCTGGCGGTGAGATTCTTCAGTGGGCGTGGGTGATGATGAGAGTGGAGGGGGGTTCCTTCTTTTATACGGTGTCGAGGGTGAGGCTTCCTTTGGACGTTTTGACCGGTCTTGATCGGGGCTTGAGGTGTGTAGAGGAAGGAAGTGGAGTGGGGGTGGGTTCCACTATACTGTGGGACACTGTGGTGGGGTGTTGCCTTAACGACCGTGCAGGTGGCGGTGTAGTCTTGACGACCGTGCGGGCGGTGGTCGTTGACGGGTTGTGGTGTAAATCCTAGGTGACATCTTGGCTTCTTATCTCTAGATTGGGGTATTAACTTCGCCATTTTCCTTTCTCCTTTTCATGACTTGAGCCGGAAATCTTAGGATAGATTTGACATGAACTAAATTGCTGAGCTTTTGTTCTATCCTCTTGGTTTCAATAATTTTTCTTAGGGCCTTTCATATGGCAACGGGCGCGTTACATGGATATATAAGATTATTGATCCTATCAGCATAGGAATCAGGAAAGCATAGATGAATGTTGTCGGCACGAAAACGTGTCTCATGCCGGGCACACGAGCAAGCCGGAAGGGTCTGCTCGATGGAGCTGGAGATCCGCTTGGCTTCAACTCAGGGGTAACCGATCCTGCGTACTCCTCCCAAGACGTGCCAGTCAATTTGACCCTACAATTGACAAGGAAAGAAAGTTTATCAGTAATTTAAGGTCAAACATGCCTGTCTGTGCCTAGACAGTTCCAAATATGCTGCTTCAGGAGCAGCCAGACATGAAAGAGCGACTGAATAGTCGATCCGCATAGAAATCAGCTGTTACATACTGTAAAGCTCGTGAGTAGCGATTGATTTTAAGTTGACTGGTACAGTACACGTATATGTTAATGAGAACATTAGCTAGGTCAATATTACGAGTGTAAAGCATTAAGCCAACGAATCTAATTGGGAAAAGATATAGCACATGAATGAATTGACTATCTGATACGAACGAATCTACAAACGCTCTGAATCTAATCTGTTACCACCAATAGTGAGGTTCGACTGGATCGATGGTAGCTATGATGATAGTAACAAACTAAAATTGAAGAATTCGTAAAAACATCCGTACTTCGATAGACTTTTGAAAGACATGCTATACGTGAAGGTTTAGATGAATCGGCTAAAATAGCCGATTCAGGTGAAAAGGACTACAGCGTGTGAACAATCGACTATTTCACATGAACAAACCTATGAACTCCCTAGACTCAACCTGCTATCTCTAATAGTGGGGTTCAACTGAATTGATGTAGCCATGAAAAAGACAACGAATCAAACCCTTGAAGTACACAGATCTATTCACGATTAATAGAATCATGGACGCACACCGTAGGTGTTAACGCGCAAGCGATCGGCTATTTAGCCAATACAGGCATAGTAAACAGCTAAGGTCACGCCTAACCAGGAACAAATCTACTAACTAGCATCCTCCAATCTATGGTGCCATCAGTGGGGATCGACCGGATCGTTACAACCATAATGGTGAACTATAAACTAGATTCAACTAGCTAGCAAACCTCTTCAAGATTATTCATGCCTTAACCGCGTACTATGCATGATCAAGATCGAAGTAAAACAGCCGATGAAACATAATCTATCACTCAGAGTAAGGGTCATCGTGTTGTACTAAAGCGAATGACGGGCTAAAAGGATATAAGACCGATCTAATTCGATCTCGACCGGATGAGTTGATGTTGCTATAAACTAATAACAATGAAAACATCAGCAAGATCGGTAACTTAATGAATCTACCCGAAGGACGCCACCCTTAGATAGAGCTGATAACTTGACCTTAATCTAGTTCGAGCAGTGGAGGTCGATCGGATCGATGCAGCCATACTTGAACTAGACAGGAGTCGATAACTAGCTTATACTAGAGTCGCAGTGGAGGTCAACCGGATCGATGCAGCTGTATGAACAGAAGTATAAGCAATGACGGTACTTACAGACAAACCGGAGGTCGACCGGACCGATGCAGCCCTGATCATTGAAGAACTCACCAAGATCTACTCTACTCCTGCTCCTAAGGGTTGGCCGGAGCTAAAACAAAATAAATGACTTGTATTTGATTGATTGTGTGTCCTTTACAATAGCCGGGGTCCAGTATTTATACCCGGAACCTAAATATGAATCCTACATAAGTATGACTCATTACCATCTTTGGTATATAAAAGAAAATATTCCTATCTTAAGATAACTTGAACCCTAATCTTTCCCCTTTTGTAGAGTCCGATATGTAGCTTCCTCGACATCAACTGTAGCTCATCATTGTTATCTGCCGACATCATTCAAAGAGAGCCAATTCCAGTGTTGCATCTGAATCAGCTGATATCGATCCTTATGCAATCGATTCCCTGATTAACACAATCTTGGAAGCCTCCGAGTTCCTGCGTTCTTCTCCCAAATTTTGGTGTAAACACATGCCCTCCAGTTTTGGGACAAAAGTGATTTTATTCCAAAATTCCTATTTATCTGTTTACCACACCGTAACCGTTCTATCCTGAGATATACGCATGACTCCTGATTTCCTAGCCTGAGTTTTATAAAATATCCCAATAGTACCTCTTCCAACTTACTCGGCCTGTTTGCTTTCCTATTCTTCCTCGAGCAAATCTTAACAGCCGACGCCGTCATCGCCAAGGCCTCAAACCCTAGCAAATCCTCTGTTCTATCAAGCCGTTATTCAAGCAATCTTCATCAGATTCAAATCTATTTTGGCTGCAATGGCGACCAACGACCACGTCCCTAAGGTATGCTTCCAAGTTTCCATTCTCCAAGTACCGGCCACTACCCTATATTTCTTTTCTTCTCAAATTTATTTCATCTGATTCTAGGAAATGAGGAACAAAATCTTGATTCCATCAGCTGTTGCTTCCAATGTCTATTTTTTTGGGCCTATGGGTGACGCTGATCCATCTAATTTCATCCATCAAGAAACTAACCAAATCCCCTTCAAACAGTCTATAGTGGATTTGTCCTCCTAGGGCATTAAAACTCCCTTCAGAAACTGGCCTAAAATGCCCAAGGGATGGAGAGACTGGTTTCATAGGGTATCGAGAGAAAAAGGCTAGAGATTGGGAAGTTTATGATTTGAACCAATGTTTGACACTCTCGTTGTCCGGGATGGAGATGAATGATTCACTCCTGATTACTGCATCTTATTTCTGGTCCAATACCTTGAACGCTTTTGTCTTTGGTCACGGCCCAATGACCATCACGCTGGCCGATGTTTACATGTTGACCGGCCTTAGAATAACTGGATCAATGTAGCCTTATGAGTACTTGAGTGCTAGTTCTAAGAAATTAGCCAAAATATCAGACTGCACATGATGGATAAGTTATATTCTAACCCATATTGGAGACGAATCAAATGTCAGTGAAAGGGAATATGTGGCCTTTCTGAATATGTGGTTAGAGAGATTAATCTTCTATGGGTCATCTTGTGGTCAAACTTATAATCATAAACTCATGGCAGAGCATCTAGCAATAGATAAGGATATCCCTCTTGGAAAGTATATGCTAGGAGCTACTTATCATCTGATGTACCAGGTAGCCGCCCAGTTACTGAAGAATGAACCAGTGCATACTATCAGTGGCCCTTGGTGGTTGATACAACTGTGGCTCAACCTGTACATGCACAAGATTATAAGGCCTGATCTTAGAAGCCTGAGTTTCTCTTCCTCCAACTTTGATGAGGAATATAGAGGCAAAGAAGGAAGAACCCATCAGTGCATGAGCTATGGTGAGGCTGCATCGGCCATAACAATTGATATTGATATTGGCCATCTCTTCAAAAAGTTTTACAGAGGGTTTGATGTAGACATCTTGACTTGGTTACCATATGATGAGGACAAGAACAATGAGCTAATCTTCCCATTCAAATTTCGATTTGAGTCAGGCTGTTCGAATGAGGCGGTGACTATGATCTTTAATTCCTTCATCAAGCCCTGCGTTCTTCCCACCGAATTTCATCATGGTCGTGGCAAAATGGCTATAGGATCCTTCCTTCCAGGCAACCTTCTAACTTATGAGTTCTACAATCCATCTTTCATAGCCTATCAGTTTGGCTTTGGCCAACTCTCCCCTCAATTGTTCTTCAAAAACACATTGAAGCCAAGAGAAGATATTAGTGAGGTGATGGAAGCCTCCAGAGTCTTTCAATTGGGATCGGATCTTCCTTCTCTTTGCGTGCATGACTGGATTAGATTCAGCTTCTCTTCCACTCTCTTTGACTCCTGATGGCAAGAATGGCACTCCCATCTTTTCTGTGGGTTAGTCCACCCTTTGTGTATAGCTCTGGATGGGGAATTTATTTCTGACAGATAGGTAACTTGCCATTTCTTTTTAAGAAAATTGTTCGATGAATTCCTTTACCAACTGTTCTAACCGACCTTTTTAGGACACTAAATTTGATCCTCCAAGCTTGGATAGGAAGGGGCATCCTATAGACTATCAGCCACCATGCCCGGTTTCAAGAATAGGATCGGGTGCACCTTTCGCTGAAGAAATTGATGAAAACTCATGCTGCCCCCATGATCGTGACATATCAATCTTCAAAGCACAAGGTGGTCCAAGGGGCAACCCAGAAAGCCATTACTGGGAAAAGACTCCGCAGAACGAGACCATCAGCTGCTCAGGTAAACAATCTATCTCCTTATCAAACTGATATTCAACTTCTAATCCCGTTCTTCGCAGTTATCAACCTTTGCGTCCCAATATGCCCTGGGTGCAGAGCTGTTGTCCTAGGTGTTTGATTCAGCATCAACTAGACCTTCATCAGCCGATCCTCGAGAAGAGTCGATTTTGGTTGAAACAACAGATTCTTCCAAAACGGCAGAAGATGTGAGTCCTTCTATCTTATCCTTGATGCTGTCGAAGTGTTTTCTCAAAAATTCTTGATTCTATTGAATCTTTATTCTTCATCTGACTTCTTAGCATGCCAGATACTTCCTGAGGAAACACCTACGCAAGAGCAGGAGCCTGACAGTCCACTTAATGATCCTATTGGTGTTGAGAATGATGCTGTTGCCGTCGGCACTCAGACTGTCGATTCCCCAGTTCGGCACACAGCTGATGGTAAGGAAGTTATATGTCCCTTTTATCCTTCTGCAGTAATCATGAACTAAAATTTTCCTTGATATTGCATATACCAACGTTGAAAGTTCAGAACCGATTCAACTAGATATTACTGGTGCATCATCAGCTGTTCCTCCTCTTTAGACAGAGGTTACTACAGAGATGGTACTATATCCTCTTCACCATCCACTTTGTTATAAACTGATTCACCCTCCTAATCACAATTTTCTTATACACAGACACTCAATCTTCTAGCCCTGAGCTACTATTTCAATCTTTAGGAGTATCTTGATGAAGATGAAATCAAATCGTCAGCCACCTCCTCTAAGGAAGCTTTGTCAAAAGATACCAGAAATTAGCTAAGAGATTTATTGTCAATGTTTGAGAAGAATATAGTCAATTCGGTCCAAGACACTGATTCAATACAGAGAGTTTTATTGGCTATTAAGGGTAATCCATCCCTAGTTCTCTCCAGAGTCTTGTCACCTTTATCTATTTTTGAAGATCAGATCCTGAAGGTGAAAAAGGCTCAAAGGAATTTGTTCAACCGTGAGACTTTATTAGCTAACAGGAACTCCAACAGGCAAGAGGCCAAAGAGCTGACATAGTTGATTGATCATTTGGAGAACTCCTCCATCAGGATCGACCCAGAGTTGTCTCAACTAGAAATTAAGTGCACAGAACTCGAGAGGGAGCTAGAAAACATGAAGGCTGCCATTGATCGTCATAAGTCCACCCTGGCTCAAATACCGATGCCATCAAACAAAAGAAATAGGAACTGCTGGCTAAAGTCAGAGAGGACAGAGCCATCCAAAGTAGCCTTGAGAACATTCCTGGATCAGCCGAAGAAGATAAGCAACAAATCGTAGAAGTTGATGGTATCCAGCTAGAAGTGTTGAAAGCAATTTAGAATGTTCTAGACTTATAATTTGTGTATCATATATCTTGTGTAGAATCGATGGTAATCATACTCTCTGTCGCCTAATTGTACTTCTTGTTTCGGCTAAAGAGCCGATTCCAAACTTTTAACCTTAATCCAATTAAGTCTGAAAACATGGTCTTTATTAAGAGAACCCCTCGATCTTCTGTCCTTAGTCACCCAGCGCCGTATTCTCTTCGGTATTACTAAGGTGGGGATTCACCTTCTATTAATTGTGGTTGTCTTTTGCATGTCTCGAGGCATCCACCTCTTCGCCCCGTGGCTTTAAATACCAGCCGAGGGCTCCGGCCTCGAACGCATCTATACTTGCAACCGCTCCTATTCCTTTGCACTTCTCCGCCTTCGCAAAACTCTGTAGCGACCTTCCTCTCTTCTTGTAGATCCAATCAACTTCATGGCCAACAAGGACAACCGCAACAAGCGTGCGGCGGAGGAGATTTTGGAGCAGAATATGCCAGTGAACCAGAGCCTCCGACGCATGAGGTAAGACCGACACCTTCTATTCATGATGATGGACTGTTCTGACTCATCTATAGGTTCGTTGTGAATGATAGTCTTCGTCCTCTCCTCAGGGCCGGCGAGCCCTCTGATGCTACATCCTCCGCACCAGCCTCGTCGTCAGATTCTTCTGACTCCTACAATGGCGATGACTAAGGCTGGATAACGAGCCGGCTCGGCTCGTTTGGGCTCGGCTCGTTTTGGCTCGTTAAGATAACGAGCTAGCTCGGCTCGGCTCGTTATCCTAACGAGCCAGAAAGCCAACTCGGCTCGGCTCGTTAAAAGCTCGAGCTGGCTCGTTAAGCTCGCGAGCCAGGTATAAAAATATAATATTTATATTTATCTAAAGTTTAAGAATAATAATAATACAAAAGAAATGCATCTAGACCAGTTACCAGTCAATTTATAGGGTTTAGACCAGTTACTAGTCAATTGTAAAGTGCAAGATATGATGTAATACAAAAACTAATACAAGTTTTGATATTTTTTTCCTGGAAGCTTGGCTCGTTTAGCTCGCGAGCGGCTCGCGAGCTGGCTCGAGTTGGCTCGTTATAGCTAACGAGCTAAAATCTTGGCTCGGCTCGGCTCGTTATCATAACGAGCCGAGCCGAGCCGAGTCGAGCCAGCCACGAGCCGAGTGAGCTAACGAGCTTCGAGTTTTTCGTCCAGCCTTAGCGATGACGCCCGGCGTTTCCTCCGAGAGTGGAGGGCGGCCCAAAACCATGATTCTGAGGCGACTCAGGAGAACGACCAGCTTGCGATCCATCTTAGGGTCCCTCAAGCTGCCCTTCATGTCGCTAAAGAAGAGGCCAGTGCCACTCAGGCGCAGCTGGCCGAATCTGATGCCACGATGGCGGGTAAGATGAATTCTAGGAATACCTCCATTCTGATTTCCATCGCCTCTATATTGATTGCTCTCCTGTTTCTATAATCGGCAGCCCTAACAGTGCAGTTGGAGTCCCTCCAACTGGCGGTGAATGCGGCCGTGGATGTCGTCAATGCTCGGGGTCCCCTCATCAACCCTCGCCTCCACGACATTCCGGCCCACGTTTAGGAGATCGCCCTCCATGGCGTTCGTCATGGCGCGTCGGTGGCGTTGACTACGATGCAAGTCTAGACTAGGTACGAGCTCCATGTCATGGAGACTGGCTTCTCGATGGGCGACGGCCCCGAGGAGCATGAGGATTTTATCGAAGAGTTTGTCGTCGCGGCAGAGGACATTGTGGACATCACATCCGCTCAAGATGTGGTGAACAAGGTCTTACATTAGTTTGTATCTAGGGCAAACTAATGAATGAAATCTTCTGTTCTTTCATGACCATGTCTCAGTGCAATATCCTCGTATATGTCATGATTGTCTTCGTTTTTGTTTTTACTCCATAGGTGATACGTATCGTATCGGCTCTTACATCTTCAGGTTTATTTTGAACTGAAGGCGATATCTTTTCGGTACCAGCTCTTAGAGCCAATGACTAAACAAATCAGCTGTCAAGTGTTGATCACACGCTTGAATAATATCTCTTCAAATATTTTTCATTGATCGTTATTGATAGGTTGCACCATAAATTTTTAGACCAAAGGTTAGACGATCGATTGATCCAGGCCAAGCATCTCATTAAGCGAAACAAAACTTCCTTTAGTAAATCTATCAACCTTGACTTGCACTTAGGATTTGACTTAGTGCTCACATACGTCGGCCTAAGCCTATCTCCAGGACCAATGCCTATTTCCCTTAATCCAACGGCCAACGTGAAGCCACGACTATTCGTTAAAACAAACACTCAGAGATGATTGCTTGGATTGGTTGTTGGCCTTCATTACTGATCTTAATGAAGCCTCCTTCCCATAGCTTGCCAGAAAAAAACACTCAAAGTCTTCTAGCTCCCAATACACTGGATCAGCTGTTGCGATACTCACTGACTCATCAGCCCAAACTAGCTCAACATCATCCCCATGCCATTGAATCAAACACTGATGCATGGTTGATGGCACACAACAGTTTGCATGAATCCAGTCATGACCAAGGAATAAACTATATGATCCTTTTCCATCGATGATGAAGAACGTGGTGAGCAGAGTCTTACTCCCGATAGTCAATTCGACGTTCATTGCCCTCGGGTCTTAGACGTATTTCCCCCAAAGTCCTTAAGCATCATGTTGGTCTCAATTGGATCTCCTAGTCCCTTACCAAGCTTGCGAAAAGTGGTGTAAGGCATAAGATTGATAGAAACAGCTCCGTCCACTAACATTTTGTTCATCGACTTCCCATCAACAAAACCTTTTACATATAAAGCCTTTAAGTGCCGATGCTTGACTGGTTTATTGAATATAGCCTGCTGTATAACTGTCAACTTGACAACTATCTCTTCATACTTCGATTCATCAAAATCTGAGTAAATTTCTTGATCTGCTGGAGCTCTGAATTCTGATGGCAATAAAAAAGCCATTTGAATATTAGCCGATGGTTGCCTTCTATCGGTTGTTTGTTTAGCACGCCATACTTGGGGTTTACCAGATGCCTGAGCCTGTTCCAACTCTCTATTCCTTAGGCGTTGCACTCTTCTCTTTTGGGTTCTTGTCAAACCTCCTGGATACCATTGGCCTTCCTGCCAAACATATTCTTCTTCATTACTTTCCTCTTCATAATCAGCCCAGTTTTGATCAACAACTCGCTTTCCAAGCCAATCATGAACACTTCTATTTTTTAAGCGTCGATCTATGTTATCATGATGATACTCATCTCGAGCATGGATAGACCAGCGGTTGGCTTGAGATTGCCTAAACTCCCAATATTGCTCGTTGCATTCTGGACAGTTATTTCTGGTAGGCAACTTCAAACCTTTGTTCCAGCAATATCTGAAGAAAGGATAATTCCAATGTGATTTGGCTTGTTTTCTTTCATACCTCTTCTTTTCCTGTTGACGCTGGTATTCCTGCTCCTCTAACCAACGCTGATAATCCCTTTTCTTCTATCGTTGCCATTTATTCAACAAAATTTGAGATGTAACACGCAGCTTTGTCAACCCATCTTTTGACGTTTCTCCCTGCTCATATCGGCTCTTTTGCTTGTCGTAATGGCTCTTTTGCTTGTCGTAACGTCTTCTAATTTCTATGTATTTATCAGTCGATATTTGCATCTTAGGATCGACTGTTCTAGCTTCTCTTGATCTGGTTGATCTTAGGACCTTAGTCTTCCCTTTGAGCAGCCTAGCATCGACCATGTTCTGATCCCCTGGGAAAGGATTATCATCAACTTTCATCTTCCGAGGCGTATCAAATTTGAGCCTTCCTTGCTGAATAGCCCTCTGTATATCCTACCAGAAAACTCTGCATTCATTAGTAGAATGAGATGTAGCATTATGAAACTTGCAGAACTTCTTATTCTTCAACTGATTGGGATGCAACATAACATAATTATCGGGCAATTTGATCTGCCCCTTCTCAAGCAAGAAATCGAAGAGTTTGTCTGATTTCGTGATGTCAAAGTCATAGCTCTCCTCGACTCCTCTTCCCCAAGGATTTGGCACCATTACTGTCTTTTTGCACCAATTCCATTCAGCCATGGCGACTTCTTCTTCATCGTCTTCATAGCTGTCATCAATTGAATATGGATTATAGGCTTCGGCCATTGTGGCATTTTTCTAGAATTAGGTATCTCTGTGCATGCTCTGGAATTGGCTATTGAGCACTGCCACTTGTTGAGCCAATTGACCCAAGTTATCAAACTCTTGTCCTAGCAGCTTCTCTCTCCATGTTGGCAGCATTTCTTGAACAGCCAAAGCCGCCAGCTGATCATCAGCCAAGTTCAATGATAAACACAAATTTCTAGTCTCTCGGAACCTCTAAAGAAACTCAGTGACCGATTCATTAGTTTTCTGCCTTATAGTTGTCAAATTGGTAATATTCTTTTCTCCAGTCCTAGTATAAAAATATGTATGAAATTTCTTCTCCAAGTCAGCCCAGTTGGCAATCGAGTTAACTGGCAGTGATGAGAACCAAGTAAAGGCTGGCCCTGATAGGGACAAAGAGAAGAAATGAACACGATGGGCCTCTTCAATGGATGCTTCGCCCAACTGTGTAAGATACCGACTGACATGTTCTATTGTACTTGTGCTGTCTTGGCCAGTGAACTTAGCAAACTCTGGGAGCCTATAATTTATATGAAGAGCGATCAAATCATACCATTCTGGATATGAGCGTTTGTACAAGAAGGTCTGTCCTTTTGGCTTCAAACCGAACTAATTCTTCATCATCTCGGTCACTCTCAACAACAACTCATCAGCATTTGAACTTGGATTTCTCTGCACCTGTTGACCTATCTGTGGATTAAAATCCATGTACCTTGATACCCTAGATTTGGAATCATGTGAAGGGTGTTGTAATCTATGCCATAATGATATTGTCGAGTTCATAAACCCGGGATCCCTCGGGGACCGGCTTCTAAGCCAGGGCTCGGCCCAAGCAGACAGCACATAAGTCATGGGCCGGCCCAAGAGTCTAAAACAACAGGCCGGAAGGGCGGTCTAGTCACCGACCAGAAGGTCTGGCCGAGGAGGAATAGCGCCCGCTCGTCGACTACTTCGGCCCACCTCTCCGACCGCTCACTTCGGACTCCAGCCGCCTGCGGATGGCATCTCCAATCAGAAGGCCTGGCCCAAACACTACTTCCGACTCTGACCCCGCACTCTCCGACCGGGGATACGCCTAGCCCCTGCTCACCGGTCTTCTCTGATCGGCACGATTAGAGCCGACTGGGATCAACCGACTGGGGACGCCCGCTCGTTAAGGACCCAGAGACGTGCGGAGAAAAGCGAGGCAAGGCTCAAAAGTCAAACCAATGGTACTAGGGACCATACAGGCATGGAACAATACTCCACAACTGCCCTGGCATAAACAGTATTGTAGGCACTGACATTTCCCTCTACAATATTGTGGGTGCCATTAACTCCCATACGGTAAGGCCCCCCGCATGCCTCTGGGCATCAACAGTGTAGTGGGCGCCGGGATTTACCATACCAAGTGCACATGGTGAGACTCCTCACATGTCTCTGGGCATCAATAGTGTAGGTAGGTACCGACATCTGCCATACCCAGACAAAGACGATGGAACCTCCCATGTGCATCTGACATCCAACAGTGTTGTGGCGCCTACCATCATCCTGTGCCTGTCGGCGTGGGCAATAAGGCTAGAAGCATTTGTACTCTCTCCCTCTCACTTGTAAAGCCATCCCCTTCATCTATAAAAGGGGATGTACCCTCTCCCAAAGAAGAGAGTCCCTTTTTAGTTAATCAACACCGATCAAGTTCACTAGCTCACAAACACAGAACCGCTGGGTTCGGACCTCAAGCAGGCGCTTGAACACTTAGCTCATAGGATAGCTCCTATCGCTCTCAGCCCTTCCAACCAGAGCCGATCGGACCTCTTGTACACCCCATCTTTCTCCTTCTCATTTGTAACCCCACTGCAAACTTCGAGCACCTGGGCTCAGGAATAAAGTCACCGACCGACTCAAACTGGACGTAGGGCACGTTGCGTGAACCAGTATAAACCCTATGTCATTGACTGCTAGGCCACCTCCGATCACAACGTATGGCAAAACTACAAATATTTACTAGTTGGTCACTTTCTGTACCGACAGTTGGCGCCGTCCGTGGGGAAGACGTTGTACATTCAACACTTTTTGGTCATCGGATGGCCCACTTTTCTGCCACCCTCGCTGTGGCGGGCTCAGGCGATACGATTCGCTTTGGCTCACTTGAGTTTCCTGCTCCCCCACCAAGTGGGATGCGAGTTCCACCCGTCTTCGAGCCATCCTAGTCCTTCCTCTTCGGAAGCCTAGACTTCGTCGCCGACCGACTCAGTGAACTACACCTCCGCGAGGAGGCTCACATCCCGGCACCCGTCGGAGGGGCACCCTCCATCGACTCCGGGACGCACAACTTCGATGACGCGGCATCTGCGCTTCATTCCGACCAAACTCTCTGCTCAAACCCCACTGTGAGTAATGTACATGCTATTATTTACTTGCTATTTCTATCTTCTGCCGATTACCTAGAAGAACCCATTGACCCCAACGCGACCGCCATACGACCGGTTCCCCTATGGCCTCGCATCTTCCATGGACGCATATGCCTAGGGGCTCCGTACGATGCCAGCGCCACCCCCTCTCGCATCTGAATTCATGGGAATGGCGAGCTATGCTCCCACCTGTTTCCTCGACTTCATGGATGACGATGGCGAGAGTGACGGCTCCAGCATCGATGACATGGCACCTAGCCACCGTCCGTCCTGGGAGTGCGCCATAGCGGACACTTCGAGACACCCACCAGTGGAAGCAGAGTCCTCACACACTCACACCTCATCGGACTCTCGTGTGGAGCCCCCCAAGCTCACACGGAAGCACGGCGAGGCACAATGCAACAGTGGCTGCATCAGCCACCAACTGCGCCAGCGCGCTCGGGGCACTACACTATGTCTCGCGCGCATAGACTAGCGAGCAGCGCCTGGGGTCGCTCCCGTTAGGTCCAGCGCAACACCATGGATAGGGGAACTGATCCCCCACAATTCGTTCGGGCCAGTCAGAACATCGCCGCCGCGGCAATGCTTCTACGCGACCTGTCCGAGCCGAATGACCCTCATGAACAGGCGACCCACCAGAACCTCCAGGCACTAGTGGAGACCGCCGACGTACAACAAGTGAAGAGCTCCGTATCGCGATGCCACCTCGCAACCTCACTTCCCACCAGGGGAATGGGGACGCGACAGACGGGTCGCTCCACCCAATCACCACGACGATCGCTGAGCGTGGCATAGGAGGCCACATTGGCACCTCATCTTGACTTAACGATCGCTCCATACCAACCGCCTGTCTACGCGCGGCTCGGGCCGAACCGAGACACATGCAGCAGCGACCAGAGACCCAGGCCTGATGGCCTAGGACCACGGACCTTTGTCCAAAACCTCCAACAAGCGCCGCTCCTGCCACACTCCGATGGAGGCCGGGGCAAGGGCAAGGCCAAGCGTCAGGATCAGGATGAGGGCCCCTCCACGCAGAAGGGGAAAAAGAATAGAAAGAATCACCGCCGATCGGCCAACTCTGCGATGGTCGCCACGGCTGATCACGCGGGCATGCAGCCCTAGTAGGACCCTCCGGGCCACTTCCATGGGCTCATGGAGAGCCCGTGCACCAACCATGACTACCCCATCAAACACCTCTACAAGGACTACCTGCTCCTCAAGTGCCTTCTACGGCAGGCTGGCAGACCAAAGGAAGGAAAAGGCGAAGAAGCAGCGACCGAGAAAGGGGGCGTAGCGGGCAAGGATCCGGACGACGGAAGGACGAAGTGATCTGACCAGATGCCTACCGACTGAAGGACAACAATGATGGCCTTCTCTCTGAACGCTTGGAACAGCTATGTCGCTTTTTCCCTAAGTTTCAGTGATACCATTGTTTACTTAGAGTATGCTCCTATAAAAGCACCCCGACCCGAACACTTTTTCGGCCCGGGGCGCTCGGGGGCTCCACTAGGGGGCACTACTAGCCCTCTATTTTGTTTACTATTATATGGTGAATTTCCTTCCTACCCGATCAAAAGGGTAGTCCGTTCCTTTATTTTGTTTTACATAGCTTTGCTTTAAAACATTCTGACCGATCGCACCCCGCCTTTCCCTACGGTTACAAGCAGCTGAGCCTCACGGGCCACGCCCCCGGCTTCCAAGGTTGCAGCCTACGAGAGAAATGGGCAGGTACGAGAAAGAAAGAATAAAAAACAAAATTATGCTAAGGGGAAAGCTAAGCAACGAAGGGGAACAAGCTTCCCCGAATAGAGTAACTCCATCACAGAAAACAAAACCGACTGTAGTCATTAAATACACTGGAACGTTTACACGGGGGCTTCCCCACAAACTTAAACTTTTTACGTTTTACTAAACTACTTATATTTTACAAGCTATTGGACTGGCCCGGTGGCATCTGCTATCGGTGCGACCGACGGAGGCGCGGGCTGCTCACTCCTCGGTGGCACGACATTCAGCTCGGTCGAAGCCGGGGCGACATCCACCTTCAACCCATGCTCCGTGCCATCCGCAGACTAGGCAGCGTCCTCCCCATGCATGCTTCTGGCCATGTCCCCACGATGGACGTCCATCACCCACTGGGCAGAGACTTGCTCTGCCACCGACCTTCCATGTGGCAGCAAGCTCTCTCAGATCAATTGGATGTCCTCCATGCTCAAGCCTTTAGCATACCCACTGCAGATAGCAGCGAAGTCCAGATTTGGGTGGTGCATCGCCACCGAAGTCAGCACCCCCGACACTTCATAGAACAGCCTGCTCGTGATAAGGTCCCAGACCACATCTAGAACCTCCACCAGCTAGACGGCGGGCGCGCTAGTGCTTGGCGCTGACCCAAAGACTTATGAGATGATGAGCTGGGCAACGTTGCGGATCTAGTCAAGATCCCCCTCGAGAGCACGTCGCTCTTCATGGGACTTGGCCAGCTCCTCCGCATTCTGACTGAAGGTCGCCTTGATCGTCTCTAGGTCCCACTCCAGCGTCTTCAGCTTTCCACCCAGCTCTGAAACAAGGGCGACAAGCTCAGAAACAGGCTGAAGGAAAAACCAACATGATGAAAAATAGAAAAGGTACGTACCAATGTGGAAGTTCTCAAGGGTGGAGAGATCCTCTGCCTACCGGGCCACCTGCTCATGTAGCCAGGCGCTTGCGTCCTCCGTCCCCATCACCTGGCCCCTAAGCGCGAGCACTTCCCGGTCTGCCTCTGATCGGGCCTTCCGCTCCACCTCCAGGTCCCTCTACTCCGCCTCTAGGGCCTTCCGTGCTGACTCCAGGGCGGTCCGCTCCAACACCAAGACGCTCCGCTCCGACTCAAGGGTCTCTAGGGATTTCTAGAGGGCCACCTCGGTCTCCGCCAGGGATGTCCGCAACCCCGCCTCGGTCTCCGCCTGATAGGCCTTCGCCGCCTCGAGCCCTTGCTCGGCGACAGTCGCTCCGCTGCTGCACGTTGCCCCTCCGCCCGTGCCATAGTCACCTTGGCCGCCCGGTCCTGGGACTCGCGGCGAGTGGACTCTAGCTGACGCTCAAGCTCAGCCACCCGGGTGTGCTCCATTCAGTGGAAGTAGGACTCGCGGGATGACATCCCCTTCAGACTCTACAAAAAACAAGCATGCTAAGGCAATCAACAAAAGATGCAGAGGTCAAGGACAAGTATGGGAAACTCACCTCCGCGGCAAGCTGCAGGTCGACCTCGACTAACTGCTGGGTGGACTTAACCCACTCCTGGGTGTCTCCGAGCTTCACGGATAGGTTGGCGAGTTCAGACACCGTGGCATGTCCATGCTCCCCAAGGATGTCCCAGAGCTGATGCTCCTGTGAATCCCGAAGGACGAACCGTACCTTGGCCGGGTCCTCGGGGTAGGGCCACTCCAAGTAGCCCTCCGATAGCCCACCGGAGGGCCCAACCTCCAATGGAACCACCACCAGCTCCCCTGCGATGACACCGGTAGCTCCACCATGATGTCAGCCTCATTGTTGGACGGGATGTCCACCACCTCGGTTGCGTGGGCCACTGCCGGGCATTCCGACTCCGCCCCGACCACGTCTCCCTCCGGCGCCTTCCGCTCCGACCACGAGGGTGAGCCATGCAGCCCTCCACCTGGAGAGGCAGGGAGCTCGGTCTCCCTCTCCTCTTCCACCGTGCTGATGGAGGAGGGGCCACAAGGGTTACCTCGATGCGATCTCCGTCATTGGCACCGGAATCGCCGCCAATACCGACATCGCCGCTGTCACTGTAGCAGCAACCACCCTCAGAAGGGAAGGGCTCACCGCTGCCACCTGCCCCCCCCGCTCGCCGTGACACGCTGTAGGGTGGGCCTCCATGCCTCTCGCACAAGAGTTGGAGCGATGCTCAACCCCGTCATCACCCGGCCACTGATAGAGGGTGCAGGTAAGTCACACTCCAAAAAAGACTCAACAGCAAAAGGCTGAAAAGAAACAAAGGAAAACGTACCGAGAGGTGAGCGGTACGTCTCTGAAGGCAAGACCCAACATCGACGGGCCTATAGGGCAAGGGCCGCTCCCGGGCTATGACTCGTGCCCCTCACTTCAACCGAGGGAGGAGTCATCCCAACCGGCTCCTGCCCGGCCTTTGGGTCACCACGACCCTCGGCTCAGGACTTCCCGACCAGAGCAGTGGGTGGGGCATCCTCCGGCTAGGACTCACGTGACGCACGAGTGCTAGTCCGGTCCTTGAATAGCCCGGCCTACTCAACCATGTCCACGGTAGACGGGGAATCCCCCGGCTATGAACCATGTGCTAGCACCGGTCCCGACGACATGCAGGTGCCAGTCCGCTCCCCAGACCGCCTGGCTTGCTCGGCCACGTTCACGACAGCCGGTGACAGGACCGGCAATGCCACCGAAGGGTGCGGTGACCGCGTTCACCGATGGCATCCACGCTCGCCGCATGCTTCCTCGATGTGGGAACCACCGCGCGCCGCGTGGCCTCCTGCTCATCACTAGCCAGCGTTGCCGTAGGGTTGTGACACTCCGCTGAGGTCACAACGACCTCCGACTTTCCTCCTCCTGGAGAAAACCATGTCATCCACATTTGTGGGATCCTCCGACTCGAGCTTAGACTTGATGTCGCTCTTCCTCTCTCTAGCCTTCATGCGCCGGGCAACCTCCTTCACCTTCTTGTACTTTCGGTGAGCTACCTCGGCCTTCTTCTTCTTCCTGGCGTCCGCTGCCTCCTTCTGAGTGGCCTACCGGGCCACGCCCTCCGGACCCTTGGAAAGATGCTTCTGGGACTTGTAAAGTCCAAGCCCCTACGGAATGAGTGGCTCCAAATCAAAAAAAAAATAGGAAAAGCAGAGGAAGAAGTGCGGACTAAAGAGAAGGGACCATACCAGTCTGGACATGATTGAGGAGTTGAAAGACGCAGGCTTCCCTTTGACCCTCTCTTTGGGCTTCAGCTGCAGCACCCGGCCAAGGCAACTCTAGACCTCATCATCTGGCAGATCCTCCGGCGATGCACGGTCTGGGTCCGACGGGCCGCTGTACAACCACATCGGCCACATCCTCTCCGCCAACGGCGCAACCCGACGACGGTAGAGGGTGTGGAACACCCGCACCCCATCAAGGCCACGCTTTACAAGCTTGTGGAGCTCCTCCTCGATGACCCCCACCTTATGCTTCTCCTTATGGGCACAACCCCACAACCAACTATCCTGCTTCTCCGGCCTCCTACCGGTAAACACCGGGAACGGCACCGTCGTCGGATTCCTGATGTAAAACCACTCCCCATGTCACCCTGGTTGGAGTCATAGGGGAGGTACGTGGGATACAAGCCTCCCACGTTCGGTTTCCTCTATAGGGCGAAACCCCCCACCAGCGTGATCTCAGTTGGGTTCCCCGCCGTCAAGGCTCTCCCGGAGAACAACCGCCGGAAGAAATTCACGTGCGGCTCCATCCCAAGGAAAGCCTCACAGACGGTGATGAATCGAGCGATGTGCCGCACCCCCATCGGATTAAGGTGTTGCAGCTCTAGACCCCACTCATTGAGGAGCCCACGCAGGAACCAGTGCATGGGGTATCCTAGCCCACGCTCGTGGAAGGTGAGAAAGGAAACCACCTCGTCTGGCTGAGATTGCGGGAACTCCTCCCTCCCGGGAACCCTCCAGTGCGCCACCTCCTTCAGCGGCAGAAATCCCTTCACGACGAAGGACTTCAACACCGACTCCCTCACGGTGGACGACCTCTAGTCCGACATTGCACTCTGGGATCGCAAAAGGATTTTTGAGTTTTTCTCCTCTCCCTCACTCTCTCCCTTTTTCTTTCCTAAAAACCACCGTGGCTCTCAAGAACGCTCTCGGCAAGAAGGAAAAGGGAAGAAGGCGGCAGGCAAAAAAAACAGGGCAAAAACCTTCCCCTTCTCCTACTTAAGGAAAAAGGTACATCGGTTAGGGGAGGGCGCGCCAATCGGGGAAGGCGAAACAACGAAGCAAAAAAACCCTCTCTCTTTCCCATTTAATGCAGATGAGACGCGCCATGACCGATGAGACATGCCCTGCCTGATGGGATGGCTCCTGATCAGACGGGACGTGCCCTGGGCATGGCCCACCACTACCGCACTACCAACCACTACCGCACGTCGGGCACAAGAACCAAAGCGCCACCGCAGATAGGCGGCTCTCCGCTTCCCTAGGCCAGACTTGGAAAAACCCAAAAATGAGATCTCCGCCAGAGAGACCATCGGGCCTCTTGAGTCGATCGAATCGCTCAGGATAAAACACCAAGAGACAGGTAAGGAGCGAATGGACGCCCCATACAGGCCATGCCAACTCCATCACGAACGACGATCACGAGTCTCGGTCGGACATTTCTGTAGCACCCGGTTTTAAAGACAAAACCAGATACACACTATATGTGAGCCCAGGAAGTCAATTCTCACATATAGCCACAAATAAGGGTAATATCAAGAGACATAACATATTAGTAAAAGAAAAGTACCCTCAGAGTATAGACAGCGGAAAGTTGACTCCGATCTTCTAGCGAAGACTCCAAATCCACAGGGACGACTGACTGGTTGACCATAAGCCTAACTCCTCCAAACCAGCAATCTGGTACCCATCCGGGATTTTTATCCAATGTGTAGAAAAGTAAAGCAAGCGTAAGTACATGTCGTACTTAACAATTATATCATGGGGTTCATGAGGCTCAAAAGGCTGACACTGGTTTACTACGATTAGCTTTAATAGGTCATCTTTTTAAGCAATTGAGTGGCAAAGAATTTATCATTCCCATAAACACATGATCAGGTAAACATGATTAATGTATAGCATAAACAATCAATTATTAGCATCACCATTATCCATTAGTGATCATCTCTATTCCATAAGGGTCCAAGGCCGCTCGTGTCCATGAGCACGGCTGTTATAATAGTTTTATACTCTACAGAGTTTGTACACGTTCACTGTGAGTTGTGATTTACCCTTTCGCCCGAGGTAGCTATTCTCTTGACCCACTTCCAAGGAAGGTCGGCAGGGTTCACTATAAAGCCTTTCAAAGAATTCGTCTAACATGTTAGGGCCGCCAGGCGTATGTGGCCCATCTCTAGGAGTGGCAATCGTGGGCATCGCAACACGGTACACACTTCCTAGCAGCAAAGGAAACATACCCCGCGCCTCAAAGGTAACCACTAACAAGCTAGAAAAGATCCTCATACTGAGCTAAAGCCAGAGCCATATGGCCCTCACAACTGTACTGTAAGTCCCGGATGATCGCTTACAGATAAGTCCTTAGGGAGAGGAATCTGAAGCATATAAACACTTCAGCCCCCTGTGTCCATGTTACTAAAAAGTCATGTTTTAATGTTTATTGCATATATCATTAGTCAAGTTACAAGATCATGGTTTTGATTAAGCACAAGCAAAAACTATCCCATGCAATATCCCAAAGGTTTCAAGGTGCAAGATATCAAATATCTAGGATATCCTTAATGGTAACAAGGGAGACACATGCAATATGAATTAAGTGTTTAAATGTGAATAGGTAACAAGGATAGTCCCATGCTATACTTGCCTTATACACCGATCCTTCGGTAAGCTTTATTCTTTGATGTCTTTCTTCTTCTTCTGGATCATCACGTGTATCTCACCGACTGGACAATCGTAGAACACCACACAACATCCATACACATACATGCATAGCATACAATTGCATCTATATCAGAACAGTACACCAATCATAGAAAAATTAAGTAAAAGAGATTGATATACGATTCTACGTATCACTACGAACACACTGTCGCGAGAAGCACGCTAATCGAAGCTACGGTTGAAAAGTTACAAATACCAAGAGATTTGCTTAATACATGGAAAAATAAACTATAGGCTTCATTTATGTTAACTATATGAATTCATGTACAAAAGATATTTTATAAACAATATGGATTGAATTAAGTCAACTTTAGATTTGAATTATAAA
Organism: Miscanthus lutarioriparius; assembly: GCA_904845875.1. Classification (NCBI taxonomy): domain Eukaryota; kingdom Viridiplantae; phylum Streptophyta; class Magnoliopsida; order Poales; family Poaceae; genus Miscanthus; species Miscanthus lutarioriparius. The sequence continues at coordinate 15,886,880 of CAJGYO010000007.1, read as the reverse complement.
ACAAAAGTAAAACAAATCATATTTTATGTATAAAACTCAGTTGCATAATTATTAATCAAGATATGATTTAAACCATGATTTTTATGAAATAGTAATATAGTAAACATCATTACTAATACGTAGATCTCGTCGTTACGAAACAAAAGCAACTTGAACGGACTATTTCAGAGTTGAAATTAACAAGTTATGATTTAAACAAGTTTTCCTTTAATTGAATAATAGATTAAATCTACTCATGAATTTCAAGTGTTGAAAACATGCTTAACAGTTGTATAAACATGTAGAGAACGTAAATACGGTCCTAACGCAATTCGAACGGATCAAATCGGACTTAAAACGCAAAAGTTACGCATGAAATAAGATTCAGTGGCATTCCTGTAAATATTTGAACTCAAATTTGAATTAAAACAATTAAAATCTGAATTTAAATGTACTTTGGACTGGGCACACTATTTCTGGAAAACACAGGGTTCTAACCGAATAAAAACAGGACCTAAAAGAAATCATTTTGAACTGAATCGGACCGCGGGTTAGTTACTTGGAAATCCGGGGGCTAATCTGCAAAACGTGGGGCTTTGACTGCGGGTTGACTCATGGTTGCTGACTAGGCTGACGCGTGGCGCGCTCTGGTTGGCTCGGTGCACCACGCGGGCAGTGGACACGCTGACGCATCACCGTGGACCGTGTCCGTGGGTCCACGGTGGACCGATTACATAACGAACAGGTACATCTAATCTTAGCCGTCCAACGAAATCCGATGGCGAGAGACGCACGGGAGAACTTCCAGCGGCGGCACGGCATCTCCGGCGAGGGCACCATGGCCGGCGGTGAGCCGAGCATGGCGGCGGGCATCGGGGAGGCGATTCGGACTTCCCCGGAGCAAACCAATCATACGGGCGCGTAGCACGAAGGCTTGCGGATTCAATGGAGCACAAATCTTGGGCGGGGAACGCATCGAGGTACCGAGCCTGGCACGGCGCGCATGGCGGTGGGTCGACGGCTTCGGCATTTGCTCTGGCGTCCTAAGCGCATCGAACAAGCGACCGGGAGGCACAGAAGCATTGGGAGCTCACCACGATGCGTATGGCGGGGAGCGCAGCGTCCGGGAAGGCCTCGAGGGTTGGTTTGTCGTCGGTGGCGGCTGGAGAGAGAAAGAGAGGGCGCGGTGAGGGGAAATCCGAGCAAAACGAATCCGAAATTGAGAAGGGAGGCACCCTACGGGTGTGTCGGGTCGTGGCGGATCTCACTGGCGCGTCGGTGTCGAGGATTGAGGCCTTGGTGAGGGAGATTACCGGCGGCGGGAGTTCTTTGACGCGCGAGCAGAGGAAAAGGGAGATGGGAGGCGCTCGGTCCGGGGCTTTATAGGCGCAGGCGGTATGGCGTACAAGGAAGGGGGAGGGGAACACGGCGACACTGTCAGACGGGCGCTTTCAAGTGGCACGGTGGACGGCGACTTGCCATCGGAGATAAGCGCCATTGACGGGCAACGAAAGGAAAACACGCGAAGGAGAAAGGAAGGAAGGTGAGGCAGCGACGTGCGGGCCTCATGGCCATGATGAAGGAGAAGGGGACGGTCTTGCGGTGGCGCCAAGGCCGAGCGGATCGGGGCTTGTGCTTGTAGTGCCGTGTGTGAGCGGGCCCTCCAATGGATGAGCAGGCGAAAGCGAGGGAAAGGAGGGCAGGTGGGCCATACGGTGGAGTGGGCGATTCTCAGTCTTTTGGGACGACGCGGAGAAGAAACAAGCGGGCCAGGGAAAAACGTGGGCCTCCTGGCCAAAATGAGAGAGGAGTTTTTCCTTTTTAGTTTTCAAAGCCAAACCAATTTCCAAACAAATTCAAGTATAGATTCAAATATACTTTCCTACTCAATTAAAAATAGAAAATTTTGTTAGGCTTTCCAAGACAAACTTTACAACTTTAAAAATACTTTTATTTTATAATTTTCTTTTCTTCCTTTTCTTTTATTTCAAAGCCATTTTCAAACTCTTTTCAAAACCATCTTAACCATTTTGACTTTTCAATTAAAACCACTCAACCAATAAAATTTAAATGCAATAGCATGTATGCATCAAACATATTGCTACCTTACAATGTATTTTAATTTAATGAAAATTTTTATTTCCCTATATTTCATGTGCACAAAAATTCCAACTTAAATCATTTTAACTCTATTTCAAAAGAGGTAATTTTTTTAGGGTGTTACAATTTCCGACTGGAGCTCTCCAAACCTCATCACTCAAGTCATCAAGGTAACACTACCGACCCCCTCTATTTCCTTATAATCATTTCATACATCCATATGCGCATTCATTCATACGCCCGTGCCTCCTGGACGATTCAAGCCCTGAACCGCCCGGGGGCTCGGGAACTAAGCATCGCACATATAGCGAGATGCACCACAACGTTCCGTGTTGCGTCACGAAACAGTAGTTGACTCATTTGACATGAGCAACGACAGAGCCAGGGGAGAAAAACATAGATGAGCCCCGTGCGGCCCTCGACCAGTCTGGCAGACCGGGTCATCTCAACCTTCTCGTTCAATCCTGAACCTCTTGCCAAGCCCATAGAATCTCCATCGAGGGAAGGCCGTTAGGCCACCCGGGTCGGTCTCCGAATAGCCCAAGCATCTGCCGGGTTGTAGGTAAAGGAGCAGTGGAATGTCACAAGAGGGATATGCCGACCCCATCAAGAATGATGGACCCGGATTCCGCTCGATCATACCCGTTAGCGAACTCACCGAGCGCGTCACTCGAGCCCGAGCGAGCGGGACAAGCGACAAAACATAGCTCCTCCGATTATGAGGAACCAAGGATGGGGTAACGCACACAACTCACACCGACCCCTACCAAGGCCCAACAAGGCTCGGGGGCTCAAGACACAAAAAGCTTGGGTCTACGACCCCGAACTCGCCCCTTCCGACTGCGCTCCAGACACCTAGGTCTGCAACCCCGATCTTGCCCCATCCGGCTATGCTCCGACTGTGCTCCAAACACCTGGGTCTGCGACCCCGATCTCGCCCCATCCGGCTACGCTCCGACTGTGCTCCAAACACCCGAGTCTGCGACCCCGAGCTCGCTCCATCTGGCTATGCTCTGACTACACTCCAAACACCTACCTGGGTCTGCGACCCCGATCTCACCCCATCAGGATCCGTGAGCACCGCCTTGTCACCTCGCTTGATTCCAATCTAACTAGACTAACTGCCTCACCCGATCCCACGGCGCGCATCGACGCCAGGATCACAAGCTCCATCTCACCCAATCTCTCAAGAGACTAAACGCCACGGCTGCGCAACGACGACTTGGTTGACAAAACTCTGTCTCAACTAAAAACATGCACACACGCCCGCTAAACGAACATCCCCCAGACAGTTCTGCCCGAACCGCCTGGGGGCTCGGGGGCTACACCCACGGGTGTGCTCACGTGCACCCATCGACAAAACGGAAACCTCCCCCACTGACAACACAGAAAACCCCCTAGATGGTTTTGCCCAAACCGCCTAGGGGCTCAGGGGCTACACCCGTGGGTGCGCTTGCGCGCACCCGCCGGCAAGACAAATATCCCCCGGGTGACTCTACCCGAATCGCCCGGGGGCTCGGGGGCTCCTGTTGGGTTCATAAACATGGGGTCCCTCGGGGACCGGCTTCCAAGCTAGGGCTCGGCCCAAGCAGACAACACGTAAGTCATGGGCCGGCCCAAGAGTCTAAAACAACAGGCCGGAAGGGCAGTCCAGTCACCGACTGGAAGGTCTAGCCGAGGAGGAACAGCACCTGCTCATCGACTACTTTGGCCCACCTCTCCGACCGAAGCGCTCACTTCGAAATCCAGCCACCTCCGGACGGCCTCTCTGATCGGAAGGCCTGGCCCAAACACTACTTCTAAGTCCAACCCCGCACTCTCCGACCAGGGATACGCCTAGCCCCTGCTCACCGCTCTTCTCCGACTGGCACGATCAGAGCCAACTGGGATCAACCGACTAGGGACGCCCGCTCGGTAGGGACCAGGAGACGTGTGGAGAAAAGCGAGGCAAGGCTCACAAGTCAAACCAACGGTACCAGGGACCATACCCTGCATGGAATAGTACTCCACAACCGCTCTGACACAAACAATATTGTAGGCACCGACATTTCCCTCTACAGTATTGTGGGCGCCATTAACTCCCATACGGTAAGGCCCCCCGCATGCCTCTGGGCATCAACAGTGTTGTGGGCGCCGGGATTTACCATACCGAGTGCACATGGTAAGACTCCTCACATGCCTCTAGGCATTAACAGTGCAGGCAGGTACCGACATCTACCATACCCAGACAAAGATGATGGAACCTCCCATGTGCATCTGACATCCAACAGTGTTGTGGGCGCCTACCATCATCATGTGCCCGTCGGCATGGGCAACAAGGCTAGAAGCATTCGTACTCTCTCCTCTCACTTGTAAAGCCATCCCCTTCATCTATAAAAGGGGATGTGCCCTCTCCCAAAGAAGAGAGTCCCTTTTTAGTTAATCAACACCGATCAAGTTCACTAGCTCACAACCACAGAACCGCCGGGTTTGGACCTCAAGCACGTGCTTGAACACTTAGCTCATAGCATAGCTCCTGTCGCTCTTGGCCCTTCGGACCAGAGCCGACCGGACCTCTTGTACACCCCATCTTTCTCCTTCTCGTTTGTAACCCCACTGCAAACTTCGAGCACCTGGCCTTAGGAATAAAGTCATCGACCGACTCAAACTGGACGTAGGGCACAATGCCTGAACCAGTATAAACCCTGTGTCATTGAGTGCAAGGCCATCTCTGATCACAACGTACGGCAAAACTACATGATGAGGACATCACCACGCTGGACACACAAACGCCATGGTCTTTCCCAAGTTGCAATTCGTTCCCAACTCAGCTGCCACGTCGCCCTCGGATTCAGCAGACACATCATCACTGTTTCGGTCATAACTTTCTCATACCACATCGAAACGGGCCATTCTTGGATGCGTTGGAAAGGCGACGACAACGCCATCGTTTTGGATCAGGTCCCAGCTCCAGAAGGTCCGTGGATCATTCTGTGTGACCATGGCAAGGTGCTGCGTCACCTATTTGGGCCAACTTGGCCATGTATCTTGTCGGGCCTTAAGCCCAAGTTGTGGGCGCCCAACCCCTGGCCGTCCCCAACCCTAGGTCGAGTCTTAGACTATAAACACAGCCGCTACCGCTGCTACACAATTGGGTTTTGTTTAGAGTTTAGTTTTCCATCGAGAAACTGAATCGTTCATTGTAACTATGGTGACAAATCCTTTTACAGTGATCCAGGGCCCCCGTTCTTGATCTCCTCCACTGTGTCGATTAGTCCTTTGGAACCGAGTTCTTGAATCCTCTATTGATATTCGCGTCATATTGCGTGTTTTACCTTCTTGCTTGTGCTCTTCGATTCGCTTGCAGGAAAAGCCTTCTTGGCGAGGTCAATCAAGTTGTGCTTGGTTGATAACCAACGGAGCAGTGGTGTAACGGTTGCAGGGTTCGAATCGCGTCTGATTTGAAGCCGGATCGCCAACGTCGAGATCTCCACAAATCAAACTTACCGGCTACCTCTCGGAAGATCGGGCCTGTACTCATCAATTGGTATCAGATATTTTAGGTTTCCTACGAGGTATAATCTCGTTTGCCTTAGATTCATATTTGTTCATTACCTAGAGTCCACAAAAAGCCCAAAAATATTTCAATTTCCGCTGTCCTATCGCCCTTTGTGCCTTTGCAATTTCATTTTAGATTCGTGTTGTTGAGTTTGTGTCCATGGTCGAGTCTTGTTGCTGGTTTAGGATTGTGTTCGTGGTCATAGTTCAATCGCCCATTGCTGTGATTTTTGTTTTCCGCCGATTGATGAGTACAGGCCCGATCTTCTGAGAGGTAGCCGGTAAGTTCAATTTGTGGAGATCTCGACGTTGGCGATCCGGCTTCAAATCAGACGCGATTCGAACCCTGCAACCGTTACACCACTGCTCCGTTGGTTATCAACCAAGCACAACTTGATTGACCTCGCCAAGAAGGCTTTTCCTGCAAGCGAATCGAAGAGCACAAGCAAGAAGGTAAAACACGCAATATGACGCGAATATCAATAGAGGATTCAAGAACTCGGTTCCAAAGGACTAATCGACACAGTGGAGGAGATCAAGAACGGGGGCCCTGGATCACTGTAAAAGGATTTGTCACCATAGTTACAATGAACGATTCAGTTTCTCGATGGAAAACTAAACTCTAAACAAAACCCAATTGTGTAGCAGCGGTGGCGGCTGTGTTTATAGTCTAAGACTCGACCTAGGGTTGGGGACGGCCAGGGGTTGGGCGCCCACAACTTGGGCTTAAGGCCCGACAAGATACATGGCCAAGTTGGCCCAAATAGGTGACGCAGCACCATGCCATGGTCACACAGAATGATCCACGGACCTTCTGGAGCAGGCACCAGATCCAAAACGATGGCGTCATCGTCCCCTTTCCAACGCATCCAAGAACGGCCCGTTTCGATGTGGTATGAGAAAGTTATGACCGAAACAGTGACGACATGTCTGCTGAATCCGAGGGCGACGTGGCAGCTGAGTTGGGAACGAATTGCAACTTGGGGAAGACCATGGCGTTTGTGTGTCTAGCATGGCGATGTCCTCATCATCCTCCCCTTCTCGAATTGGAGTCGTCCTCGACTCCATCTTGGCGATGTCCTCATCACTACAAATATTTACTAGTTGGTCACTTTCTATACTGATAGATATCCTTGCGGAGTCCCTATCTACTGGGTCCTTTGCTGGTTTACTGCTTGAAGTCTCTGGTTATAGATGTTAGGATCTATATCTCTATGGATCCTTTGAATTGATGGTGCTATTTTTTGAGCCGACAACGGTATGTGGCCAGATGTGCCAAAATTAATCATCTGGTTCTGACCTTGCCCCGTCGGCTGTTGCACATGTTGCACTGATGATCTAGGATTATACTATATCTGATTCATAGTAGCACCTTGAGCTTGCTCAGATGAACTCTAAACTACCTGAACATTATCATTTCTAGCAGGCGCTGCTTCTTGATGGCTGGTACCAGCTTGATTAGTCCCCTGAGTCGATGGATATGGAATGTTGTAATGAACTGGTCCAATCTGATCAACTGGAAACCCATGAAATACCTCTTTCATGGTGTTGTGGAATGTGTTCAAGAAAACTTCATTATGGTTCGATATGGCATTACGAACAGATTTGTTTATAGTTTCCGTGAAGAAACGCCTGTCTTCAGCTTCATCTGCATCTGTCTGCCCATGTAACAAAACTCTTGGTAGTGGATACTTCTAAACAATTGTATTGTCACGTGTTTTGGTGTAGGACAACAAACACTTATTTTGAAATTCTTCTATAGCCTTACTGATGACATCTTTATCTCCATCAGGTAGGTCTTCATAAGGTACCATAAGGATGTCGTTGTTGTTGTAAGTCGCCATGACGATTGTGGTGTCCCACCGGGCGTGCCAGAATGTGTGTCGGCAAGAAAACACGTCTCATGCCAGGCACACGAGCAAGCTAGAAGGGTCTGCTCGATGGAGCTAGAGATTCACCTGGCTTTAACGTAGGGGTAACCGATCCTGTGTACTCCTCCCAAGACGTGCTAGTCAATTTGACCCTGCAATTAACGAGAGAAAGTTCATCGGTAATTTAAGGTGGAACATGCCAGTCTGTGTCTAGACAGTTCCAAATGTGCCGCTTCGGGAGCAACCAAACATGAAAGAGCGACTGAACAGCCGATCCGCATAGAAATTGGCTGTTACAAACTGTAAAGCTCGTGAGTAGCGATTGATTTTAAGTTGACAGGTACAGTACACCTATATGTAAATGAGAACATTAGCTAGGTGGATATTACCAGTGTAAAGCATTAAGCCGATGAATCTAATCGGGAAAAGATATAGCACACGAATGAATCGACTATCTGATACGAATGGATCTACAAATGCTCTGAATCTAATCTGTTACCACCAACAGTGAGGTTCGACTAGATCGATGGAAGCTATGATGATAGTAACAAACTAAAACCGAAGAATCCTTAAAAACATCCATACTTTGATAGGCTTTCCGAAAGACATACTATGCGTGAAGGTTCGGATGAATCGGCTAAAATAGCCGATTCAGGTGAAAAGGACTACAGTGTGTGAATAATCAACTATTTCACATGAACAAACCTATGGACTCCCTAGACTCAACCTGCTGTCTCTAACAGTGGGGTTCGACTGGATCGATGTAGCCATGAAAAAGACAACGAATCAAACCCTTGAAGTACACAGATCTATTCACAATTAACAGAATCATAGACGCACACCGTAGGCGTTAACGCGTAGGCGATTGGCTATTTAGCCGATACAGGCATAGTAAACAGCTAAGGTCACGTCTAACTAGGAACAAATCTACTAACTAGCATCCTCCAATCTATAGTGCCATCAGTGGGGATCGATCGGATCGTTACAGCCATAATGGTGAACTATAAACTAGATTCAACTAGCCAGCAAACCTCTTTAAGATTATTCATACCTTAACCACGTACTATGCATGATCAAGATCGTAGTAAAACAACCGATGAAACATAATCCATCGCTCAGAGTAAGGGTCATCGTGTTGTAGTAAAGCGAACAACATACTGTAAGGATATAAGGCCGATCTAATTCGATCTCGACTAGGTGAGTTGATGTTGCTGTAAACTAATAATAATGAAAACATCAGCAAGATCGGTAACTTAATGAATCTACCCGAAGGACGCCACCCTTAGATAGAGCCGATAACTTGACCTTAATCTAGTTTGAGCAGTGGAGGTCGACTGGATCGATGTAGCCGTACTTGAACTAGACAAGAGTCGATAACTAGCTTATACTAGAGTCGTAGTGGAGGTTGACCAGATCGATGTAGCAGTACGAACAGAAGTATAAGCCATGACGGTACTTACAGACAAGCTGGAGGTCAGCCGGACCGATGCAGCCCTGCTCGCTGAAAAACTCACCGAGATCTACTCTACTCCTACTCCTAAGGGTTGGCCGAAGCCAAAAAAAGTAAATGACTTGTATTTGATTGATTGTGTCCTTTATAATAGTCGAGGTCTAGTATTTATACCTAGAACCTAAATATGAATCCTACATAAGTACAACTCATTACCATCTTTGGTATATAAAAGCAAATATTCCTATCTTAAGATAGCTTGGACCCTAATCTTTCCCCTTTTGTAGAGTCCGATATGTAGCTTCCTGATGCCAACTGTAGCTCAACATTGTTATTTGCTGACGTCATTCAAAGAGAACTGATTCCAGTGTTGCATCTAAATCAGCTGATATCGATCCTTATGCAATCGATTCCCTGATTAACACAATCTTGGAAGCCTCCAAGTTTCCGCGTTCTTCTCCCAAATTTTGGTGTAAACAAATGTAACGAGTTCATCTTCTCCCAAGCACATCTTGAGGGCTTCAGCTTCTGGCTTATGACGGCATACTTCTTCTTCTTCTTGATATTCTCTTCAGAAATCTTCAACTGGCAGCACTCTTTTCTTCCTACTTCTTGCTTTCTTGGAATATTTGGCACCGGAATTGGGGTTTAGGGGGTGGTTTGGCGGGTGATTAATGCGGAGTGGGGAATCTTTGATGTGAAGGGGCAGCTTAGGGGAGGTGCTTTTATAGGCAAACGATGGCAGGGTCTAGGGAGGTCTGTGCACGGTCAAGTGCGTGCCATTATCGGCGGGCATCACGGCATCGGGTATTGGGGAATCGGCGTCGCGGGGGAACAGCAGCAGCAGCTTTTGGTGGTGAGGTGACAGCATGAGGGCGACATCGTGGGGGACAGTGGCCTCGGGTGATGGTGGAGGGACAGCACGAGAGGTGGCAGTGGTCGCACGGTGGTGGGGCGCGGTAGTGCGTGGGGCTGTGGAGGGGACAACACTGGTGTACCAAGAAAAGAGCACGGGCGTGCGGGGCAACAGCGTCGTGCGCAAAATTCATGATTTTTTTCAGGCAGTCATCGTGGGTTGCATGGGTGTAGTTGATTCCTTCTTGTCCTCATTCTCATGTGGTCTTTCAAATATCTCAGGGGTCTTTCTTGCATTATTTCCTACTAGCCTACACAAAGTAGAAGGGGATGAGAGGGAAAAGCACAAGGGGAGGAAAAGGAGGTCTAGTTCTAGAGAGAAAGCACAAGGGGAGAAGAGAGAGACCTATAGGGGTAGTTGTAACTAAAGCACATGACAAAGGTTAGCAAAGAATCAATCAAGGACTAACAAGCAAAACGGGTACGATTCCTACTCTTGTGTATAATCTACCGTAGAGGGTTATCCTAAGACCTAATCTTCATACTACCCTATTTTCTAAATAAACCAAATCTACCATGTCTGTTACTACTTGTATTCTTTTGAATGGGAGGAGAAGAGAGAGAAGAGTTGTTTTTTAAATAGAAGGTCAAGGAGAGGTGAGAGTCAAGGGTTATAAGCAGAGATTTTTGAAAATAGGTTTTGGAAAAGTCGTTCCTATCTAACGGCTATTCCTAGCATGGTTGGTCCTATAGTCCAAGTATGGCTCTGATACCACCCTGTCGGGCCCCTACTACTAGGGACCTCTGTGCATTATGTATCAGTCCCTGGATCAATAGCTGATACGCACAACTCAACAAGATTTATATAAAAACCCATACTTTTATTGCTAATGGGGAAAACATGGTACATGGTTCGGGTTGCATAGCTTGGGCCACTGGCCTTATATAGAATATCAGAGTAAGTGGTTCTATGTCAGCGTGGCTCCATTCCTATAGGCATCTTGGAGTGCGGACGTAACCCATGCCTTATTCCTTAAACATATTCCTAGATCCTAAATGTCGTAATCCTAGCGTAGCTCTCTCGCACGGCTCCGTCTTCGAGTATACTTCTGGTATCCTATCCTTGCGTAGTTTTAGTAACTCCATCCTAGTCTGTCCTTGTCGGTGTTTCATACAGGCACCGGCAAGTAAATTTATAGTAATGCGCGTTAGGCTCGGATGGTGCGCTAAAGGACACAAGATTTATACTGGTTCGGGCCGAATGTCCCTACGTCCAGTTTGTTGCTGCTCGTGTTATTAGCACCGTGAACGGTTCATAGTAGGGGCTACAAACAATCGAGAGAGGGACTGGTCCCAAGTCTCTGATGGAAGGGTTGAAAGGAGGTCAAGAGCTTGGTAGCCGCTTGACTGTGTGTGTGTGTGTCTTCTATTGTTCGGTCAGCAGCCCCCTTTTGATGGAGGAAGCGCATCCCCTTTTATAGAGGAAGGGGCTAGCTTTTACAAGGGTGAGGGCTTTAGGATGCGTACTCTACTTAGTCTTGTGGCTCATGTCTACCCGGCCTGGTTCTTCATTCTAATGAGTGCGAAGGAAGATAAGCGCCTACAATACTGTCGATGTCTCTGTAGAATGTCAGGTTGGTTACAGAATGCTACCCTGCGCAGGGTATGGGCCGTAGTACAGTTGTTTTGACTTATGAGCCTCCCCCAGCCTTTCTCCGCACGCCTTCTGGTTCCTATGAGTCTTCGTCGGAGGGACGCGGGGTCAGGGTCTGGAGTAGCGCCGTGGCCAAGGTCTTCTATCTTGGTGGACCTGGGGGGTCAGGAAGCGGGCACCGCTCCCCTGGGTCCAAAGCGTGGTGACGGAATACCCGTCATCTGTGGAGATAGCAAATCCTTTTCTGGAGCGTAGCGATTGTCGTATATCTTCATCGGGTTCCGTGTCCCAGAGCTGAAGGCAGCGCCTACAACTCTACAGGGCGAAGATCACGCACTTGTAACAATTTTCGGCCTCTGCGGCGCCCGGAAGGGTCTAAAGCACCTGTCACGTCGTTCCTCGGTAGTACTTTTCCTGCCAGGGTGTAGGGTATGGTCCTTGGAGCCATGGTTGACCCGAACGTCTTATCTTGCCCTGTACCCATCATTTATGAGGGAATGGGTGGAGTTGTCAGGTAAGATGAAACCAGTCTTTAGATATCGAGCAGGGCGAGGCTCATTCCTAGCAGTCGGGTGAAACAGAGACCAATCCCTATCTCTTGGGTGAGACCGACCCCGCCCCTCTGGGGTCGGGCGAGGCGGAGTCTATCCTTCAGCCCTCGGGCGAGACCGAGCCCGCCCTATAGGTGTCGGGCGAGTCGGAGACTAGTCCTGAGCCCTCGGGCGAGACCGTGCCCGAAACTCCTATCGTTCGAGCAAAGGCGCTCTGGCGCCCTTATTCGTC